>CM041777.1:436303100-436903100 GCA_023374045.1 Limonium bicolor
TTTGATAAATTTTTATATTTTTTATTTTTTGTTTGTATATATGTTTTAAGATTCATTGTGAATCTTAAGTTTAAGAAAAGTGAATCAAAGGTTGTTAAAAGTGAACCATAGGTTGTTATTAAAAGTGAATTAGAGGTCGTTAGACCCTAAACCCTACACTACAAACCCTTCGACGTGTTTAGCATTCATATGGTGGTTTTTAGGGTTTTGGGGGGTAGGGTAATCTTTTTGGCATTAGTTCTACACATGTTGGACGCCAAAATTTTTAATTAGGTGTGTCAAACTTATAAAATCCGATTTTTGAAGTTACAATAAGGTTTTTATATAATATTATATTAAATTTGTGATTTATTGACAATAGATACTAGTAGTACAAGGTCTACTCACTACTACAAAAAACGTTTTTTACAACTGTCAAAAATGCGTAAGACAACTGTTAATAACAGTTGTATCAGATCCAGTTGTCTATTGTGCTCTTTGCCTTAGACAACTGTTAATTTAACAGTTGTAGTAAGGTTGAATAGAGAACTGGCATTAACAGTTGTCTTTGATCATCTTAAAACACTTTTTTGAATCTTTGGACAACTGTGATCACAACCAATACAACTGTTAGAACAGTTGTAGTAAAGATGGAATAGAGAGATTGTCATTAACAGTTGTCTATAAACATGTTTAAATTACATTTTGAATCCTATGAACACAGTTGTCTTTTATATCATTTTATTTGATGATTTACGAGATCTTTGACAACTGTTACTAACAGTAATAATTGTCTCTAGTCTTTTTGAAACTTTCTACAACTGTTTTTCCTTGACACAATCTCATTCAGACACACTTTTACTACAAAAAACTTTTAAAATTCATGCATACCATTACACTTGTATCTTTAGTAAGTTATACAATGTAAAGATATAATTTGTTACACAATGTAGAGCTACATGTCTATTATACAATGTAGAGCTATTTGCCAATTATAAATATAGAGCTATTCGCCTTGACTGAAAGACCAACTTCTTCTTCTTCTTCTACTCCATTTTTTTTCTTCATCTTCTTCTTCTTGTTTCCTCTCGTCTTCAACAATAGCAAAAATTTGCTTTTACTAACACTGCAACATATTCCAGCCATATTAATAATGTTAGAGTGCAAACATTAGTATAGTCAACTGTAAACTGCTTAATGAACTACCAATTACTCCTTGTAACTGCAATAAAATCAAGCCCATAAAACTATAATTCAAACCATAAGCTCTAGAATAAAACAGCTTAAACATTGCTCAAACTCAACCCTGTAACATCAATGAAAGAGAACACACAAAGGCCGAACATCAGTGAGAAGACCGGTTAATAAATCGAAATACAAGCACTTCTGATATTCAATGACAAAATTAGATAGTCTTATGTGAGGGGAGGCCTCATCTCGGCAGTTGTATGTATAGAGAATAGTCTCACAGTCTTACTTTAGGATATTTAATTTCATTTCTGAAAACTCGGTTCAATATTAGTTAACAATTTCAGCAATCCAAGGTTAGCTGAGGAAATTCTACTAAGGGCACCAGGCAAACTCATGGAGAGTTAGCGAAAGTGCTACATGATTTTCTTGACGTCCAAGATTGCCGAGGAGAGAAATGAGGCAAAAAGATTTGGTTAATAGCTTCAAGATCGCTAACGAGAAGAAGTCAGAAGGGGGAGACCAGTCTAGCAGTGCCGGTTATGGGGAAACCTCCCTCCGAATTCCTGGGGGGGGGGGGGGTAAGATATAAGCCTTATGGAAAGGATTCAACCACATTTTCCAACACCAGGAATAAGCCATCGTACGGAGTAGTAAAGTCATTACTATCGCACCGGGTTGATATGCGGTTTAGTAAAAGAAGGCTATATGCCACCTCTTAGGAAGCCTGCCCCAGGCAAGAACCCGGTGGCATATCGTAATTTCACGGGCACTACAATCACCGGACGACCAATTGTGCAACATTGTCAAGGGGGAGTTGAACATGATCGATGAGCAAAGGAAGAGGCAAGAAAGCAGAAGCAGCAGAAAGCTCCCAGACGACAGAAAAGTAACATTGACTACCAGAATCGATCTCGGACTGGTCAAACGAAGGGAGCATGGCTAGCAGAGAGAAGAAAGTCACCCCGAGATAAACCACAGTAAGTCTTTCGACTTTGGGGTCATAACCAGGCTATTTGCAGAAAAAGGACCGTTTACTGCAAAAGAAAAGAAAAGAAATGTGCATGAGGTTCACGAGGAATTGCCGGAAAGAAAAATCCATAATAAAGAGCCTCTGCCACCTATCTATTTCACAGAGGAGGATGAGGTGGGAGTGAACTTCCCTACAATGACCCCCTTGTCATTCGGGCTCAAATCAATGATAGGATGGTAGGCAACATCCTTGTTGATAGTGTAGCCAACGTGATTTCCTTGGCAGCATCTGGAAACTAGAAATCCCAGATGAGAAGGTCAAGCCGTTTACTGCTACTTTTGGGGGTTCATAGGGGGAATCACAACACAGGCCTCGGAAGTGTTGACGTCACGATGACCTTGGGCCAGAAGGATGATCGGAGAACAGAAAATAACTTTGTATATCATGCGAGAACTGTCAGGGTATAACATCTACTTAGGTAGACCGGTATTAATGCCTTGGAGTCGTTTGCAGCACTTACTATCTCAAACTCAAGTACTTAACGAGGTCCGGAAAATTGAGGTCTATTCCCGGAAGTCAAAAAACAGCGAGAGTGTGCGAAGTGCAAATCACCGAGGATTTCCCAGAGGATGATGTGGTCAAGGAGGTTGGCTCAACCCAAGAATATGAAGAAGGGGAAATCAGAGCTCGGACGCACAAGGAAAGTTCAGAGAAGGCCATATAGTACCGGTAGATCTACAAAAGAGGTACCCCTGAAAACTGATCCTTCTAAATTTTCAAAATTGGAAATGCTTTCATCATGATGAACAGATTCGCTTAATGAGATTTTTGGAAAAAAGAAGAGAAACGTTTGCTTGGAGCCCAAGGGTGCCCGGGGTAGACGCCAGCATAATCTAAACTTGGACCCCAAGTTCCCGACATCAGATAGAGAAAAGGATCATGGGAAGAGAAAGAGACGAGGCGGCCCGGGCGGAGTGGAAAGCTTCTGGAAGCTGGCTTTATTAGAAAAGTTTTTTATCCGAAATGGTTGCCAAATGTAGTACTAGTAAAAAAATAAACGGAAAATGGAGAATGTGTGTGGATTTTACAGATCTAAATAAAGCTTGTCCTAAAGATTTTTATCCATTACCTTCCATAGACAAGCTGGTTGCGGCAACGGCTCAAAGTAGAGTAATGAGTTTTTTAGATGCATTCTCGGGTATAACCAGATAAGGATGAATGAGATCGATCAGGAGGAAAACATCTTTTATCACTTCAACCGGTATCTTTTGTTACAAAGTCATGTCATTCGGGTTAAAAAATGTTATGACAACCTTTCAACGAATGATCGACGAGGTGTTCCGGAGCAATTATCCTGGAATGTGGGCATATGTAGATGACATAGTAGTAAGAAGTGACTCCGTAACCCAACATATGAATGATCTCGAAGAAACCTTCAACACCCTGGATAAATACAAAATCAAACTAACCCGAAAAGTGTGTCTTTGGAGTTACTCGGGGAAGTTTCTGGGCTTCATAGTTGGGCATAGGGGAATCGAAGTTGATCCGGAGAAAACCCAGACAGTCCTTGACCTTCCGCAGCAAAAAAATATCACGGATGTGCAAGCCTTGAATGGAAGACTCACTACTTTAAGCAGGTTTTGCTCCAAACTCCAAGAAAAATCCATTCCGTTTTTAATGTGCTTCAAAGAATAAGCAATTCCAATGGAATACAGAGTGTGCAGAAGCTTTTGAGCAGATCAAAAAGATGCTTCCGAGCTCCCAAAACTTGGTGTTAAGTCTCCGGGCCAAGATTTGTTCCTGTATCTGTCAGTATCGGAGTGGGCTGTGGTAGCAGTTTTGGTGATGGAAGAAACACGGAAGGAAATCCCTGTTTACTACACTGGCAAATTTTGATCTCCATAGAGACAAGGTACACTAACATTGAAAAAGTTTTATTCGCTCTTGTTATAGCTTCCAGAAAGCTGAGACCGTATTTTCAATCACATCAAATTACTATCCGGACCAATTGGCCACTAAAGCAAATCACCAATGACCCAAGCGTTTCCGGAAGAATGGTAAGTTGGACAGTCGAACTCACACAATTTGAAATCCATTATACTCCGCGAACCGCGATCAAGTCTGGGCACTAGCAGACTTCATTTACAGAACATTCCAGAATAGTGTAGGCCCATAGAGGCAGTTAGACTTCACAGTAAGTCTATAAATAGAGACCATAGACTGTGTAAAAAAGCACGCTTACATTAATACATTGGCTGGTATTCCTTTCACTGTTGTCCATAGAGAGAGAAGTGTTACGATTTCATTAATCAGCTAATATTTAATTTTATTAATTAATTCAACAAGATTTACATCCTGATTCCCGAAAGTCTTGTTTTCCCTTTTGGTTTTCGTTTTGATCCTCAAATCCAGTGTACCAACTCGATTGCAATGAAGTTAGCCTTGACGGAGTTTTTCAATTCAACAATAGTACATGGATAGCGTATCTAGGGTTCCAATATCTCCACTACTACTTTGACCGGTATGGTGGCGCTTATCATCACTCATATTAGTGACACTAGCAGAAGTATTGATTTCATATGTAGTGACACGTGGGAAGGTATCAAGGGAAAAGGAAATTCCCCTGAGTTACTATTTAACATATGAAGCACTGCACGCATAGTGGGTCTCCTAGCTGGATCATCTTGAACACACAGTAAACCGAGATGCAAACATCTCTTTGCTTCTATGGTTGAGTAATTATTTCCCAAAATTGGATCCACCAGCTCTCCAATTGAGCTTCAGACCAAACCCTCCAAGCCTTTCAATCAAAATATAAACGATGTGAATTATTAAACTGGGCAAACCATTTGATTAGGGCTTTATCATGAAGATTGATTATGTGGTATTAATTAAGGGTTAACTAATTAATTAAGGTCATGAAAATGAATGGACCAAACTGATCGATCACTTACAGTGCCTAGTAGTCCTTCCCATGGATCGAGTGATAGTATTTGATGACTTTCAATCCACTTAAAATTTCAAGAATTATATTCCCAAGCTGTAGACATCTGATTTGACAGAAAATCGCCCTGAATTTATGTACTCTGGTGCCATATACCCCCTAGTTGCAGCAATGAAAAGAAAAGTCAGAATTTCATCATCCCTTTTTCTTTTAATTCATGCGATTATCGTCTTACTTACATTGTTCCGACGAGTTTTGTGGTAAACCCAGCCGTTTCATCCCAGTTGACTAGTCTTGCAATGCCAAAATCACCAATTTTAGGGTCGAATTGATCATCAAGTAAGATGTTACTCGTTTTGAGATCTCTATGTATGATAGTGAGCCGGGAATATTCATGAAGATAATGAAGCCCCCTTGCTGTTCCATATATGATGTTGATCCTTATCGGCCAAGTCAACATGGAAGATTTGCTTTGATCTAAACAATGTCATCATAAATAAACATATAAAACAGTAATGATCAATTAATTAGTCTGTGTGAGGAATGAGAAATGATCAATTGCGGATATAATAAATTTAATGAGCTAGAACCGAATGAGTACCAATAGGAACTTGTCAAGACTTAGATTAACCAGATATTCATAGACCAAACATCCTTTCTTCTCCTTCACTGCAATACCCAAGAAGTTGAACCAAATTTCTTTGTTGAAGCCTTGCAACTACCTCAACTTCAGTCTTGAACTCTCTAATGCCTTGACTTAGACCTTTGATAGTCTCTTTATCGCTACTTGTTTTCCATTTTCAAGCGTACCCTAATTGTTAAAATGATGGACACCTCAATAATTGTAAAACAAAGAAAGATTGTGCTTGTATATATATGGTTAAAGTTATGATGATGATAAATACCCGATAAACGACTCCAAATCACCTTCACCAAGTATATTGCTGATGGAGACTTGTTGGTTGCGATCTCAATTTTCTCGATTTCAAAACTCTGCAAGTCGTGAGTTTGTACCTGATTTTGTTCTGTTCCGAGCTCCACAGCGGCATCTGTACACCCACATTCAACAAGTATTACAAAAATGGTACACCCACAATTCACAGTGATGTGGTTAATTCTGATTCCAGTTCTTTTTTTTTTGATAATTAGATGTGTATTCATCTATTAATAGCAAAAATGGTACACCCCAACGTGTATTACAAAAGTCTTCAAATGTTACACCCCAACGTGTAGTACAAAAAGTATGCTATCCTCCAAAACCACCGTGTGCCTCATTAAAAGGAATTGATTAGTAATTACCTTTTGGTGTCCGCTTTGATGACTGTTTGGAGATTTGAATTTGCCTTCTATGAAGAAAATAGTAACATAGTCCTATAAGAAGAAACCCGATGGCTGCAACCGCAGGGATAGCAGCTCTTATGATATAGTAATCTGCCGTCCTCTTTCCTGGTGAAGATAAATTCACCACAGGTGTTGTATACGTTAAGAATTCACAAATAGCACAAGCTTTTTAGACTGATTGACAAAATTAGTGTGTGAAGGCCGAAGTTAGCTAGTGATGCTCACCTGAAGGAGGCGTAAGTGCAAGGGGAGTACCAGAACCGTTGCTCTGTGACGGTGACTCCAGGAAAGGAGAAATATCATACTTAATCATGCAGTTACACTCAATACTATACAATATGCATTCCCTTTGCCACAGTCCTGCGAGACTAAATTAAGACTAGCTGTCAGGCATCTGTTACAATAATTACCGATAGTGTCTGGCCTACATTGCACAAAGCAATACACTTTCTGGGAGTTGGTGACCTCCCTTTCCCCATTTGCATGACCACCACCCTTGTCGCTCGTCGCCATGTTTATCAGCTGAACCATCTTCTCCTTCATTGCATTTATGAACTTTTTCGGGTTGCTCACAGTCTGGCTGGAGACTGTGGTCACTTCTGGTCCCTCGAATAGAGAGTAAATGGAGTGCTCCGCAAACCGCAGCGTACACAAATCGTACCAGATCACAGCCGTCTTCTCAACATTGCATTCCTGCAAGATCCGCTTCGCAGCATCCTGAACGCATTGATGACAGACTGTGGGCTTGATGTCAAAACGGCAGTAGAAGATGCCGTACACCTGGTTGTCACCAGTGCCATGGCTGGTGTTGTAGAAGAGAGAAGTGCCAGAAGCATGTGTCACGAGGTCGTTTAGCATGAGATTGAGGTTGGTTTGTAGGCGCTAGTCTTGCTGTAGTTCCCCACAGAGTAATCGCAGGTGCGGCCCATGTACTCATAGGCCTGTGCGGTAAAGGGCCCTATGTATTGGTGGATGGTCATTGAGAAGATGAACATGGTACGTACAGCTAAAACACTCACGATGTAAAGGTGAGGAGGCATTTTTGAACTGTACTTTCTTTGATTCAACCTAACCTCCGGATAGTGTTGTAACTGTAACCGTGCTCAGTGGAACAACAATGTGCTTTAGCGAAGAGCTGTATGGTTTTAATTAAAAAATATATCATGATTCATGCGGCCCTTGTACAAACCAATTTATCGATAACTTTTTTGTTTTGTCTTGTTGAGCTGACCCTTTTTTCTTGCAGAAGAGGGCAGGATTGACCGTCGCTGTTACTACAGCTATTCCTCACTATCGACTCATGACAAGTTAACTACACTGACCTTAAAGTAAACCCTGCTTTGCAAGCAGCGACGCAACTATACTTGATAAAGGTGACTGTGGTTATCAAACGCGGGTATCGAACGCGGTTTGGTTTTACAATTTTGTCCAATGAATGAATGACACATGTTGTCTACTTTTAAATAAAAAGAGATTAAGAATATATGGCGGTATCCAACGCGGTTTGGTTTTACATGTCCAAAGGAAATGAAGGGGTATTGGGACCGTCAAGGGAAAGGATATATGAATCACTGAACACTGATAATTGTTGCCGGTCACGTTCAATAGTTGACGCTGAAGGCTGCTGCTGGTCAATGTTATTGGCGCGTAGATGAATGGTCCTTGGAATGCCAAACTGATCAAGTATCTAAACTTGTGGCATCCATAATTGGGGAATAAGTTTTTTCATAGTCAATATCAAATCTTTGACTGAAACCATGTGTGACTAGACGAGCTTTTATCTAACAATTTTATTTTGCAAATTTATTTTTCACACAAATACCCATTTTACCAACTGGTTTTACATTTTTGGGTGTATGAACCCCTGGCCCAAAAACCTCTTGCTTTCTAAGTGAGTTGGTTCTACTTTAGTATCATCTCTCCATTTTGGCCAATCTCTTTGTCTATATTCTTCAACAGACTTTGCTTCATGATCCTCTTCATCATTCATGACTTGTAGTGCTACATTTTATGCAAAAATTCTGTCGACGTTAATTTCATGTCGGTTCCATCGAATTCCAGTCATGAAATAGTTGGACAAGATCTTTTCATTATCAATACTCATTTCCGGTACCTATTTTTTGGTATTTCAACAACTGTCATGTCTACAGGCTCTTCAAGAGTTTCACCATTCTCACTTAGACCATCTTTAAGGCATGCTCCTGTTTGTTTTCGAGGATCTTTATCATTAGAACCAACTAGTCTACCATGTTTACACGTTTGTTGGACTTATTTGCAACATGTCCTACCAGGACATCAGTTCTAACAGGAGAACTTGCAGTTGACACGTATGGACTTTGTCACCTGATCTGGGTTAGTAAATGCATCAGACAATAGGTTTGCCAGCCTTTAGAGATTAACAATATGTTGAACGTCTAGTTCACATTGCTTAGTGTGAGGATCATAGTGAATCAATGATGATTCATTCCACGTAATCTCCTTTACCAATTGTTAATTTTCTTCCCCTGATGGTGGGAAATGTGACCCATCAAATGACAATCAACAAATTGAGTTGTAAACAAAGCCTCAACTATTGGCTCAAGGTATTTAATAATTGAAGTATATTCAAAATCCCACATATATTCCCATTCGTTTTTAGGTCCCATTATGGTTCTTTGTGGTTTGAGTTATAGGAACATATACCGCACAACCTAAAATCCTTAACTTGAGCGATATTGGTCTTGACCCGTAACCATTTACAATGGCGACAACTTATTATGACTAGTTAGCCTAATGCAAATTAAAATAGTTGCATGTACTATAGCATCCCCAAGATGATACCGAGAGCTTTGATCTCATTAGTAACGGTCTTGTAATTAACTGCATAGGTTTGGTAAAGATTCTTTTAATGGTCATCATTTCTCATTGTGGATTGAGTGGCTAATGCTTGCTCAATTGACATCTCCTTTCTCATGGTAAATCTATCTTCATGGGCTTGTAGTGATCCCCATGAGATGAGCAATCGTCATCTTCTCAACTCTTCGGATTCTTGATCGCCATGACTATGTGATTAAACTTTGTATATAGAGAACGAAGGATATTCTCTACAACATGAACACTGTCGATTGTTTCGCCATATCGCTTCATTTGAATGACTACAGCTAACACCCTTGAGAAGTAATCCGCAATGACTTGGATTCTTTCATTTGAAGTCCTTCAAACTCCCCGTAGAGTTTGAAGGAGTACCTTATTTACATTACTTGCTCCTTGATATAAGTACATTGAATTTCATATGCATCTTTCGCCGTCGTCGTGCTCGCCACTTTTTCAAACATTACCTCATCCAAATATTGTTAGACGTGTGTGTGGACATGTTGATCTTTCTTCCTTAACTTTTGTGTAGTTTTTTTGACCAAGAGTAGATGTTGGTGAAATGTTCACGGACTCATCATTCTTTTTCAACTACACATCATGGCTTCCAAACAAAGACTTCATTACTACAATTTTCATGTTGTTTTGTAAGACAAGGGGAAGACAAATGGGACATTGGAATTTGACATTGAAATGAAAAAACTCTTTTTTGTTGCTTGGATCTCTCTTTCTATTTCCTTCTCTTTTGTAATTTTTTCTTTCTTTTTTAACTCTCTTTCCCTCTTTTTTTTATCGAAGCTCTAATGCGAGTTTGTTGGATAGAGAAAAGATTGTATTGCTTGATAAAAAAAACTGCGGTTAGGAGACCCTGGCGCTGGTGCCAGGGTATAACGTGGCTTCTGTCACGTGTCAACAATCTATTGGAGAATAAATGAAAGAAAAGAAAAAAAAAGGAAAATGGAAAACACAGCATGGTACGTGAGCTTAGGGTGGATGATTAATGGGAGAGAGAAACAATATCTTTTTTCAAAATATTACAACTTACAAAACATAAATGCAAAAATAAAAAAAATTATACAATTGTTCATCATTTTTCGTGCTCTTCAAAACAAGATGCATCATTGATATGTTTTAGTAAACTTAAAATTTTATGTTTTTAGAATGAGTATATATTACGTTGTGAATCTTATTCATTAACAAAATGAATCTTCTTTAATAATAAAAGTAACCTTATTCATTAACAGAATGAATCTTTTTTAAGATTTACTTTTCTTAAAATTAAAATTCACTTTTAGAAAGACAAATGATTCACGTTATTGAAAGCGAAAGATTCATTTTTTTAAAATATAAGATTCAATTTTCTTGAACATTTGATTAACTTTTCTTCAATGAAATATTCACTTCTAAATAAATGAAAGGTTCATATTGTTCTTGTATAAAATTTGTGTAAGATTCACACTTCTTAAACATTGATTTATTATTCTTAAACAAAATATTCACTTTTCTTAAAATTCATATTGTTCTCGCATTCAATGAAAATATTCACTTCTAAATTAATGAAAGGTTCATATTGTTCTCGTATAAATTGTGGTAAGATTCAGTTTTCTAAACATTTGATTCACTATTTTTAAACAAAATATTCACTTTTCTTTAACGAAGGATTCATATGTTCTCGCATAAGTTTGTGATATGATTCATTTTTCTTAAACATAAGATTCACTTTTCTTAAATAAAAGATTCACTTTACTTGAACATGTGATTCATTTTTTAACAAAATATTCACTTTTCAATAAAACTCTTAACCCCAACCCCAAAATACTGTCGAGTCAGTGACGACAATATAAAGTGTAGAACTAATGTAAAAAAGATTACCCTACCCCCCAAACACCATAAAAACCGCCCTAGGAATGTTAAAAACACCAAAGACATTTTTATGGTTTGTACCCTAAACCACAAACCCTAAAAAACTATCGAGTCAGTAACAGTAATATAAAGTGTGAAACTAATACAAAAAAGATTACCCTATCCCCCTCCCTAGAACACCCTAAAAACAACCCTAGGAATGCTAAAAACATCGAAGGCCTTTTTAGGGTTTGTAGTGCAGGGTTTAGGGTCTAACGACCCTATGCGACAAACCCTAAAAAACTGTCGAGCGAGTGACAACAACATAAAGTGTAGAACCAGGGGTGGACCAATGTAGAGCGTAGTGTGTCAACTGACACACATGCAATTCATAATAAAGTTAACATTTATTATATGTTATGACTAATTAATCATGTTTAGTTAGGTGGTTTGACACTCATGTGTTGATAAATATGAGTTGAGTTCAAATATGGTTAATGTAATTTGTTTATTTTTTACATACTATCATCTAATATATGTAAAATAAATTGAGTTCAAGACTAAAGAATGACCTTAATAATAGTTGTATTTCACTTTGTAAATCACGTATTTTATATTTTGCTTTTAAATTTTTTAGTTTTGTTTTAGTCCTTATATATTTTAATTATATCTTTCTTTCCTCACCTAATATTGTTTATTTTCTCTAATCTTGATTTATTATTCACTCCCACCTTTCCACCTTTTTCATGTGTGAGAACAACAAAACACCCTAAAGTTAAATACTTAATTTGTTGGTTAACATTTGCTACTTGTTATCCTAAATAAATTCTTCTAGGTTGTTCAGTAATGTATATGATGCTTTACTAATTACTCTGATTAAGAATAATATGTTGTTTACCGTTTTTATAATATAATTAAAATTAATTTATAGTCACTACTACAGATTTAACTTTTAACTACCCATCAAATACAACTGGTGTTTAATTGCAGTAGTAATTAGCAAGGTAAGGTGACTGAAGTGATCAAAGTTTACATAAGACTACCGTTAAAAAAATACTACTCTCCGTCCTGAATTGACCGTCCTGTTATTATTTGGACATGTCGTTTGACTTCAATTTTTATATATAAGATAAATTAATTTTGAAAAATTTAAATTGCATGTGATTCCTTATGATATAAACTATATGTTACAAAATTTAGTTTTATAAAATTATTTATCTTATATGCTAATATTGAAGTGGAAAAACGTGCCATAAAGCAAACCGGACGGTCAATTCAGGACGGAGGGAGTAGTAGTTAAACGTCACTGGTCTAAGAAAACGCGCAACTTGAATTACTCTACAACACGTCCTTCATTCGAAACTCATTGGCCACATTTCATAAAGAACAAAAAAGAAAAGAAAAATATAACACTCCAGAATACCAAACCTAATTTACTTCAAAGCTTGGCTCTCTTTCCTTTACCTCTATCGACGAAATTGAATTTGCGCTCATACATAACTACTCAATCGAATGAACCTAATGCTCATCCTGACCAGAACGGACGAAAGCTTGTGTTTATACGATGATGGCTTTCAGTAAATTTGTTGTTGCTGTGAACTTCAGGTGAATACACTGCTACGGTAGTTTACTTTTTGTGAATCTTCACTTTCTAACCCTAGCTTGCATTCATGGGTGCTTTCAGAAACGGAGCTTGCAATGTTTGGTGTAATTTTATTGCTACTGGCTATGAACCTTCGATAAGTTTGCTGAAAAAAAGCTCATGCTATTTGGTGCGCACTACTGCTACTTGATGTGTCTTTATAATCTTCCACCGTGTTTATAATTGGTGAGATTCGTTTTTTTTTCATGCCTTGCTTATCGGATTGAAGTTTCTTTTTTTTAATCGATGGAACCTACTAGCATTCCTCAACACAGTAACCCACCCTGTTACAGCTAAGAGCGATTTCAGGGCACGGTGAGAATCACTGTAAGCTCTATGGCTCTGAACGAGTTGTAGAGATGTGAAGTCTGGAGTACTCATCACCCCAAAGGCAACTGCCAACTTTTCGCAGTGCCCAAGAGCAACCTCTTTTCCTTCTCATCTACATTCGGAAGAATGGTTTGAAGGTGTAGTAAATTATTTGTGATGTTTTCCTCTTAAAACAAATTCTGGTATTTATAATGTCCATCCCTCTTCGTTAATTATTATCCTTAACTTCCACTCTTGGGTGTGCTCATGAATGTGCATCACTTCGGTTTGGTTTAATATTTGTGCTTTGGTTTTCCAAGTTAACAGATTGTGACCTTCCGTCTGGCTTACTCTTAATTGGTTTTGGTCAGGTAAAGGCTTAGAAGGTTGTTGTTAAAGAGTTTCGGATACTATCATCATCAGGTATAATTAATAGCGATCTCATCTCTGCAGATTTGTCTTTATATTTTCACCTTGTTATATATTTTGTTTTCTCCCTTCCCAAATAAGGGTTCTTGCAGCTGAAAGAACAATAAAAAAAATTAAGACCATAAATTTGTGTAACCTGTACAATAATCATTGAATACACCTGTTTGAATCCTACTGAACATATGTCTGCAACTAAGTATCATATTCGATTCCTCTGTTATGTTGTCTTGTCATGAATGAAGTTATTCATGACGCCTACTACACTATGTGATTTTGCAGTCCACTAGCAGGGAAATGCTACGCCTCTTGTTTATTGTCTAGTTGTCTCATCCTGCTGAAACATAAATGATTAATTTTGATGTTGAAAAGGCATGGACTTGTTTGCTTCTTTGTTGTATATGTGCTTGCCTTTTTTTTCTTGCTGCTTCTTAATCTTCTATGTTTGCCGCTATAGAACCAAATGTTTTATCATGGTAGTTTTTATTCTTGATAAGTGAAAGGCTATTGAGTTTTTTTATCCTTCTCGCTGTGTTCAACAACCGTTTTAGAAATCCTTAAAACAAAACCACTGATTGAACATTTCATGTATCCAATCTTGCAGCTTTGGGATTCATTAGGAGGCCACTTGCGATCATAGTTGCTGCATTAACAAACACTTAGTATTGCTCCCTCAATGACAGGTATGCTATATATCTTTGAGTTGTGCACTCTTTGTCAAGGAAGCATCTTTTGGCTTCATTTGGAGTAATTTCAAAAAATTACTTTAGTACACTGTGGTATAAATTCTCTGTGTGAAGTTGTAAGTGAGGTGCATCATGAAGAAACCCTTAGAAGTGTTGCCTTATATTAATTCCTTGATATTCCCGTGGCACTTCACGCTTTGACATATATAGCTGCTTATCAGTTACTCAATCAACATGGAACTGATTAGCTGATTTAGGAACTTTTTCATGATTGCTGTTTGTGCTGCTGAATTTTACCAAGAGTACAAGCGCATGGTCATTCCTCAGTGAGGAGATAGAAATGTCGAGTTGAGATTATTGATACATGATATTTATTTTTTCATGATTTTTCCAGATTTTTATGATATTCGGTTGCTTGCGCTGGTTCCTCTGACTTACCTATGATGCATAGGTCTAGATGGATACCCATTTCTCTTATTTTACGTGCTTAACTAATATTGAACCGAGTTTTCAGAAATGAAATTAAATATCCTAAAGTAAGACTGTGAGACTATTCTCTATACATACAACTGCCGAGATGAGGCCTCCCCTCACATAAGACTATCTAATTTTGTCATTGAATATCAGAAGTGCTTGTATTTCGATTTATTAACCGGTCTTCTCACTGATGTTCGGCCTTTGTGTGTTCTCTTTCATTGATGTTACAGGGTTGAGTTTGAGCAATGTTTAAGCTGTTTTATTCTAGAGCTTATGGTTTGAATTATAGTTTTATGGAGCTTGATTTATTGCAGCAGTTACAAGGAGTATATTGGTAGTTCATTTAAGCAGTTTTACAGTTGACTATACTAATGTTGCACTCTAACATTATTAATATGGCTGGAATATTGCAGTGTTAGTAAAAGCAAATTTTGCTATTGTTGAAGACGAAGAGGAACAAGAAGAAGAAGATGAAGAAAAAAATGGAGTAGGAAGAAGAAGTTGGTCTTTCAGTCCAAGGCGAATAGCTCTATATTTTATAATTGGCAAATAGCTCTACATTGTATAATAGACATGTAGCTCTACATTGTGTAACAAATTATATCTTTACATTGTATAACTTACTAAAGATACAAGTGTAATGGTATGCATGAATTTTAAAAGTTTTTTGTAGTAAAAGTGTGTCTGAATGAGATTGTGTCAAGGAAAAACAGTTGTAGAAAGTTTCAAAAAGACTAGAGACAATTATTACTTGTTAGTAACAGTTGTCAAAGATCTCGTAAATCATCAAATAAAATGAAAAGACAAAAGACAACTGTGTTCATAGGATTCAAAATGTAATTTAAACATGTTTATAGACAACTGTTAATGACAATTCTCTATTCCATCTTTACTACAAATGTTCTAACAGTTGTATTTGGTGTTGATCACAGTTGTCCAAAGATTCAAAAAAGTTTTTAAGATGATCAAAGACAACTGTTAATGCCAGTTCTCTATTCACAACCTTACTACAACTGTTAAATTAACAGTTGTCTAAGGCAAGAGCACAATAGACAACTGGATCTGATACAACTGTTATTAACAGTTGTCTTACGCATTTTTGACAGTTGTAAAAAACGTTTTTTGTAGTAGTGAGTAGACCTTGTACTACTAGTATCTATTGTCAATATAATCACAAATTTAAATAATATTATATAAAACCTTATTGTTAACTTCAAAAATCTGAATTTATAAGTTTGACACACCTAATTTAAAATTTTGGGTCCGCCACTGTGTAGAACTAATGCCAAAAAGATTACCCTACCCCCCAAAACCCTAAAAACCACCATATGAATGCTAAACACGTCGAAGGGTTTGTAGTGTAGGGTTTAGGGTCTAACGACCTCTAATTCACTTTTTAATAACCTATGGTTCACTTTTTAACAATCTTTGATTCACTTTTCTTAAACTTAAGATTCACAATGAATCTAAAACATATATACAAACAAAAAATATAAAATATAAAAATTTATCAAAACATATTCTTGTTTGGTTTTATTTTGAAGAGCTCAAATTATGATGAACAATGGTATAAATTTATGTTATTTGGACTTATATCTAATAAACTAAAACATTTTAAAATTTTACAAAAGCACAAAGCACGGACATGACCTGGCAATTCGGGTCACTGCTTGGGGTTCGGTTCGGTTTGGGTCAATTTGTAGATTTTCACTATTTGGTTCGGTTTGGTTCGGATCGGGTCGGGTTATCAGTTAAAATTAGATTCGGGTGACTTCGGTTTGGTTGATTTCGGGTTCGGGTACTTTCGTTTCGGGTTAGCCTCTACATTTTGGGTTTTTCGGGTTATGGGTCAAATTCGGATGACTTACCGCGTTAAGCTTAATTGACAAAAAATTACAAATTTAAACAACCTTTGTAACTTGTATTGATTTTCATATTTGGATCCAAATTCTCTTGATGAAGATTGCTATTGTGTATTGGTTGGTTACACATAACAAATAGGATGACAAAATTTTGTTAATATTAATTTTTAACTATAGATTTATTAATTGTATCGACCAAGTATAAATTTAAAATTTGGTGAACCAGTGGTCAATATTCGGCACTCGACGCCCAGTCTATCCCCCCCACCCCCCCCCCCCCCCCCCCCCCCGCCCGACGCTGTGCTTGTGCCTCCCGCCATCCCATGCCCGTCACACCCTGCGCGCGTCCTGCGCCAGCGCCCGTCATCTCGAGCGAGCATCGCGCGCCCATGCCAATCTATCACCACCTCGCGCCTGTGCCCTTATGCGCCAGTCATTCATTATTTTTCGCTAATGTCTTAAGATTCTAGTGGATAGATTTCATTCAAACCGATGTTGGTTTTTGTTACGCATTGACAAAATCACTGATTTTGATGCCATCATTTGCACCCATGGCCCTTTATTATTGAAAGGCTTTCTAGTTTCTCTCCAATATCTAGTATTGTTTATGTTTGCATGGACATCTTCACACCTATAGGTTATGTGACAATGTTGGACATTCATCGTGCAAGATGTTGTGATTAAGCACGAAGATACATAGAAAAATGTTGCTAGGATGAAGATTGAGCGGTTGTTGTGAAAATTCATCTCATCACGTTGGAAGTTTTTTTGTTGTAGTTAGTATAACCTTAAGACTATAACAAATAGATTATGTGATTGCATTTGTACTTTTCTTAAACTACTTGAACAAACCAGTATGTAAAGAGGGTTCAGTTACATGGTAGAGTATTAATATTGTTGCCCCTCGAAGGTTGGCGTAAAGCTTCTGCACTTCACTTTTTGGCTATACTTCAGTGTGTCTTGAAACTTGGTGGGACATAGTCGATCATAAATATAATATGCTTTGTGTGAGTCGTTATCCTTGGACACGGCAAAAGATGGCAAGAATTGTAAAAAATAGAATGAAAACATTCCTTATTTTTGTCCAAGTTCATGGAAATATGTGTTCGTACATGCCAATAATAAACAGAAGGATAATGGAAGTTTGTCTAGTTTCATGTGTGGTTTAGGTGAATTCGGTTCGGTCAATTCGGTTCGGGTCAAATCGGTTCAGGTGAACTCGGTTCGGGTGGATTCGGGTATATTAAATTTCGGCTTGATTCAGTTTTGGTTTGGTTCGGTTCAGATTTTTGGGTCACATCATTCGGTGTAAATTCAGGTTCAGATCGGGTTGGATCGGGTCAATTTTTCTGGTTTGGGTCACCTTTGCCAGGTCTAGGTGGCACCACCTCCAGCTTCGAATTCGCGAAAAACCAAGCATATAACCGAATATGTGGTAAAAGTGACTCTAGACTTCCTTTCATATAACCCACATAAATACATCACTTTAACTTCCCTTAATTAATAAGCTAATAATTTTATCAATTCAACAAGATTTACATCCTGATTCCGGATAGGTGGCCCGTATGTCGGCCTATTAAAGGCTGAACAACATAAATTCATACCTTAATCCTGTTTCCCCCTTTTGGTTTTGTTTTACGATCCTCGAATCCAGTGTACCAACTCGATCACAATGAAGTTAGCCTTGACGGCGTTCAATCTCAACGATAGTACATGGATAGCGTATCTAGGGTTCCAATATCTCCACTACTACTTTGACCGGTATGGTGGCGCTTATCATCACTCATATTAGTGACACTAGCAGAAGTATTGATTTCATATGTAGTGACACTGTGGGAAGGTATCAAGGGAAAAGGAAATTCCCCTGAGTTGCTGTTTAACATATGAAGCACTGCACGCATAGTGGGTCTCCTAGCTGGATCATCTTGAACACACAGTAAACCGATATGCAAATATCTCTTTGCTTCTATGGTTGAGTAATATTTCCCAAAATTGGATCCACCAACTCTCCGATTGAGCCTTCAGACCAAACCCTCCAAGCCTTTCAATCGAAACATAAACGATGAGAATTATTAAACTGAGCAACTCATTTAATTAGGATAATGCTGATCATGAAGACTGATTATGTGGTATTAATTAAGGTCATGAAAATGAATGAACCCAACTGACGATCACTTACAGTGCCAAGCAGTCCTTCCCCATGGATGGGGTGATAGTATTTGACGACTTTCAATCCACTTAAAATTTCAAGAATTATTATTCCCAAGCTGTAGACATCTGATTTGACAGAAAATCGCCCCGAATTTGTGTACTTTGGTGCCATATATCCCCTAGTTGCAGCAATTAAAAGAAAAGTTAGAATGTCATCATCCATTTTTCTTTTAATTCATGCAATTATCGTCTTACTTACATTGTTCCGACGAGTTTTGTGGTAAACCCAGTCGTTTCATCCCAGTAGACTAGTCTTGCAATGCCAAAATCACCAATTTTAGGGTCGAATTGATCATCAAGTAAGAAGTAACTCGTTTTGAGATCTCTGTGTATGATAGTGAGCCGAGAATCTTCATGAAGATAATGAAGCCCCCTTGTTGTTCCATATATGATGTTGTTCCTTATCGGCCAAGTCAACATGGAAGATTTGCTTTGATCTATACAGTGTCATCATAATTAAAAATATACAACAGTAATGATCAATTAATTAGTCTTTGCGAGGAATGAGAAATGATCAATTACGGGTATAATAAATTTAAATGAGCTGCTAGAACCGGATGAGTACCAAATAGGAACTTGTCAAGACTTAGATTAACCAGATATTCATAGACCAACATCCTTTCTTCTCCTTCACTGCAAAACCCAAGAAGTTGAACCAAATTTCTTTGTTGAAGCCTTGCAAACTACCTCAACTTCAGTCTTGAACTCTCTAATGCCTTGACTTAGACCCTTGATAGTCTCTTTGTCGCTACTTGTTTTCCATTTTCAAGCGTACCCTAATTGTTAAAATGATGGATGTGACTAATTAACAGTGAACCTCATCAATAATTGTAAAACAAAGAAAGATTGTGCATTTATGGTTAAGTTATGATGATGATGATGATAATTACCCACTACTCCAAATCCACCTTCACCTAGTATATTGCTGATGGGAACTTGTCTGTTGCGATCTCAATTTTCTCGATTTCAAACTCTGCAAGTCGTGAGTTTGTACCTGATTTTGTTCTGTTCCGAGCTCCACAGCGGCATCTGTACACCCACATTCAACCAGTAAGCTATCATATAATCGGCATGTATCACAATTTCACAGCGTGATGTGGTAAAATTCAGAATCTATATCACTTGATCATGTGTGGGATATATATACAAACAAGGAATTGATTAGTAATTACCTTTTGGTGTCCGCTTTGATGGATGTTTGGAGATTTGAATTTGCCTTCTATGAAGAAAATAGTAACATAGTCCTATAAGAAGAAACCCGATGGCTGCAACCGCAGGGATAGCAGCTCTTATGATATAGTAATTTGCCGTTCTCTTCACTATATAGCACAAGCTTTTTAGACTGATTGACAAAATTAGTGTGTGAGGCCGAAGCTAGCTAGTGTGGCTTAATCATGCAGGAAAGGAGAAATATCATACTTAATCATGCAGTTAACACTCAATGTTATACACCTTGCATTCCCTTTGCTACTGTGCAGCAGGACGACATTAAGACTCAATGTCAGGCATCTGTAACAATCATTACCGATAGTGTCTGGCCTACATTGCACAAAGCAATACACTTTCTGGGAGTTGGTGACCTCCCTTTCCCCATTTGCATGACCACCACCCTTGTCGCTCGTCGCCATGTTATCAGCCGAACCATCTTCTCGTTCATTGCATTTATGAACTTTTTCGGGTTGCTCACAGTCTGGTTGGAGACTACGGTCAATTCGGGTTCCTCGACCTGAGAGTACTGGAGTGCTCCGCAAACCGCAGCGTACACAAATCGTACCAGATCACAGCCGTCTTCTCAACATTGCATTCCTGCAAGATCCGCTTCGCAGCATCCTGAACGCATTGATGACAGACTGTGGCTTGATGTCAAAACGGCAGTAGAAGATGCCGTACACTGATTGTCACCAGTGCCATGGGCCCATGGCTGGTGTTGTAGAAGAGAGAAGTGCCAGAAGCATGTGTCACGAGGTCGTTTAGCATGAGATGAGGTTGGTTTTGTAGGCGCTAGTCTTGCTGTAGTTCCCAACAGATGTATCGCAGGTGCGGCCATGTCCTCATAGGCCTGTGCGCTAGTCTTGGTGGATGGTCATTGAGAAGATGAACATGGTACGTACAGCTAAAACACTCACGATGCAAAGGTGAGGAGGCATTTTTGAACTGCAAAGGTGAGGAGGCATTTTGAACTGCAAGGTGAGGAGCCTGTGCTGTATTGGTTTTAATTAAAAAATATATCATGATTCATGCGGCCCTTGTACAACCAATTTATCGATAAACTTTTTTTGTTTTGTCTTGTTGAGCTGACCCTTGTTTTCTTGCAGAAGAGGGGCAGTATTGACCGTCGCTGTTACTAAAGCTATCCCTCTATTCTCTCGCCGGAGAAAACTAGTGTGGCCATTCACAGCTCCTTTTCAGAATATTAAATTCCAGTGAAGGTTGCGGGTCAATGACTTTCACTTTATGTATTTGGTTTTACATGTCCAGTCACCCCCCGAAGTACACGCCACGCTCAGCTTGACAAAAAATCAGCCGCACATCTAAAGAGGCGGCCGGCCCTTTCTCGAATGGAAGGGAATCAAAGGGGAATTTGGACTGTCAAGGAAAGGAAATATGAATCACTGAACACTGATAATGTTGCTGTCACGATCAATAGTAGACGCTCAAGGCTGCTGCTGGTCAATGTTATTGTGTGTGTGGATGAATAATCCTGGATCAGCTATATCAATGATATTTGGCCACCAATCAAAAGATTTTTAGAGAGAAAAAAGAATACCCTTCACATCCTTTTACAACCTATATTGTCCAACTAGAAATAAAATGATAAAAAACAACAGCATTACAATAATCCTTAAGTGACGAAACTTCAACAAAAAAACCACACGTTAATGGGATATCTTTCGACCAAAACTTAGTCCACTTCCAGACCCCTTAACTTAGTTTGCATTACAAACATCAAGAGATTCACCTCTGTATATCAATAGTTTCACTGTGTTCAAATAAAATAAACCCCAAAACACAAAGTTGATCTCCACGTCCTGCTTGTTTTTCCTTTGAGCGAAACCCCAGACCAATCTTGATAGATATCTGTAGCAGCACTATAAACGTGAAGGGGATATTCCACCAGCATAGTACACTACAAAGAAAAATAGAATTCAGCGTCCGAAAATTAGCGTCCGATTAAAACAGCGGACGCTATTTTTCGATTAGCGTCCGATATTGGCGTCCGATTTTATGTTGGACGCTGAATTGTGTCTAAATTGATTTCGGCGCTAGTTAGACGCAAGTTAGCATCCGATATTAGCATCCAACAATAAATTGGACACTGATTTGTGTCTAGACTTGTACTGGCCACTAGTGGATGCAGATTAGCGTCCGATATTAGTGTCCACAGAAAATCGGACGCTAATTTACATATAAAAAAAAAAATTTAACCTTATGGTACCACACTACTTTAAACTTAATAATTCATTTTAGTAAGAATAATGTTAGAGTAGTGTATTAAGCTTATTAAATTAACTAGCCATTTTGTTATAATAATATTTAATACTTAAAGTTAATATTTACACAAAATCTATAATACAACAAGAAAATATATAACTTTAGAAATAAATTATGAAATCCTATATATATATATATATATATAATTTTAGACGTCTCTAAAATACAACAATCTATTAATAAGAATATTTTGATAATTAAAAAAATTAAATACATTTTAAAAACATATATAAGATATATGTACTACTAGAAATTTTATGTGAATTTCCAAACCCATGAAATTCCAAACAAAATAAACATTTATAGTATAGACCGATAAAAATATGAACAACATTATACTGAAATATTTCATAGAAATATATTTCAATTACTCTTAGAGATATTTGTAAGTGAAAATCTATATAATTTACCTACCAAAATTATTCTAAATATTTCATGGAAATAATAATACACCTTTAAAAAAAAAAAATGATTCACCATTAACATATTTGTCAGGTCGATTTTGTCGTTCTTCGTTCTCTTCATCTATTTCTTCCCTCTTCATTCTCTTCTTCTGTTCGTTCTTTTGTGCGCATTCCGGAACCGGTTAATATAACTTATCTCTTCTGCTATGTGGTGACGATTGCAACACTAACTGGCGATAAGGAACCGTGCACTCTGCGCCTTCATTCTCTTCTGTTTGCTTGCGCCTTGCAGAGAATAATCTGGAGCTGCACATTGCATTTTCTGCAAATGGTAATATAATAGAACTGAATTTCTGCTATGTGGAGATTATCACGATAGAAGTTTTGATTTTGATCTGTCCCATTTGAAGATTGCAAACCCTAAATGGCGATAAGGACAAACATACTCTGCGCCTTCATTCTCTTTGCTCGCGGCCTTTGAAGATAAATCTAGTAGAGCTGCTTCTGCGTTTCTGTTCATTCTCGGACCGGTATATAATCAAACTTTTTATCTGCTCTGGGAGATTTTGTAACGGTTAGATTAGAATTTTTTATTTTGATCTTTCGCATTTGAAGATTGCAACCCTAACTGACGATGATGAACAAACATACTCTGCGCCTTCATTCTCTTTGCCTACGCCTTTGATAGATAAATCTGGAGCTGCTTCTGCATTGCAGTTCATTCTGGAACCGGTAATATAATCAAACTTATTATATGCGCTGTGGTTCACTGTAGAAGTTTTTATTTTGATCAGTGGCATTTGAAGATTGCAACCCTAACTGGCGATAAGGACTAAACATACTCTGCACTTTCATTCTCTTTGCTAGCGCCTTTGACAGATAATTCTGGAGCTGCTTCTGCATTGCAGTTTATTCTGAAATCAGTAATATAATCAACTTATTTTTGTCGCACCTTGTTAATATTGAGAATGCATGTATATGTATTAGTAAACTGAACTTACTAGTTTCTGTTTATTGATTTTTTTCTAAGTACATATATATGATCTTACTTGTTGTTTATGCTTTTGTTATTTCTTGCTACATATATTCTGGTCTTCTGCACGTCTGTTTATAGTACTCGTAGACCAAAATGTGTAAACAAATGTAGTAATTAGATCTTTGGAGGTGTGGGTGCCACACTAACATGGTTGGTATATCACTATTTGGTTTTTTTCCTCGGGCTTTTCTGCATGTGGGTAAAAGAGGTATCCCATTTGAGATGGATTTGATTCTGGATGGTTTTAATGGCAGTGACTTCTGTGACCTTACATTATTGATTCTTGCGTAGCAGGGGCTTATCAATGTCAATGAGCTGGTTTCCGTCCCAATCTATAAGAAATAGCCATTCAGTTTAGCTTGCAACTTTTTTTCCTCATGTTATTTTACTTTTTGATCAATTATTATTGCTCTAGGTAAGGTTTATCATAACAAGACCCTTTTCCTTTACTTAATCTATCTGGCCATTTCAGAGATTTGCTAATGGCTGCTTTGAGCTGAGGAGAAAAGTGTAGAACATGCCATCTGCTATTACTGTTTTTCTTATCTGAATTTTGTCCAGCTTTTATTATGCTGTTGTTTGCTTCTCCATATCTAAGCATCGTTGCTGCTGCATCATTGAACTTCTTTAGCAAGTTTTCACTTTCTAAACCATATCATTTTGCCTCTGTTTGGCGTGTGCGAATCTGATTGTGCTTGGATTTGATAAGCCTGGTCCAAAGCTTCACTTTCTAAACGAATTCCATACAGTTGGTGCCTCCCATTTTCGTAGGAACTAGTGGTACTAGAGAATGTAAAACATTGGTTATCAATGGACGATAACTCGGCTCTGGCTGAACACATATCACTGCTACGCAGCAACCTGTCCAATAATATTGTAAACGGAGGTGAGCAGTCTCGTATGTCTTGAACTATCTAAGTTTGTGCGTTGGTTTTCATATGAAAATGTGCTCCGACAAAACAGATAGCAGTATGATATATAAATAGGGGATTAGTTAGGTAACCTGATACAAATGCTTGTGATCCATGGTGGCTTGAATAGCTGGATCTACAATTTGTGGAAGCTTGGTTTGATCTGTGAGCTGCCACATTATATGAATTTTTTTGGGAATGAGTCGGTTATAACTTATACCTACTCCAGACAAATCTCACTTGAAACACTCTTTTTGTTTCTTCCTTTTTCCTTAAATCATTTGGTGGATGTAGCATCAAAGCCGTGATTAACTACAACCCATTTTAATACATTGACCATTACTGGCTACTGCTACATAAGAAGTAGAAACTTGTAGGGCCAGTAGTTGTCTGAATTAATCTCTGTGGGGAAGGGAAAAGTCGGTGCCTTTTTTAAATTTCACTTTAAAGGGCCCGTTCCCTCATGAGTCTGTGATTCTGAAAAGAAAGTTTCTTTTTGAGATTCTTCCCCATGTAAGTTGAGTTGAGCCTTCCAAAAAATTGGAAAAAAAAGAAAGAAAGCTATAAGTATTATTGATTCTCACTCACCCCAAATGGTTCTATACTCTTGCAATCTTTCTTGTTTCGTTGAACCTGGTCTGGATATTGCTTTGTGTTATAGTTAGTGCTTCAGTTTTATTGTTTTTAAAATGAGATGCATTTTTCATTTCATTTGGTTAACATTAGCGGGAAGTAGTTTGTTGAGACAGGAAACTATGATAAAGAAATGTGGGGCTTTCAACTTGAATTTGCAAGTTGAAATTAGAATGGTGAATGCGGGTGAATAGTTGTTTGTTTTGATTTGTATTCTTATACGATTAACTTACTTGCATTGCTTGAAAGTTAGAAGAAGATTATAAAAGAATGAAGTTGAATTGTAAATATGCTTCAATGGTTTATTTATTACCATTTCATTACTGGATTCTAGGTCAAATTGATACTGTAGATGCCTATTTGCAAATTGTCATCTCTTGTCAGATCGAATTTGCAGTCTGTTTCCATTTTTTTTAAGAAAAACTAGACGTCCTTTACTTTTGCTTGACTTTTTGTTTTGCCACTGTTATGCTAATTTAAAAATGATTATTAAGCTCAGGTTCAGGTATTCATATGCTGCTGCTATTTGCTTCTATAACAAAGAAATAATGTGATTTCTAGCTCATTCTTTCAATTTGTTTTACCGGCTGAAACATTTTGATCACTATGTGGTAAGAAGTTTGATTTAAGTTGATCATGCAGCAGCTTTTGTTTTTCTTTTACTTGGTAAAGCTGTTTCTGCATTCATTGAGCTTTTTCTCTATGTTCATGTGATGTGGCTGAGAACGTATGATTTGTCCTTTGTTATTTGCTGCATATAGGTGGTTAAAGGAACTATGAGATGGGTTATATTGGAGATACAATCGACTCAATCAAATTCATCCAGATCAGTCAGCTGCTTACCCAAGCGGTGAGTTTGTTCTGTCCCATTCTCATAGCTCTCCCTTTCTCTGTCCCGCTCTTGTTATTCCCTGATTTTTTTGTTCTATCGGGGGATCAAGACCATCGTTTTGGGTGTGTGCTACTTAATTAGTAATCATGTTGTTTGGCTCAGGTTACTTCCTTTACACAATATTACTTGCATATAAAAGTGGTCTGAATGGTGCTAATGAAAAGCTTTCAAACTAGAATTAACTATATTGTATACCGCTCTTTGTCTGTATGTTAACTTTGTGGTGTATATTGTTAGCTTGTTGTTGGGTCTTATATAGTATAATATTGTTGAGAGAAAGGGAATTCTTGTCTCTGATTTCTCCTACTGTTTGCAGAGTCCAGGAATATTTCTAAATGGTGAACAGAGATCAAATGAAGTGTTCCTGTTTAAACCTGGAGTTCCAGATCAGATTTTCAGATTCGGTTTTTGTTAGCTGTGCTCTTTTTTTTTTTTGTTATTTTT
The DNA here is from genome assembly GCA_023374045.1 of Limonium bicolor. NCBI lineage: Eukaryota > Viridiplantae > Streptophyta > Magnoliopsida > Caryophyllales > Plumbaginaceae > Limonium > Limonium bicolor. The sequence continues at coordinate 436,329,643 of CM041777.1, forward strand.
CTGGAGAATACTCACACTCTTGGGACAGATATACTAAATTTAGTCTGTTTGTACGGTTGTGCTAGATACCCTCCTTTTTTTGTTTTCAACATGTAAACACTCCAGTTCAATCCTTCTGTTTAGAAAGGAACAAGAGTGGGGTTGGGAACATCTTATGTGAAGTGAAAGAAAAAAAAATGCCTTTTGGCTTTTTTGGTAAGAAATCTGTTGTGTCCATTCTATTTAACATGATAAATACAATTTAGTATTCAAATAGTGTATGATGAATACACAATTTAATATCCGAATATATAAACTAACGTTTGATAAATATTAATGATAAATAGACACAATTTAGCGTCCGAATATTAATTTAGCATCCAGAGATCAAAATTAGTGTGCGATTAGTAGAAGCAATTTAGCGTCCGAAGATTTGAATTAGCGTCCGATAGGTAGACACAGTTTAGCGTCCGAAAAAAATCGGACACAAAACTATAAATATTTGTCACCACTTAGTTAGCGTCCGATTAAGTGGTTTGCGACCATTTAGTAGACGCTATTTAGCGTCCGATTTTGGACGCTAACAAGTAGACGCTAAATAGCGTCCGAAACAAAAATGGACGCCAAGTGGACACAAATTAGTGTCCGCGGACGCAAAAAAAAAATTAGCTTCCAGGCTTTTAGCGTCCGATATTCATCAGACGTTAAACATCAAAAATCGGACGCTAAACCTGTTTTTTTTTAGTGTTATAGCAACAGTGGGGGTAAATTCGCAATCTTCTGCTGCTGGAAATTAATCAGCCGCGTCCGAACCTTTTTTCCTGCTATGGAGTTGATGCGATTGCAGTGAGCAGTTTTTCTGCTGCTGGAGTCGATCGCAGCGAGCAATCTTCCTGCTTCTGAAGTAGACGCGACCGATTGCAGCAATCAATCTTCTTCCTGCTTCCTGAGTAGACACAAGCGATTGCAGTGAGCAAGCAATCTTCCTACTTCTGGAGTAGACGCCAGCGACTGTAAAATTTAAAGGGCTTGAATTTTGGAAAGGAGGCTTTGATTGTAACAAGTAAGAATTCTCTACTATCCCCCAACTTCTAGATTAGGGGTTACTTGAGTATGGATGTTACTAATACATTTTTAGTGTTACTAATGACATTTTTTTTTGTAGTGACTATCATTTGTACTTCAAGCCATTATTAACTAAAAAAGTAAGCAATTAAATATTATCTCACCTACGGAAAACAAGATAATAATCCACCTATATATAATCCACCACTGATCTAATACTATCTTCAATTAGCAACATTAACAACCCCAATTTGAATTCCCAACATACCCTATACCCGTACATTCAACTGGTGTCCACTATAAAATTGATAGTAGTATTTTTGTTATTAACTTACGGTGACAATTAAATTAACCAATCATGAAAATTTTGCAAATAATTTATGATGCATGGTTAACAAAACAAGAATCTACCTAAATTGTTATATATAATATTAATTAAATATAGTATAAATTAATAGATATCAAATTAATTAAATTTAGTTAACAATACACAATAAGCAAATGGCAGTGTGGAATGCAGGAAAGCAAGGCTTGTGGCTCAGGGTTTTACTCAAACAGAAGGTTTGGATTACACAGAGACCTTCAGTCCCGTGGTTAAACCTACCACAATTCGCACCATTTTATCCCTAGCTACACAACAGTCATGGCCCATTCACCAGATTGATATACAGAACGCTCTCTTACAAGGAGACTTACATGAGGAGGTGTATGTTATGCCCCAGTTTTTTTTTCTTTTATTTCATCCTACTTCTATTTCGTTTCGGTTTTGCAAAGGGAGACTAATCATGTTCTGAATCTTGAGTTCATTCGTCTATGATTTATTCCGGTCTTTAGTATTCATTTTGAGAAAGGAGATTTACATTGTTCTTTTCTTCCTTTCGTTATTTAATTATTAGTAAGAGAGGATAGTTATTAATAACTCTTTATTCCTTTTTGTTGTTTATTCTTTGGTTAGTAAAAGGACTACTAACCTTCCTTTTCCTTCTTTTTACGTTATGCTATTATTCATAAAGGAAGGAAATTCCAAATCTAATTTAATTTCCTCTCTCCTTCTTTCCTCACGACATTTCACGTCAGTTTCTTCTCACCCAAAGAAGAAACTTCCGCTCTGCAAAGTTTTCCTCTTCCTCTTCCTCAATTCCTCTCTTCTTCACAATTCTTCCATCCTGCAAATTAATTAGTCTGGTGTCTAACTTCAGCATCGAGGATTCCAATCTGTAGAGTCGGAGTGTGTGTTGCTGTTCGTCAGTCAAGTTCCTTGCTTCTCCCTCCGGTGTTGGTCCTTTTCGATTTGTGCGAGTGTTTGTGATTTCGGGGTGGAATTCGAGTAGAGATTGTTGTCGGGTCCGCAGAGATGGCTTTGCGTCGGATGTGAGGTAGGTGGTGAATGGATTCGGTTGTGTGTGTTCGTCCATGGGGATATCTGATTTTGTTTGTTCTTCGTATATGATTATTTTAACTCTTTGATTTGGTGATGTTTTTGGTTGATTTTGATGTGCGTTTGATGCGTTAAAACCCCATGGAAATGTGTTTTTCGATTGGTTAATTTGCTATAATAAGTTATGTATGTTTTGTGGGGGATTTGTGGCTTGGTTCTGGCTGATTTCCGTAAGTGATTTTGCAGTTTTCGGTATGTCCGAACATGTGTCCGAACATTGAAGTTCGGACATCATACGCCGGAGGATTTTCAGACTCTCGAATTAGGTCCGAACATGCAAGGTCGGACGCATGTTCGGACCGGCCTTTGTTTGGCATAACTTCTTCGTTTGAGCTCCGTTTTGAGTGCCGTTTGCGGCGTTGGATTCCTCTTTTTGAGTACTATCTGTTCTAATATGTTTTAACACATGTATATATGGACTTTAATTTGAAAGTCTTAGATAATCCTTTGAACTCTATTTTACTCTAAAAGAGTGTTTGAGCTTCTATGCTTCTGGTTGGTTTTCGTGTTTGCTAGTCAGTGTATGACTTTTGTTTTGATAAAGGATTATGATCCGTTTGATGTGCTTTGGCCCTCTGTTATGTTCTGTTAAAGGCTTCTACGCCGTTTTGTAAAGTTTCTATTTTGGGACCTAGATGTTTAGCTTCTGAGCCTTGGATAGTCGGGTCTGGCTGTCCCATAGCATGCTACGCAAGAATTCCTTCTGTTATTCCCTCGGGTTCCCTTCTGTTCTATCTCTCAGGGTCCCTTGGATGTTTAGTGACCGACGGGTCCATCTGTCTCTACGGCTTCTGTTGTGGGATCTTCGGATCCATAGGACGTTATGTGAGTCCTTCTGATGTGTCAGCTGGTGTCTAGTGTCCCACCTCTGTTTTGATTGAGCTTCTGTTATGAAATTCTGAGTTTGTGGTTTGCTTTGTTCTGATTTAAGACTTCTGTTCAGTTTGCTCAGTTTCTGCTTCTCTACTCTGATTTGACAAACTTCTATTTCGGTTTTGACCTGTCCCTCCTCTGATTTGAGGAAGCTTCATTCTGTATCTGATTTCTGTTACAACTTCCAGTCTGATTTGCTAAGCTTATGTATTAGTACGATTATGTTCAGTATATGTTTTGAGCATGCTCAGCTGATGAAGTTTATCACCTGCTGAGCTATAGTTTGGCTCACCCCTATTTCCGTCTGATTTGCAGGTTTAAGTTTCCTTTGAAGACTCCACTCTGCATTATGCTTCGCCTTTCACTTTGTATTTGTAGTTGTGGCTTAAGGCCCTTTGCAATTTGATTCTGTTATGTAATGAAGTTGGGCTTTCGCATGTAATGTCAGATAGACCTTGTAATCTGTTTCTAGTTAATAAAAGTGTACTTTGCTTCGGTTTTGGGTTTCGTATGTTAGAGCCTTGCGTTATTAGGTAATAGATACGCGGCGTGTAACGTCCCTAACTCCTAGGGTGGTTTTGGGGTCGTTACAGTGTACATGACTCAACCACCTGGATTTCTACATCCTCTATATCCAGATCACGTGTGCAAACTAAGAAAGAGCATTTATGGGCTAAAACAAGCCCCACGGGCCTGGTTTTCAAAACTCAGTGAAGTCTTAGTTTCTATGGGATTCAGAGGATCTAAGACGGATTCATCACTGTTTATCTACCACTCAGGGCCAGAAACACTCTTTGCCTTAATTTACGTGGATGATATAATCCTCAACTCCTCTCACCTCATCACCACATTCATCAATCGTCTCTCTACTGTTTTTCCAGTTAAAATTTTGGGACCTTTACATTATTTTTTGGGAGTTCAGGTGTTCCGCAACCCTAATGGCCTCTACCTTTCTCAGGAAAGATACATCTCAGATCTCCTTGCTAGGGCAAATCTTACTCACTCTCGCCCTGTTTCTACTCCCATGGCGACTACCTCTACTCTAAATGACCCAAACTCTCCTCCTTTTCCTGACATCACTCTTTTTCGAAGTCTACTTGGGGGGCTGCAGTACGTAACCCTAACCAGACCAGACATCTCATTCCCAGTCAATCGACTATGTCAAAGTATGCATAAGCCAACATAAAATCATTGGAAAGCTTTAAAACGCGTCTTAAGGTACCTGAAAGCCACCCGGGCCTTGAAGTTTCACATTCATGCGCGCTCCAATCTCCAGTTATCTGCTTTCGCTGATGCAGATTTTGCTGGCAACCAGACTGACTGTCGATCCACCACTGGTATGTGCGTCTTTTGGGCGAAAATCTGGTTGCTTGGGCATCGAAGAAGCAACCAACGATTGCGCGCTCGACCACCGAAGCAGAGTACCGCTCTCTTGCTCTCACTACTTGTGAACTAATTTGGGTGCAACAATTGCTCTCAGCTCTGGGGATTTTTCTCACCTCTCCGCCAGTTTTGTGGTTTGATAATTTGGGGGCGACATATTTGACGGCCAACCCTGTTCTGCATTCAAGAGTAAAGCATGTGGCTTTAGACTTCCATTTTGTACGAGAAAGAGTACAGAACAAAGTCTGATATAATACAATACACTGAATTCAATACAACAGTCTGATTCATTCTCTTCTCCTATCTCTCGACTCTATAATTATCTAAATAGAATAGGGTTAAAAAAGAGCTCAAGTTGTATAGTAGAAGTTAAGGTGTTGGTCAGTAGCATCTTCAAACCATTATTGTTCTTTGAATAATAAGGTGAATTGTAACAATTTATCAAAAACTATTTGATCACAAAACCACACATGCACACTTGAAAAACAATGATCCAAATTTTACAATCAATGATTACACATTTAAAATCATTCGAATTTAATAGTACTGTCAATCAAATTTTACAATTCACACGTACAAACTTGATAGTTTACAATGAAGGCTTTGAAAGTACGATCAGCGAAACTTGATGATCGAAGAACATTGAACAGGCATACATTACGTTTCACACTTTTTTTTTCTTTTTTTCATCTTTCACTCTATTTTTCCTTTTTTTTCTTTTTTCTTTTGGAATAGATAAAATCTTTTCAAACTTGACTACTTAGAAAAATTCATAAACCTTCTTTTTGTTTTTTCATTTTTCCCTCTTTTTCTATTTTTTTTTCTGGAAAAAATAAAATCTTCCTAGACTTGAACATTGATACAGACTCGACAAAAATCATAAATATTCTTTGTTTTTTTCATCTTTCACACTTTTTTCCTTCTTTTTTTCCTTTTTTGGAAAAAATAAAATCTTTTCAAACTTGAACATTAATTCAAGATTCATAAACCTTCTTTTGTTCTTCAACTTTCGCTCTTTTGTTCTTTTTTTCTTTTTCTTTTCTTTTTTTTTAGATCTTTTCAAACTTGAAACATTAATAAAGACTTGAAATATTCATAAACTCTCTTTTTGTTTTCTCAGAAATACAAACCATACCGCTTTCCCACCCAGATATCCATACTTCCATACGTGAGAAATACCAGTGCTCAATCCTCCTTGTGTATAGACTAGCACCAGAAAATACCCCAATCCGCAGTGCGTGAAAATCAATGCATCCAGACGAAAAAGCTCCACACAGTACATCTACTTCTGATGTAATCCTCACTCCAAACACTAGAAAGCATATCCCCATTAGGGAATCCCAACTTTCACACTTGAGATATCATGCTTTCCTACATGAATATCCATCCTTTCACACTTGCCAAACACATGCATCCGCAATTGGAAGTCCCAACTTCACACTACTCTCGCGATACTTTGAAGATGTGTGTTGTCACGCCAGAAATTGTAAGCCTGAGTCCAAGAAGAAAAAAGAAATCTCTAGTAAGGTTCAATAATATACACGAGTGAATAAATTAGTTGGTAGAGGGAGTATTGGACTCAATATCAAGTAGAGGGAACTGATCATCCCCAGTGTGAATATAGTGTAGATACAAATAGTGCATTAGACAGGATGTTGATATGTATGCGTTTGATTTCCTTTTATCCACGCTAGTGTTCATACTATTATAAAGAACATTAAAAAGCATCTATGCTTTTTGAAAATAAGAAGAGGACAAAGAAATAGAGATGGCTGAAATGCAAATGAAAAAAAATGTTGGTTCCACAAAGTCTTATGACTTTCTTCTTGTTACTGTGCTCTTATTATTCAGGCACTGGCACTTGCCTAGCAATGATAAAACAAATTGTATGGCTTTCATAAATATTCCGAAGATGAGAATTACCTTGCCTTGTTTCAAGTTTGAAATTCAGGAGATAGCCATTTGAGAGCACACTTGGAGATTTGAGTGTACCATCTCTTTTTTTGTAAGCTGTAATTCTCCCCACATATAGTAAATTATATTCCTCACCACCCGTAGAGTAGGCATAGCCAAACCACCTTAAATATTGTGTCTTGCTTCTCACTTTATTTTATTTCATAGTCATCGTTATACATCTACCAACTTGTTTATCGACACTACAACCTAACAATACCTGATTCTCCATCAATTTCTCAAGCTTTGATACATCTAGAATGGTGCACTGCTATGGAGACTGAGTATGATGCTTTGATACGTACAAGCACATGAACATTGGTGCAACCACCCCCTAAGAAAAAAAATTCTTGGATGTAAATTGATACTGAAATCCAGATATCAGGTCAATGGTCTCTTAAAGCGCAAGAAAGTGCGGTTGGTTGTGTAGGGATATAGCCAATCTTATGGCCTGACTACCTTGAGACTTTCAGCCAGTAGTTAAGCACGTTACTATTAAGGTTTTCTAACACTTGGTGTTACAAAGGGTGGCCCATATAGCAGCTGGACATTTCAAATACCTTCCTCCATGGTGATATATCTAATGAGGATTATATGCGGCAGCCGCCTGGCTTTGTGGATCCAACTTAACCAACATGTTTGTCGACTTCTCAAGTCTCTTTATGGGCTTAAACCGGAAACCAATGTGAAAAACTCAATTCTGCTCTTCTTACCATGGGATTCATTAACACTTGATTTGATTCTTCTCTTTTTATATTTTCCTCTCAAATGACATGGTTTATCTTCTTGTTTATGTTGATGATATTATCATCACTGGTTCATCCCCTCAACCACTGAACAAATGTATTGACAACTTTTCTTCACAGTTTCCAGTTCACAACCTTGTATCTTTAAGTTACTTCCCTGGTGTTCAGGTTTGTCGAATACCAAAGACCTCAATCTTTCCCAACATAAGTACATTGATGATCTTCTTGCCAAATCTCAACTCATTGCTTGTAAGCCTGTTACCACACCGATACCCACTGACAAATCCCTTCTCTCTAAAGATAGTTCTCTTTTCTACAACATTACTCTGTTTCGTAGCCTGTTGGGTCTCTCCAATATCTAATCTTAACTCGACCTAATGTTACTTGTGATGTTAATAAGCTTTGTTTCTTTATGCATCAACCTACTCAATCTTACTGGGCTGCACTCAAGCGGATCCTTCGATACCTACAAGGGACCAAGGAGCTGCACCTTCATCTTCCCTGTCACACTCTTCATTGTCTCTCACAGCTTACATAGATGCCAACTGGGCCACTGATATATACTTGACCGTTGCTCCACTTCAGCTTGTACCATCTATCTTAGAGGATCCCTTGTCTCTTAGTTATCCAAGAAATAGGACACTGTGCAGCTAAGCTAATCTGGCTCCAAAATCTGCTACAAGAGCTTGGTGTTTTTCTGGGTTCTAAGCCTCTCCTCTTGTGTGACTACTTTTGGGCACAACATATCGTCAATCCAATTCTTCATTATAAGACCAAACATGTTGGTCTTGATATCCAACTTTGTTCATGAATGAGTGGCTAATGGCACACTCTCAGAATCAGCTATCTCAGAGAGCTGATCAACTGCGGAATCTTAGCACCAAGCCTCTTCCTTCTACCCATTTTAATATGTTACGATCATCCCTGACTCCGATCAAGGGGGGATAGGAATCATATATATACTAGTCTAGCCCAAGATATATAAGCTCTATTATAGTCCCAACCCAAAACTATAGAAAAGTGATATGCTCTTGTAACGGCTGGAATAGATATTTGTTTGTAGTAGTATGATGTACATACTATATATAGACTATAGTCTCTTGTAAATGACACACGATTCTATCAACCAGAATATGCTTTATGAGTAACAAACTTCTTCTCTCCTTTCTGTTATTGATTTTCTAAGCAAAGAAGGAGAGATGGCTGAAAGCAAATGAAAAAAAATGTCGGTTCCACAAAGTTGTACGACTTTCCTCTTGGTACTGTGCTCTTATTCAGGGACAGACACTTGCTAACAATGAAAAAAAAAATTGTATTGACTTTCATAAATATTCAGAAGATGAGAATTACCTTGTCTCGTGTCGAGGTTGAAATTAAGAAGATAGCTATTTCAGAGCACACTTGGGATGCAAATCATAATCACATTTCTCACAGTAGTATGCAAAAAACTCTCCTGCCTGACGACATCCATCGCAGTAATACTTCCGCCCTGACACAAGCTTCAATTCGTGCGCGTGGTATTCATGGTTTATTGTCCGTGGTAGATCTTTTCCAGCCTTAATTTAGTCAGTATTTGATGACAAAAGACAAGCATTATGTTTAAGAATATGCTCAATATCAGATACGTAATCAAGGAATAAGAACAAGTGTAAATACATTCTTGTTCAAGGGAATAATAATAACATGAAGAGTATAGATAAAAAAAAAAATCATGATTATTGACAGACATATTGTACCTGCATTTTTGAATCGAATACACGTTGAAAGTTGGAGTTCAGATCTCCATCTAGCACTATTGTTTCGACGTTATCCATGCAAGGTTTCTGAGCTGCTGTGATATTACCGTTGGACCAACTGAGAATGAACTAACAAAGTTACTCGGGTAAAAGCAATTGACACCAAGGTGGGAAGATGCATAGTGAATCTTGTCGAGTTAAAAGTAGAAAGCGAGGTCATCCTTCCAATCTTGACTTGTTTGAGTTTAGGAAACACAATTTCACGACAAACATCATCCTTTTGACTTCCTGATCCTTCTCGGCTTCGTCACCAATGATGGATTGTATATAAAACAATCCGCGATTGCCATACTTTCAAGTGATTGCAGTGATGAAACTTCATTTGCTGCGATCAAGAACTCTTTGCCCTCAAAACTCACATATTCGATATCTACAGACTGAAGACACGGGAGCATACCCCACGGAACACACTTGAGTTTAGGCACACTTGAAATTCTCAACGTTTTTAGAGAAGGAAGCATGACCGGCACATCATGATCACCCTCGACTACTAAACAGATCTTCTAGAGATTCACAGTCGTTGATGATAACTCTTCCAAATTTACTAATTCAGACAGCGATTTCACGAGTGCCAGATCATCTCCTTCAGATGAAGATGATGACAGTGACACTAGAGATTTCAATTGATTAAAATATTTGATAGACAAGGTTGATAACTTGTGGAGCATACCCTCTGGAAGTTGTCTTAGTTTGACCTCTTCTGATACCGCAGCAGTAAGGCACATCGATTTGAAGAGAAACTCAGAATCTAAAAGAGCAGAAGATTGCAAAAGTGACATGAAGGCATTGAAAAACTCTTGAATTTCGCAAAGAATAAGACGAAAATCAGAACAATTTAGCTAGACTAGAAGGGGTTAGGGTTTTCTCTCAACCACAACTAGGAGGTGAATTCAAGAGATGAGCACCAAGACATTGGCATGTCCGGACATAAGTGCAGATGTCAATGAGATGTTTTTTTTTAATAATATGGAGATGTCAACGAGATGTTAGTCTTTTGGTAAGACTTGCACATGTATGTAAATCGGCCTCTTAAACGTTTGCTCCGATCAAGATAGGTTTGACTCAAAGGTGAGAGATTTCATTTTTAAGAGTGCAATTATTCATCCCTCTCACCGAGGTGGCAGGTTTGTATCCATAGCAAGAAACAAAAAATCCATCGGGCAATGTCTATCCCTTCGACATGTATATATATCATGTGACCATGTTTAAGGGGGGAAAACCATTAAAATCACGAAATGTATCTTAGCACACTAGTGCCCTATTTTCTTCTAATTTACGTATACTTTTATAATAAATCTTTATTTCTTTTTTTAAAAAAAATTAGTATGTAAAAGTTCATTATCTTCATGAGAAGAGTCGGACATGGCTCATTAATACGTTAAAAGAGATTTTAAAAAGGTAATAAAGGGTCACTTTGATTAAGTCGTAAATGAGAGTGAGAAAGAGCTAGAGGTGGCCAAGTGCAATGAAGTGGCTTAGTCCGTTGCCCTCTTTGTAGCTTAGGAAATTTGTTGAATGGTTAACACATTAATGATGGAGTATCTTAAAAAAACCAGTACCCTACTAATTCTGCTACGTTTCTTTAATTACTAAAATAAATATATTAGGTTAACCATATTCAATTTTGCTTCGAACCATTATTGTTCTTTGTATAATAAGGTGAATTGTAACAATTTATCAAAACCTACTTGATCACAAAACCATACACGCAGGCACACTTGAAAAACAATGATCCAAATTTTACAATCAATGAATACACACTTAAAATCATTCGAATTTAATAGTACTGTCAATCAAATTTTACAATTCACACGTACAAACTTGATAGTTTACAATGAAGGCTTGAAAGTACGATCAACGAAACTTGATGATCGTAGAACATTGAACAAGCATAGTGGCATACATTACGTTTCACACTTGTTTTTTTTTTTTCACTTTTTTTTCATCTTTCACTCTTTTTCTATTTTTTTTCTGGAAAAAATAAAATCTTTCGGGACTTGAACATTGATACAGACTCGACGAAATCATAAACATTCTTTGTTTTTATTTTCATCTTTCACTCTTTTTTCCTTTTTTTTTTTTTTTGATGCAATCCACACATTCACGCCTGAAATCCACACTCCAACATAGAAAACATATCCCCATTTGTGAATCCCAACTTTCACACTTGAGAAATCTTGCTTTCCTACATGAATATCCATCCTTTCACCTTGCCAAACACATGCATCCGCAATTGGAAATCCCAACTTCACAATGCGCGCGATACTTTGAGATGCGTACCGTCACGCACCGAAATTGCAAGCCTGAGTCCAAAAGGAAAGAAGAAATCTCTCGTAAGGTTCAATAATAATACACGAATGAATAAATTAGTTGGTAGAGGGAGTATGTTCATATCAATTAGAGGGAACTGATCATCCCCAGGTAAGAATATAACGTATATACAAAGAAAAAGTGAGACAGGATGTTAATATGTCTGAGTTTGATTTTCTTTTATCCACGCTAGTGTTCATACATTTAAAGAACATTAAATAGCATCCATGCTTTCTGAAAATAAGAAGAGGACAAAGAAGGAGAGATGGCTGGAATGCAAACGAAAAAAATATCGGTTCCACAAAGTCGTAAGACTTTCCTCTTGTTATTGTCTCTTATTATTCAGGCACTGGCACTTGCCTAACGATCATAAAAAAATAGAGAAATTCACAATATACCCCGTAATTCATAATATACCCCTGTTGGTTTTCGTAATTCAACTTTAAACATGTATAAATGATGTCCAAAATTGATGAAACTTTACATGAACGATGCTAAAGTGTTATATTTTGGTCCAATATAGAATTTGAAATCTTTTAAGCTCATATGTGACATGTGGGACCCAATGAACATGTCACCATTTTCATTGGGTCCCACAGGTCACTGAGGTTAAAAAACTTTAAATTTGATATTAGACCAAAATATAACAGTTTAACATCGTCCATGTCAAATTCATCAATTTTGGACAACATTTAAGCATGTTTAAAGTTGAATTACGAAAACTAACAGAGATATATTGTGAATTACAAAAGAAAAAAGACATACTGTGAATTTTCCAAAAAAAATTGTATGGTTTTTCATAAATATTCCGTAGATGAGAATTACCTTGCCTTGTTTCAAGTTGGAAATTCAGGAGACAGCTATTTGAGAGCACACTTGGGATGCAAATTAAAATCACATTCCACAGCAGTATGCAAACACTCTCCTGTCTCACGACATACATCGCAGTTATAGTCCCGCCCAGCAACAAGCTTCAATTCGTGTTTGGCATGAGACTCATGGTTCATTGTCCGTGGTATATCTTTTCCAACCTTTTGTCAATATATGATGACAAAAAACAAGATTATGGTTAAGAATATGCTCAAGGAATAAGACAAGCGATTAGTTTCAGAAGTAGGACATATACTTCAACACTCCAGACAATATCCTTTTACACATAATATAGATATAGTATTAGCAAGTAATTATCTCATTTTCTTATCCTCCTCCCCAATTTTCAATTTTAGATTTGTGGTGAGCCAAATAGAGTCAATCAAGTAATGATCATACATGACAATCTTGTGAGTGAAATATATACAGACAGACTGACAGAGGGAGCGAAAAGGAAATGAGGGTGTAAGCAAAAGGCCGGGTGTGTGAGTTTACCTTCATTTCGTCAGGTTCCTCTATTAGCCAAGATTCATTTAAAGCGCAGATTGGTCATATGAAAATTACAAATTCTGCAGGTATATGAAATTTTTTTTTATTCGTTGACATCCAGTGCAGAAGTAAATACGAAAGCCTTTGAGTGATAACTGATGCTCCTTGTGCAGCTTACTTTTTACTTTTTGGGGCCAGAATTTTGCAATCTACAAATATTATCATCATGATGTGAAGCTGAATTTTGGAAGAGAGTGTAAATATATTCTTGTTTGTTGAAGGGAATAATAACATGAAGTGTATATTAGATAGAATAATCATGATTATAAGACCGACATATATTTGTACCTCATAATTGGAATCAAATTCACGTTGAAAGTTGGAGTTCAGATCTCCATCTAGCACTATTGTTTCGACGTATCCACCGCAATGTTGCAGAGCTGCTGTGATATTACCGTTGGACCAACTGAGAATGATCGAACAAGCTACAGTCGGTAAAAGCAATTGACACCAAGGAGGAAGATGCATAGTGAATCTTGTCGAATTAAAAGTAGAAAGCGAGGCATGCTTCCAATCTTGACTTTTTTGAGTTTAGGAAACACAATTTCACGACAAACATCATCCTTTTTAACTTCCTGATCGTTTTCAGCTTCGTCACCATAATGGATTGTATATCACCACAATCCGCGATTGCCATACTTTCAAGTGATTGCAGTGATGAAACTTCATTTGCTGCGATCAAGAACTCTTTGCCCTCAAGAGTATTATATGCGATATCTACAGATTGAAGAGACGGGAGCATACCCCACGGAACACACTTGAGTTTAGGCAAATTTGAAATTCTCAACCTTTTTAGAGAAGGAAGCATGAAAGGCACATCATGATCACCCTGATCAACTACTCCAAACAGATCTTCTAGAGATCCACAGCCCCTGACGATAAGCTCTTCCAAATTTACTAATTCAGACAGTGATTTCACTAGTGCCTGACCTCCTTCAATGACAGTGACACTAGAGATTTCAATTGATTCAATGATTGATAGACAAGGTTATAACTTGTGGACCATACCCTCCGGAAGTTTGTCTTAGTTTGACCCCACCATCTAATAGCGCAGCAGTAAGATGCAGCGTTTCAATTTTGGGAAATATGGAGCTACAGGGAACAGCATTTCCCTCTCCTTCTGTTTCGAATATGGTCTCAAGCCCGGACGTATTCACTATATTTAATTCTTCTAAAGAAGAGAATTTAACCTGCAAAATATTTTACATTACAACTTTTTTTATGACATGCATCAATATTCAAGTCTGCGGAATATTTTCTGATTCCACTGTGAAAGTATACAGGATAATGTTAAATAAAAAAAAGCCTACATTTCCCTTGAAAAGTACTTGATCCATGCAGCAGGCACCATCTTCTACTATTTTTTTCGGCTCTCCCTCATCGCTTACAACATCATCATTTCGTTTACTTTGACTAGGTCTTTACTGAAGGAAGGGAAAGTATGGTCAGCACTGTCAAAGCTTGAAACTCCATAGTCGAGTATCCCTGAATGAGACGGCTGAACTTCTCTAAATCCTTTAACTTCAAATGTCGTAGTTTAGGAAACTAATGATCTTTTGGGTTGGAGTAGCTGAGTTGTCCCGTAGGATAGAAAAAGGCTTTCCATTTCCTCACGCTTCAAGTACAATGTCTCCAAGCTTCCCAAGTAATAACTTACTTCATCAGCCTCATATCTCCATAAATGCTTTAGCTTGGGTAAATAATAGATTACTAATGTTTGCAAACTTGGAAATCTTTGTGAAAAATCACAGAACTGGCCACATCCCATACCTTCTCAATTTGAGGTAGCAGTAGTAGTACCAGATTTTGGAGGGAGGAACGTCTATCTATTGATAATAATAGAAAGAAAAAAAAACACAATTAACTTCTAGCTAGGCTAGGAATCCTGATATTAATTATTGCCATAGAGTAAAAATTGAAATGATTTCTTATTTACCTTTCTATGGAACAGGGCCAAGGCTACTGCCGGTAGATCATCAGTGCCATCCTCATCTACTTCACGTTTTGCGGTTGTTGACGTCTTTTCAAGCTTGGCAACTGCAACCAGCTCAGCAAGGTATCTTAGTTGTACATCTTTCAGCTGTGGGAACTTCAGATTCACATTTCCATTTCCGTCCATGATATACTTAAATTGTTTGAGGATTCCACTACAATGGTACGCAAATCTTGAAATTCTACAATGGCATTGGTGATTGTATTACTATTGGATGCTGAAGAGGTGGAAACAAGCTCTCCAACGAATTACAGGAGTCGATCTCTATTTCTTTCAACTTTATGGAGATGGGAGCTACATCAAGATTGAGCTCTTTAGTCCATACATGCTTTAATCGGTCCATACCCCAAAGGAACAAACTTTGTAAATTGGGGAACATGACAGAGAATTGGTCGATTTGAGATCCCACAGCCCTCTAATGCTGTCAAGCTCACCAGATAGGTCCTCTAGGCAAGGAAATTGAACCTGCAAGTTAGAAAGAGTTGCGTGCCGATCAAGCAGATTGACAATTTTAGAGGTGAAGTTAAGAGTATAATAATATTATTTCATTAAATAAAGAAACATAAAGCGGAGTATTAATATTTGTTTTGATATCCAACATATCAACATACGAGTGTAATCGGCAAACAAATTAATGCCTAAGTACTATTTTCTTCAAAAACAATTAATTAATGCGTAGTATTATAAGAACTAATTAAGAACACATACGTACCTCATCATTATTGTTGAACAAGATATCGTCATCATCTTGTTGATACTCTTTCTTTTTGCTTGATTTTGTAATCTTCCGAGATTCTACTTTTGTCAATTTTTTTGTTTTTTGATCATTATATTCCACTTTTATCAATTTCTTCATTCTTGGAAGAGTCTCCAATTTCAGATTTTTCAAGGCTGTAAATTTCATATTCATCCTTCCTTGGTAGAAATATGTGAGAGCTTGCAATGATACCAAATCCACAGTCAGCAATTTGGGGAAGCTCATCACCATCTTCCCCTTCTTGGACCTCATAGTTATGCCATCTAATTCACCTTCACCCCCCTCAGATGCGATGACTTGCTTCATGTTGGGACAAGAACGAATACGTAGAAGTTCAAGTGTTTGAAAACCATCAGCAACTGATAGAGGACATACATACTCAAGAGAGTCACAGTCATCAATCTTCAATTCCTCAAATTTTCAAAGTTGATCGAGCTAACTTCAGCACTCCAAACATGTTTTAGCACATGCATTTGCTTGACGCATACACTTCGTAACTTTGGGAATGAAGCCTCAAAATCTTTCCCTGTAGCCATATCCCATATAGTTCCATTTTATGCAATCTTGTCAACTTGATTTATCCAACTGGGGGAATATAATCTGCAACATTTTATTTAAAAGAGTTATACTCTCACTAATTAAGATCTCAATGCATGCAAGTTAATACATATATCACCAACTACGGCATGCATGAATTACCTGTTTATGAAAGACATGTTTCTTCTTATCATCAGAATATGTCTCTCCGACAAGGCCTTCAAATGCTTCTAAATTTTCCAAGATCAACTTTTCCAAACAAGGAAATCGAATCTCATGACTACCTTTTGTTTCCTCGTGTCCTTCAAACTTCATGGCCGTGGGAGCAAAGAAAACCGATTTCAAATTTTTACAGCTTTTCACTTCCAAGACCTTCAATCTGATTGCATGTTGAATAGCAATAGCAGATGGCTGGAGCCGATTAAGAACGACAAGGTCAATTCTTGAAGATTAACAAACAAATCGGTAGGCCAATTTCCATGATATATAGCTCCCAAGGTAGGCAAATTCTCGAGCTTTAACATTTCCAACTTTGGGAAATTTACTGATTGTTGCACTGCCCTTCTGCTGATAAAACATTCCATCTTCTGGCATTAGAAACTGTAATTCTTTTTAATTCATGCCACCCATATTCACCCAACTGAGGTGTGATATTCTTTAGACCTCGAATCTGCTCGATGTATATACTTTCAGCTCTGTTCATCAAAGGTTTCCACCCTTCCTTCACAAGGTCACGAGCATTCATTCCTTGAAGTTGCAAATCTCGTGACAATAACAGGTCTTGTTGTGATGGTGATGTTGACACTGCAAGATCTATTTTGTAGCTTGACAAACCAAGTGTTGGAAAATCACCATCTGCCAACTGTGAGATATTTTGTACTGTAATCTCTAACACTTGAAGAGGTAAGGAAGTTAACTCTGAAAGACTCGCCAAGCTCCCATTAATTGTCCAATTCGAAAAGCTGTGCTTCATATACAAACCTTCCATTGTGTGAGGCACAAATATACCAAATGGGATCATTTTCAGCTTATTACAATTAGTCATATCCAATAGCTTCAATTCCACCAAAGCTTCCATCCCCTTTGGTAATCTCGTAATATCAGATTCTCTAAAGCTTAGCACTTGAAGTTTCACTAGCTTAGAAACTTGAGAGATGTCTTTTAGGGAGCAATGTTCAAGAAGCAATGTCTCGAGACTTCCTAAATTCTCAAAGGATCCTGGAAAACTTGTAATGTCAGAGTTCGACATGTCCAAAACCTTTAGACTTTGCATCCCTACAAAGTAATCCCTACGAAGTTTTGCACAATTCAATCCTTGGGAGCGCAGTAATTTCAGCTTTGGCAGATTTTCTCCAACTAGATATTCGTAACTGTTGTCAGAAGTCAATGAAATGACAGTGTACTTCATATGATTCCTTCTCAGCCACTTGGGGATAGCTCCAACATGGAACATTGTCTCTCCTAAAAACAATGAATTATAATGAAACGATCGAAATCAGTAGACTACTTATCTCAATGCTCTCAATGCTTGCATAAAACAAAATAGAAAAGAGAAACTAAAATTGTACAAAACATCTAATTGGAATTGCAAAATGTCTAAATGATAAAAAGATATCTACGTTACCTTTTGCCACAAAAGATTTTCCAGCTTCACGTACATCGTCATGGATTTGAATTATACCTTTGTTGACATCAACCTTTGCTAGAAGTGATAATGACTTCAGATCTTCAGCCCACTTAAATGTTTGATCAATTGCTTCAACAATCGAGTTAACATATTGAAATAAACCCATCCCTATACCATATTTCAACAAGTCCTTGAGGTACACACTTGATCCAGGTGGGAAGATGCAACAAAGTAAGAAAAACAATTTCTTTTCATTGTTCTCTAAATAATTGTAACTCATCTCAATAATTGAATATGTATCTCCAAGTATTCCTACAGTTTCTCCACGAACGGGCATCTCCAACTCTTTAAGTATGCGTTTCCAAATAGGTAAAGTTTGATTCTTTAGTCTATCAGCCAACACATTTATTGAGAGTGGCAAGCGGGAAGTGTTTTCCAATAGTTTTTTTGAAATCTCTTTGTATTCTGGATTGTCAGCAATTGTTCCGACTCTTTCATTGAATAAGTGCTCAGCTTCTTCATCATTCAAATCTCCCACTTGAAATATACAAGAACCGGATGCATCCATTTTTCTGCACACATCTTCACTTCTAGTAGTCACAATAATCTTGCATCCTAAATCTTTCTGAAGCTCATACGGAATTCCCACACGGTGCAAGTCAAGTTTTTCCCACATGTTGTCTAGAATCACCAGCAACTTGCCACCTTTCTCTACTTCATGACCTTGTTTATCATCCTTGCCAAACTTCTTTCCCTTTACCTGGCCTTCCTTCACATCATCTCCATCATGATCGTCATATAACCTCTTTCCCCCTTTAATTCCTTTGAGTCTAGTGCCTAAGTTGAATGCTCTTTCTTCAATAGTATGATAACCATCTAGAGTAGTAAACCCGATTCTCTCAGCTATTTGATCCTGAATACGCCTCACATCAGGAATTTGGGAGATCTCAGCTATAATGACTGCATTGAATAGCTTGTCATTCTCAGCTTGTTTCGCAAGTTCTTGAGCCAATGTTGTTTTTCCTGCTCACATGTAAGAGATTGAGTATTGGTCCAAGTTTTATACCAATTACACAAACGTAAAAGTTGGGAAAGAAGACAAAAGAGTAAAGGCCTACATACATGTGAAAAAAATAAGCATACAACGATAACTATTTGTGTGTGTATATATATATATGTATGTATGATTTTTTTTTTCAGTTGAGAAAGTTAACAGTCTTCTACCCTTTTTCTTAACTATTGTACCAATAATTAAAACATAAGAAAATTAACAAAATCATTGAAAAATGTATGAACTTTAAGCATCCTTCTACAGTATAAAGGAGAACATTTCCTCTAACGCGAAAATAGATGGTTCCAAAATTTACCAAAAAAAAAAACATCCAACTCAACCATGACATTGCTCAACTTGGCAAACATAACATCTTTATATAAGTATGATATGGGTGAAATATCTAGTGTTTTATTTTATTTTGTTTCCTCATTTGTGTAGCTACATTGAGATAAACTGAGGAAAAAAAGACTTCAAGGAGGTAACCATAAGGTGAACCAAGGAGCAGAATGAAGGTGAGAAAGAGTAAAGAAGAGGCTATGAAACGAGTCATGACCGAGTAGTGCATGGTCAAGACTAAAGAGCTCTGCAGGTTCTTTATTAATAGAGTAGTGGGCAGTTCCCAGACCAACTCCAGCAATGTTTCTTTAGTCTTAACTATTTATTACCGACACATGAACACAAAGGAAGAAAAAAAAGGATATGCTCATATTTAGAAGAGAGACCAAGAGTAAGAAGTTCTTACTTAAGGAACTCTTTTACAGAGTTTCATAGCTACGGTGCACCCATATTGTGTGGAGGAGAATACAATATAATTTATTTAAGAGTATATTCCACTTTTACTGCTGGGGATGTTCTATATAGTACCCATTAGTCAAACATTGGCTCAAGGAATTTTTTTACCCCTTCTAATATACCGTGACATACAAGAGTCACCCTGCTCCCTTGAACTAATATGGTCTTTTGACTATCCAGATTTTATTTTATTTAATGTCAAAAGTGGAAGTTTATAGATAGTTCTTCCTTCTTTTTCGCTATTTGTGGGTTAGAGCATGATTATCAAAGAACCCAACACTCTCTTTCCTATTTTTTCAATGCCACATTATTTTAAGAACCATTTCTAATTTTTACCAACATCCAAGAACCCATCATTTGGCCTTAAACTCTCTCTATTTACCATATTATTTTATTTTTTACTTATTAATTATTATAAGAATACAAATATTATCTTTACTTATTATTCCTATTATTCAATAATACACAAACAATCTTAACTTCATATTTTATGTATGATTAAAGTTTATAATAATTTTGAAACATACATAAAATAAAATTAATTCATATATATATATTATTAATGTAATTTTTTATTATACTCACTCGATATTTGGGATTAAAATATTATAATGAGTTTTGACATAAATACATTAGTACATATATTTTTATATCACTAAAATATAAATAATAAGTATTAATTTACCTAAAATAAATATTATTAAAATATGAAAAACATAGTCAATATTGATCTCATTTTATAGAGAATGAGATTTTAAGAATTTTGATATATTTAGTTTATTTATATTATTATGATTTTAAAATAAGATTTTAAAACATATAAGATTTAATTATTATATTGACATATTATAATTAGAGGAAAAATATGGTGGGTCCCATTTATAGGTTCTTAAATAGTTCTTCCGGAAGAATATAAAATTAGAGTTCTTATTTCTCTCTTCCACCTCATATTTTTCTTTTTTTTTTACTTAAGAACCCATAAGAACCATTGATAATCATGCTCTTAGTAAGGTGCAACTGAGATGACTTAGTTAATTGTACTCTTTCCCCTAAGGGTTTTACTAAGATGGTTTTAAATAGGCAACCAAGTGGAAGCCCGGGGCTGTGGTGATTTATTATTAGTCCTTGAACCTGCCATTTGAGTATGTGTTATTAAAACACTAATTATCTAAACACATTTCGTACATAATTTTCTTAACTTGATGTTTACGTCAAAAAGGCTATATTATGTTTGTAAGAACCAATTGAATCTAGTCTTGAAGAAGTTTGTTCTATCTGTGAGCTCCTACGATGGGAATTAATGCATAACATTCTGGCCTAAAAATAACAAATGAAAATTACATCGCCTAAATATGACGTTTGGAGAAATTATACACCCACCCACGAGTTTTTAAAAATTACTTTCCACACCCATGTGTTTTTCCTTGTCGTAGATCTGACAATTTTTCTATTTTCTTTCAACTTATGAGATCCTTAAATGTTATTCAAAGTTGATAAAACTTTACATAGACAATGTTAAAGTGTTATATTTTTGTCCAATGTAAAATCTAAAGTTTTTGAATCTCATGTGTGACATGTGAGACCCAATGAAAAATATTACATGTAATGTTTCATTGGATCGCACAAATCACATATGAGCTTATAAAACTTCGGATGTTACGCTGAACCAATATATAACACCTTAGTCTTTAACATCTTCTATATAAAGTTTATCAACTTTGGACAACATTTAAGCATCTCCTAAGCTGAACAAAAAATATAAAAGTTATCGAATGTAAAACAGGGGAAACCACATGGGTGAGGAAAGTAATTTTTGAAATCTCGTGAATGCGGTGTGTAATTTTACCAAATGTTATGGGTGGGGAATGTAATTTTCCCAAATAATAGCGAAGAGCGTTTGATATCCTAGCTATCAAAAGGAGTATAATCCTGCATGATTATGCGTAAATTCAAAGACACGGGCTGGTTGCACCGTGCAGCGTACAGTCTATCCATTTGGTAGCCCAGTCAGCTGTTGACTGGACTGTTTTGTTGACTAGGCTGTCTTTTAACTATATTAACTTTAAATGGTTGTAACTTTTAATATATAAGTCCAAAATGAAAAAAAATTATATCACTTCTCATCTAAATTCAAGCTCTTCAAACACAAGACCAGGCATAGATATGTTTTGACAACTTTGAAAAAAAACTATTTTTACATGTGTATGGTGATACACTAAAGTGATAATATGATTCATTAATTTTGATATTATGATTCATTTATAAAATTGATATTATCATTCATTAATTAATAAATGGTGAATTAGATTACAAATATTAGAACTGATTAAAATCATTATTGTTTTGTAGTGTATTATTATTGTATGGTGTATTTTAAACATTATATGGTGAATCATGTATTTTTCATACATACCAAATATTGTTTTGTGTTGTATTTTGTTTGAAATTTTTATTTGTATATGTTTACAATGATACACTAAAATGAAGATATGATTCACTAATTTTGATATTATGATTCATTAAAATTGATATTATGATTCTTTAACTAATAAGTGGTGAATTAGATAACAAACTTCGAAACCAATAAAAATTATTATTGTTTTGTAGTGTATTATTATTTTTATATGGTGTATTTTATCTTATATGACTAATCGCGTATTTTTCACACATACCAAATATTATTTTGTGTTTTTTGTGTAAAAAAATTTATTCTTATATGTTTGCAATGATACACTAAAATGAAGATATGATTCATTAATTTTGATATTATGATTCATTAAAAGTGATATTATGATACACTAAAATGATATTATGGATAATAAGTCTCATTGATATATGGATATATACATGTAATTAATATAAATTTTTAAAGTTCTCAAAATATATCCATGTCTGATCTTGTTTTGAAGAGCTTGAATTTACAAGAACAATGGTATAATTTTTTTGCATTTTGGACTTATATTTTAAATGATACATTAATTTAAAGTTAATATAATAAAAAGCAACCCAGTAGCAGCTGACTGCTGGCTGCCAACTCATGCAGCCGCACAATTAAACGCGGGTGGCGCGCACCATCTCCAGTCTGTTGATTAGGAAACACACAATCTAGTGAAACCCAGAGAATGAAGCATCTAAAATAAAGAATTTTTTTTTGTATTCTTTTGTAACGGACCCTACATGAAGCCCTTTGTCATATTTAGAATCTGGCTGGGGAGGGTAGACCCGGCCCGTTTGAATTAGTATGAGTTATTCCACCCACCATTGACCAGTTCGAGTTACATGGGATATTCGTGCTTAATTTGAAACATTTTTGTCTGCGTAGAGCTGTGGCGGAGGGAGAGGGAGGTAGGGGTACAATACATCTCCAACTTTGTTAAATTATACAAATTCTAGTGTAAATTGTTTTTAGAAACTTTTGATAAAAGAACCCCTAACTTTTTATAATTATGTTCATGTCCCCTCAACTTCAATTTCTGGCTCCGCCTCTGACGTAGAGCCTCTTTAATTTGGTGTCGTAGCATGATGAACATCTATTTTTCCCTTGCCAATTTATTAAGATCTTTCAAGTTAAGCGCCCTTGGGACTTGCAGCTCTCAGTTCAGTTTAATGCCTATATGCATCTATTTGTCAGCATATATTGGGGTTTTAAAGGCTAGAATGACCGTTTTGGGTCATTGTTTGTATGTGTTAGGACATTAGTTAAGTAGACATTAATTTGTTAAGTAGGAGTATAATGGTCTTTCTCATATAAGGAATTAGCCTACTTAAGTAGATGAGGAGTTATGGGATAGGACTATCGATTGTATGAGGATAGACTTGACCTTTCTGAGAGGAAATAGGCCAATAGGGTTTAATCGGTATTAGAGCTCTGATCCTGGTGATGGCGGTATACTTGGCAATTTGGGTTGATGGGTCGGGTTGATATTAACCCTAACCCAACCCATTTAAAATATCATTAACCCAACCCACCCCAAAAATAGATGGGTCAAAAAATCATGACCCTAACTCTACCCATTTAAAATCGTTAAACCCTAACCCAATCCACCCAACCCATTTTTTAAGCAAACAATAACCCATATTACTTAACACATTCATTAATGCCACATTACATATTAAATTGTACTTCCTAGGCCGTCAAACGGGTTATCCATTCGGTTTTTGGATCATATTTGTTCGGGTCAATATCCGTTCGGGTCATTAAATTTTTGGGTTGTTTCGGGTTCGGGTCATTCGGGTTCGGGTCAAATTAGGTTCGGGTTGTAATAGTGTTAAGTAGAATCAGGTTTCGGTTATTTCGGGTCATGGTTAATATTTCTTGAAAAAATTAATAAATAAAGATATAAATAATTTCTTTAAAAATATACTACACATAGAACACAAAAAACTCAATACAGTGCATATTCTTAATTTTATTCAAATATAATAAGGTTAAACCAAGCTTTTTGGTCATATTTATTCAGGTCATTCATGTTTGTGAAAATTTATGTTCAATATTATTTCATGTTATTCAGTATGAATAATTTTTAATTACTATTATTTCGGGTCATTTTGGGTTCGGGTCAGTTTTGGGTTATAAATATTTCGGGTCATTTCAGGTTTGGGTCATTTGGGTTTAACCTAATCAGGTTTCGGGTTTATTATATTTAAATATTTTCAGGTTCGGTCGGGTTTCGGGTTCGGATAAAACGGGCGGGTTTTCGGGTTGGATAAAATTTTGACAACTCTAGTACTTCCTCCTGTTCGTAATAGATGCTTTTCTAAGAGTTGTCATTGTTTTTAAAATATAAGATGTTTTGGTCTTTTTTACCACTTACTTTCCACATTTAATTCTTACTTTTTTTCCTCACACCCACAACTCTTCTGTTCCCCATAGAAAAGTAAGGGTAAAATAGTTCCCAATCTGTCTCCTTAATACCCATGTGTTGTGCTAGAAAATTGTCCATTAAGAACAGAAGGGAGTATATGTTTAGTTCAATAGCTACTTTGATAGACCACTTTTCAAAGTACAAAAGTTACTTTTCACATACGCTAGATAGCATTACATAACATATTTAATTGATATAATCTCTTCCCCTGAATGCATTTGATGGATCCCCTTTCAAAATACAGAAACTACTTCTAGAACTTACTAGACATTAAGTATTATATTCATTCACAAACATATATATCTCTTAATTTTGTTCACCCTTCTACATAAGCTAAACATATCAGTTGTGTTGTATCACATACAAAAAGCCAAAAACTGATATCTTTATCAAAGAACAACATCCTGAAGTAGTTATCTTCACATTAGCAACTGTGGAGCTGGTTGAGTCAAACTAAACAAATAAAATATGAAGTCAAAACTCTTAAAATAATTATTTGATATGCAGAGCTGATTGGACCGTTTGTTTGATTAACATAATGAAGTGTGTGATATTTTTAAAGGTTAGATAGTCCAACTGGATTGGTAAAATATTTTCTGCTTAAGGCTAAGATAAAGTTTGGTCCAAAAGTAATATATATATACATTAATTTTTTATTATTATAAATATATTTTCGGGTTTCGGGTTAGGTGATGGTTTTGGATCTCTACCCTTACCCAACCCACAAAATTAGCTTATTACCTTAACCCAACCCAAAAATACTGGGTCAATAATCAAGACCCTAACCTACAAAATTCTGGGTTGGGTTCGGATTGGATTTCAGGTCGGGTCGAAATTGCCAGGTCTAGTGGCGGGGGCTAGTTGCTAGGACAAAGCTGATAGATTTTAAGTCACGGCCGAATATATGGTAGGTGTAGCGTTCAAGTTTTTCGTCTTTTTTTTAATGAGATTTTCTTATACAGAGATGCAAGAATTTTCAAAGGATTCTTTGGATTTGGGGTGTAGGATGGACCAAGATACGACTGTTGCTTGTGGAACAAAGATTACGCAGGAAAAGGGGATTAGATAGAACCGAAGGAGACAGTCAGAGTTCAGCGGAGGAGGATGATCGACACGGAAGAGGAGGTTGTGTTCAAGATTGGGGAACTAAAAATCAAGGTGTTAATGGAGGATTGGAAATCAAAGGTATCAAAGGCTTCAATCGCCGAGCAATTGATGTCGATGAAGAATATTTTCAACGCACCTGAGATTGTAAGGAGAAAGAAAGAAAGAAGGTGACAGTTCGATTTCAGTGGCAACAACTAGACGAAATCCCTCATTGTTGGAGTATTGACAAAAATGTGAGGAAAACTAAAAAACAGTTGTCGCTTGAAGGAGAAGAAGAAATGGATTTGGGAAAAGAAGAGGAATGGAACTCACATTGTTTTGGCGACTCAAAAGTCATTAGGTAGCGGTGATTATACCCAGTTTTGGAACGAGATTAAGAAGGTCTACTACAAATTTATCACTTTCGGCATCCAAGAATCAATCTCATCTCAACTTGGTGAATCGACCTCATCTTGGTTGGGGAAAATTGAAGATTGGCCCTAAATTCCCCAAATCGAACCAGATCCCAAATTCTGGGAATCGCATGGGGAAGAGCAGTGCAATCGCGATCCCTAATTATTATTTTTTCGGCGACTACGGTTGGTTCGTCAAGATCAATTTTATCCATAAGAGTTCGCTAGCCTTAAACAAGCTAAACCACCGTCGAATTAAGAGAACGGGTACATTAGCTCAATCGCCAACTTACATCAATTGAGTTTCATTGTTAACCCACCTAGGAGTATTGTATATAGAGTTAGAAAATTGTACCGAGCCCTTCTTTAACCTTGGTACAGTGTGGTGGACTGGGATGCAACAATGACTCATTAGAGGAAATTTTTGCTCGTTTCCGTAGTTGCATTGCTGGTGGGTTTGCTCCAGAGAATGTAGACGAAAAAGTTATCATTAATTTGGTTATGAAGATCGCTAGCAGATTCACACCTTGTGTGCATATAGGCTGCCTTGACCTTGAGGTTTGGTTCAACTGAATGGAGCTGCTACTTGGCCTTTCCTTTGGCAGTTTTATTTTTCAATTTTTCCAACCCTGAGGACAAGGTTGTTTTAGGGGGAATGTGATATTAGGACATTAGTTAAGTAGACATTAATCCGTTAAGTAGGGGCATAATGGTCTTTCTCATATAAGGAATTAACCTACTTATGTAGATGGGGAGTTATGGGATAGGACTATCAATTGTAGGAGGATAGACTTGGCCTCTTTGAGAGGAAATAGGCCAATACGGTGTAGTTGCTTAGCTAAGATAGGTTTTAATCCTATCAGTATTAGATTTGGGGAATGAAATTCTTGCCTACTGGTGAACGTAGCCAAGTTAGCTACATCTGATGGTATTTTAGTCAAATTAAAGCAAGAAAATGGAATGAAGTTGGAGGTAGCCGGAGGGAGCAGCGAAGCAATAAGCCGCTTTTTACGTTTTTTCTTTTTATTTTCTTTTTATTTATCCTTATCAAACAATAATAACTTTAAATTGTTGTAACTTTTAATATATAAGTCCAAAATGAAAAAAAATTATATCATTGTTCACCTAAATTCAAGTTCTTCAAAACAAGACCAGTCATGGATACATTTTGAGAACTTTTTAAAAAATTTATTTTTACATGTATACTATGATACACTAAAATGATAATATGATTCATTAATTTTGTATTATGATTTATTAAAATTGATATTATGATTCATTGAGTAATAAGTGTGAATTCGACGTTTTTTAACTTTCATAGGGTGATTTGGGGTGTTTTGAGGTAGGGTAATCTATTTTGAATTTGTTCTGTATTTTATATTGTAGCAACTAACTCGACAGTTTTTAGGGTTTGTGGTAGTGGGTTTAGGGTTGTTAGACCCTAAACCCGCCCACTTCAAACCCTAAAAATGCCTTCGACGTTTTAGCTTTGCTAGGGTGGGTTTTGGGGTGTTTAAAGGGTAGAGTAATCTATTTGGAATTTATTCTATACTTTATATTGTAGCAACTAACTCAACAGGTTTTTAGGGTTTGTGGTAGCGGGTCTAGGGTCGTTAGACCTTAAACCCGCCACTACAAGCCCTAAAAATGTCTTTGACTTTTTTAGCTATCCTAGGGTGAGTTTTGAGGTGTTTTGGCGGGTAGAGTAATCTGTCTGGAAACTGTTATATGTACTTTACATTGTAGCAACTAACTCGACAAATTTTTAGGGTTTGTGGTCGTGGGTTTAACCTCCACTACAAACCCTAAAATGTCTTTGACGTTTTTAGCTTTTCTAGGGTGGGTTTTAGGGTGTGTGGGGTAAGGGTAATCTATTTAGAAGCCGTTATATACTTTAATGTGAGAATGTACATATTTTAATTTGAGAATGTACATATTTTGATGTGACGATGTACATATTCTAATGTGAGAATGTACATGTTCAATTATCAAAATGTATATGTTTTAATGAACATCTGTACATGTTTGCATGACCATTTGTACAATTTTCTCCCTTATATGTACAGATTTTAATCTAAGAATGTACATATTTAATGATTCATACAGTTTATGTTACCATCTGTACGGTTTTAATGCGAGGATGTACATTTTTACGTGAGGATGTACATGTTTTAATGAACATTTGTATGTTTGTATGACTATTTGTACAAGTTTTCTTTTACGTTTTGAAAAGCTTGAATTTAGGTGAACAATGATATAATTTTTTTTTCATTTTGGACTTATATATTAAAAGTTACAAAAATTTAAAGTTTTTGTATAAAGAAAGAAAATGAATAAAAATGTTTTAAAAAAAAGACAAAACGCGCGACCATATGTAGCCAAGACAGATTGTTCGGGGAAGGCTAGAAAGTAGCAAACTCAAATATAACCTGCCCCTGTCTTTAAAACTAATATTCCATCATTCCATACGATTTCACAAAAAGAAAAAAAATGAAAGAAGAAACATAATTTCTATTTCATATATTTAGCTGTAACCTTCTAATCTTATTTTTATACTTATTCACCTGTAAATAATTTATCTTATTTCAGTATGTCTAATGTAGATAATAGGTGACTTGTACGCAGTGTGTGGCTGGGTATATATATGATAATATGATAAAGGAAGTTTATATTAAGGTAAAATGATAAAGAAAAGTATGAAGGACATACCTGCGCCTCCCATGCCGTAAATACCAATTCTATTGACATTGTCATCTCTTAGCTTTTTCAGTATGTCTTCCAACTTGTCCTCCCGAGATTTCAAACCTCGACAGAAGGCAGGTGAGGTAGAAGTTGACAGCTTCATCGGCCTTTTGGGAAGACACACTGAATCTTGTCCCCATTTTCTTATCTTCTCAAGCTTGTCATCAATTTTGGTAGTTTTGTCCATCGCCTTCTTGCTCAGGTTGTGTCGATATCTTGGGCTCCAGCAGAACTGGAAACAACACTTCTCAGTCTCCCTCCTCACCTTCTCATCCAGAAGCTCATCCCACTCTTCTTTTGATCCCATGAACTTATCCACCTCTTCAATCCACTCTTTTACTTCAGGAACAACCTCTTCGTTGTTATTAATCCCCAGATCCACCTTCTTCTCTATCTCTTCTCTACGGTTCTCGAGTTCGTGGTGCCGATCCTTGACTGTTTTCATGTTTCATCATAGTTGCGGACATAGTTGATCCATTCTTTAGAGGCATCCAAGGCAGGCTGAGCCACAACACTGCCGACCTCCTTAGCAATTCCTACTATGTCGATCGACATGTCGGTGATGATCGATCCTGCCTCACTCTTTCTGATTTGTCTTCATATTTACCTGGTTTTAATTTGATCATGAAGAGACTAAAAGCCAAAATTGCCAACATATATAATATAGTAACTAGTACTTATGGGACAACCAAGAATTAGACTGGTAACTAGGTACCTTCATTTCGGCCGCCCTCTCTGGGGTGACATGTAGTGCTAGCGCTTCATTTTGTTTTGGGTCTGCCGGGGACATTTATCAGCATACTCATGATGGAAATACCTGTCGCCAGCTGACGGTATCCATTGGACGGTAGTAGTGTGAAAGTAGATTCCTTTCTTCTTAGTGCTGCTGCTGTTACGTGTTTCACAAATCTTTCTTTCTTTCTTTGCGCTGTGTGAGGTCCCACCACCCACCACCACCACCATGCTTTCAGGTAGACCTGGCAATTCGGGTTGATGGGTCGGGTTGATATCAACCCTAACCCAACCCATTTAAAATATCATTAACCCAATCCAACCCAAAAATAATCGGGTTGAAAAATCATGACCCTAACCCAACCCATTTAAAATCATTCAACCCTAACCCAACCCACCCGACCCATTTTTAAGCCAACACAATAACTTATATCGACTTTAAATGATATGTTATACAAAGAATCGAGAGTACTACACAGTTTCCTATGAATTCAAAAATCTTATAACATGTGCTCTTTCCATTGGGTTCTTTTTATGAATCCTATCCAGATTTATACATGATCCCAGTTAATCAAATAGAGAACAAAAAAAAAAAAATGATTCATTCCCTAATCCAGATAGAGAATATCTTAATACAATGTCAAAATTTCATGCAGTAGGAAATCTAAAAGTGATTGGGAAACAAAAAACTATAAATAAAAACCGTTCAGGTTAAACCAACCAGGCTATTACTTTCCTCCTCTCAGCAACTACAACAGCGTCAGGTCTGTTTCTATATTCTTTCTTTCTTCTATCACTATAATCATCTCTTCTTAATTGGTGAAATTTGATCAATTAAACAATCAGACCAGTGACATCATGGAGTAATTATTAGCACATCAGCATCTACAACCTACCAAAAGTTCTTCACCAGTCAAGCTTATGATTCGTTAACTTCTTTATCTACTAAGCTCAAACCAGCTGTGAGAGCCTCCAACGTAGCATTCTCTTTGCTCAAATCTATCATTTAAGAACAATACTCGTTGTTTAACACATGGAACATCAGATATTCAAATAATATTCCACAATAGTAACTATACTACAAGTATTTACCTTTACCACTAAACGACCAATTTTTCGAACACATTAAAGCTTCCACAACCTCAGAATCAAGTGAACTACGATACTGATCCAAAGCTTTTCTACCCATACTAAAAGCACTTTCAGAAGCAACACTTATTATAGGAACACTAAGCACATCTCGTGCCATGGCAGCCACCTTGGGATATTGAATAACATGTGTTCTCCAATAATTCATTATATCAAACTTATTATTCATCTCATCAGAAAGCTTATACCTTGGCTCTTCCAAATAAGATCCAGCTGAGACTTCGTACAAGTATTCTATTCAAGTGATTTGAATTAAATTACACAAAAGATCAAATTAGAACACAAACATTTTACACGATGCATGAAATTTTGGTAGATGACAAGTAATACCTCAAGGAATACAGTCTTGATGTTACTCTCACCATCAATTGACGGAGAGAGGGTTGATGGTGAAAAAGATGCAGAAATAGAAGGGGAATGATTTTTGCTAGTATTCTCTCCTATATACTCATCAACCACCATGTACAACTCAGCTTTCAACCGAAAAGACTCACTCTTCAATAGTAATTGTAGTGGAACATGTCTATAGTAGAAAGATATACATGACCATCGTCAGTTTCTTGCATTTCTGGCCGTCTCCTATTTCTAAGACATTTCCGGGACGAGAGACGACTACAATGACGTGTCTGTGTTTCATAAATACTAAAGCTAATTAAGAATAATGAAAGAAACAAAATTGATGAAAGAAACAAAATTGATGAAATTGGCATGATGAATTTCGGAATAGTGGCAAAGTCTAGTTCGAAATTAGAGAAGTCACGGAGTAACATATCAACCAAACTGACAAACACAAGAGGAGAAATAGATTTTGAGAATCCTACCTACATAATCACATCAACAAGAAGCACTTCAAGATGACAATTGCCAGTATAGTCAAACAAGTATACGAGCATGCTTATCCAGAAATCAATATACTATCTTGCTATTGTCAAAAGAAAATAGAGACAGAAGAATGTGAAAAGGTGGAGAGGAAGAGACGAGAATGCTGTGATGCATGAGAAAGAAAAACATGAGGAAAGAAAAACAAACCTTCGGCCTAGATGAACAGTGGCACCTGGACTGGATATGTGAGTCTGCTGCACCGCACCGCAAAACATTAAGGTTTTTAACCTTGTGCTAAGGTTTGGCTGGCCAGGTGAGCCAATAGCTAAAAAATTCTGGGCTAAGTATTATTTGGTCTTAAAATAATTTTATATACAAAAGTAATTTATATTTTTATTATTTATAAATATATTTTCGGGTTTTGGGTTGGGTCGTGGGTTTAGATCACTACCCTAACCCAACCCAAACAATTAGGGTCTTACCCTAACCCAACCCAAAAAATAAATGGGTCAATAATTAGGACCCTAACCCACAAAAAATCGGTTGGGTTCGGGTTGGGTTTCGGGTTGGGTTAAAATTGCCAGGTCTACTTTCAGGTGATTGCAGTGATGAAACTTCATTTGCTGCGATCAAGAACTCTTTGCCCTCAAAACTCACATATTCGATATCTACAGACTGAAGACACGGGAGCATACCCCACGGAACACACTTGAGTTTAGGCAAACTTGAAATTCTCAACCTTTTTAGGGAAAGAAGCATGACAGGCACATCATGATCACCCTGATCAACTACTCCAAACAGATCTTCTAGAGATTCACAGTTCTTGATGATAAGCTCTTCCAAATTTACTAATTCAGACAGTGATTTCACTAGTGCTTGACCTCCTTCAGTTGAAGATGATGACAGTGACAATAGAGATTTCAATTGATTGAAATCTTTGATAGCCAAGATTGATAACTTGTGGAGCATACCCTCTGGAAGTTGTCTTAGTTTGATCTCATGTGGTCCCCCTGTAAGATGCAGCGTTTTCAATTTTGGGAATATGGAGCTACAGGGAAAAGCATTTCCCTCTCCTTCTGTTTCGAATATGGTCTCAAGCCCGGACATATGCTTTATTTTTAAGTTTTCTAAAGACGAGAATTTAACCTGCAAAAATTTTACGTTACAACTTTTTTATGACATCAATATTCAAGTTTGCGGAATATATTCCACTGTGAAAGTATCTATACAGCAAAATGTTAAATAAAAAAAACCTTACATTTCCCTTGAAAAGTACTTGATCCATGCAGCTGACACCACCATCATCTACTACTATTTTTTTGGGCTCTTCCTCCAGATCAGATTCACCTTCCTTGACTGATGTGATGTCCTCATCGCTTACATCATCATCATTATCATCACCCTCATCATTTTCATTTACTTTGACTATGGTTTTTACTGAAGGGAGTTCTTCTATTTTTAGCTCTTTCAAAGCTTGAAACTCCATAGTTGAGTATCCCTGAATGAGACAGCTGAACTTCTCTAAATTAAACAAATACAAATCTTGTAGTTTAGGAAAACTAATGAACTTTTGGTTTAGGAAAACTAAAAGACCCTCACCATTTCCTCACTCGCTTGAAGTATCAATGTCTCCAAGCTTCCCAAGTAGTAACTTACTTCATCAGCCTCATATCTCCATAAATGCTTTAGCTTGGGTAAAAACACGATTCCTAATCCTTGCAAACTTGGAAATCTTTGCAAAAATTCATCAGAGCTGGCCACATCCCATACCTTCTCAATTTGAGGTAGCTGTAGTAGTGTCAGAATTTGGAGGGACGGAACGTCTATCTATTGATAAATAATAAAAAAAAACAAATTAACTTCTAGCTAGGCCAGGCTAGGAATTCCTGATATTAATTTTTTTTGATAATTTAGGCTTTCGCCAATTGATTAATAAAGATTGTCGGACCGGTATTTCGGGCCTCATTAAAACCTCCTCAAATAAAACCCAATGGGAAAAAACTTGAGAAGGAAAAAGAGTACCCACCATGTCCTTAGTACAAGCCTAAGCACCAAATCTTAGGAGTGGGAACTAACACCAACGAAATACATAAGTTATAAATCAAAACAGACACCACAAATCATCCTACCTAACATTGTTCCTCACTCCTTGAGAGGTGACCAAACAAAAATTCCACCTGAAAAACGGCAAGTCCTACCACCAGACCGTCGTCCATCTCCAGACTCCCAACTATACTTGTAGGCCAAGACAGGTCAACTTTTAGAATTTCATTACTTAAGGCCGCTTCGTTCCGATGCATCCAAATGAAATATATTCCATAACATAGAATTAACCGCCCAATTCTCCTAGCTTTGTGACCAAGGGGGGTTATCAAGCCATTCCTGACAGATCTCAGTCACCGAGTTTCATAATTCAAGACATAGAATGAATATTAACCCTTCCTGAAATTTTGGGCCTTTGCCGGTGACAGTTATCCAGTCTTAATTGCTCCTTTGGTTGCTCATTTGAGCTTGGATTTTACTGCGAAGATTGGCCTTGGTGAGACTGGGATTAGGAACTTGACATCCTAGTTGCAGTAGTAGATCAAGGCATTCTTCTGCCTCTCTTTCTGCGTTAATGATTTTACCCCTTTCATCCCTTGCTGGTTCCTTATGCCGGTTTTTATTGTTCTTTCCCCTTTTGTCGTTATCTGCTAGTGTTTGTTCTTCATCGGAAGCCTCAACAACAAACAAAACTTTATTCTGCGTCTCTTCCACTACTGTCAATTGATGTGGCGTCTCGGAAATTGTGTCCCTCTCTACTTTTTCAGTCCCGGTTATTGCCATATGCGAGAGTGTAGTGGGGGACATAGCCTTGTCCGGCGCCTCTTTGAAAAAGTCCTCAGGAATAATAAACTGCACTTCCTCCTCTTCATCTTGAGACTGACGCGGCTGAAAAGAGTATGTTCCCTCCTCTTTTAAAAATTTGTCGCCATCCTGCTCACATACCCCAGTGTTATTTATATTTGACGCGACAGACTGGATGGGGATGGGCGTGTCATCAGTGTTATTTATATGTGATGTGTACTGGATGGGGATGGGCGTGGCATCATCAAAATGGAAATTCCGACCGCGCGCTGAAGGACAGCCTGGATCGGTATTGATTTCGACCAGGGGGGAGGCGCCCACGTGTGTCAGAATTTCTTCCACACTAACCACTTTCTCTGGAGTCTCAACTTTTGAGTGTTGACTATTCTCTTCACACAGAGACTTGTTCTTCCTCGGGGATGCTGCATCTGTATGCTGCACTGGGGCATGGTTCCGACATATTGTCTGTGGAGTCTGCCTATCCCCAAAATTCGACTCACAGTGATTCTCACTTTCCACATCAGTACTCGAATGGAAAGCATCCGTCTGCATTACATTTTGAGAGTTACCATCTCCTTCCCCTCCTTTACGCGAACTGTCATTATTCTGAGACTTCTGATGGTCCCTCTTGTCATTTGGACACTGAACAATACTTTCGCTCGGTTCTAAGTTTCTACAAACAACCCTATCGTCACCAATTTCAACTATTGAAACCGGGAATGAGTGTTCTTCTACTTTAACCACAATTTTCCAGTTAATCTGATGGAGGGTCGAGGTCTCAATGTATATGCGAATCTCAGCATTCTCAAAATGGTTCTCTTCCTCTTCAATTTTAATAACATCACCGACTACTTGTGCGATTTTACGCATGTTAATTTTATTCCAAGCGTGAAGGGGTATCCCACGGAGGACAACCCACGTTCTACGTTTCTCCACTTGATCCTTCTTTTCCCATCTGCGAATATCCAGCTTGTCACCCATAGAATGGGCTTGATTAACAAT
The DNA here is from genome assembly GCA_023374045.1 of Limonium bicolor. Classification (NCBI taxonomy): domain Eukaryota; kingdom Viridiplantae; phylum Streptophyta; class Magnoliopsida; order Caryophyllales; family Plumbaginaceae; genus Limonium; species Limonium bicolor. The sequence continues at coordinate 436,365,023 of CM041777.1, forward strand.
ATCCTTCACTTCCTGAGTTGATTTAAAGAGCATGAGAAATTTTCTCCTAGACAAGGCTAGTAGCCCTGAAAGATTTGGCCATCTACTAAGACTGAATTCCAAGGCTTCCTTCGGATTCTTATCCTCTTGGAGGGAGAAAACCGCACATCGAGACAGACATGCCTTCATCTCTTTATCAGCATTAAGCTGAATCGAGAGCCTGGATGTAGTACTGCCATATTCCTTGCGGACATGAGTAGAAGACTTTTGGGACTGAGACGCCTTACTAGCCCGATCCTCTTTACTCTCTTTAGCTTTGTGGCCTTGGTACTCCATCCTTGCCCAAAGACTACACCCGTTAATAATCCAACCTCGGATGCCATCAATTACTCTTTTGGCATCACCAACATGATAAACATCAACAAATGCACACGCATTCCGGTTCCATGACCTCCACTTTCTACTAATGTATAGCCTACTCCATCGGGCAAATCTTCGGACTACCTTACCCAGTTGATACTCCGAGACCTCTCTATGAATATTATCAATAAAGACCGTGGTAGTATTGTTATCATGCGGTCTGAAGTTACCTCGTGACGATCTGTCAGAGCCTGGAACACGCTCCATCCTTGCATTATGTCTACGAGGATCATGATATCTGCAGGAGTCACGACTCAACTTGCCCTTCCGATCTCTGCCGTATTCACCACACGTCCTGTTGGAGCGCACCTTCCGGATGGGACGAACGTGCTGACTTATACTTCTACTGCTTTTCCATGCAGGAAACCGCTCTCTTCCCATTAATAGCTATCGAGTACCAGTGGAGGTGGTAGTCACTATGGGGAAGAAGACGGTACTGGTAGAAATATGGACCTTAGCCTCTCACTGGGCTTGGACGATAGCAGAATCAAAAACGAGAAGGGAGACCAGCAGAAGGGTACTAGCCAAGATTGCTACGGTGTTGCTCCTCCTCCTCATCGCCATTGTTGCTATGATTACTGAACTCGAATGGAGTCGAAGAGGGGAAACGCCGAGACCTATCAGCTTCGGCTGATAGCTTCCTCCTCAGCAAGCGGGATGCTCTTTGTCGTCTCTTCCATGTGCTTCGCAAATCAATTCCTGATATTAATTAATTGCCACGAGTAAAATGAAATGATTTCTTATTTACCTTTCTATGGATCAGGGCCAAGGCTACTGCTGGTAGATCATCAGTACCATCCTCATCACCTTTCGCGGTTGTAGACGTCTTTCAAGCTTGGCAACTGCAACCAACTCCTGAAGGCTTTTTTTTATATCTTTCAGCTGTGGGAACTTCAGATTCACATTTCCATTTCCGTCCATGATTAACTTAAATTTGTCCGAGGATCTCAGTCTAATGGTACGCAAATGTTGAAATTCTACAATGGCATTGGTGATTGTATTACTATTGGATGCTGAAGGAGGTGGAAACAAGCTCTCCAACGATTTACAGGAGTCGATCTCTATTGCTTTCAACTTAATAGAGATGTGAGCTACATCAAGATTGAGCTCTTTAGTCCATACATGCTTAATAGTTTCATTTTCGAAGGAACAAACTTGTAAACTGGGGAACATGGTAGAGAATGGTCGATTTCGAGATCCCACACCCTCTAATGCTCTTCAAGCTCACCAGAGATGATCCTCTAGGCAGGAAATTGAAGCTGCAAGTTAGAAAGAGTTGACAATTTTAGAGGTGAAGTTAAGAGTATAATATCGTTTCATTAAATAAAGAAATATAAAGCAGAAGCGGAGTACTAATTTTGTTTTGATATCAACATACGAGTGTAATTGGCAACAAAACTAATGCGTAACGTACTATTTTCTTCAAAAACAATTAATTAATGAGTAGTATTATAAGAACTAATTAAGAAACACATACGTACCACAGTCAGCAATTTGGGGAAGCTCATCATCGTCATCACCATCTTCCCCTTCTTGGACCTCATATTATGCCATCTAAATCTCCTTCACCCCCCTCGGATGCGATGACTTGCTTCATGTTGGGACAGGAATGAATACGTAGAAGTTCAAGTGTTTGAAAACCATCAGCAACTGATAGAGGGACATACATACTCAAGAGAGTCACAGTCATCAATCTTCAATTTCCTCAGTTTTTCAAAGTTGAACGAGCTTACTGTCTTGCAAACTTCAGCACTCCAAACATGTTTTAGCACATGCATTTGCTTGACGCATACACTTCGTAACTTTGGGAATGAAGCCTCAACATCGGCCCCTACAGCAACACACAGATTTACATTTTTATTTTCAATAGTGGACACAAGTTTGGGTTATTTATGTTTTACCCCACAACTTCCCGTTTTTGACAGTTTTTACTATTTTCTCGTTTTGTCGATTTTATTGGTTCTAGACCTTCATTAAGTTTATTAGTGATCATTTAGTTGACCAAATTGTTACGAGTCTATTTGACCCGCTTAAAGTCACGTTTCCCTGTTCCTCGAAAAACGCGCTTTAAGGTTCGTTAGTGTTTTTAATCCGTAAGATCCTTTTCTTCAGGATTGGTTCCCTCATGATTATTTAGACATAATTAAGCTTATAAATTACTTATTAGTCTAATTAATCACTATTTTTAATTACGGGGTATTTCAACTAATTTGGGTGCAACAATTGCTCTCAGATCTGGGGATTTTTCTCACCTCTCCGCCAGTTTTGTGGTGTGATAATTTGGGGGAGACATATTTGGCGGCCAACCCTGTTCTGCATTCAAGAGTAAAGCATGTGGCTTTAGACTTCCATTTTGTATGAGAAAGAGTACAGAACAAATCCTTACTTATTCAGTTTCTCCACACTGCAGACCAGACCACAGACATTTTGACAAAACCCTTGCCTACACATCGTTTCAATCAGTTCTGATCCAATCTTCAACTCTTGCAGTTTGGATCGCAGGAAAGTAAAGAGCCACATACTAAGGCCCAGGCCAATACAATTGTAAATAGGAAAATAGGCCCAGATATACATGAGGAAATCTAAACATAAAACCCTACTATCTTAGTATAAATATACACCTACACTGTAGCCGTCATCAATATAATACAATACACTGAATTCAATACAACAATCTGATTCATTCTCTTCTCCTATCTCTCGACTATATAATTATCTGAAAAGAATAGGGTTAAAAAAGAGCTCAAGTTTTATAGTAGAAGTTAAGGTGTTGGTCAGTAGCATCTTCAAACCATTATCGTTCTTTGAATAATAAGGTGAATTGTAACAATTTATCAAAACCTATTTGATCACAAAACCACGCATGCACACTTGAAAAACAATGATCCAAATTTTACAATCTATGATTACACACTTAAAATCATTCGAATTTAATAATACTGTCAATCAAATTTTACAATTCACACGTACAAATTTGATAGTTTACAATGAAGCCTTTGAAAGTACGATCAGCGAAACTTGATGATCGAAGAACATTGAACAGGCGTACATTACGTTTCACACCTTTTTTTCATCTTTCACTCTATTTTTCCTTTGTTTTTTCTTTTTTCTTTTGGAAAAGATAAAATCTTTTCAAACTTGACGACTTAGAAAAATTCATAAACCTTCTTTTTGTTTTTTCATTTTTCACTCTTTTTCTATTTTTTTTTTCTGGAAAAAATAAAATCTTCCTAGACTTGAACATTGATACAGACTCGACAAAAATCATAAACATTCTTTGTTTTTTTTCATCTTTCACTCTTTTTTTCCTTCTTTTTTCTTTTTTTGGAAAAAATAAAATCTTTTCAAACTTGAACATTAATACAACTTGAAAGATTCATAAACCTTCTTTTGTTCTTCAACTTTCGCTCTTTTGTTTTTTTTTTCCTTTTTCTTTTTCTTTTCTTTTTTTTAGATCTTTTCAAACTTGAAACATTAATAAAGACTTGAAATATTCATAAACTCTCTTTTTGTTTTCTCAGAAATACAAACCATACCGCTTTCCCACCCAGATATCCATACTTCCATACATGAGAAATACCAGTGCTCAATCCTCCTTGTGTATAGACTAGCACCAGAAAATACCCCAATCCGCAGTGCGTGAAAATCAATGCATCCAGACGAAAAAGCTCCACACAGTACATCTACTTCTGATGTAATCCACACTCCAAACACTAGAAAGCATATCCCCATTAGGGAATCCCAACTTTCACACTTGAGATATCATGCTTTCCTACATGAATATCCATCCTTTCACACTTGCCAAACACATGCATCCGCAATTGGAAGTCCCAACTTCACACTACTCGCGATACTTTGAAGATGTGTGTTGTCACGCCAGAAATTGTAAGCCTGAGTCCAAGAAGAAAAAAGAAATCTCTAGTAAGGTTCAATAATAATACACGAGTGAATAAATTAGTTGGTAGAGGGAGTATTGGACTCAATATCAAGTAGAGGGAACTGATCATCCCCAGTGTGAATATCGAAGCGGCTCAGGTGCCATCGCAAAAATCGATGTCCCGGTGACATCGCTAATTTAGGCCGTCAGATCACGTGATGACGTCATCAAAAATCAGCAAAAATCATCATACGGTCCAAAAACATGCGGACGTTTTCAGGGGTATGACTGTAAAATAGTTCATATATTCATACTTAACACTCACGTGCTTCTGAATGCCCGCCCAAACCCGCCCACGTCCAAGCCCATCCCATTGCTACCCGCCCACTCCACTGCCCGCCCGTCACCCCCATCGACCCAACCACCCACCCCGCCGAAGAACATTAATGGTGCCCCCAACTTTGATTTTCACTTCTCCATCTTTCCTCTTTTCACCGATTTTCTACTCTCCGGTTACTGTCGTCTCTTTCTTTGCTCTCACCGTTGTTTCCCGAACCCGGTTACTTATGTCCCGTTGTGTTGTCTGTCTTATTCAATGAAATTCCACCTAGTTGTCGTAGTTTGTCTCTCAGTTACCCTTTTAAATCTTCACTCGTCAGTCTGTGGCGGCCGTTGCATTTTCGCATTCAGAGCAGGTATCACTAATCAGGTATGTACAACACTTTATTCTTATTTCCTGATCTTGAATTTGCACTTTGTTTTTTTTTTCCCTGACTGAACCATCTAGAACCTGTAGTAGCAGTTGATTGAGAACTGTATGCTTCCCCGGCCCTTGAATTTGCAATTGTTACCCTCCTGTCTATTATGTTTCTTCGGCAAATATGAATACTACATATCCTTATTGATTTCGCTGCTTGCTGAAATACGTTCAGCATTCCTTCTAGTGCGTTCGCATTTAACACCATATATATGGCCGTGGATAAATGACTATACATCCTAAGTGTTTGATTGTTATCTATTGTTCATCTACTGGTAGTCTGGTGTGTGATTTCAATTTTGCTTTAAGGTTGATGCGTTGTACTGTATAATCAAACCATTCAGGTTCACTTAATTAAATGGGTCGTAGTTTTACATCCAAAGCTGTCGGGGATAGAGAGGAGGAGCCGACTAAGGCAGTGCATCATCATGGCCCTGTATAGGAGGAGGTTAGTTTGCACCGTAAAAGAAAACATGAGGGTGCTCATGTCCCCGCTTACAGCTTCCAGAACAGATGCTCACCAAAGAAGTTTGTTGATATGTTAGACGATGCATTCCGTGGATCAATCCTTCCGCTGTGAGGGAAATTCTACGTCAGATTGGTTTATATGGGTTGACGAAGGTCAATCTAACACGATTGGACCGGGGATTTATGGAGAGTGTTCTACCTCTATATGATAAGAAATCAAGGTCGTTCCGTTTGGGTGACGGAAAGGTGCTGACCGTGGGACCTGATGATGTGAAAAGGGTGTACGGTTTACCCTCTGGTAGTATGCCAATCAGGTTGGTTGGTAGTACCAGTAGTAGATCCAAACAACTTGCTAAAGAGCTAGGTCTGCATGTCACCAGCGCTTTATTTGCCAAAGGCAGGGATTTGGTATATAATATGGGTCGTGAACGGGATCCTGAAAACATTGCTAGGATGTTTGTGCTTTATGCTTGGGCGTTCTTCTGTGCCCTGTGTCTGCTAGTCAGGTTAACATTAATTACGCAGAGTTCATGTATGACCTTGATCACATCACAAACTACGACTGGTGTAAGCACGTGTCCGATGTGTTACACAGTTGTCTGGAAAAATTCGTCGACAAATATGTCGGTTCCAATGATGCAAGCCCTTGATCAGAGGGGATATCCACTTTCTGTTCGTAAGTTACAGTCGTTCAAAATAAGTTATTAATTATTTTTATACCTGCTATTATACCGTTGTATTACCCCCAGATTCATTTTCTAGACTGCCTTATGGTTGAAGATGAAATCTCATGTAATATTGTCCCTTCCTGCGGCCGTTGGACGAAAGAAGCAGTAGCAGAGAAGTTACGAGGTTTGAAAACAACTGCTGAAATATGCAGCTGTCGGGTCATATACCCTTCCACTAGTCGTGGCCATCCATTTTCACTGAAGCCTAAAACTGGCGGCACCACCGAAACTCAGTATACCGGTCATGAGCTTTCTGACGATGAAATGCTTGCTATGACTGCATCAGAGGTGAAAAAAATTCTGCCATTGGGGTTGTACGAGTTTAGTGGATACCCTTATATTAATAATGGTAATACGCAGGCAGCTGCAGCACATCATGAATGTATGGCCCAAATCGCCGTATTGACCCGAAGGGCGATGATACTGAATAACCACATACTCAAGCTCAATCTGCAAGTGATGATGTTAGCGCTGAGGGAGAGGTGTTCCTGCGGCAGCTACCGGATCACCAGGTGTAGGTAAGAGGAAGGTGATAAGTGTGAAATGTATATATTTTTAGGGCTTTAATTCTTTCCATTTTTATAATAATTCATGTCATATTTCACACTTATCATTTATTTTCCTTAAATATATGTTTGATATCAACTGTTTACATTTTATGTGTCAAATGCAGGAAAACAGTCTTGAGATACATACTTCATCTCATAAGGATTACATATATATATATATACCGGCTGCGCATCATATTATCACGTTATTAATATTTATCATTATAACACATCAGCACACTCACCCGTTAGTCATCATATAAACAATGATTAACCACTCATGATTTCATATTAATCAGGTCCAGCACAGGACATTCACGTGGATGGACCTCATCAATTGTTATTCTGATTACTCTACTTTGTGGGGCGGCGCGCATCCATGCTAAAGAAATAGAAAGAAATTGTCCGAGGCGCAGGACTTGAATTCAGAGGCGCGAGAACGACAAGAGACAGAAGCGCAACCTTCCTTCACTCATGGTTGCACAACAAATAAAATATAATGATGTGTACACAATCATTATATAATTATTGCCCCATCATCATACCAACAGCACTTAAATCCTTTCCAACAGCATATTCCCACACCCACGATCATTCCTTTATTCTTTTCTTCTTTCCACTAATCTCTATAATCATCACAAAACATCATAATAATTTCCTCCACTACATACGCTCCAGTCCACCACCATACCACGTACTCAGCCAATATGTTTATAATAGAAACATCACACAACACCATTATCTACATTCACACATTCATCCATCTTCATTCCATATCACGCCTCCATCCCATCCACCACGACCACACTTCTCCATCGATCACTACACACCACCGTACACAACATTCACACACTCCATTTTATTCCATAACACACCACCGTATACACATTCATCAACACCACACCCGAGCACACTACAACACTAGCATCCTCCATTTTCCATCACTCTCATTATTCAAACCTACAAACCGATATTTTTCAGTCCAAATAACAAAGCAATATCCGGATGTCAGATAAGATAATTCTTATTCTGACTATTTATTTATTAGTCGGTTTAGAGGATTTACTCTAGGGGAAGGGATGTTGTAATTAGTTAAACTCTGCATTATTTTGCTGCTTGTTGAGACAATTTGGATTGTTCAGGTTAATGCTTTTTAAGTGCTTTAATAAACGTCATGAATTTATTATTAAGCCCTCAAATCATGTTATGATCAGATAAGGTGGGATTAGAATTGATGGTCCTATTAAAATGTTACCGTGATAATTGCAATCGGATAGATTACACTATTCACTAGGAGCTTTAGTCCGGATTAAACCAGACTAGTATTCTGTGCATTAAAACATCTAGATATACTTGCTAGGTCTAGACTAGAACTACATGCCCTGTCTAGATGAGCTATCTGGAATTAAGACTTAATACAGAATAGATATTGAGAATTACAAGCCGATCCAAGTCTCCACTTAAGCAGTAGAATAGAATATGCCAGAACTAGCTAGTGAAACAAACTCCCTGAACTAGAGTACCGTTCACACTCCAAGACTATCACTTATAATTTATCTGCTATTTACTTTTTTTTGTTAATATTTATGAAAACCCAAAACCAAAAAAAAACCCTTTCGAGTTAACATTACTAAGGCTAGACTTACTTATCGAGTCCCGTGGATTGACACCCAGGTCGCTTCATGAATTACTATACTATTCGACCGGGATTTTTGCAACCTGACGATCTATTGAATTATTGAATTCTAGGATTAATTCTTAGCATTTAATACACCAAATATTATCGTTTGCAGAAGGCATGTGATAACGGGAGCACCATGCAGAAACATGAAAGCACCAAGAGGACTAAGACAGGGCAGGTATTATTTTATGACCCTTCTATAATTAATGTTGACAAACTATGTACTCCGTCATCGCATAGGCTAGAATGAAAATGCAGACGTTTTATATTGTTTTTGGCAACGTGGGTGCTGGTGTTTGACTATTAGTAATACCACCGAGAGAGTTTCTGTTCAACGGCTATATGATGATGACAGCGGAAACACTGTCTATGGGTCTTTCCTGAGGATACGTGCTGATATTGATCTGGTAATATTTTTTGTGTTGTCAAGAGTCAATCGAGGGTGTTTAGATGTTTCTAGGACTGATCATCCAGCATGCGGTTTAAAATTGCAGAACGTAGCGGTGGAGACGGATGCTGGAGGTAAAGCAGAAACAATATGCCAAGAGGGGGAGCATGATGATATATTGCAGGAAGTGAATGGCGCGGATTGCATGGAGGATGGAGATGTTGAAACCTACGGGCATGAGCGAGTTGGCCAGAAAGGGGAGGAGGCGGATGGCAGAGGGAAGGCGGAATGTGTGGCGGAGGAGGTGGATCGCAATGGCAAGGAAGAAGACATACCCCCAGCGAAGGGTACAGAAGATGTGACAATGCATGAGGGCGTGGACGTGGATCTGGTAGCGGGGGAGGACTTAGCGGAGGAGGTGGATGACATCACCGAGGCAGAAGGTATACCCCTAATGGCGGACGGACATGTTGGTCATGAAGCCAAAGTGGCCGATGGTATAGAGGGCTTAGAAGATATGACAACGCATGAGGGCGTGGATGTGGGTCTGGTACATCACGAGGAGGTAGTGGAGGAGGCGGATGGCAAAGGGAAGGCAGAAGATATACCAATAATGGCGGGGGGCGATGTCGGTCAGGAACCCAAAGGTGCGGATGGCATAGAGGGTACGGTTGATTTAAGAATGAATGGGGGTGCCGGTGGCTGTCAGGTAGCGACGGCGGCGGATGGTGATGGTGTAGGGAAGGCAGACGAACCACACCAAGAGGAAGACGAGCGTGTTGTCGATATAAATGAACCGGCCGGAGGTCAGAAGGATCAGTCAGTCGGAGACTTTGGTGTCATCGTATACCCTAGATCTGACAACCAGAGGTAAACTAATCAATCTGACTAACGGTTCTCCAGGGAAAGTGAAAAGGGTGACACTCCTGTCCGATGCTGCCTAGGCAAGTGAAAAAAGGATGCCATGTCCGCTCGCCGTATGTCTCTACCACCACTAAGCGTACCGCGATGAAGTTGAGTGAGCTGCAGTATAAAATTGTCAATACGTGAGGGAGCTGTCACTGACGACCCGCGTAAAGCTGCCACACTCAATAACATCAAGTTCTAATAGCATGTTCGATTAATATCTTACTGATGAATTGTTATACAATCATGTTTCGCAGGAATATGTGTGTATTTCGGGATGGTATCACTGAACTGTCACAGGCTGACATCTTGACTTTGAATGATGACTCTTGGGTAAACTCAAACGTTGTCAACCACCTTTGTGTACTACGTCCAACCGTATTGGTCTTCGAACAATTTGATCGAGTGCCTATTCTTGCCTGTGTACATGGTAAGTGTCACGAATATTTTTGGGCAAGCGCTTGACAGCTGTGGCATGCCTTGTCGTTGGCCTTGTCTAGATGCATGTGATGGAAAATTAAATTGGTATGCCTTGTGCAAGTGCCATGGACATGCCCTAACCCTTTGGGGTGGGCTGAGGGTTGGGCCTTGGGGCGTGTTGCCGAGGGCACACGACCCTTGTTGTGCGCAGCCAATGCCGCGCGAACCTTGTCTGTGCCTTGTAGCACAACTGTGGTCCGCAGGCACCCAGACTTTGTCCGGGGCACCCCGTGCCTGATGCCGCAGGAACCCTGGGCACTGCCGCAGGAACCCTGGGCACTGCCGCAGGAACCCTGGGCACTGCCGCAGGAACCCCTGGGCACTGCCGCAGGAACCCTGGCACTGCCGCAGGCACCCTGGCACTGCCGCAGCACCCTGGCACTGCACAGCAGCCGTGATGCAGCCGATATGAAGTTGGCTCAAAACGTGTGGGACTTTGACAACTTTGCTGAGGACCCAAGAAGACCAAAGGTCACCCTTGATAATAGATATATTGGCAAAGTTTCGTGGCAATTGGAGCTTGCATCTGATTTTAGTGAATTTTTTAAGTATTTCTAGACTATGCCTGGTTTTGGCTGCAAAGGGGCATGTCTGGGTCTGGTCTGGCCTGAAAGGTACATTAACCTCTTTAGGGGGCTGGTTAGTTTCTGCCTGGCCTGTCCCCCAGGCAGCCTACACGGCTGTGTCCCGCGGGCACCTAAGTGCCCGAGGGCCTCAAAGGCTATGTTATACCCATGAATGGGGGATGTCGGGACGCTGGGACTCCTTGGCGGTGTTGGGCCCATGCAGTCCTCACCGGTGGCTAGGTGAACTAGCCGTGAGTCCCCCCCGGGGTGCCTGGAGAGCACCCGCTAGTCACAAGAGTGCCTAGAACATGTCTTTAGACATGTCCCACTATCTCTAGCTCGGGTACCAGCGTGCGCTTGTCGTATGACTGGTTCCGCACATGGGCAAGTGCGGGAGTGCGAGGGGCGACGCACTAAGTTGGGACTTGTGTCCGGCATGGCCGAGATGGTCCGGGTGGTGGTGAGTGCACAGCGTTGCCCACGCTAGTGCGTCCCTACCGAAGGTGCTTGGCACTGGGGTTGCTCCACTAGGGAAGGTGTTCATTCAGTGGAGTGCTCCGCACATCCATGCCTTTGGGCAAAGGGATGTGAGGATGAGGGAACTCACCGTGGGGTGGTTCAAGACCACCCTTAGTCATGCTTGTGGCACAAGGGTGGTTCGGTTAGGCTGGTCGGGCCCCGACCCGACGCCGGTCGTGAGTGTTGCTTGTTTGGTTGCCTAGATGTTGTCCCTTGTCGATTGATGCGTGTGCTTGCGTGTGAAATGTGTGCTATGCATACCGCTGGACCTGGCTTCCAAGCCAAAAAATTTATTCTGGAAAAAAACTCATGACAGTAAGCCACGATCTGTGTACTACAGCTCATCCGCAGATTACTGTTGTGTTCCATAATGCTGGATTATCATTTAACCATTGTCTTCGTTCCAGTCACAGGCATCTGTCCAAAAAGACTCATCGTGTGATGATAAACATTTTTTAAAACAATTTGACAGCTTCACCAGATGTATTGGAATTGGCAGCGTCAACGCAATAAGAAAGTGTAAATATGTAAGTTAAAGGCCTTAAGACCCCTTCAGTCTTTATGTGTGATCCTGAAGTGGGTGATTGACTACTGCATGCCTTTCGTGCTGCAATGTTTTTCAACGTACAGTTTGTATTTCCGGCGCTGTACGATGCGCACTATGTACTTGTTGTTGTGAACATGGTTCATAGACGTCACCAGTGGTTGGACACCTTAGGCAACGCACAAAGACGATTCAACAACGTCAAGAGACATGCCATGGTCTTGGTAATATTGTCTGCCGATTATGTATCAGTTACTATTATCACGTGTGTACTCCCTGAACTTATATCTTTACTCATACCCTGAAGGCTTCCATTGTCTCACGTACATTGCAGATTAAGAATGTATTGTGCTGGCTCATACATCATCAAATAGTCGATAGTTCGGTGACAGAGTGGAAGTGGGATATAACCACGTTGTTCGAACAGAACGATGGTGTGAGCTGCGGTGTCCACTGCATGAGGCTCATGGAGAATTACCTATCCTTGTTTACCAAACGTATGGTACCTGACAGATCACATTGGTCTGGTTGGACACGTAAGGATGCTCTTTCTTACCATCGAGAAAGAATCGCTGCTGTTCTGCTGTTACAGCCTCAGAACTTGTTGAAGGATCACATAGTTGAAGCATCGTCGACAGCGACCGAGGCAGAAGATAAAAAAAGGCGAAGAACTCGAAGAGAAGGAATAGACGTTCGAATAGGGTAACGGGCAAGTAGGGCGGAGGTTTTTTAGTTTCGTGCATGAGTCTCGGCTATATTTGTATGTAAGTAGAGAGTGTTGTAGTTGTTAGCATTATGTATTACTACGCATATATGATTTGTACCGATTGAACACATCTCTGTCTCTCTGTCCGTATGTGTCTTGCTTAGTCTGCTCATTTTAGACATAAGTCACATTTTTTCTCACAACGACCGTTGTCCAATGCGTTTAACGAGAAGTCAGGGTGTGCTGATAAATAATCGGCATATGACTAAAACCACAGTAGACTTGAGTTTCGTGTATATTAGTCGTTCAGGCCCTTCAGGGTCCTGCTGAGTCCCGGAAACCATAAATCTGTGCTTACCTGCTTATTGACTTGCAATGACTGGATGATGTGAATTTCATTTACTCTGAACCGATTGTTTACATGCGCAGCGTGATCAATTTAATATGCTTAAACAAAAGCAGTATTAATCAGATTTTAGTACATATTGACTACCATGATTAATAAAAGCAACTGTAATAATACTCACATTTTCACAAATTCTTGTAGTAAGTAGCAATAGTAGAACATTGGCCACGCAGACAGCACATGTCCATCCATTTACCATGTCCGGAACGTTATGCAATAGAATACTATTTGTTCTTCTGATTTGGTTGCTGACAAACAAACCCTCTGTTGAAAACAACACACATCGAGGTAATTCTGGGTTATGTGCTATGACGCCCCTCATTTACGCGTTTATTGTCTTTTGGTACGGAGTAGGGGTTGGTAATACGCAGCGACCGCCATTTGATTGTATAGCAACGTCGATTCATCAAACGGCGGTTACAATACAAACCTAACCTACATATGTGCACGTAACAGAGCGCTTCGAAAATGCAGATAATGTTGGTTTGTGTACCACTACTACTACCGCTCCTGAACGCGTTCTGCTGTCTGTAAGTCGGTCACAGTAAGTCGTTTTTTAAAGTCAAGCAAAAAACAATCAGGCGCGGGAGACTTTTTTTTTTTTGAGAAATGGTAGGCGCGGGAGACTTTAAAAACGCTTACAACGTGCAATCGTACTTTATATTCATTTTATAAAAGACGTTTCTCTACAACCGTTATTTAGACTAACGACGTTTCCCTGTAGTCGTCAAATTCTCGTCCGATATAACGATTCTTTATAAAGCGTCCCGTAACGGAGAAATAAATCGTATTTTATCTCTCTCACTCTCTGTTTCCACATCATCATTGGGTTACGTGAGAAGTCACGTTTAATGAAGTTGTTATAATGTGTCAATGTAGGATTCCGGACCTAATTCACATGGACGATTTTAAACGAAATATTATTTAAAAAAACACATAAGTAGAAGATTAGTGTCCATGAAACACTTGGTTTAGAAAGTTAATTACGGTTAGTTTGAAACATTGGTCCTGGATTCAAAACCTACCCCACTTATCAATAGAAAAACCTCCAACGGTATCAGAATGAGGATGGTGATTGAGGCGACGATGGAGTTAATTAGTTTAACATGTCTTGCCTTCTTCCATTGAAGGAGCACTACTACATAATTGTTATATTCCCACACTTTTAAGTTCAAATTTTATACACAAATAATATGTTGAAAATGAATTCATTTATACGTGTTTCATAATAGATGTACAGATATTAGAGATCTTTATAGTTTATATATACATATCTGTACCTACATTTAGCAATAGCATTAACTATTATTATACAGACCTACATAAACACGTGTAACTAAATAGAGTGGTTATATTAAAAAATTTACTACACTTTATCAAGTGTGATTAAAAAAATGTAATTGTCTATACTTTTTGTAGTAGTGGAATCTAAATCAGCTTTAGATGGATCGTCGACAGTGGTGGAACTGGTTGCTACTAGGCGCTTAGTCTCCTGGTTGGTTGGCATAACTGGTGATGTTTTGCTGTTCTTACAACTTCCCCCGAATATGCAACCATGACGAACTGGATTTTTATCAGAAGAGCTCACTGGTTTAAGACGATAGTGTGGTACCTTTGTAGCAAAGGAACCGCCTGACTGTTTATTGTTGCAAGTAGTGGGTTCACGACTATTGGTTTTACTGATGGAACTAAGCAGCTTGTGTAGAATATGGGAGAAGAAGAACACACCCCTAGTTGCAGGGGCATAGTCACGGTTCTATCGAGTCCCTTTTTTTTCTTTCAGAGCCTTATGTATTACTAACCAGGATCAAAGTTCAAGTACATCCACTTGCCTGGAATACCAAAAGCCAAAAAAGTCCGTCGTCCAGCAAGAAGATGTGCACTCTTACCCAGGGACATAATAAACGAAAAACACTATCCGAACATTCACCCAAACAAATATCCAAAATTCTGATTGTTTCGTCATCTAACCTTCTCCTTAATTACCGGTCGTAACAAACCGAACCAAGCCAACAGTATGCGGAATACAATAACTTAGGTACTGTGCCTGCGCCTGGCTAATATTATTAATTTCTTAACAATACAAGGTGAGGGACAGGGTGACATACATTCACATTTCAGGAGGTCAACTGCTGGCATGATGCCATGATTGATATTGCCACATTGGAGTATATCGCATTTTCGGATTTAACATGCATCAACTAAGTGTTGTCATTCGTATACCAAAAGTGGAGATCCATCATGCAAAACTAAATTAAACCGTAGTTAAGTAGGATAACGTTCCATTCCAGTAGTTGATTCAGATTATCGAGCGGTACTAGCCTACTATGGACAAAACACACAAACACACAAACACACAAATACACAAAAGTGATGTCAATAGGATGACCACCCGCTAGGAAGCGTGCATTACATCAATGGAAATTTCGGACAGGGTTTTCACTTAATTATCAAAAAAAAAACATACAGCGATACCCGGAGGGTGGCGTCACCTTACTATTATGAATCGTTAGATGATACGGGGGTTTCGCTCGGCCCGGCATTAAATTTGTGGAGGAGTGCCAGCACACGTGTACCATTTCTTGCGTTGCAGAAATGTGATCCAAGTGATGCTGGTTCATCTTGGACATCTCGGCCACCACGACTTTAGTCTGCTCCATTACTTGCAACACCAAGGAGCTTACCTCTTGTGAGGCTTTTGCAACCATTACGAGATTACTCACCATCTGACAAAGCTCCTCATAACCAAGGTCCTGGTCTATGCTCGTGGGGGTGCCTGGCTGCGCGCTTTTAGCACCTCGATTTGTGGTTGGTTGCATCTGTAATTTAAAAGTTGTAACCCTAGTCATTAGTGTTCACAAGTCACAACTTGAGGATTACTTCATACCATGGCGCTTATGCGCTAGTAAAAAATCATTGGAATACACATATATTGTATATAGTATACATAGTTATCATATTAGATAACTTTGCCGTTAGTTGTTCACTCTGTTGTAAGTAGTATAAATACCTTTTGTAGCAGATAATATACTGTGCGAGGAAGAGTAAATAGATAACTATCTTCTCTGTAAGACTACTGTAGAGAGAAAGCCAAGCGTACTATCTTCCCAAAGATTGAAGACAGATCTCAGAAGTTTCTCTTTATCTCTACCTTTCGAAAAAAAAAACAAGTAGCAAACCGGCGTTAACACTAAAACTAGGGTAGACCCAAAGAGTTCGACCATCCTTTCCGGAAACAAGACACAATCGTCGAGCTTGAGGTGAAGTCCCCCTTTGTGCACCTATTTCCGTCTATCCCGAAAAATGGTCAAAAAGCACAATTTGAATATCGTTTTACATATAGGTATACTTCAACTGTAGCGATATAATTCCAACCTGAACCTGATCTGAACGGCTGTATATGGTTGCGGGAACAAGAATAAATAACTAACACAGACGGAGAACAGTTGAAATAAGAAATCGAAAAATTCAGAGCAGAAGTGAGACGGTACATTCAGCGTGAGGAAGGAGGCAACGCCTGTGGGCTGACAAATGGCAGTGGAGTCGTAGGATGGAAGATGAAAATTAGAAAGGGTTATGAGAACCCTAGCTGGCCTGGTCCCCATTATAATAAATAGGGAGGGTGGGCGGGGGGGGGGGGGGGCTGTCGGGTCGGGTTTTAAGTAATGATATAATTGCTACATAATAAGCTTTTAAGTAACGTTATAACTTTCAATGACAAATAAAAGTCGTTACAATAATTAAATTGATCTTTGGTTACACCATCTCGTGTATCAACATGTCTTTTATGATTATCATAAACTAGATTAGTAACGATTTTTATTTTCAGTGTGTCCAAGTAAACATGTTCATATAGTTCATAAACTTGATCTCCTGAATTATATAATTAATATATTTGTGTAATTATTGATACCATGACATTAGATGTCTATACATAATGCTCTATATTCAAATACCTCACTTTATATCTTCATACAACTCTATACTTTGTTAAAAGACTACCCAATCATATCATGTAATTCACCTCACGCAATATATTCCTATTAATCTATATGAATTATAAAATTCAATTCAAGATTAATGAACTACTTAGGACCTAATCCCTATATATCAATTTCTTTATTCGGAGTTTTTTTTTATATACATTCACATAGTTTGCTACTGTATGTTACAATTGACCTTGTTGTATTATTAAACTTTAAGCTCTTATTTAACTTATCTGCTAGTCAACTTAATCCACTTTGGTCAACCGGGTTGACATGGACAATAGGGTTGACTTGGTAAATGTATCCAAGTCAACATGTCCGCATAATTTATAAAATAATCTTTTGATGATGTAGAAATTCAGTGTTTAAGGTTTATGCATTGTAAGGGCCTAAGAGCCATGCATTTTAAGGGCCTAAGTGCCAAGCAATTTAAATTATGCACTATATTGTGATGTGGTGTAAATTGGGTGAAGTTTTGTGTGTGAGAGTACTCTTGATGGATTTAGGTGTTCTTGTATGCTTAATGGTGAAAACAATGTGTATTGGCTTAGCTATGTTCTAGGAGAACCATGTCAAAATATAGGTAATGTACAATAAAGTCCCGGACCACCCCATTAAAATAGGCCGGGAGTTGAGTTAGGTATTGGTCCGGGACTTAAGATGAGGACCAAGTCCCGGACCACTTTAATCAGTTAGTTTAAGGTTAGATAATGATGTCTAATGATGGGGATGAGTTAGCAATGATGTTATAAAGTTATATAAGACATGTTAGGAGTCTTATAATGACATTTTAAAAAGTGAGAAGTTAAAACAAAATGTGGAAATGAAATAACTAGATATGTGAAGTAGTACATTAACAATGGACTAGTGCGTTAAATTAACCGACGTTACTAAATGTGTATAGGATTATCCAAAGGTGGAAACCAGTCGAAGCAAGGACCAAGGTATGGTTTTCCTGCAGTCTGTTGCCTACCGGTTTACACCGGCTTGTGTGTTGTTCGTTTTTCTGTGTGTTTATGACCTTGTAAGACTTAAGTCATGTAATGAGTTTACAGTTGTTTATATTATTGTGTTGTTAAGATGTGACTTGTTTCCTTGGGTGTGTCTAATTTGACCTAAACACTTGTGTGCATTCATTGTTCGAGTTTCAATAATGGGGCTTCTAACAAGTGCTAACCGGGGAGGTGAGGAATCCGGTTGTCCGGTCGCGCGTAGGTGTAAGAGTAGATATCTGTATCAGATTCGACTCTTTCAGTGTTAAGGTTGTTCTCCTTCTTGGCGACCAATCTCCCATTAGCTTACTCCAACGCATACCTATTCCGACTTATGATCGGTTTAGGGGGAACATGTGTTTGTGTGGTGTGTTCGGGTCACAATATCCGATCCATCTGTGAGTTAAGTTACTCGTTCAATTGACAGAACGGTAATGAGTTTATGTAAAGAGCTTAACATGAGTATGGCAACATTCTCTAGGCTCCCTTGTGATCTGACTATGTCGGGATGGTTCCTAAAGTGAACCATTCTTGTGATGTTATGTGTGATGTGTGCTATGCAATATTACTTGCTATGCTATATATGTTGTTGTTTAAGAATCAATGCCATGTTATCATGACAATTCGTTGCGCGTATCCCGGTAGCCGATGGGCTGCGCGTTAACCATGCCAGCGAAAGTTGCTGACCCCCTCGGGGCTCCATTTTTATCTACAGGATGAGGATTGAAGAAGCGGAGTGGCTGTAGATCTAGGTTATGTTATACTTTTGGTAATTTTGGATGTTGAGCCCGGGATGCGCCTGTGCTCCCGTGGCGTGGTTCTTGACACCGTTATATTTTGACAGTGGCGGTAGTTAACAGTTTACAATGGAAGCTTATGGTTACAGTTTACAGTGTTGGAATGCAATCAAATACTCGGTATCGTATATGATGTATTTATGGATTTAGTTCTATGCTCGGGAGTCTGATCATCAGACCGGTACACTTGTATTTATTCTGCCTTGTTAACCACGTGGGTGGTTGACGGCGTTGTAGCACCGAATCGTTTAGTTATTGTTTAGGATCTAATCCTTATAACCCATTTCCTTGTTAATAGGTTTTTATTTTATATATATCCACATAGTTTGTTACTATGTTACAATTGACCTTAGTATTACTAAACATAAAACTCTCACTTAATCTATGGGCTGGTCAACTTGATCGTCTTTGCCAACTAGGTTGACATGGACAGTAGGGTTGACTTGGTCAATGTATCCAATCATATTATATAATTCACCTAATGCCATATATTCCTATTAATCTATTTGAATTATAAAATTCTATATAGTGGGGGGTCTAATCCTTACAGCCAATTTCTTTATTCACAGGTTTTTTTATATATACATCCACAAAGTTTGTTGCTATATGTTACAATTGACCTTGTAGTGTAATTAATGCGCTGTTCAACTTGACCCTCTTTGAAAAACCAGGTTGACATGGTCATTAGGGCTGACTTGGTCAATGTATCCAAGTCACCGTGTTCATATAATTCATAATATAATCCTTTGAATTGTATAATTTATATATTTTGTACAATTCTATATATCATCACCACATGAGATGTTTGTACCTAATGTTTTATAATCAAATACCGCACTTTATATCTTCACACACCTTAAGCTGGTAACACGACGTCGTTAACTGTCATTTAGATTACCCGAAAATCAAAAAATGTGGGAAATGTTTGGCGTCAGGTCAAAACGCCGTCGTTCACCATCATTCCGCGGGACTTTAGATGACGGTTATTAGTAAAACCGCAATCTAAAGTATAACGAATTTAAAAAAATAGCGCGAAAATTATTTGGGCTAATGCTAGGTTTCGAACTCAAGATCGATGGCGTTAGCTCAAGTTCGAAACCGAGCATTAGCCCAAATAATTTTCGCGCTATTTTTTTAAATTCGTTAGACTTAGATTACGGTTTTACTAATAACCGTCATCTAAAGTCCCGCGGAATACGAATTATAACACTATTTAATAATGGTTTTCCCCATATTAAAATCAAGAAATGTCATACTGTATCGTATATTAATCTTGATTAAAATCCCAACTGTATCTTATATCTCATCTTCTCTAAAATATTCACATGCATAATTTCATGTGAATTATAATCTCTCTTATCGTACACTTATTTCCACCCTATATAATTCCATTTAGACTCTATATTATTGTAAGATTTATGATATTCCCCACCATATACTAAAATACATTCTCATCTTTCTATATTCTCGCATATGCACATATATTTTCGCATTATACATTATTTCCACACAAACTTTTCCAATGTCACAATTATACCCCAGATATCAATTTAATTCCATATTTAACCCAAAAACTTCCAGTAATTTTCTAGCAACCCCTCACTCGTTCTATTCTCTTTATCGCCTCCACACTTTCCGAAATTTGTACTTTTAACTCCAGTATTTTTATAAGTCTTACTTCTAACTCTTAAAATTTTATTAAATTCTTATTTTAATAATTTTCCTCGTCTAATTTGGTCGACATCGACACCCTACATTCTTGCCAAGGTTGGCCACGGGGATACTGGCTTGACCATAATTTATCCATAATTACGAATTCACCCCTAGTCGTTCCTAGGTATCTCATGTCTATTACACTAAACAAATGCATAACTTTTAATACAATTAAAAAATTAAATAACTTATAAAAGTGGCCTAAAAACATGGACATATTACACTACTCAAACATTACTCTAAGAAGTATGATCTTTCAATTTTCCTTATGATGTTACGTTAGTGTCATTTAAAGACCGTAAAAATTTTAAAAAATTTCGAAACATTTGTTTTTCCCGGTAAAATAAGTTGTTATCGGGTGATATAAAGACCTGCAGTTATATAGATGAATATACGTGATACATGTTCAAATGGATCGTTATTTAAAGCAAAGCAAATTAATCAATACCAACGGAATTGCGTGACCACTACACTCGGTCTACATCAGATGTTTAACACAATTTTTAAATTAGGCGTACACAAAGATCGTTTACATAAACCGAGTACTGTAAGCGGGGATCATTAGATTTGTTCTCTGTAGATAAATTCAGAGGTGAGGATAGTTGATTGGATAGGATAATGGTAGGGACGGTAAGTCTGTCACTGCGGTGTATAGGTAACTTTTTACTGTGGTGTTTTCAAATCACCGCACCAGGCAATGCAATTAATGACGAGGATCCTTATAGACTTGGTGCAAAAGATCGACCGTCACCCACTTCCGTCGATTTGGTAAATAATTTAACTCTGTCAACGCATTTGTTCATCAGCACACGCCTTCTCATGATCGCCTGCAGGATTACCCACTATGCTAAACTTCAAAACCGCAAACAATGTCGGAGATGCTAATGACGTTCGATTTGACCGCTTTCTTTTCCTACTGTTCCGTTTTATCTTACCGATAATGGCATTCGCTTCAAAAAAAATACTAGTAGTAAGAAAAAGTAACTACTGTGGTCCTTTCAAATCACCACCACCAGGCAATGCAAGCAATTAATGGCGAGGATCCTTATAGACTGATGCAAAAGAACTCAGTGTCACCCACTTGAATCGATTTGGCAAATAGTTCGTCAATATCAGTGTATCTGTTCAGCTAAACACGCCTTCTCATGGTCGCCTTTTTTTTAAAAAAAACGTGCATCGATAGAGTACATAACTTGTTAATGATGGTCCTTACAAATCACCGCACCATGCAGTGCAATTGATGGCGAGGATCCTTACAGTATTAAGGTGGAAATTAGTATAATTAAGATAATTGTTTTATAATCCACATAAAATTAGCCATGTGAATAATAAAGTTCTTAATAAGGTACGATATTATATGGCATAACTAAGGAATATTTCTTAATGTTAATGTGAGAGAGTGATCACAATTTAGGAAATTAAGTGGTTAACATAAAATAATGAGAATAACAATTATTAAAGCGAGTTTTATAATTCATTTAGATTAATATAAATATATGGAGTTAGGTGAAATATATTTTATGATTCGGGAAATCATGTGAAGTAAAGGTGTAGATAATGTATAGTTGGGAATTTGATAAAAAAAAACATTAGGAGCAAAGAAGAAATGTCATGGTTTAAAGGGTTGAACAAGTATATGAACTTTATAATTCAAGGGTTTATATTACGATTTGTGTGGACATGTTGTCTTGGAAACATTTACGAGTCAACCCAGC
Organism: Limonium bicolor; assembly: GCA_023374045.1. Taxonomy (NCBI): domain Eukaryota; kingdom Viridiplantae; phylum Streptophyta; class Magnoliopsida; order Caryophyllales; family Plumbaginaceae; genus Limonium; species Limonium bicolor. The sequence goes on from CM041777.1 coordinate 436,387,199, forward strand.
CGACCAAGTCAATCCAATCGACCGGGGTTGACCAAGTCAATCCAATCGACCTAGCCCACCTAATAGACCAAAGCATGTCATGTTGCCCGACTGACAATAATTATAATAAACACAAGGGTCAACTCTAAGCTCAAACGAGGTAGCAGTTATTTCTTTTCTCATTTCCCTACCGTACAGCGGGGAAAGATTACAAAAAACGGTTTTAAAGCAAAACGTTATTTAGCCTTAGAGACCTTAGGATGAAGGCGGAACCGTCCCAACTGAATTGCGTGAGCACTACCCTCGGTAACATAAACGGAGTACTGTAGGCCATCATTAGATTTGTCTTACCTAGATAAATCCGTAATAAATGAGGAATATTTATTTGACAGATGGCACAAGACCTCAGGGTCGGAATTAAAGAAAGGGAACGCCAAAACCCTTTTACTGTGGGTCCTTTCAAACACCGAACTCTGGGGAATGCAATTAATGTCAACCTGGGGGGAAGAGATCTTAAAACAGAAGAGTGTCAGCCACTTTACTCGATTTAATTTCTTTACTCGATTTAATTAATATTTTAACGCTATCGGTGTATTTGTTCAACTGTACGGTACTACTCATAGTCGCCTGAAGGATAACCCACCCACTCTGTAGATCTTCATCACTGTAAACCATGTGGGAGATGTTAAAACGTTCGATCTGACCGCTTGCTGTGCTCACTGTCCCGTCTTATTTTACCGGGAAAAGCATTTGATTTGAAAAAATTTGCCCAAAATTTTGTACGGCCTTTAGCGCTTCTTAAAGAAGCGTCTTAAAGAAATGTAAACAAAAAAAACAAATCATACGTTACAGTAATGTTTGAGTTGGGTAATATGGCTATGTTTTTACGCCACTTTTATAAGTTATCTTATACTTTTTATTGTACTAAAAGTAAAGCATTTCTTTAGTGTAATGTCTAGTGAGAAGATCTGGTTTTCAGGGGCCATTCGGTGAGTTTTACTCACATAATTAATGTTATTGAGTGTAACAGACCTACGGATTAGGTATTGTGACGGGAGAATTTAATGACAAAAAAAATGTAAAAATACTTATAAACTAGGGATGTTGTAGTGAACAGATGGAATACATGAGTGGTTAAGTGTAAATAATTAATAAAACTTTAGTGTGCCAGAGTGTTATTACTAGGCCGAAAGTTAGGCTTAGTTTGGAATAAATATGCAAAATATGGGTCTTAGAAAAATTGAGGACCTGGATGAAATACATAGGGACGATTAGGGGTGAATTCGTAATTATGGATAAATTATGGTCAAGGCAGTATCCAGGAGGTCAACCTTCGCTAGACTTAGGATGTTGATCAAATCAGATGAGAAAAATGATTGAAATAAGAATTTAATAAAGTTTAGGAATTAAATGTAAGATTATCCAACTATTCGGGTTAAAGAAGAAATTTTTGAAAGTTTGGGTGCGATAATGAAAATATGACAGACCAGGGGCTGCTACAAAATAGCTGGAAGTTCTTGGGTTAAATATGGAAATAAATTGATGATTATATAAATGGTATAATTGTGACATTGTAACAATTTGTGTGTAAAGAATTTAAAATGAGGAAATATATGTGCACTTACTAGAATATAGTCAAAAGTGAATGTATTTTAACTTTTAGTATATGGTGGGAAATATGTATATCATACATGTTGCAATAAGTGTAAGATAAGAGAGTTTATAATACACATGAAATGATGCATGTTAATATTTTAGAGGAGATGAGATATAAGATAAAGTTGGGAACTTAATCAAGATTAACATAAGTTACAATATCACATGGTGTAACATTAAGAGTACAGTCTTGATGTTAATTATGTGTGGGAGTTATCACGAATAAGGAAATTAAGTGCTTCACATAAATAATGAGGATAACCATTATTAAAGAGATTGTTATAACTCACATGGATTCATATAGATATATGGCTTAAGGAGATATGTATAATACGATTGGGTAATCATCTGAGCTTAATGTGTATGAACATATAAATTAGATTCGGTTCGGTTCGGATTGGATCGGGTTCAATGGTTTAAATTAGATTCGGGTGATTTCGGTTTGGTTGAGTTCGGGTTTGGGTGCTTTCGGTTCGGGCTAGCCTTTGAGTCATTCGGTTTTTTAGGGTTACAGGTCAAATTCGGGTGACTTATCCGGGCTTAATTGACAAAAATTTTAAAGTATGAATTTTAAGCAACCCTTTGTAACTTGCATTGATTTTCATATGCGGCTCCAAATTATTTTAATATAGTATTACTGTTGATCAAGACTGCTATTGTGTATAGGTTGGATAAAATCAAACTGGATGACAAATTTTAAATGAATTTAAACTATACACCTATTAATTGTAGACTAAGTATAAATTAAGCTTTTGTGAATTAGTGGTCAATATTCGGCAATCGACGTCCAGTCTACCCTGCCCACGCTCGACGTCGTTCCTCCCGTCGTCCCGCGCCCGTCACACCCTGAGCTCATCACCTCGCACAAGCGTTGCGCATCTACACCCATCCATCACCGCCTTGCACAAGCGTCACACGCCCACGCCCATGCCCATCCATAAACATTAACACCATTCCTAAGTCTTAAATATAAAGAAACACGAGTTAATAAAATATAGAGTAATAAAATAGTAATGATACACATCGTTATTGTCTTATAAAACATTTTAGGTTAAGTTGTGAAGGTAGATGGAATAATGTGGGGATTATTCGTCCTCCAAAATGCTAGTCCATCTCACGATTCACAATAATCTACCATTTGGAATATTTATTTTCCTCATTTTATTGCATGATTTTCTTTAGGCATATACACATTAATCTTGAATAGTATATGTCTCAACTAAAAAGTTTAGGTTTCATAATTAAACTTCATCAACATTTAAACCATTCCCAATCTCATGTCCTAAACATAATAAAAAACCTAATTTTATTAAAATCAAAATTAGTATAGTATTAAAATATAGTAATGATACACATTAAATTGTATTATAAAATATTTTAAAGCAAAAACATCTATAGTTTGTAGCAAAACATCCATGTGTGGGAAGGGTAACAACATAGTTTATGAATGTTTTATTACAACAAGGCTTGAGATGCTTGAAGATTGAAGATGTTCAATATTATATATATCATTTGTGAGCAATGAACACCTATTGGATGTCTAAATCTTCATTTTGTGTTTTTGGTTTCAAGATTATTTTTACGGTTGGAACAACTATAGTAGGTTTAGATTTAACAAAACATTCGGGTGGATTCGGTTCGGTTGGATTCGGTTATACCAAATTTCGGTTTGATTCGGTTTGGTTCGGTTCGGATTTTCGGGTCACATTTCGGGTCACACTATTCGGTTTAAGTTCGGGTTGGATCGGTTGGGTTTTTCTGGTTCGGGTCACCTTTGCCAGGTCACTGATATGCAACCAAGCGCGAGTTTGTCACACGAACTTTTATAATTAAATTTTCAAAAAAACGAGCGGGTATCATGCCCAGCTATGTTTGTCGGCTCATCGAATGACTGCATCCGCCGACTTGAAAAATCGATACTATAACTTTTTCACATAAAGAGATAGATCTAGTAGGCATATTGCTTTATTTACGAACCTGCAGTATTCGTGTCTTTTCAGTAACGGCACGATATTCAACGATTTATGAGAGCCCCCCGCCCCGCGGAAGAAATGATTATCCCTACACCACATAAATAGTGGATTGCCTTAATCCCACCCGGTAGATCATAAATCTACCCCTTGCGTCCATACCCCTCCCTGATCCTCACCTTCCCCAACTGCTACATAATCCGCCAACCGGCTCTCGCCTGCGTCCGTTACTCCATCAACCTTTCCTCTTATAATTGCATCCCCTCCCATCATTGTGTTTCCCTAAATATGGAGTCCATTCGTTTTAATGGTATTTTGTTGTCTCCTGATCGTTGCCTTTTGGGGAAAGTTTACTCACACACTGTGGTTAGTCTCCCCATACTGGCAGCTACCTTGAGGGAAAGCTGGAGCCCTTTCGGTCGGTTTCAATTATGTGAGGCGGGCACTAACCTCTTTCTAGTTCAATTCGAGCAACTTTATGCCATGAATGATGTTCTCACTCGTGGTCCTTGGGCAGTCGACAATCGACTGTTCGCCATTCAGCAGCTGCAATGGGGTCTACGTCCAGAGGTCCACGAATTTCGGTGGGTCCCTTTCTGGGTCCGAATTTATGATGTTCCACGGTCATTGTGTAATATCATGTTTGCTGAAGTGGCTGCTGCAAGGCTGGGGTGTTTCATGGGCATCGTCGACCATCCTGCCCATTCCGGGTATGAGTACCTTAGATTAAAGGTGCTGATTGACATTCAACAACCACTGTGTAAATCATTATCCTGGATCATTGGAGGCAACACAATGGTACTTACCGTTAGGTATGACAACATGCCCAACATCTGTTGCTATTGTGGCTTGTTTCTGCACTCCGCGGATCATTGCCCAAAATATCCGGTTGATCATTCACAAGAAGCTCCTTATGGTGTAGGGTTACGATCTGATGTTTACCAGGCCTGGCTCCTAACCCGGGCGCATTACTCACAAGCTAGTTGGCCACACACGGGGGGGCAGGCACCGGGTGCACCATCGGTACCCCATTACTCACAATATAGTTGGCCACACATGGGGGGTCAGGCACCGGGTGTTCCACCATCGGGACTTCCTGCTGTCTCGAATGCTACGGGAGTAGCGGTCTCACTCACTCCCAATGTCCATGCACTCGATCTCGAGGTTACCACTGCCCCCACCCTGGAATACGGGAAACGTAAACCTGAACCTCTCCCCGATACAGTCGACATGCTTCTCCCAGAAACGAGTCGCAAACGGAAGAAGGCGAAAATGACGGTGAATTTGTTAGGTTCAGCACTTGTGAAAAAATGTTGTTAATGTAAGGTGGTATCGTCTCTAGTCTATGTTCCACCTTTTGGTTTTGTTCCGCCCCTCAAAATGCATTTTCCTTTTTCATTTCAACAAATGTAATGTTTGTGCGGGGGTGTAGCATGTTTGTTTTCCACGAAGGCTCAGTGTGCTTGATGGTTATGTGGTAAGGGTCGATATCGATGTGGAGCAATTCTGTAACGTATTGATGTGAAGTTGTACGTCTTTTGTGGTAATGCTGAATTTGGATGATATGTTAAATGAATGCATGGTTGCTAATTAAAGGGTGCTTGGATATAAGTTATCACATTCAATACCATTATGGGTGATGCAAGTCTGTCAACGAAATCTGTTGAGCACGTACATGGGCTACTAGTAATGTAACTTACATACGTTTTCAGGAGTACAAAATTAACAAAACAGGATTTCCCAATATGATGAGTTACGGAATATCACTATGACCAGTTCGAAGACTAAAAGCGTACAAACAAAAGTAGATGTTAATAGTTTATTCGTGCAAATACGTCGGGTAGCGTTGGCCGTAACCCCCCAGGGAGGCAAATGATGACACACACAATTAACAAGATCTTATCCGCTGGGGTCCTCTCTGAAACCTGATTCCTCTATAAACGTAGGTGTTGAATAATAATGTATTACTAGCCAAACAATCTGCAAAACGCAACCTTCGGTAAGTCGATGCGTTCGCTGCACGCGGGTTTTCCAAGAATGTGTTAATGTCCATATGGTTAACTGCAGTTAACTCATTATATTTCGGATCAGATGTATAGCCCAATATATATACAGCACGTGTCAGCTTTTTTTGAGGAAATAACCACCTCAAACCCAACAAGGCACTCTAGTTACAGGGGCATAATTACGTATGTCTCGAGTCAACTTTTTTTTTTAGAACTTACTTATTATTAACGAGAAATAAAAGTGCAAGTACATCCGCTGGAATACCCGAATCCAAAGACAATAATCCCCCAAAGCCATGGCGTCTTCTAGAAATTAGATGTGCACTCGTACCTATGCACGTAATAAACGAAAACACTACCTGCAAAATTCACCTAAACATCTATCCAAAATTCTGATTGTTTCATCATGTAACGTTCTCCTTAATTACCGGTCGTATCAAACCGAACCAAACCAACAGTATGCGGAATACCATAAACTTTGATGAACCATGGCCGCACCTGGTAAATAGTAATAATTTGTTAACAATACATTGTGAGGACCACGGTGACATATATTCACATTGCAGGGACGTCAACTGCTGGCATGATTAATTGATATTGGTGTAAGTCACATTTTTCCAATACATCTATTGTTCAAATATGTTATATATTTTTATTGGGTAATTTAGCAGAGAATTTTGAAAGTTTGGTAACACTAATCATATAACATTATTAAACTAAGAGATGCCGCCTACGAACAATGTACATTACTACTATTGCCAATTACTAACGTACTGAACATAATATTCCGATTTAACATGCAACAAGTAAGTGTCAGCATCCATTGACCAAAAGAGGAGATCAAGCCTGAACAGCTAAATTATACTGTAGTTAAGTAGGATATCGCTCCATTCCAGTAGTTGGTTTAGATTATCGAGCGGTACTAGGGACAAAACACACAAACACACAAAAGTGATGTCAATAGGATGATGACCTGCTATTCAGGGTCCATTACAAGAAGGGAAGTCTCCGATAGGCTTTCACTTAATTCCAACATAAGGTGCTACTCCAGAGGGTGGCGTCACATTACTGTTTTGTATCGCCAGATGATACGGTGGTTTCGCTCGGCCCAGCATTATATTTCAGCTGGAAGGCCAGCATATTATGCACTAACTTTTGCACAGCAATAACTTCATCCAAGTGACGTTGGTTCATATCGGACATCCTGGCCAGCACGTCTTTGGTCCCCCCTATTGCTTCCAATGCCAATGAGTTTATCTCCTGTGTGCTTTTTGCAACCATTATGAGATTTCTCACCAGCTGACAAAGCTCGTTGTAACAACGGTTCTGGTCTGTGCTTGTGGGGGTGACTGGCGGCGTGGTTTTAGCACCTCTTCCTGTATCTGGTTGCATCTGAAATATAAAAGTGGATACGCCTAATCATTAGTGTTCAAAACTTGAGGAATACTTCATACCATGGCGTTTATGCGTTAATGAGTTTACAAACAAGTAGCAAACCGCCGTAAACATTTAGTTAATAAAGGTAAAACAAAAGAATACCCAAAAAGATCAACCATCGTTTCCAAAAACGATACACTATCGTCTAGCTAGCTTATGGTAAAGTCCCAATTTGTGCTCCTATTCCCGTCTATCGCGATAAATGGTAAAAAAAACACAATTTGAAGATCTTTTAACATACAGTTATACTTCGACCGTAGGGATGTGTTATTTTGAACCTGATCTGAACGTCTGTATAAGGTTACGCGAGCAAGAATAAATAATTAATTCAGATGCAGAACCTTTTTCCTTGCAGGGATTTTGCCTTTAGGGTTTAGCCCAGTGAGGTTTTAACGAGGCCTCTTGTAGGACAATATACTCCGACGGTAACAGTATAGATCTGTTGTTGTTATGGAGGAAATATAGCCGATTGGAAATTAACTCTATATAAAAAAAATGCAGAACATTCGAAATCTGAGACCGACAAATTCAGAGCAGAAATGAGGAGGTACATTCAAAGTGAGGAAGGGGGTAGAAATGAGAACAATAGTTGCTAATCCCCAGGATAATAAATAGGGAGGGTTGGGGGGGGGGGGGGGGGGTTAGGCGGGTACCCTGATTGCTCTACATTTGTCAAACGGGCTGTCCATTCCAGATTTGGGTCATATCTGATCGGGTTAATATCCGTTTCTATTTTACTTTTATTTTTCTAACAGCACCTGGTCTGTTCTATTTTCTTTATCGCCCCCAGACTTTCCTAAATTTGTAATAACTACAATAGTTTTATAAATGTTACTTTTATCTCCCAAACTTTATTAGATTCTTATTTTATGTATTTCTCTTCCCTAATTAACTTGATCAACACCCTGATGCAATGTTTGTTTACGAGGGAAACAGGAGGGAAGGGAAGGGAATTAGTGATTTGGTCCCTCCCCAGTGTTTGTTTAGACAAAAATTATGTACGGGAAAGGAAAACATTTCCCTTGCTATTCCCCGCGTTGTTAATAAAAATTTCCCCTGTCAATTGGGCGGGAATGGTATTCCCTCACATCACATGTGGTAGATACTAGATTTGTTTCAGGTACTTGAGAATAATTTGCTAATAATTATGAGTCACTTCATAATATTTAATAAAGTTGATTTTATTAACTGACAGTATTGTATACGGCTCTGCACAAAATGTTTAATAAATAGTAATGATCAATTCTCATAAAGTATACTATATTACACGGTTGATACTAATTAATCAAGATATTTTGATCTTTTTAATGTACCTACAAGTATATAATCAGAATAATTACAAGAAAATATAAAAGTAACTTTATTTTGAATTTCAATCTTATGTTTTTTAATTATTCTCCAAAAAAAATCAATCATATTCCCTTCCCATTTTTAGATACAACCAAACAACATACATATTTTCCCATTCCCTTTCTCATTCCCCTTGTTTTTCTATTCACATTCCCTTTCCCGTTTCCTTGTTGAATCCAAACGGTGCAGAGTCTAGCCAGGGTTGACCACCAAAATACCGCCTTTACCATGACATTTTGATACTCTAAAATATAGTACTCCGTATTTATTTACACTTGTTTGTTGACAGTGACACTGTAACAGAGGACGGGAGGAGAACTAAACCCTAGTATCCTCCACTCCGCCCGATGTGCATGTCAATGTGTCCCCTCGTTCTCCATTTGTTGAGTTTGCCTTTTCATTCCCGATTATTAGCTCCTCATCCTCCTCACAAGCAAGCACACAGCTCGACTGTCCACTACAGCAATGGTAAATCTCCCTGAACCTAGCACAGACGCAGATCCAAACCCAAACCCGATTCCATACAGGATCGACATACGAAGCATACGTGATTGTTCAGCGCAAGCGCGAGAATTAATAACAGGTCATGATGATTACGGTTCAAATTTTCAACGCAGTTGACGAAAGAGTATTGTTTACGCATGCTCACCGTACTGTAGCTGTTCAGTCGGGCGACCTGACAGGTCATGATGTAAACAGTAGTTAGTTTGAAATCAACATTTATTGAACAAATATGTTGATGAATTTACATTATTTATCATATCGCTTAATTGAACAGATACACTGGTAGTCCATAGTAGTGGGTAGCACTTCCGGTTTTACAAACCCTCCGCAGACGGTAATCATGAAACTCGAACCTTGACTGCCGAGCGGCCGTGATTTGAAAGGACCCCCGTACCGTACAGAAAAATTGCAGACCTATCACCAACTCCGTCTAAAAATGTGGCTACCGAGTTTCGCATTTTTTAGTAAACCGGCTTCAGTTATTATTGCCTCACGTTATCAGAAGAGTGACAAGTTCGTTTTTTTTCTTTTTATTCATTTTTTATTTTGTAAACTATCATCGTACATGAGTAAATGCAGACGTTGTTAATCTGAGGGTTATACTCACGTGATCCCATCGTTATGGATAACACCCCTACGCAGGTTCAAAAAAAATATTATCAAACACAAAATAACCAACAAAGATCAGGCCTTTTGGGATCTTAAGCTTGGAGTACTATGACTATCCCATCCAGTTGTCACTAATTTTGACAAGTGTGTTCCACGGTGCAACAATCCTGGTAAGATTCAAGTCGGAAGTAATCGGAATCTTAAGCATGGTTTACGTTGTTGAGGGTCTACAGAATAGGTTATCCTGCGGGTGACCATGGAAAAGTGTGTATAGTTGAACAAACATACTGATATAGTTGAATTATTTATCAAATCGATTGCACCAGGGTGTCACTCTTCCGTATCAAGATCTTGTGCACTGTGGGGATCCAGGCCATTTATTGCACAAGACGGTGATTTGAAAGGACCTACAGTAATATCTGACATCAAGGCGGCCATGAAAGCTATCATATGGATGAAGATGAATACATCCAGCACAGACTTTGATTGGCTCGATATAGGAGGCGTAGCTAGTGAATACATCCTACTGTTTTGTATTGGGGCAGTGGGCCTTGTAATTTTTATATTAGGATTTCATTAAAAAATATAGATTTATGAATAAATATGTTAAATTTCGAAGTCAAATTAATTCACTGGTGGAGCGGACGTCAGTAGAGACGGCCTTTCGGTTTAAAACCGTAATTAAGGGCCCTTTTCCAGTCCGGCCATTCATGAACTATACAATACGCTTATCGTTGAAACCGTACTGTAAAGTGTATGTTTTAATAGTTTTCATTTTTTTAATTACAAAGCTACACAATTTCGAAGTCAAATTAATTCACTGGTGGAGCGGACGTCAGTAGAGACGGCCTTTCGGTTTAAAACCGTAATTAAGGGCCCTTTTCCGGTCCGGCCATTCATGAACTATACAATACGCTTATCGTTGAAACCGTACTGTAAAGTGTATGTTTTAATAGTTTTCATTTTCTTAATTACAAAGCTACACAATTTCGAAGTCAAATTAATTCACTGGTGGAGCGGACGTCAGTAGAGACGGCCTTTCGGTTTAAAACCGTAATTAAGGGCCCTTTTCCGGTCCGGCCATTCATGAACTATACAATACGCTTATCGTTGAAACCGTACTGTAAAGTGTATGTTTTAATAGTTTTCATTTTTTTAATTACAAAGCTACACAATTGCAACAGGGGCGATATGCGACAGAGGGCATCATAGCAACAGATGTGCAGAACTGCACATTTGCAACACCTGAGTCAAATAGCAACAACACAAATTCATTCTCTGCGCACAATTGCAACAGAGATAACATTTAATATATACACCGGATCAAAAAACTGTTACAACTGCAGAATCTGTTATAGCAACAAAAAATATTAAATACAGCAGAATCTGTTACAGCAGTTACCAATTCATTAAATGTGATCATTTCAGTTTCATGCCACTACAATATATACAAAAAGCTAGCTAGCTACCTGAGAAGAAGAAAGAAATGGTACCAAGCCAGAACAAGACACGAAGAGCTTCCGGCCGCTCTAGCCAGATGAGAATAGAGATACATGGAGCATCCGGCCGCTTTGGCCGAACGGAAATAGAAGCACATAGGGCATCCGGCCGTCCCCAGCCGGATGAAAATAGGACTTAGGCAAGGCAAAAAGCAGTACGACCGACCGCCTGTGGTCAACCAAAGATACTAAAAGAGGGTAAAACTGTACTTATACATGTAAAATACAGGTTGGCACCATGGAACCAAGGCCCAAAAAACTATAAATAGGGATGTACCCCCGTGAAATAAGACAGGCAACATTTGGCAATCAAACTTACACTCAATTCCAATTAAGGCTCTCTCTCTCTCTCTCTCTACTCTTGCGAAACTCTGTGACCAAGACCAGGTAACGTAGACTAGAGGACCAGATGGGATTGTATTAGGATAGCATATACTGTTTCACTACCCTACCACTCCATTGTCATAAATAAGGATGCCATGATCTCTCTGACATGATATAAGTCTCTTGCATTGTAAGATTCATATTTGGCATAATGCTCTTTAATCTGGAACGATTTAAGGGAATGGAACCCATAATGAGATTAAGATAAACACAAAAAATCTGCCGAAAAGAAATAAATAGCAGCGTTCGTATTACCTTGTCTCTAGAGTTCTGAAATGTTGTGAAGTACCCACAAAACTCGTACATATACCGCATCACGTAGTACCCGCAACTCCTAGAATCCTTTTGGGTAGGGCACTAAATCCCCAAAATTCACAAATGTAAAACAATTGTACAAAGATAAGCAGCATGAATGAAATACATGAATTACCAAACCTTGATGTTATCGACGGTCATTCCCTCAAACTCTGCCTGAGGGGTTTTACTGTAACAACTGTCACATAGCAAGTACATTAGTTTTGGTACAAAAGACGAACAAACAATTAAATAGTAATAAATCTTACGATTTGATTAAGTCTTCATTGTTGAATTTTGTGCATTGCCCCAGTGGATCTAGAACAGCAGAGTAGCGGTGGCAGTGCAGAAGATAAACAAAGCCCAGTGGAGGCTACAATTAAAAAAAAAGGGAAATGAGAAACGAAGGTAAAAAGTTAGCTAATTAGTATGTAATTCTATATCAGAACTCACGTTTGGTGATACGGCATTAGAATAAATAATTTATTCTGTTCATCAGCAACATTGAAGCAATGCTCCATGTATTCACAAAACCTCCCCGGGTCCCTATTGACTGAGTCGAACGATAAATGCTCCGGGCACACTGCAGTAATGGAGGTGATGTTCTTCTCATGACATCTCTCAAGTAGACATCTATTATGTCACATGCACTATAAAAGGTTAGTCACCGCAACTTCGTAGATACTTATTCTATATGTTTTTACAGTATGAAGAAAGAACACTAACTTTAGAAAAGCTTGAATAATGTTAACGTTCAGGTAATCTCCACACAGCATCTCTCTGATGTCCCCAAAGTTGATTGCCGTGGTCATATCTTCTTCGTAATGAAACATCGACTTTGGAAGCGTCATCATGAAGTTGATAGTTTGAGGTGGCTTCGCAATGATCTTGTCGTATAGATTCATCTGATAAGGCCCTAACTGATCCACAATTTTTGCTGGCAGTGAGAACTTACTTTCAGGCGCCTTAGAAGCTCTGGTGCGAGCACGGACGGGCGCTGGATTCTTACTTTTCGCACCCCGACTCACTGGATTCTTACCCTTCACACACAAACAATTAAGCATGAATGTAAAGATAATTACTAACTGATTATTATAGTAACATTAAACATCTATCTAGAACATACCCTTGTACTTCTGACAGGATCCGCCGGCGCCCCGAGCTCTTCTCTGGGCCGGGCTACGCGGCGAGGAAGCTCAGGAATCTATAATGGATCATATTAGACAGTTAATGCTAAATAATGGATTTTATTGGATACTAAACGGTAGTCAAACAGTAATACCGCATCGGTTACAACAATATAACATGCTGGCCAGGGCAATATGTCTCCCTTCGCTTCAATCAGCGTGCATTTGTTGTCAAACGCCATTGGGAGGTATGCATCCTCAAATCCATCAATTATCAGGTCCAAGGTCACACGCGCGTAGAATGCGGGTAGACGTACGAAACTGATGAGCGTGAGTGGACTTGATGGCAACACCGTCCCGTAGGCCACATCTACAGGGTGCCCGTCTAATGGTAGTTGGAGACGGCATTTTTTTTGCTCCTTTAATAAAACATAGATATTGCGTGAAATAAATAAGTGTGTCCAACCTAATACTATTTTAAGGACTTTATTTATGGAAAAAATAGTTATACAAAGCTAACCTGGATGCTGGCAAACGGGTACGGGTCAGCGGCCGGAGCACAACTGGACGAGGAAGACGGTAGAGGAGGATCATGCTGCTGCTGAGTAGTTGCATGTGCGATCGAATTCAACGCTTCCTGCAGCATCTCCTCGAAAGCACGACGCTCAGCAGCCAGTTTCCTCATTAGCTTGGCGCTCAGCAGCGAACTTACGATCTACCATCGCCTCGACTTCAGAAGCATTCATCTGACCCTTCCTAGCAGATGGCGGGAATACGTGCTTTTGACGTACTTCTCCCCCAAATCCTCTAACACGCCCCGGGTGATCCTTCTTCCCAAGCGCTTGATTGAGAGCGTCGTCTTGAGAAGGAGGAGCGTGTATGTCTACTTCTCCTCTTTGTGCCTTTTCATACTGTCCAATTGTCAAAGAAGTTAGCAATAAATTTAAAATCAACACACACTTGATTATATAAGTAAATTATTTAACAGCTACTTAATTTTAAACATTACAATTTGGTTGGCCAGTTGTTCCGTCGCAGCATGACGAAATATCCTCTGACCTTCGCTGTTCGTTGTCTGGCGTCCCAGTATGAACATCTGCACCCTCCTCGCCTCAGAGACATCCTCGATCGGGCATTCACTGCCATCCTCGTTCCTCTGCGTCAGCAAACCAGCTTCTTTCCATCCCTCGAGGCTGCCCATGTATCCCCTTCGTCCCATGGTGTGGGGGTGGAGATTAGCTTCACGGTTTTGCCGTGCTTGTTCTTGTATTTGCTGTTAAGACAGTACAACAGAAAATTAATTACAAAATCAGGGATAAATCAGTATGAGCATTAATTCAGAAAAGAGTACATGACACAACATACCCTGAACTCGGGGGTGGAGTGCTGCTCAACGAACTCCTTCCACTCCTCTTCAGTGATCATGCCGTTGTACACGACATACGGCGGAGGCTCGCGTGGGGGCACCCTGGTGATCCAGTTATCCACCAAGTAGTGGCGGAATGATTTAGCTTTGCCGCCCACCAAAGAAAGAACGGTCTTCTTCACTTCGTCTGGGATCTTGTATCGTTCTTGCACCTCCTTCCTGTAACACCCCAACCGTTAATCTCATCATTACCTCTTAAACCTTCTCTAATTACTCTTACTCGCACAGCGGAACTCTAACTTACAACGAGGGGTGAAACAACGCCGTTAGCCACCCATGTGGCTCACCAGGCCTTTCTTACATACCGTAACGGTCTGATGAACTGGAACAACCGAGTACTTCATACAAATACAATACTCAATTCATATCTCTACTATACCGAGTCTACAATATACGGATGCCGATAACATACTCGGACTTACACCTCATTCAACGCATAAGTAATTACAATCTAACTACCCATGCTCACAGCAGTCCCCGTCCTACTCTCTCGAACGGTGGTCAGCTTCAGGTACCTGCACACTAAAAACGTTCCCCCTAGGGGGTCAGCTTACGCTGCGCATGAAATTCGCATATACCGCGTGCTAACCGCGGTACGCCGACTACTTTGGGTCGGATATACATGGAGTTCATTTAATCAAACAACATGCATCATGGCAATACAATATATATGTATATCACACAAGGAATCTACATCCAATCACGGAACACGATTCCTAACTAACATAACAATGTTGTTAGTGGTAACTGGTTACTCTTAGGCATTGAGGGTTATTCCTCACTATGCCTTGTTTACTTATTCAATACCTCACCCGCTCTCTCGGGTTACTTATCCGTATACACACCCATTCTCTTGGGCTACTCATTCTCTTACTTACCCATTCTCTCGGGTTATTCATACATATACTCACCCTTTTTCTCGGGTTATTTATACTCGTTATATCCACCCACACACTTGGGTTACTCATACTCAAGCTCTTGTAGATTCTCGAGACACTACAGGTCTCCTACGTTACGCTTGTTACTCTTATTACATACTTAGCCAAAACTCATGGCTCTCTAGCATAGTCTTACTTCCCCGGTTTCGACCCTACTCTGGGTCTAGCATGGTGGGAAGGTTCAACTAGCTCACGGAACTCTCTCTTAGTTCCTACTCTTTTACTTAGGTCCGACTACTCTCGGACTACTCTCGTTCCCATACACTCCTCTCTCGGAGTTTAATAATATCATGTATATTAGTTTAGAAGCATCATTCTCGATGTCTCTAATAACTTTGGGAACTTTACTTAAATTCGGGTAATCTTAGGTTAAGGGTTACCCTCACATCATATGCTTATACATTCGAATATTTTCTTATACCGGGTAAAATCCTCATATAAGAGGTCGACCGTATCTCAAGGGAGTCACATAGTCCCTTAGGTCTCTTTACCTTTCTTATATGTTCACATCATTGGACTAACTTCAATCCTCTCGATGGAGGTTCATTTATCTCTCCACTCATATTTATTTTGTGGATTGTTTCAGTAAGGTTTTCTAACCGCTATCGGGTATTTACTCAACCCGTACATCTCCTCACGTTCTAGGGAGTTCATATGTTTGCGTTATCGTTATACTTTAATCGATAGCTTGTGTGTGTTTGCATGTTACCATTGTTCGTGAGACTACCCGATCTACGGGTTTCTAGTCAATCACTACTCTCTATGAGTCGGTCTATGCGCTATGTTAGACCACACCGGCATACAAGTATGTTAGTTCATACAACATACAATAAAGCATACTTAATCAAACAAGGGATTATTTTCATGCTTTAATCTTGATTAAGCCGGCAAACAAACACACAAATCAGAGTAACTCGGTTAGCATACGGGGCATGAGAAAATCATACCTTTCACCGGGGTTTTTACTTTACCGTGGCATCTCACCAAGCTCGGGTCACGCACGGTTCTCTGATAATGTTTCAAACATTATTGTTAATACTAAGCTTATACGGAACATAATTAAATGTTACTCCCGTAGTTACCCCGTTATCCCGTTATCTCGGTTTCACTTTTATTAGATTGAGTTCTCACTTCTCAATCACTTCTAACACTTTCTTACACTTCCTAGGGCCTTTACATGCCACCAAACAAGGCCTAAACATCATCTAACATCATTAACATTCAAACCCCCATCATTAGAGGCCTTTAAAACACTCTCTGTACGTTTCTAGGGGTGGTCCGGGACTTGGTCCCTACCTTAAGTCCCGGACCAAAGCTGGTTGTAACTCTCGGGTGATTTTAACAAGTGGTCCGGGACCTTGTACCAGACTCAAGGCCCGGACCAATATGGCTGTGTATTCTCGGCTAGAAAATTATATATGGTCCGGGACTTGGGCATGAAGCTAGGACCCGGACCAACCAAGCAGGCAACTCTCGGGGGTAAAAATAGGGGTGGTCCGGGACTTGGTCCTGGACCTAGGTCCCGGACCCTGCTACAGATTTTGCAAATTTTGGCAGTTTCTTCCTCTGTTCAGGTTCAATCTTTCACCATTGATTCCCCAACCTTCACCAACTAAAATCCCCATGTTTTAGCATCTAATTACTCAACTAAACCTCCTTAAACATGGACAAGACTTATCACTTAGTTCTTGCATAACTACACCATTTCCACCGTAATTCCCTTCTCTGTTACCGATTCTACTCCCTTGTTTTCTGATGCAGTTTTCAACCCTTTCTTTCTTGCCATTTCAACTCCACGCATTAACACACTGAAGCCCATAGTTTCCTAAACAAATTTTGACAGAGTTTGTCTACATTCCTAAGCATTCTCCACACACTAATCAGCTCACAAAATCTGTTTTTCATCACTGTTATATAAGCATTAATATCTTGACAGCAGCACATTAATTCCCTTCTTGCTGTCACCTATGTAACAGATTAACCTCATGGCTTATTTCCCTCACCTAAGCAATATTAAACAGCTCCACTCCCTCATCACAACATTGTAGCATCACAACTACACTAACAAGGTCATTTATTTGCATTCAAAATTTGTTTACAGAGAACAAAACCATCTCAAGGTAAGTTCAATACCTTGTTAGTTTTCTGTTTTCTTTTCTCTTCTTCCTCCTTCTCTGGTTCTCTCTTTCTCTTCTTGTTTCCACACCAAACAGATGGTATCGATTGTTATCTACAATCTTATTCCCATGCCATACATAACAAGCTAGTTTAGTTCCCACGTTTCTCACAAAACTAATATTTCAAGAGCTAGTTTTTTAGGGTTTAGCTTAGAGATTACCTTCAAGAGTCCAAATGGAGAGTTAGGCAATCAAAATGATGAAGCTCCAGCACTCCTCAAAAGCAAGAAGAAACCGGCTGGACATGGGGAAAAATTCAACGTGGGCATTCTTGATTTCTTTACAAGAAAAGCTAGGAGAGGAGAGCTTTTGACTTTCTTTTTACCTTAGGGTATCTAGAAGATGAAGGAGATCCAAAAACACTCCTTTAAGCTCCAAAATGGCCTACTTCCATGGAGATGAAGATGTACGTTTCAAGCTTTTGAAGAGTGGAAAATGTTGCCCTTAACAAGAGGAGTCTAGCGGTACAAATTTTGTGTGATTTGGTGTTGTATCGAGCAAGAAAAGAGAGAATGAAGATGGGCTGTTTGCTCTCTGTTGGAATCGCCATTGTAATACAGAGGAAGAAGAAGTTTAGTCTCAGAGGGAGGGGAAATCGTGACTGGCTAGGTGAAATAGAGGTGAGAGAGTGTAATATCACTTTTCACTATTTGTACTTGTTATTATTATTTTTTTTTTCCTTGTCTTGTAGTGTATTAGGTAGTACGAGAGGGCTGGTAGGAAATAAAACATGCCCCCTTGTATTTTAAAGTAACCGGCCATACATAATGCAAGGGAGGTTTAATTTTTACTTTTTACATTTACACCCCACAACTTCCCGGTTTTACACTATTCACTAACCGGGTCCGTTTTTCGGATTTTTCTCGTTTCTTTATTTATTTTTTTTTTAATGGTTATTAAACTTCCATTAATACTTAATTATAGTTATTTAGTCAGCTATAAATTTTACGGGTCCGTTTGACCACTTAAAGTTGCGTTTTCGGGTTTTCTCGAAAAGCGTGCCATAAACTCCGTTAGCATTTTTAATCCATTATTTGGATCCGTTTTCTTCGGGAATTATTACCGTATACTAATTAGGCCTAACTAAGCCTTAGGAATCCATCTTGGACCCTAACGAGATCATATATCTCTTATTTAAATTTAATGCGCATTTTAGCGTTTTTCGCATTTAACGCATTTCCTCTTTCCTTTTGGTTTTATTCTTTTTACCAATACTCTCTAGGCACAATTAGGCCCTTAATAATTTTATTAGAGTAATTAAATCACCATAATTAGGTCCGGGGTATTAAAATCTACCCCCCTTAGGAACTTTGTCCTCAAAGTTGGTGAATCTAGATGGTTACTCTCAGGGCGTACTATGCCAAGGTTATAATACATGTATAACCTTACAGACTCCACAAGTCTGTCTCATTTTATACTACACATACCACACACATATCACAGCATGTATAGCAATCAAAAATACTTTTTGTTCTCTCTCCATGGAATCGGTCCGAAGACAAGAAGGCACTACAGTCCTCGAATCCATGTTGAGTGATATACTACTGATCCCTCAGGTACCGGTCACGTTGAACACTTACTCTTTCTGGTTCACGGCCGTTTCATGACAAATGGGCACTTACTCTCTCTGGCCCACGGTCCCTTCGGTTCTGATCAAAACGTTACACATATACATATCCTCTGGCACTCTGGTTGACTCACTCAACACAGGAACATCTCAGGGTACTCTCCCCGTCCCGCTGCCTTTGGAAAAATCACACACTGACACCGCCCCAACCGGTCACTTAGGACCGCCGCACGTACGGTGCAATGGTTTCAAAACTAATACACGCCCACCGTTCTACCCGGTCATCAAGACTTAAGGCTCAGCCATCGGCGGGTGATAGCGGTTTCAAAACCAGTTTTCGTTTCCATCTTCATACTTGAAGAAAATTCTTTTTCAAAATCTATTTGAAAATTCTTTTTAAAACATCACACAACTCCAAATCAGATTTATGGTAGCTGTATCTTTTCTTAGCGTGATTACTTGTGACCACTTATAGGGAGCTTCAAGAATCATCCAACCCTGATGTGATCAGCATCAGTGTTGAACTATCCTTCCACCCCAATTTGTGTTCGGTTTCCCTTGATCGCTAGCAGATCAAGTTCCACCTCCCACGTCAATTTCACACAATCAGATAGTCAAACATTTTCGTTTTCTATCTTTTACTCTTTCTAGTCATATTCACGAAACAATTCGTTTCAATTAATCTCTAGTTCTTAGTACTTAGGTCATTTGTCATTCTCATTGCTTCACTACTTTACCTAGGTATTCCATACTTGTGGCTTCATTTACTCAAATTGTTACTCAATTTAAAACACACAACATACAACTCCACAGGATGGAACTCACTCCATCTATCATTCTCAAATAAAATCACCTAGGGAACTCACTCCCTCTTAGGTTACACATCGGTTTCATGCCGATTCATACTCATTATGTCTCATGTCTAATCTCACTAGACATATACTATAGGGATTCTCATTCCCCAGGAGTTTCTCTACTCCTCTTTTCATATTTATTACATACACATTACTCGCATCTCTCATGCATAATACTCATACTTACACAATGAATGGGTACACATGTTTATGTAACATGAGGTCCAAACATCAAAATAATTTCTTTTGTGCTATGCACATAGTAGTTTACGCACCAATACGTAAAACATACTCTAAGCGGTTTCTCGCCCTACCCCCCTTAAAAGGGGTTACGCCCGCGTAACCAACCATATGTTATCACTGAACATTGGTTCATTAATTCGAGTATTATGAAGTGTTTTAACTTCAGTACGGTTAATTAACTCATAACCGGGTTCGGTTCTAGCCTCTAAGGCTTCAAGGGGTTTATGACATAGGTATACTTAACCTTTGAATTATGGTCCACAAGCTTCTGCTGCGTGACCTGATAACTAGAGCTTAATTCGCTCTTTGGTATTCTCAATGTATTTCAATCGTCGCTTGGTATCTCTTACCGTATGCGAATTCGATGAATTTTAGATTGTCTCTCCAGTTCTCTGGGAGTCTACTTCGTATAACACTGTATACCTTTGTGATTATTCACTTATTTTTCCCGACTTGTTGTCGGTTGAGGTCAAGCTACTACTTAGCATGTAGTGCTTCCTTGTTTAATAGTGGCTTATGGATTATGTTTGTTTCTTGGTTCTGTGCCAGAGTTCTTCATTCATACTACTCTGCATTTTTCCACATATCGATCCTGGGCCCTGTGGGTTACTGCCCACATTCTTTGTGCATCTTTGGCCAATGGCCGCACGGTTATCTCTCTAGATTCTCACTCAACAGGCTTCGTTGACATTTCTCAATTCCTGACTCTCCCACTTGATCATTACCGCACAAGTGCAATACCAAAACACTCAGTCATACAGAGTGCAGAAGCGTAAACCCTTGACAGTAAATCTCTCATGAGATAGGAATGATTATGTCTCCTTACCACATTTTCTCATCAACTTCATACCATGAACTGGCTATACTCTTACAATGGTTGCTTGCTGCGTACCATGTTCTACTCATCAACAATATTCGCTTATAAGGCATCCGCTACTACTTTAGTTTCCGCTTATATACTCCCGCCATTCATACTATGGCTAAATCTCTCTGCGCTTCTTGCGCACTGCTTACTCTGCAGTTCATACTGTACACATACAGTGTTCACTACTCATCCGATTACTCTATCGGTTTCCTTTGTACTGCCATCAAGGTTCCTCTTTACACACCACTATAGTTCATATACTCATTGGCAATATACACGCTCAAGTTTTACTACACCGCTCTAGCGGTTTCACATTACATACTTAGGTGGTAGCCTTTCTCTGGAGGATTCACGCAAATGCCGCTCCATAGGCCCCATAATAACAAGTGGTATCCCCCACTTACGGTAGTGGTTCGTTCTCCACTGTTCCTCTTATGCCTCTATGCATAGGTTTACAACGTTTAGATCTACAAGTCGCAGTTAGTTTACCGGCTTATAAGCCACATTGCCTCGCCATGCTCCATGCGGGCTGTTTATATAGGTTTCTTCCTCTCCGTATGCCATTAAATGGTTAGGAGGTATTACTGGGCTTTTTGATATGGTTGTCTCACCACTCTTCCGTACTTGGAAGGCCCCTTAAAGTATTTTGATACTAATTCATGCCCTCTAGCATTTTAGGGTATCCCATGTTACAAGGGATCCCTTCGGGTTCTACCCGAATGTTTGCTTAAACACTTGTGTTCTCAACACGATGTTTCGTTCAACTACTGTTGACTCCGGCACCCTTTTCGGATTGCTCCTGGGTGTTACTGAGTAATGCCATTACATTTGGCTTGAACTCATGGTTATGTTCAGTTGTGACTTCGCCTTGCGGCTATGTATAACTCAAACTATCCCGTTTAGGGTTGTAATGTCTCCCATTATTGGGTAGATCATTGGTACCTTTTTAATACCTTCTGGGTCAGGTCATTATTCTCTTCAGTGAGGTATAATGTGGGAATTCTATCCCGTTTATCGTACATCAATAAGTTCATTTAGGTATTCGCCGTATTGTTTATACTGGGTATTCTTCCAGTTGTCACATATCCAATGTCTGTGCTTAATACTCTGTGCTTCTCGCACTTATTAACGCTATATTCTTAGCTCCATCATCCTACTGGATTCTTGACTCCTTTAGCTTAGTAAGCTTCTTTGTGTTCTTCGTACATTCGAAGTGTCCAACTGTCTCGGTTTGAATTGGCTCTTTCGTCCGTATGGAGTGGGCTACTTCCCGTGTTCCGTACTCTACTTGTATACATACATGGAGTATCTTATTGATACGTTACCACTTACCCAACTAACTCATAATTGGTCTGTCAGGTCCGCAAGCTCCTTTGGAGTGCGGTCGTTCCATGTCTCATTTGTGTACACTTGTAGTGTCGGTCACGCCTAAGTGAAGTATTCTGTTGCTAACTCCTCTTATATGGTCCTATAATGACTTACCGTGATTCTCTGGTTTGGTTTAAAGATTCGGGGGTTTTTTGGAAAATTTCATGTTTGAAAGAAAATTCGGGTTTTAAAAGTAAGCTCTTCATGGCATTTCAATGCCGGCTGATTCTTATCCAGCCCAGCTTCTTGCTGGCCGGTATGTTCTTTATACAATGACTAGGCTGTTAGGCCTTTTCAAAGTTTCATTTCAGAATTCTTAAGGTTCGAGTTGCTATATTGGCTTCATACGCCATCCTGGTACTTTACTAAGTACTGATAGCTTGTCAAGCTCTTCTTATTGGTCCCGCTATTACTGCACTTGCCGTGGCAAGTGCGCGGTACTGGCGGTTTTTGGGTTAACTCATACCGGTCACGGTATTGTTCACATTGTATCTGGTAGCCTTGACGGCTCTTCCTTGATCCTTTAATTGGATAACTGCTCCTTAGACATGACTGTCATTCATTTAGGTGCTCCTCCACTCTCGGAGTTCCTTAGCTATTTTAATTCTAGGCTTTACCTCGTTGCTCGTTCCCATGTCTTTACTGTGGTTACCGAGGTTAAAGTCATTTAGGCACTACTTCTGTAGTCCTATTCGGGTATATCCCGTAGTTATGCTTGCAGCTGTCTAAGCTGTGCCCGTTAGGTATTGCAACCTCTTCGGGTGTGGCAGGGTGGGTGTACCTACTCTCAACTACGTTCTTAATTGGTTGGTATACCCTTAGTGGTATTACATGTCATGGAGGTCCGTAGACATGTGTCCCGGTTCTCGTTATTTCTCATGAGTCCATCTTGTTGCACGGTTGGTGCTTTCTTCTTGCTGCTGCTCGGCCAGCTAGGTTCTCGCGACTGCTAAGCATGTCGCCCCAGGCTGCCACAAATTTCGGTCTCCTTGGTTTAGGATTTCTCGATCTCTCGCCATTATGTGCGGTTATTGTCATTCCAGCGGGATCCGTCTCCGGGCTTTCCGGTTCTCGGGACTTACCGCATGACAGGTTCTGGTTCATATTGAGATATTTATTAACTGCCAGATTGGGTTTCCCCGTCTCTCTGGCGTTCTTTCCTAAGCTTTTAATGCGGGGGTTGTGGAGGGCGGGTCTGGTATTGTAGGTATCCAGAACATACTGGAAGTTCCTATCTAGCGCATCTCTCACGCTACCACTCAACCCATAGCCCTAAGTCTCTAATTTCCTAACTCGGTATCTCCTAAGCTCGGTATTTCCAGTCATCAGAGCGATACTTCGCTCTGATACCATTTTTGTAACACCCCAACCGTTAATCTCATCATTACCTCTTAAACCTTCTCTAATTACTCTTACTCGCACAGCGGAACTCTAACTTACAACGAGGGGTGAAACAACGCCGTTAGCCACCCATGTGGCTCACCAGGCCTTTCTTACATACCGTAACGGTCTGATGAACTGGAACAACCGAGTACTTCATACAAATACAATACTCAATTCATATCTCTACTATACCGAGTCTACAATATACGGATGCCGATAACATACTCGGACTTACACTCTCATCAACGTAAATTACAATCTAACTACCCATGCTCACAGCAGTCCCCG
Source organism: Limonium bicolor (assembly GCA_023374045.1). Taxonomy (NCBI): domain Eukaryota; kingdom Viridiplantae; phylum Streptophyta; class Magnoliopsida; order Caryophyllales; family Plumbaginaceae; genus Limonium; species Limonium bicolor. Next base: position 436,411,123 of record CM041777.1, read on the forward strand.
TCCTCTCTCTCGAACGGTGGTCAGCTTCAGGTACCTGCACACTAAAAACGTTCCCCCTAGGGGGTCAGCTTACGCTGCGCATGAAATTCGCATATACCGCGTGCTAACCGCGGTACGCCGACTACTTTGGGTCGGATATACATGGAGTTCATTTTAATCAAACAACATGCATCATGGCAATACAATATATATGTATACACACAAGGAATCTACATCCAATCACGGAACACGATTCCTAACTAACATAACAATGTTGTTAGTGGTAACTGGTTACTCTTAGGCATTGAGGGTTATTCCTCACTATGCCTTGTTTACTTATTCAATACCTCACCCGCTCTCTCGGGTTACTTATCCGTATACACACCCATTCTCTTGGGCTACTCATTCTCTTACTTACCCATTCTCTCGGGTTATTCATACATATACTCACCCTTTTCTCTCGGGTTATTTATACTCGTTATCTCACCCACACACTTGGGTTACTCATACTCAAGCTCTTGTAGATTCTCGAGACACTACAGGTCTCCTACGTTACGCTTGTTACTCTTATTACATACTTAAGCCAAAACTCATGGCTCTCTAGCATAGTCTTACTTCCCCGGTTTCGACCCTACTCTGGGTCTAGCATGGTGGGAAGGTTCAACTAGCTCACGGAACTCTCTCTTAGTTCCTACCTCTTTTACTTAGGTCCGACTACTCTCGGACTACTCTCGTTCCCATACACTCCTCTCTCGGAGTTATAATAATATCATGTATATTAGTTTAGAAGCATCATTCTCGATGTCTCTAATAACTTTGGGAACTTTACTTAAATTCGGGTAATCTTAGGTTTAAGGGTTACCCTCACAATCATATGCTTATACATTCGAATATTTTCTTATACCGGGTAAATCCTCATATAAGAGGTCGACCGTATCTCAAGGGAGTCACATAGTCCCTTAGGTCTCTTTTACCTTTCTTATATGTTCACATCATTGGACTAACTTCAATCCTCTCGATGGAGGTTCATTTATCTCTCCACTCATATTTATTTTGTGGATTGTTTCAGTAAGGTTTTCTAACCGCTATCGGGTATTTACTCAACCCGTACATCTCCTCACGTTCTAGGGAGTTCATATGTTTGCGTTATCGTTATACTTTAATCGATAGCTTGTGTGTGTTTGCATGTTACCATTGTTCGTGAGACTACCCGATCTACGGGTTTCTAGTCAATCACTACTCTCTATGAGTCGGTCTATGCGCTATGTTAGACCACACCGGCATACAAGTATGTTAGTTCATACAACATACAATAAAGCATACTTAATCAAACAAGGGATTATTTTCATGCTTTAATCTTGATTAAGCCGGCAAACAAACACACAAATCAGAGTAACTCGGTTAGCATACGGGGCATGAGAAAATCATACCTTTCACCGGGGTTTTTACTTTACCGTGGCATCTCACCAAGCTCGGGTCACGCACGGTTCTCTGATAATGTTTCAAACATTATTGTTAATACTAAGCTTATACGGAACATAATTAAATGTTACTCCCGTAGTTACCCCGTTATCCCGTTATCTCGGTTTCACTTTTATTAAATTGAGTTCTCACTTCTCAATCACTTCTAACACTTTCTTACACTTCCTAGGGCCTTTACATGCCACCAAACAAGGCCTAAACATCATCTAACATCATTAACATTCAAACCCCCATCATTAGAGGCCTTTAAAACACTCTCTGTACGTTTCTAGGGGTGGTCCGGGACTTGGTCCCTACCTTAAGTCCCGGACCAAAGCTGGTTGTAACCTCGGGTGATTTTCAAGTGGTCCGGACCTTGTACCAGACTCAAGGCCCGGACCATATGGCTGTGTATTCTCGGCTAGAAAATTATATATGGTCCGGGACTTGGGCATGAAGCTAGGACCCGGACCAACCAAGCAGGCAACTCTCGGGGGTAAAAATAGGGGTGGTCCGGGCTTGGTCCTGGACCTAGGTCCCGGACCCTGCTACAGATTTTGCAAATTTTGGCAGTTTCTTCCTCTGTTCAGGTTCAATCTTTCACCATTGATTCCCCAACCTTCACCAACTAAAATCCCCATGTTTTAGCATCTAATTACTCACTAAACCTCCTAAACCATGGACAGACTTCTCACTTAGTTCTTGCATAACTACACCATTTCCACCGTAATTCCCTTCTCTGTTACCGATTCTACTCCCTTGTTTTTCTGATGCAGTTTTCAACCCTTTCTTTCTTGCCATTTCATCAACTCCACGCATTAACACACTGCGCCCAGTTTCCTAAACAAATTTTGACAGAGTTTGTCTACATTCCTAAGCATTCTCCACACACTAATCAGCTCACAAAATCGTTTTTCATCACTGTTATATAAGCATTAATATCTTGACAGCACATTAATTCCCTTCTTGCTGTCACCTATGTAACAGATTAACCCATGGCTTATTTCCCTCACCTAGCAAGCAATATTAAACAGCTCCACTCATCACACAACATTGTAGCATCACACTACACTAACAAGGTCATTTATTGCATTCAAAATTTGTTTACAGAGAACAAAACCATCTCAGGTAAGTTCAATACCTTGTTAGTTTTCTGTTTTCTTTTCTCTTCTTCCTCCTTCTCTGGTTCTCTCTTTCTCTTCTTGTTTCCACACCAAACAGATGGTATCGATTGTTATCTACAATCTTATTCCCATGCCATACTAACAAGCTAGTTTAGTTCCCACGTTTCTCACAAACTAATATTTCAAGAGCTAGTTTTTAGGGTTTAGCTTAGAGATTACCTTCAAGAGTCCAAATGGAGAGTTAGGCAATCAAATGATGAAGCCCCAGCACTCCTCAAAAGCAAGAAGAAACCGGTGGACATGGGGAAAATTCAACGTGGGCATTCTTGATTTCTTTCAAGAAAAGCTTAGTAGAGGAGAGCTTTTTGACTTTCTTTTACCTTAGGGTATCTAGAAGATGAAGGAGATCCAAAACACTCCTTTAAGCTCCAAAATGGCCTACTTCCATGGAGATGAAGATGTACGTTTTCAAGCTTTTGAAGAGTGGAAAATGTTGCCCTTAACAAGAGGAGTCTAGCGGTACAAATTTTGTGATTGGTGTTGTATCGAGCAAGAAAGAGAGAATGAAGATGGCTGTTTGCTCTCTGTTGGAATCGCCATTGTAATACAGAGGAAGAAGAAGTTTAGTCTCAGAGGGAGGGGAAATCGTGACTGGCTAGGTGAAATAGAGGTGAGAGAGTGTAATATCACTTTTCACTATTTGTACTTGTTTATTATTTTTTTTTCCTTGTCTTGTAGTGTATTGGTTAGGTAGTACAGAGGGCTGGTAGGAAATAAAACATGCCCCCTTGTATTTTAAAGTAACCGGCCATACATAATGCAGGGAGGTTTAATTTTTACTTTTTACATTACAACCCCACAACTTCCCGGTTTTACACTATTCACTAACCGGTCCGTTTTTCGATTTTTCTCGTTTCTTTATTATTATTTTTTTTAATGGTTATTAACTTCCATTAATACTTAATTATAGTTTTTAGTCAGCTATAATTTTACGGGTCCGTTTGACCACTTAAAGTTGCGTTTTCGGGGTTTTCTCGAAAGGCGTGCCATAAACTCCGTTAGCATTTTTAATCCATTATTTGGATCCGTTTTCTTCGGGAATTATTACCGTATACTAATTAGGCCTAACTAAGCCTTAGGAATCCATCTTGGGACCCTAACGAGATCATATATCTCTTATTTAAATTTAATGCGCATTTTAGCGTTTTTCGCATTTAACGCATTTCCTCTTTCTTTTGGTTTTATTCTTTTTACCAATACTCTCTAGGCACAATTAGGCCCTTAATAATTTTATTAGAGTAATTAAATCACCATAATTAGGTCCGGGGTTAACTTCCAGATGGTCTCCTTAACTTCTTTCGGGACTTGTGGCCATTTGTGGTTGATGCAGCAATGTGATCTGGACAGAGTCCCTAGCATACTAGCGAACTCTGATCTGCTGCCCCCACCATACCTCCCATACTTGTCCCAGATAAGACTGATCTCATCCGGTTTCTGCTGCTTCAACCCGCGGGTCGGACCTCTACCTCTGGGTCTCTGAGTAGCACTCGTAGAAGGTGCACTCATGGAAGGGCCGGCAGCAGTTATGAGAGCTGTAGAAGGGCCAGCAGAAGCTTCGGCAGATGTAGAAGGGCCAGCAGCAGTAGCGGCACTGGTAGAAGGAACCGGTACCCCTTGCTGCTCATCTTCGAACTCGTGGCAAAATAACCACTCCTCTTCATCAGCCATGCCTGCAAGGATCGAAAGAAAATTTGAATTAAATTAAGCATTTCATAATGACACAACAAAATAGACAAAATGTAACAATGGTCTTATACAAGCAAGATATCTCAGATTGTTTTGGCAGTCGATACACGGACAAAATATGTATCCCTTGTCTGAAGGTTTCAGATTGTTCGCCAACACCATGCATAACTTATCAACTCCCTCTAAAAACTTGTCATCCAAATTTCCCCTGTAAATCAACGAACGTTCCATCTCTTTCTAGCTATTTATATGGAGGCAGCCATTTCATACCGTCACCCGTGGCTGAGCCTTGACACTTTTGTATCTTATCAACCTAAATCCATCCATGAGTATTAAATCCCACCGGTGAACGTTTTTTTAAAATGTGTAATTATTGAAAATTTCGGCAGCATCTCCCTACAGTTCTTCAAATGCACGAAATAATGATATTAATCAAAAATATATGCATTCGAAGCACAATAGAGAGACTGCTGAAATAATCGGTAAAGTACATATTAAAAACACATTCACACCCTAGGTGTGATATTTAACAATCATGGACAGTCCCGACAGGTAGTTTGTCACATACTATATACATATGTAAATCTTACCTCTGGCAGACGATTGGCCGATGCTAAGACGGTTGAGGTAGGAAGCGAAAATAAAGTTGTAGTCCTGATGCATAAACGAAAAACGACAACACTAGATTTCTTCGAAAAATCAAGGTTAAAATGGTAGCTAAACCTTGGAAAAAATTCGACAGCATCTACCCTATATTTCTAACGTTTCCAAATCACTTTTAGCAACATCAAATTCGCACGCACCATCAAAATTACTTATACACTGATTCTATATTTTTTTAGAAGAAAGGTAAGCTGTATTAACTGTACAGAAATATTTACAAGTACAAGAGATCAACTGCAACAAGCTGCATCAAACAAGAATCACAACTTTGAATCTGCTAAAAGATATATCTAGCAGACCAAAGGCTCTCAACTAATTTCATATTTTAAAACTAAACTACTATGTATTAATTGTAAAACTAAATGCTAAAAAACCAAATCAAACTTACTCTTCAATACAATAAACAAAGAAACATCACCACAGTAGTTTACAGTTTGGTTTGCAATATTACCGTTAGTAAGCACCGAAGTGGGCAAATTGGTGCAGAAATCAGCCCCCACGAGGTAGGTTGCAATTAACTGTGAATCTTGGCAAAAATATATGAACAAGTTTAGAACATTTGCCATTACACGCTCAGGATTCGACAGAAAAGAGGTTAGAACTAGCAGTCGACATGTATATGAACAAATTTAGAAAAAAAACGATAATCGATCGCTCGCATACCCAGTACGCGTTAGAGAAGTCGGCGGTGACGACTAGTGGTAGATGGTTGGTGACCGCCGGCGATGGGAGTGACAAAGGCGGTGGGACAGACGGCGACGATGGCCGTTAGTTACGTGACGGTAGTGAGGAGGCGATTTCAGTAAGGAAGATAGCGCGAGAGAGAAGTAGTAGAGGCTACTGTAAGTGTGCAGCGTAAACGGGCACATTAGTTAGTTAAAAAGGACTTTAAATTACGGTTTAAAAAACAATCGTAATCTAAAGTGTTAAGAAATTAAAAAAAAATAGCGCGGAAGTTATTTGGCCTACGTTGCGTTTCGAACTCAGGATCGATGGTGTTGACCCATGTACCGCGGCCATTAAGACATGAGTCTTATTCGAATAAACAATGTAACACACATTTATATAAAGTGTTTTTTAAATCTAAAATAAGCTGGTAAAACGACGACGTCAACTGTCATTTATATTATGCGAAAATAAAAAAAATGTGGGAAAAATATTCGCGATATTTTTGTTAATTTCGTAAGACTTTATATTACGGTGATACTAACAACCGTCATGTAAAGCCTAACGAATTTTAAAAAATAGCGCGAAAACTATTTGGGCTAATGCTGGGTTTCGAACTCAGGATCGATGGCGTTAACTCATGTACCGCGGGCATTAAGCCATGAGTCTTATTTGATGATGTAACAATAAAGTTTTTTAATCATCCAAAATAAGCTGGTACGACGACGTCGTAAACTGTCATTTAGATTACGCGTAAATCAAATAATGCGGGAAATATTTGGCGTCAGGTCAAAACGACGTCGTCGACAGATTTTAGATGACGGTTATTAGTAAAACCGTAATGTAAAGTCACGCGGGGGTTTGTTTTGGTGCGGAGTGACGGACAGAGATTTTCCTATTGAATAAGAAGTCAACGATAGTTTATGTCGATTCTGATAGGCAATTTAGATAATTTCAAATAGATTCTTCTCCAATGAACATGAATGGTGGAAATGATAGATATTTTTGATGATTGTAAAATACAATCTTCTGTAAAAGACATGAAATTAGTGGAATTGATAGGCAAGTTTGAACAAGACGTCGATGATAGGTAACATTCATGACGTATATATGTGCATATGCGAGAATATAGAAAGATGGGAATGTATTTTAGTATATGGTGGGAAATATCATAACTCTTACAATAATATAGATTCTAAATGGAATTATATAGGGTGTGAATAAGTGTACGTTAAGAGAGATAATAATTCACATGTAATTATGCATGTGAATATAATATTTTAGAGGATATGTAAGATAAAGTTGGGAACTAAATCAAGATTAATATAAGATTCAATATGACATTTCACGATTTTAATATGAGAATAACAGTTATTAAATAGTGTTATAATTTCATATAGATTAATATGGATACATGGCGTAAGGTGAAATGTAAAATATGATTGGGTAATTGAAATACCCAAAGAATGAGAAAACCCCCAAGTCTTGAAATGTTAGAATCCTAAAGAGTCAGGAGATCACTGAAAGCCCCGGAAGTGCCGGGAATGGATCTGGAAAACCCTAGAAACTATTGTTAAGGTTGGAAACTTATCTTAAGACATTATAATCTATGAGAATTGGTAGAGAACCCTAGGGATCCTTAGAGAACACCAAAAATATGCTTTAAGGTATTTTAGGTGATTTTCCTCCTTAGGGTGTAGAGTTTGTAACTTGTAAAATTTTAAAATGGTTATTTAGTGAGAGTTACACATGCCTAACACTTTAGCACATAATTTACATTAACTTTAGGCATTTATATGCAATTAAACTTTGGAATTATTAATAGGTATTATATGTACAAGTATAAGGCAATTTAGGTACCTTTTACATAAAGAAAAATGACCTTATGATCATGGCTAGGAGTCGCGAAAATCAAGGGATTAAAATTCTTTATTTTAGCCTTAAGTTACACTTTGGAGTCAAATTATTGAGTAACCAAACAAGGCCATAGTTGGTGGGACCTACAAAATCCTTTTAAGTTACTTTTTCTCTCAAGAATTAACCAGGCAATTCTAGGACCTTCTTGGCCGGTTTCTTACTTTTTCCATAATATTTTGATAGGAGATAACTAATATCTTTTAAGACTTTTTGGTGAAGGAATTATTGGAAACGCATTTATATAACGCCTTAAACAAGAAAAATGGATAATGATGGTTTCATGGCGATCTGGTAATTTTTCTTGGAAGAAATTGTTATGAAAGTTCTTCTTGAGTGTGGAACGTATATTTGTGCTTAAAATGGTGAATAAACACTATTAAAAGCTATCTAAGCTCGTGGGTAGGCCTAAAGTGCAATATTTGACAAGTTATAAGTGAAAAGGTGATTTAAGTCTTATTTGTGTCTACTGAGACTTTGTCTGTGAAACTGAGTGTATGAACCCATTATTTCGTGGGTAAATGACCCTAAGATAATATTATTGAACTTATATGAAGGTGGGGTTCGAAGTCAACTTGGTTTGACTTATAGTTTGTATTGTTTCAAGCGTGAAATATAAGTATGTTAAGTATGGAAATGAGCTTGTTTATTGCTCTTGTGGTGGTGAACGAATGTTTTCTGATGTTTTGGTGTGTTATTTGGTGTTTTAATATCATTGTAAAGGTGCTCTATGAGTTCTCTACCCTAGGGGGTGTGCACACTTATGGACATAATGTGAGGTGGTATTTGTCCAAGGGACCGAGAGTTTGGAACTCTTTGTCGAAAGACTGGTACCTGAGGATTGGTGTAACTATTTTGGTGCAAACTATTATGTATATAATCCATGACACAAGGTGGAACTAATGGAACTATAACTTTGGTGGAAGAAGTGGAATTATATACTTCTGTGTTTCATCATACGATACTGACCGTAACTTACCGAACAATCTTATCCATTTATCAATATGGAAGTGTGACTTGTACCTGCAGTTATGTACCTAAGCAATCCAACATGGGTGAACCCGTACTTCGGAAATCCACTGATGAGACTCCATTCTATGTATCTATGCGATCAAAAACCTTATACATATCTACTGTGGAAGCATAGAGTCATCGTATAATTGCGATGGAGGAAAGAGTCTGATGAACAATCTCACGGTATTATCCTAAAGCTCGAGGAAGTTCCCGGTAATCTATTGAGCACGTTTTATGGGGTTGAGGTCATTAAGACAAAAGTTTGTTTGGGGTACTAAAAACATGACGAGTCTTAACGAAGCGTCATTTAATGACAGTAAAGAATTTTCGAAACGGATACTTGTCTCGGTAAAATAAGATAGAACAGTAGGCACAGCAGGCGGTCAAATCGAACATTATTAGCATCTAACAGTGATGAAGTTATACAGGGTGGGTAATCCTGCAGGCGACCATGATAAGGGTCCGAAGTTGAACAAATACACTGAGGGAGTTAAATTATTTATCAAATCGATTGAAGTGGGTGACACTCTTCTGTTTTAGGATCCTCGCCATTAAAAGAAAGGGATTAATGTTGTAATCGCCATGAGAGAACGGGCTCAAAAAAGGTATCGTATTCGCGTTCGTTGAAGCAAATCAAACAATAATGGTTGGTCTGTCAACTTTTTTACGGTGAATCTGTTGTTTACTGCGGGTACTGCCATCCAGCTGTATTTGGTAAATAATTAAAATGTATCAGTGTATTTGTTCAATTATACTGTAGATTATACACGTCTTCTAAGTTCAAATGACGTTGGACTTGACAGCTGACAGTGCCTATCTAGCTACTGTTCTATCTTATTTTATTGAGAAAAGCATTCGTTTGGGAAAACGTGTATCAACATTGCATACCAATTAAAGTGAAAAGTTTCTTCCAAAAGTACCCATCATCATGATATTATTAACAGAGCTCATTTCTCTACGCTCATTATTACAAGACGTATGGAAATGTTTCCTGTTTCCTTTCAGCCAATCCCTGTGCCGATGCTTGCATAGGAAGTGCATTTACATCGAGTGATGCAGTATAAGAAACGTGTAATTAAGTAGGGGTACGTGATGGAAAATGCCGAGATAAAATATTAAAACGACAGAAGATTGAAGTATAGAATCCTAAAACGACTAATAAATAGAAAAGGAAGGAGTAATTTCTGTCTTAAAATGACTCACCGTTAAGAAGCGCTTTTTATCCCTCCACCGATTATGGTCGTATCTCGTAGATGTCTGTCGCCATTTTTATTGTGGGATCTTTCAAACCACTTGCAACTTACAATGCAGTTAAAGGCGACGACCCTTACAGACAAGGTGACTACAGTAATAAAAATGTATATCAAAAATACATGCCATCTCATGGTCCTGTAACCTACTCTTTAGATAGTCATTACCGTAAACCATGGGGAAGATAACAATAACGATCGATTTGACCGCTTGCCATTTTATTTCTCTGAGACAAGCATTTATTTCCCAAATTGTGGAAAAAAAACTTAATTCCGTCTTTAAATAAGCGTCATTGTTATGTGAAACGTTCTCCCTGTGAAATACTCCCTCCGTCCTGAATTGACCGGCCTGTTTGCTTTATAATATAGTTTATCATGTAAGGAATCATATGCAAAACTTAAATTTTTAAAATTAATATCTTATGTGTTAAATATTGAAGTCAAACGACATGTCCAAATAGTAAACAGGATGTCCAAATAGTAAACACGACGGTATAGTCCCTTGCTCTTCCTACTTTCCCAGACGTATACAAAAAAATGCTTCTAAGACCATGATTATCAATGTTCTTATGGGTTCTTAAGTAAAAATAAATAAATAAATATGATGTGATGGGTTCTTGTGGAAGAACTTTTTAAGAACCCCGAAATGGGACATACCATGTTTTTCCTCTAATTATACTATGTCAAATATAAATAGTTAAATCTTATATATTTTAAAATCTTAATATTTTAAAGACTACTAAATATATACAAATAAACCAAATATATCAAGATTCTTAAAATCTCATTCTCTGCCAAATGAAATCTATTTGATTATGATTTTCATATTTTAAATATATATATTTATTTTAGGTAAATTAATATTTAATATTTATATTTTATTGATGTAAAAGTAATATTAAATATATTTGAAAATATAATATGTTCCAATCTATTTATTATAATATTTTAATCCTAAATATCGAGTGAAAAATAATTTAATAATTTATATGAACAAGTTTATTTTATTTTTGTTTCAAAAATATAATAAATTTTAATCATCTATATAATATTAAGTTAAAATTATTTGTGTTATTGAAAATAGTGGTGATTAATAAATATTAATGTTTGTATTATACAATGCTTAATAGAATGTTGATGTTTGATTAAAAAAAGTTTTCTTATATAATAATAAGTAGAACAACCAAATGATATGAGCCATATGGTCCATATCTGAATAACACTTTAGGGCCTATTAGAATCGTTGGTATTAGTTATCTGGTGTAAACGACATCCCCAGTTGACAAAGGATTTAGCGGTCGTCAGCTGTGGTGAACTAAAGGGTTTCCGAGCTATGTTATTGCGAATCATCTACTAAACCCGTGGATGCACTTGACAATATATGAGAGTTGTTCACTGTAGTCATCATACGACAACCGCATGCCTTCAGATTTCAAACAAATAACGCAACGAGCTACAAGCTTACCACCATTGCTCATTTGCTCCACTGTCAGTTAGCTTACACAAAATCGGATATGAGAAGAAACAAGTTTATGTTGAGTAGAACACCATCGTCAGTTCTCAATACTAACAATATCGAAGAGACAGAACTGAGTTACAGCTTCAAATAACAGGCTGGATGACCCAAGTTTTTTTTTGATAATTTGGACATATAGCCAAATCATGGAGCAGCAGGTGGATGGGTTTGATTGGGCCTCGTTAAAACCCCTCTAAGCAAAACACTGTAGGAAAAAGCTCAGAGGGGAAAAAGAGTACCCAACGCATCCGATTCCAGCCCTAACTAACAAGGTATGCAACCAATACATAACAAAAAACAGCAACACACATCAAAAACCAAGTACGAAATGAAATGACAGTTCAAAGAAAAAACACGCCGTTAACGAACGACCCATCTACCGAATTTTAGGCTTTTTATCAATCCGCCTCGGGCGCAGTGCTCTCGCTGGGGGAGCTGTGCCGTGACCTTGATGGCCGGACACGTTGGACGGGGTATACGGAAAGACTCCGCCCGGGCACACAGCTTTGTCGGTATAGTCATCCGCAGAGTGTGTAAATAGGCCGCATCGGAAACAGACAGGGGGTAGCTTCTCGTATGAGACCTCGGCGGTTGTCTCCATACCCGACACAGAAATCTTCAAACAGCGCAGGATGGGACGATCGGTACGTAACATAACCCTTAGTCGAAGATAGCCACCATCAGATCGACCATTCCGTCTGTCATACTCCTTGAAGATGCCGAGGCGGACCCCAAGCATAAAAGCCGTCGCTTTACTATGTAACACTAGAGGAACATGGTGAATCCTTGCCCAAATGGAAAAGTGTGTAAACTCATGATCCATTAGGGACTTTGTCTCGTCGTAAACGGTCAGGACGAGGAGAGATCCATCATACACCCATGGACCTTCCTCAAACGCGTAGAACATACCCTCCAGGTCTTTGAAAAATAGAGAAAAAGAATTACTAGAGAAAGGATAAATATTGAGCTTACCTTCTTCCATATGCCACAATTTGGCCAACGTGCTCTCCAAAACATTAAAGTCAGGCATCTTGTTGGTCATGAGTTTACCAAGGAGAATGTGACTGAATGAGGGAAATGTACGGAAATATCCTCGGTCATCCAAGAGGGTGGGAACGCGTTCGAGTTGCGTGAGGGAGCTCTCGTCCAACGGTAAGGCGAATGCGGATGATGGGGCTTCCATTGCTGTAGTAGACAGCCGAGCTGTGTGCTTGCTTGTGAGGAGGATGATGAGCGAATAATCGGGAATGAAAAGGCAAACTCAAGTACTGGAGAACGAGGGGACACATGCACATCGATGTGGAGTGGTTCAGTGGAGGATACTAGGGTATTAAATACTCCCCCGGTCCTCCATGCAGACAGATGGCAAGAACCTCCTCGGGTCGGAGATGGTTTCCTTTTTTTACGGTGCATCGGTAACTACAAAACGCTTTACTGTGGCATGTGGGTCCTTTCAAATCACCGCACCAGGCAATGCAATTAATGGCGAGGATCCTTATAGACCTGGTGCAGGGTATCTTAGAACAGAAGAGTGTCACCCACTTCAGACGATTTGATAAATAATTTAACTCCCTCAGTGTATTTGTTCAACTGTACACGCCTTATCATGGTCGCTGCAGGATTACCCACTCTGTAGACCTTCATCACCATAAGAGGATGCTAATAATGTTCGATTTGACCGCTTGCTGAGCCTACTGTTCCATCTTATATTTGTACCGTTTCGAAAAAATTTTGTCATTAAATGACGCTTCGTTAAGAATCGTCATTTTTACTACACCAAACAAACTGTAGTTTACTCTTAATGACCCTACCTCATAAAACGTGCTCAATAAATTAGAGCCTGTTCGGTAGTGGCATGGAAAAGCAGCAAATGCTGCGTTTAAATTAAGCTCACCATGGTTAATGAATCAGGTGATGCCATGTATGTTTTTGTAGGACCATTTAATACGTATTCTCCAATAATGTATCAACACTTATCACTTTAATCTACTAAAAATTAAACGACGTGGGCGAACGAGACCTACTGGGATCGAAGAGTGTTCAACTGCACACGCTTTAGGATAATACCCTGAGATTCATAATCAGACTCGTTCCTCCAAAGCAATTAAACGAGGACTCTTAGCTTCCACAGTAGATATGTCTAATTAAGGTTTTTAATCGCATAGAAATATAGAATGGAGTCTTATCAGTGGAGTTCTACGAAATACGGGTTTCCACCCATGTTGGATTGCTAAGGTACACAACTGCAGGGACAAGTCACAACTTCCATATTGATAAATGGATAAGATGGTTCGGTAAGTTACGGTCAGTTAGTTCCGTATGCTGAAACACAGAAGCGTTCGTTCCTCTCAACCTCGACGAGGGTAGCATGGACGTCTGTACTGCGGAGCACGTTAAACTCGACGGGTGATTTTAATACAACCAGTGAACCATGAAGAACGTAATTTTCTTGAAAAAAGGATAATACGATCTAAATATGGTTCCGCGATCATATCAACTATGTGTATCAAGATTTGTACAGATAAGTCTGTCCAAAACCTTCCTTCAATGTGTAAATTAACAACTGGAATTGCGTGGCTTACGCTGTCCTTCTGCAGGCCGGCATTCCAGTTATTAACATATCCATTGAATGTATCCATATGCGTCAGAGCATATATCCCGCAGTCCACGTTGTTCGTGTATGTTTTCCCTGTCATATCAACTACATTGAAATCAAACGATGTCGCAGCCGGTAGGGTGTTTGATAGACAGGTTGACGAACAGACAAATAACGATACGCTGTCTAACTACAAAATGGTTAACGTCTCTTACCCTAAAGTTGTAGAATAACCGTATAACGCTATAGTAAGTTAATCTACACGATACAAGGTCATATATCACGCTGCCATATTTTTCTATCGGATGAAAGTCATTCCCTAGTATGGGTCGATCGTCCAACAACCAGTTCTTCCGGTTCCTGTAGTCTACGACGAGCACATAAAAGTGATGATGTGCTGTTACAGGGATCGAAGAATATCAGCAACGCGGTTAAGCTCCCCCCCCCCGGCCTGGTTGTTGATTTGGCCGATTGCACGCATCTGCAAAGGTCAGCAATTGCTGTAATCACACAACATAGATAGACGCTATAATGTCGACGTTAGAAGATACGGCGATTATTTCCCGATCAGTCCTTCAAAAGATGGCTAATCGAGCGACGTAGTTATACACAATGTTCATTAATTTTCGCGGGAAAATAATGGGTAAGAGGTGGCGGGGAGAAAAGGTTTTATCAAAAGCATGACATCATGTCATCACGACACACTTACAAGCGAAATATGGGAATACGTAACCCTATTTAAGTGAAATAGGGTATTCCATTAGAAATAACCCGACTTTGGTTAAACAGGGGTACTGGCGATAACAAATTACAAAATACACCCAACACTGCATATCAGAATTTGAGCGACGGACGCATTTGTTTTTCTTCTCTTTATTAGTTAATCGTGTAGGCGGATAGCACCGACAAACAAGTGTTATTCGAATGCAAGTCGTTTATATTGTTATAATTATTTTAATTAACAATAATTCTATCATATAATTATTTATGAATGTCACCAAATAGTTTAACATCAACATTTATTGAACAAATATGTTGATATATTTAAATTATTTAACAAACGCACTGATATAGTGTACAAATCTTTTGTAGTGGGTAGCACTTAACTTTGCAGATGGTAGTCAGACCTTCCAGGCCCTACCATAATTATTTCTGACCCAAGGAGGATCTGTCGATATCTTCCTCCCAAGCTGTCGATATCCTCCGAGCTTTGTTATTGCGAATCATCCAGTAAACCCGTGGATGTACTTGACAATATATGAGACTTGTTCATTGTAGTCATCATACGACAACCGCATGCCTTCAGATTTCAAACACATAACGAAACGAGCTACAAGCTTACCACCATTGCTCATTTGCTCCACCGTCAGTTAGCTTACAGAAAATCGGATATGAGAAGAAACAACTTTATGTTGAACACCATCGTCAGTTCTCAATACTTACAATATCGAAGAGACAGAACTGAGTTACAGCTTCAAATAACATGCTGGATGACCCAAGTGAACGAACTAGTGCCAACAGACTCAAAACTACGGAATGAAATGACAGTTCAAGAAAAAACACGACGTTAACAACGACCCATCTACCGAATTTTAGGCTTTCTATCTATCCTCCTCGGGCGCAGTTCTCTCGTTGGGGGAGCTGTAGCCTGTAACGTCACCTTGCTGGCCGGACACGTTGGACGGTATATACGGAAAGACTCCGCCCGGGCACACAGCTTTGTCGGTACAGTTGATCCGTAGAGTGTGTGAATACGCAGCATCGGAAACAGACGGGGACACATGCACATCGGTGCGGACTACTAGGGTATTAAATACTCCTCCCGTCCTCCGTCGCAATGTCAAGAAATAAGTGTAAATAAATACGGAGTACTATATTCTAGTGTCAAAATGTCATTAGGCCGAAAGTTAGGCTCAGTTTGGATAAAATATGCAAAATATTAATTTTATAAAAGTGAAGGACTTAATAGAAAAACCTAAAGAAGATTAGTGGTGAATTTGCAGTTATGCACTATGCCTTATGAGCCTCCATTACGTGCAACGATGAAATAGCCGTCGAGAAGATGGCTAATCGAGCGACGTAGTTATACACAATGTTCGTTAATTTTGGCGGGAAAATTATGGGTAAGAGGTGGCGGGGCGAAAAGCGTTTATCAAAAGCATTATACATCTCATCATCATGACACACTTACAAGCGAAATATGGGAATACATAACCCTATTTAAGTAAAATAGGGTATTCCATTAGAAATAACCCGATTTTGGTTAAACAGGGGTACCAGCGATAGCAAGTTACAAAATACACCCAACACTTCATATCAGAATTTGAGCGTCCTACGAACGTTGGGCTTGGTCGTGTGGTACTCCTTCAGCGCCTTACGACAGTTATTCCATGTCCTCACAATCTCACGACGCTTGACGTCATCATCCCCGAGGTAGCGGAATTCTGCGGCATCCACGGACGTCTTGTAAGATTCCACGAGTTCGGAAAGGGTTTTGTATTCAGCCCCCAGACGATCAAGAAACAAATGTGTAACAGTCCACTCTTTGTGGATTAAGAGGATGTTTAGCGGTTTAATTTTTGTGAGCACTCGAGCAACGCGGCGCATTACAACCTGTCCCAGATTACGGAACTCTTCTTCCACGATGGTTGACATTGTCAACGGGTGTTTCGACTCGCATGGTCGTGGCTGGAAGTCTTCGTCGTCACTCCACACTATGTCCCCATCATCTTTCATATAAGACATGATCGTAGCAATTTAAGAAACGTTGTTTCGACTTGGGAATGCGCAGCTGATTTTTGACTTTATGTTGCCCTATTTATAGCATCGCTAGTGTTGAGTACTGAATGGCAAGTGCGGTGAGTAGGCCTGTCAAACGGGTTATCCGTTCGGGTTTTGGGTCATATTTTTTCGGGTCAATATCCATTCGGGTCATTAAATTTTCGGGTCATTTCGGGTTCGGGTCATTCGGGTTCGGGTCATTTCGGGTTCGGGTTGTAATAGTGTCAGATAGAATCGGGTTTCGGTTATTTCGGGTCATGGTTAATATTTTTTGAAAAAGTTATAATATAAATATATACCTAATTTCTATAAGAATATATAACATATAGATTGTAGAATTTTCAATACAATACCTATTCTGAATTTCATTTCGGATATACTAAGTTTAAATCAACTTTTTGTCATATTTATTTGGGTCATTCAGGTTTGGGACAATTTATGGACACTATTATTTCATGTTATTCGAGTTTGGCTAATTTTTAGTTAATATTATTTTGGGTCATTTCGGGTTCGGGTCGGTTTCGGGTTATAAATTTTTCGGGTCATTTCGGGTTTTACCCAATCGGGTTTCGGGTTTAATAAATTTAAATATTTTCGGGTCCAGTCGGGTTTCGGGTTCGGATAAAACGGACGGGTTTTCGGGTTGGGTCAAATTTTGACAGCTCTAGCGGTGAGTACATTTAGACTCGTTCGGTTTAAAATTTGTCCGAATACACCCAATAAATAACTCAAAGCGAACGAAAGTATTACAAACCGGTTCACTCACGAGTAAACCGGTGTGCTGAGACAATTTTGTGTCTATTAGTTTGTAAAGTAGGTTCTTTTAACATAATCGAGGCTTCGGTACAGTACGCAGCAATGCGCCAACTCTCAAATGGGTCTATGCCCCTTCTCATGGTCGGATGGAAAGTGGATGCTACACTCTCCCACATCCGTTAATATCTTTGAACATGTAACATGTCTAAATGGCTGTAATAAGTTACAATAGAAAGGTAAGCGACTGGATGGAACGTATGTCTGGTATCCATCATTAAATGTGTTTTGTTTATATAAACTCGTACTTAGTGAAAAATTAAGACTGACAGGCAGCAAGAACCGCCTCATGGCCACTAATACAAAACGTTCTATCCTGGCGACTTTGGTAAGCGAATTCAGAGATAATGATGGTAAGTCTGCCTTCTTTGTTACAGTGCAAACCTACTGCTGTGTGTCCTTCCAAATCACCGCTTGTAAACAAGTGGCTGGGATCTTTTCGAGGCTGGTGCATCATAGTGGTGGGGTGTGACAAAATGCAAACGATTTGACAATAATTAGCCTCGATATACGCATTTGCTTAGTTTATGCCCCCTTTTTTGTGACCACCATCATGACCATCGGTAACACCTCCAATACGCTGGGTTCTAGGTTCGATTTGACAGGTTACCATGCCCAGTGCCCACTATCATCTTTTTTAGTAATCGCATAATTTTTATAGAATTCATTTTGTGAAATAATATTCTGTGTTCACCTTTTTTTTTTTGGGTGTTGTACAGCTGTCTGTCCTCCTCCAAGGGGTGCCTGTGTATAAATGCATGGATTGATTAGTAGCATTGATAGATCCATCGTCATTTACAGAGTAGAAAATTTGTATTTTTGAACTTTTCACATCTCAAACGCACAATACACGCAGGTTGAGACATCATGGGTTCAAGAAAGCGAACTTATGCATCGACGATAGAGATGAAAAGCAGAACAAACTTCACATGAAGATTTGAGCACTTCCTCAGACGGTTCGCTTGACAAGCGAGTCTCACAAGATGTCGGCATTTTCTGGAATGAAAGGAAAAGACGGCGTTCGTCTATCAGAACGGTTGGCAGAGCTCCTTCTAGATATGCCGAGCGGAGAATACGAGCGAATGGACCATGAGGCGGATTGTGTGTTCCGTGCCTTTATTACGTTGCAAGTCGTCGGGTTCCAACCGTTCATCGATCGCGCCACCTCGTACTTGCAATTGGCAAGGCTTGTATCACGAGCTCTACATCAATTCACCACCAACACATGGCAATCAGGCAGGGCGGATCGAGTTGCACGAGGAACTCCCATCTTGCACGGTCGAATCTGGTGATGTACGCAAGCGCCAAATATTCCCAGAAAGAGTCCGTGCAAATGAATTCAGGCGTGTAATTGTTGGTAGTAAGTTTCCTACATTTTTGGTAGCACAGCTTTTTCCCGGTCGACGTGGCTATTGTTCAGTCATTTTTACCCAGACAAGCGTTTATTACGAAAAAAAACGTGTGTGGTAGAAACTTATTTAAGACTCAGTCGTGTAATGGCTGGTAGTTAATTTCCTATTTTAGTAGCCAAGCTCCCGTAGCTTTGTCTTAGGTTAGAAACCTACCCTTAATTAAAAAAAATGTCCCGGGTTCGAAACCTACCCTTAATTATCCAAAAAAAAAAAAATCCTGTTTTGATAGGTGTGCTTATGCTTACTGCTTATCTGTGGTCGATGTGGCTACTGTTCACTCTTATTGTATCCAGACGGGCGTTTATTTCGAAAAAACGTGGAGGAAGCTTATTTCAGTTCATTTAAAATAAGGATTCTTTAAGAGGCTTAAAATAACCAGTTTAAAAAATATATCGTCTAAATGGGATCTTCCTTATATCAAAATCAAACCAATCTTGACGGATTTGCGTGACTCACCCTCTGATGACGTGAAGTCTTTTGGACAGTGATTTTTAAATTTATGCAAACGCACATGTACTAGTTGAACACAACGAAAGCACTGTATGCGTGCAGCGTATGACATCATTAGACTTATCTTACCTAGATAAATTCGTAATTAGCGGGGGAAAATATAGTTGACAGAATGCAACATAAGCTATGGTTGGGAAAATATAGTTGTCGCATATTTTTTGTTTCTTTTTCTCTCGCATGTCGGAGACTGACTGACTATAAAACACGCTTCTAAAGCAAAGCGTCATTTAAAGACCCTAAACCAATAAAATATATCCTCTCATTTGGGATCGTTCTTCAAATCATACGAAACAATCCAACGGAATTGCGTGAGCATTTAATTACCCATGTCTACGTGAGATATTTAATAAACACGTATAGCCTGCACATAACAAAAGTACAGTACGGGTACGGCACACTGGTACCTAGATAGATTCGTAGTGAGTGGCGAAAATCGAAAATATAGTTGACAAGATGGCAAGAATCAGAGATAATTATGGTAGGCGTGTCACCTTTTTTTACACTGTGCATCCGGCTAAGACGAAACTCTTCATGCGGGTCCTTTCAAATCACGCCACTAGGCAATGCAATTAATGGCGAAAGGATCCAATTATAATAGACCTGCTGCAAAGATCTCAAAACAGATGGGTGTCACCCACTTCAATCGATTTGACAAATAATTTAAACCAATCAGTTTATTTGTTCAACTGTACACGCCTTCACATGGTCGCTTGAGGGATTACCCATTCCGTAGAACTTCATCACCGTAACCATGCGGAGGATGCTACTTACGTTCGATTTCACCGCTGCTGTGCTTACTGTTCCACCTTATTTACCGAGACAGCATTTGTTTAGAATTTTTTTTTATTTTTGAATTTTTTACGGTCTTTTTGAATGACACTGCGGATGGGATTTGGTGACGGATGGTTTTTTTCCGTCGTGGACGGACAAAATCTTCACCGTCTATTAAGTCTAATCTCAACGTATCATTTAGTATTCTTTTTTATTATATTTTCTTTCTAACTCGTCATAATGTGCAGCGCCGGGACAGGGATTAGATATATGCATTCTATATTTTTATCTTAGATAACAGGTAGTACTTAGTTTATGGTTTATTACAAGACTTTTTGTTTTTTTATTAACTTTTTAAAAATTCATTAGCTTAAAAATATAATAATAGTAATTGTAAGTGATGGTATATATAATTTGACAACTTTTGTGATTTGAACTAGATAATAATACTTATTATATAAAGAATATAAATATTAAAACTTAAAACTTAATTATATACTATCAATGAAGATGAAGTATATACTACCTGATAAATGCCACATACGATAAATCACAAAGCCATAAATAAATCTATAGAGATAAGTATTACATTTTCATACTTTACAATTTAAACACATATAGTAAAAACAATAATATTATATATCACAAAAAAATAGTAACAAAAATTAAATATAATACAATTACTAAAAGCTATGTAATTAAGTTCTATTATTAACAAAATTACAAGCGTTTATAAATCTTGAAAATTGATTAAAAACTTTCGATGAATTAGTATTACTAGGGTATGTCGTGGATTTAAGGAATATTTTATACACTTATAATGTTTTAATTTCTGGATATGTTTTTGTTTGTTGTGGTTTTGGTTTTTTTTCAAACCCTAAAATAAACGTTTGATGGTTTAATTTCCTTGGGTTTGGGGTATGTTTTTATGATTTATTTCATATCCTTATAGTGTTACAATTTCTCGGTAGACCCTAACGTTTTACTTCCAACCCCAAAGTAAACCTTCGACGATTTAGGATATCTAGGATATGTTGGGTTTTACATATCCAATAACTTATAAACGTTTTCACTGATTATTAGATACATGTACACAACTTTTTATAATCATTTCCATCACTATTATAGAGAAAGATGACACTAATTGTTATATATATATATATTCTTTTGGCTGTTTTTATCAAAATTGCGTATAAGAATATTTTCTTACCTATTAGTTACAGAGTTCGACTGATTATAAACCTACATGCTATTTTGGAAACAATGAACTAAGTTAGTGGAGTCGATTATACGTATTCATTAACCTTGGTTTTTATGTATCCACAATAATTTAAAAACGTTTCCACAGGTGATTGGAATCATGTACATAACTTTCTATAATAGTTCCATCACTGTTTTAAAAAGGTGACACTAATTGTTATATATATTCCTTTGACCGTTTTTATCGAATCATTGTGTATAAGAATATTTTCTTACCATTTATCAATTTATAGAGTTCGACTAATTGATAAATCTACATCTACATGCTATTTCGGAAACAGTGAACTATGTTAGTGGAGTCGATTTTACGTATTCATTAACCTTGGTTCTTATGTATCCACAATAATTTAAAAACGTTTCCATAGGTTATTGGAAACATGTACATAACCTTCTATAATCGTTTCCATCACTGTTTTAAAAAAGGTGACACTAATTGTATATATATATATATATATATATATATATATATTCCTTTGATCTTTTTTATCGAATCATTGTGTATCAGAACATTTTCTTACTATTTATCAGTTATAGAGTTCGACTAATTGATGAAACTACATCTACATTATATTTGGAACCAATGAACTAAGTTAGTGGAGTCGAATTTACGTATTCATTAACCTTGGTTTTTATGTATCCACAATAATTTAAAAACATTTCCACAGATGATTGGAAACATGTACATATATCAGTTTATAGGGTAATCTTTTTTTTTTAACTCGCTCGACACTTTATAATGTCGTCATTGACTTAGAATTTTTTAGAGTTTGTGGTTTTAGGTTTAGGACTTTCAAACCCTATAATAAATTAGGTATTGAAGAAGTTATAATTATTTAGTTAAGTATATTGATGTTAATTAGGTTCTTTTTATTTTATTTTAATTATTGCATATATATTGCAATTGCTGTACACTCACTTTTTCGTAATAAACAACAAGTATTATTAGATTAAAAAATATTTTTTAATAGTTATGTATACTCATTATAAAAAAGAATTATTAGAGTCTTAAGATTTATAAGGAATTATTTTACTAAAACATTAAAAATATAAAAGGATTATAATACAAAATATGTATATGATAGAAAAGGTGAATAAGAGAAAATGAAAAAAAAACTCACTTATGACTATATAAGTGATATCAAAATAGTAGGTAAAATAAGACGGAAATGAAACGCTTCATTTCCAAGTAGTCCACGATCAACTTCAAAAGTCAATCACCAAATCAACTCCCCTTCCTCCCATAAATGAAAAAGGAAAAAAAAAGAAAAAAAAAAAACTGGTTCCGTCTGGGACGGAGAATCGCGCTCCGTCCCCAAATCCATGCCCCACTACTAGTATCGTAGTTCGTACGGAGAATCGTTCCTTTTAACTGCCCACACGAATTTGTAGAACGTTTTGTTATCGTACTTTTTTCCTTTTCTTTTGCAACCGTACAGTAGGGTCAAAAGGGATCATTCGTAAAAGGGATCATTTGTTAACGCAAATCAAGAATTACCACCGAATTGCGCAAGCAATACCGTCAGCTTATCGTGAAATGTGTTTTACATGTTTTTTAAAAAAGCAAATCAACATATAGTTGTTTACATAAGCCGGAATTATTGTAGGCCATCATTAGCAATTAGCATTGTCTCATCTTGGTAAAATCGTAATTATTGAGGAACATATGGCAAGTACCTCCTCGGGTCAGTAATAATTATGGTTGGTCTTGTAGGTCTGTCATCTTCCTAACGGTGCATCGGTGACTATCATTCAATACTATCAGTGCACTTGTTCAATTAAACGATATGATAAATAATTTAAGGACAACAACATTTTTGTTCAATATGTTGACATTAAACTATATACTTTTTACGTCATGTCATGTCAGTTCGGACGATAGCTCAATACTCTTTCATCAACGGCGTTGAAAAGTTAAATCGTAATCATTACCTTTTTACATGTTATTATTTCCCGCGCTTCCGCGAAAAGCGCCTATGCTTCGGATGTTCTGTATGGATTCGGGATTGGGTTCGTGTTTGGTTCCGGATCAGGGTCCGGTCTATGCTAAGGTTAGGGAGTACCACCACTTCTTAAACCCACTACTCTCTAACCGACGATTACATCCGTAGACTTCTTTTTTCTTACCCCCGTCCACATTTCGGGACTCCCTATCTTACTCGCTGCAGCCATGACACATCACGATGAGATTCGAGTCCACGACGCAGAGAACACATTGATGGTATCGTACGATCATGTTGAGCACCCTGAATCTCTGATTATGTCTAACCCGGTTGCCGTCGCTCGAATCCTATGCCCTTGCAGGGTAAGCCCAAGTAAGGTCAAACAATACATGTATATCAAGTGGGTAGTACTCTGCAAGGTAGAGGTCATAGAAATTTCAAAAAACCATTTTGAGTTACGATTCGAAGAGCCGGAAGACATGATTGCGACACTTGACATGGGTCGCTGGCACTACTTCCAGCGGGCAATGATGGTCCAGAGAGCGTCGACAACAACAACCCTCCAAATGCAAATCCCGGTATCTATGACCGTTTGGGTCCGCTTCGTCGATGTTCCCAAGGAGAAAGAGACCAGGCATATGGCCTGTATGCTGGGAGAAAAGATTGGAAGGGTGCTAAAGTGGGAACTTGTTGCTGGCGACGGATTAGACACGCGTAGATGTCGTGCCTGTGTGAAGTTGAACACACTGGAACCCTTGTGCAGAAGGGTAACGGTTCAGTCGTGGGATATGGACTTCGAAGTGGGAGTTTTGTATGAAGACCTACCGATATTCTGCTATGGATGTGGAATGCTTGATCACTCACTGAGTGAGTGTGATACTAGTCGTCGGGCGCGGCGTCTTCCCTATGAGTTCGGTCCTTGGATGCGATGGAACAATGCGGATTCCCGTAATACTGGTGTTAGAGCAATTGACGAGGAGTCGCGTACGATATGTGAAGTAAAAGGTTGGTTAGACCCTTGTGCAGAACCTCCATTCCCAGACATGTTCCCTTCCGGTGACAGAATTAATGTACCTGCCGTACCTAAGTACCCGGGTCATTCTCCCACAACCTCCCCAACTACAGGAAACGACACTCAGACGATTGATGTCGACGTAAGTCATAGACTATTTACTTAGATGAGTAATTTTTAATTTGTTTCAATTAATTTTATGTAGCTCTAGTTTGATTGCAGCGTAACATAATTCTATGCATTTCTCAGTGAGGACGGACAGGACACGGGTTGGAAGTTAATCTTTTTGACAATTACACAGACGGCGACTGGAGTAATGAAAGCGAAAGTGTGCGTTTAGATGGTGGGTGGTGTGTTTAGATGGTGATTTTGTAATTGTAACGCTGGTAGTGTTTGTGATGTACTAACTGTTTGACATGGTTTAAGTTCTTTGTTGATGCGCAGGCCATGTCTGTCAATATAGTTATGTTATTAATAACTCTATAAGTCCGTCCATCTGTTCTTCAGTTACTTTCCCTATTCCGCTAAAGTGGGAACCATCCACATAATTTCAAAAATAAACATCGAGCAAATTACTGAATGTACATTCTCAAATGTCAGAGTGCGATATGCATGTGGCCATGTAGTAACTAGTAACCGGAGTACTGTACCAGAGTGTACCTTGGCTTATCGCATCTGAAAATGGCTTTACGGTCCCATGTATGATGTTACCATCAATATTAGTGCGCGTGTATTCGAACACACTTCTTCATGAACTAACCTTCACATGAACTCTGTGGACATTGGTAATAAACATCCGTAGAACAAAAAACAAGCTAAACATCAACTGTTAGATAGAGGAATAACTACACTATACGGCATACTAAGGTGTCGGACGTCTGCATAGCAACAAGCATGAAACCAGCTGCTAAACCCATGGATGCACTCTACAATATATGAGAGTTGTCGCATATTTCTTTGTTTCTTTTTCTCTCGCATTCCTCTCATTTGGGATCGTTCTTCAAAGCTAATATGAAACAATCCCAAAAGGGGAAGTATGTTACATCCTTATCCATTAGTGACTTTGTCTTGTCGAGAACGGTCAGGACGAGGAGAGATCCATCATACACCCGTGGACCTTCCTCAACCGCGTAGAACATACTCTCCAAACCGTTTTATCTGGTTTTTGGTGTACAATCATTCTTTAAAACAAATCAAACAATGCCAACGTAATTGCTTTGAACACTACCCTCGATTTAAGTGAGATGATTCACTTGTTTTTTTTATTAGCCGTAACGTAAAACGAAGATAAATCTAATAATGGCATACAGTATTTCGTTTTATGTGAACCATCTGTCCATTTCTGAGATTACTTCTGGGTCGGAGATAGGTCCGGACACCTTTTTCTTTTCAAAGTGCATCGGGTCACTACAAAACTTTTCACTGTACGCTTTATATTGATCTGTTCTATTTTTTCTTTATACTGATTTATGGTAAATTACAGTTGATAAACGTCCACGAACAACTATTAAATGTAATCTGATGGTCACACGCACACGATCCCATGGCCAATAGGTGGTGATTACCTAAAATAAGCCGTTCGACAAAATGCGATTAATCTATGGTGATTTTAAAAGCAGGTCGTTCACTTAAAGCTGATATTGTGAGAGGTGGTCTGGGCCCCAGTAGAAAAAGAAACCAACCATTATTTAACACCTGTCCTCTCTTCACCTAGGTTGCCGTGCCCATTTTTTTCGCTGAAAACGAACGGACGCAAGTCTCTAGCACCTGTTTTCGAAATAAATGTTTGTCTCGGAGTATGTACAGCAGGCGGTCAAATCGAATGTTATTATTAGTTCCGTAAGGTTTACAGAGATGAAGATCTACATAGTAGGTAATCATGCGGGGCGACCATGAGAAGGCGTTCATATATACAAATATTGAACAAATATGTTGATGTCTTTAAATTATTTAACAAATGCACTGATATAATGTTCAATATATTGTAGTGGGTAGCACTTAACTCTCTGCAGACGGTAATGATGAACCTCGAACCTTGATTGCCGAGCGGCTGTGATTTGAAAGGGCCCGAAAATGTTTTGTAGTTACCGATGTACCGTATAAAAGGTGTCAGACCTTGCTTCCAGGCCCTACCATAATTATTTCTGACCCGAGGGGCACTTTCCATCTGTCGATATCTTCCTCCCAACCCAAGTTGTCGTGTTGACGACATCTTAAGTGTTGCACATATGGGGACTTATCATGGTCCTCAACTCTCTCTTGTACATCGTGAAGTTTATCCTGCAGGTGAATGCACTATCAACAGACAACAGCACGTACAACAAATTGAAGATTTCATGCTTGAAATTATGTAGTTGTATTGTCAGCAGATCAGATGTAACAAATCAAGGAGAATTCTTGGACCATTAGAGAACTCATACACAGACAAATTATTTGGGAAGCAATACCACAACCAAGGTGTTGACAAGATGTAGAAGGAAGATAGTGACAAAGTAAATGGTCTTTGAACATAAGGACTAAGAGGTATAGGATTTGGGAATCTATAAGCAAAAAATGCGGGACTAATACTCAGATGGGTGGGGATTTACTGAGGGAGAAGCACTGTACGTAGAGAAGAATAAGTGATTTGTGTACAATATAAATGTGACGGTGAACAAGGGAAATAAGAATTTCTGGAGGTACAGGTATGTTAAATATTTTTAGCGAGGTTCTATATGTCGTTTACACCAGATAACTAATGCCTCAAGGTAACCATGTAATATATAATGTCTTACATACCCCAAGTTTTTATACACAGTTTTAGGAAGCTTCAAGGATCACCCAACCTTGACATGGCCAGTGCCAAAGTTGAGTTACCTTCCACTCCATTATGTGTCCAGTTATCCCTTCATCTGGCCAAGACCAAGTTCAACTTTCCCACCAGGTGCAATACATTAATAGAGCATCCAATACACGTTTACGGAATTCCCAATAACCATTCTAGATTGTCAACTGGGGATGTCCTTTACACCAGATAACTAATACCAACGATTCTTATAGGCCCTAAAGTGTTATTCAGCATTTTTTTTGGCTCTAGGGATGTTTACTCCAATGTCCACAAAATTAACCAAAGAGTGTAGTTCATGAAAGAAGTGTGTTCATTCCTTACGCGGCACGGAAAGACATTTTTCAGGCCCGGGTACAGTACTCCGGTTACTACATATACCTTTAGACATTTGTGTACGTACATTCAGTAATTCGTTGGATATTTGTTGTAGAACTTGTGTGGATGGTTATTTAAATAAAAAGAGGACGGCAACCGGGTATAACTGAAGAACAGAACAAGGGACCCTATAAGTTACTAATAAGGTAACTATCAGGCATGGCATGCGAATGGACAAAAAACTTCAACCATGTAAACAGTTAGTACATCAAACACCACCAGCGCTACAAGAACACCATCTGAACACCACCATCTAAACACCACCAGCATTCCAATACCACCATCTAAACGCACGCTGGCGTAGTGCACTCGTACTTACCGCCATGTATGCAATTGCCAAAAAGGTTCAACTTCCAACCCTGGTCCTGTCCGTCGTCACAGCTGAGAAATGCAGACGAATCGATTATGTTATTATCCATTCAAACTAGTTGCTGTATAGGTTACAGAGCTACATAAAATTAATTGAACCAGGTTATAAATTACCCGTATAAATAATTTAGTCTAGGACTTACGTCGACACCAATCATCAAGTTGTCGTCCACATGAGTCGGGTACCTAGGTACAGCAGGTACATCAATTCTATCACCGGACGGGAACATGTCAGGGAATGGTGGTTCTGAAAAAGGGTCGATCCAATCTTGTATTGGGGATATCGTATGCAACTCCTCTTTAATTGATCTAACATCAGTACTAGAGGACTCGGTGCTGTTCCATCGCATCCAAGGACCGAACTCATAGGGAAGACGCCGCGCCCGACGGCTAGTATCACACTCACTCAGTGAGTGATCAAGCATTCCACATCCATAGCAGAATATCGGTAGGTCTTCATACAAAACTCCCACTTCGAAGTCCATATCCCACGACTGAACCGTTACCCTGCTGCACAAGGGTTCCAGTGTGTTCAACTTCACACAGGCACGACATCTACGCGTGTCTAATCCGTCGCCAGCAACAAGTTCCCACTTTAGCACCCTTCCAATCTTTTCTCCCAGCATACAAGCCATATGCCTGGTCTCTTTCTCCTTGGGAACATCGACGAAGCGGACCCAAACGGTCATAGATACCGGGATTTGCCTTTGGAGGGTTGTTGTTGTCGACGCTCTCTGGACCATCATTGCCCGCTGGAAGTAGTGCCAGCGACCCATGTCAAGTGTCGCAATCATATCTTGCGGCTCTTCGAATCGTAACTCAAAATGGTTTTTTGAAATTTCTCTGACCTCTACCTTGCAGACTATATCATACTTGATATACATGTATTGTTTGACCCTACTTGGGCTTACTCTGCAAGGGCATAGGATTCGAGCGACGGCAACCGGGTAAGTCATAATCAGAGAATCAGGGTGCTCCACACGATCGTACGATACCATCAATGTGTTCTCTGCGTCGTGGACTCGAATCTCTTCGTGTTGTGTCATGGTTGCAGCGAGTAAGATAGGGAGTCCCGAAATGTGGACAGGGGTAAGAAAAGAAGATGTCTACGGATGTAATCGTCGGTTAGAGAGTAGTGGGTTTATGAAGTGATAACTCTCCCTAACCCTAGCACAGACCCAGATGTGAACCCAAATCCGAACCCAATCGGATCGACATGGATTGGGTCTGGTCAACCCGTTTAATAAATGGGTCAGGTTCGGGTTTAGCCTAACACGACCCGCGAACCCGTTTTGCCACCCCTTACTAGACTTAATGCCAAAAAAGATTACCCTACCGCCCAAACACCTAAAATACCACCCTAGGATAGCTAACCCTAAACGACAAACCCTAAAAAACTGCCGGTCACTGACGATTATAAAAAAGCTTCAACGCTCCTGCCCCGTTCTGGGGAGAGATGAAGGGGGCAGCTGCAGTTTTATTTTTGCTGGACCCACCAAATGGATGATGGAGATTCATCTCCTATTTTCATCAGACGCTGCTTAGACTAGCCTATCAGTTTTACAATTTTAATCTGGTAGGTCCCACGCACCTTCATCTCTCCAGGTTACCTAAATTTATAAACACTGTTCGCCCTCCCGTCTTCTCATCAATCAAATCGCGACTGTTCCCCTACCACTCTCTGTAAACCTCGCTCTCTCTAAACACTAAGCTCTCTTCTCAATCGAAACCATCCCAGACATTCATTTCCGCCGCGGCGCCTCTTCTCTTCCTTTCTCCCGATATCTGCGCTCGCCATCTTCATCAATATTATAGCTTCCAATCTCTGCAACCCGGCCAAACTGGTGATGATGAAGGCAGGCCACATGCATGCGTCGATATCGATCGGCGCCTCGGGCTCTCTCTGTATCGGTAATATTGAGCTGCGAACATTATACATTCATATCCCTATCCTTATTTTCACACTCTTTCGAACGGTAATTAATTTTTGCAAAATAAATAGCACGAACAGGAACGTACATGGCCTATCGCACGCACGGCGCCTCTGGATTACAACCCCAACTAGCGAAAGGAACAGCATACCTGGGCACTAGATCTATCGGCTATATTCTGCTAATGAGGTAATTTTGCAAACCAAACTTGTTAATTAGAAACATACATGCTCTGTTTGGTTGGGATTATAAGGCGTGAAATAAAGTGTCGGTACTGCTTGGGAATAATTTTGAAACAAACCAAACTGTGTCGCGCTTCCGCATTTATTGTTAGCCTATGTGCTGATTTTTATCGCCTCTATTCTGCTATATGAGGTAATTTTGCAAACCAAACTTGTTAATCAGGAACATATGTACTCTGTTTTTTTGGGATTGAAGGCGTGAAATAAAGTGTATGTGTGCGTGGGAATAATTTCCCATGCAAACCAAACTGTCGCGCCAATCTATTGTTGTACAATAATGGACTTGGGAACTAATGTGGTTGGGCGTCAAATATAGTGCGTTTCGGCATGCATAATATGACCACGTAGTTATATATGGCGAAATTAATTTGGTTAGATGATTATAGGGTGTACATGTATTAATTAATGTTATATTATATTATAGTATAACCCTGGGTGCAAATATTAGATGACTAGTGTATTAATTAATTACAAAGACATAGCATTACGTTTCTACAAATACCAACATCAAACTTTTAAGTTCCTTCACATTCTTCTCAGATTTGTTATCCGGTCAAGCTTGGCAGTTGGCATTCCAATTAACCCTCTAGCTACTTACAGCTTCTTAATTTCTTGTAGTTATTATTTTAGTATCCCTCTACATTTTTGACTATCGCCTATGCACCGCCGATTGTCATCAACCAGTAATAAAAAAAGTTGAACCCAGACGAGCCCACCAACTTTATTTTCCTTCACGACCTTCTTTGTCTCCTTTTCCTTTAGTCACCTCTGACTAGTATATATGCTGTGCAAACTTCAGTAGATCGAACAATCAGATTTGGACAGCGCTGAAACATCACAGAGAAAATTGGATAAAAAGTCAGACGAATTTGGCCGAAGGAGACAGTTGCTGTCTCTGTTGAAGATGAATGTACCGGCGATCATGATGATTCATCTACTGATACAAAAGAGACAGAAGAAGAAAAGCATGGTATGAAAGAGACAGAGGCAGATACAGATGAAAGGGTGGAAGAGATAACTCAGTAACAGAGAGGTTGAAGAAATTGGCTAAAAAGTTACGTGGGGCTGCCACGAAGTAGAGTCCGGTGGCGATTAATGAATTACTGGCCCACTTCATGACCTTGAATGAAGAAAACAGTTTTCTAGACTAGTTATATGAGGAGAAGAAGAGGAAATTTAGTCGACTATATGGCGGCATGGGGGACTATATGAAGATAAAGTGGTACCAGATCGCCCGGTTGATGAGTTTCATAGGGCGATCTGGTACCACTTTATCTTCATATAGTCCCCCATGCCGCCATATAGTCGACTAAGTTTCCTCTTCTTCTCCTCATATAACTATTCTAGAAAACTGTTTTCTTCATTCAAGGTCATGAAGTGGGCCAGTAATTCGTTAATCGCCACCGGACTCTACTTCGTGGCAGCCCCACGTAACTTTTTAGCCAATTTCTTCAACCTCTCTGTTACTGACTTATCTCTTCCACCATTTCATCTGTATCTGCCTCTGTCTCTTTCATACCATGCTTTTCTTCTTCTGTCTCTTTTGTATGAGTAGATGAATCATCATGATCGCCGGTACTTTCATCTTTAGAGAATTCGAATTTTCTTCTCAGGTACATATTAAAATGACTTTTGGGTTTGAACTGGTAATTTAACTATTTGTGCATGTTTGGATAAGTTTAAATGGTGTGCTTAATTGCTTTTATAATTCTCTCGTGCAGCTTGTTGATTTCTTCTCAATACTTACTCACATGCCGATCTCAAGTTTGTCAAGGAGCTCACATGTGTTGAAAGCACTAAATTGATCAGAAGAAGTCACGACCTGTAGCTAGCTATCTTTACTTTTTTCAAATGGTTGTATTGTTATGATCGAACTTGAACCATTTTTAGTAGTTTGGTTTATAACTGCTTACAAATGTTGTAGTTGATCGGTACTACACTTTCGCAAGTGTGCTGGTATAATTAATGCGGACAAAGTACTGTTGCTGATATCTATTAAAATTCACCAGTTTGGTTGATCTGGTTAATATAATACAAACAGGTTGTGAATGGTAATTTTTGATGGCCAACGCTCAATTAATTTTGAGTTATGCGCAGGGTAATAAATAGTATAAAAATTAAAAAATTAAAAAAAAATGTCCACTAAAATACACGCCAATTTTTTTTTTTTAAAAAAAAACAATACACTAGCATTCTATTTTTCTATAGCTAAATTGTCATCACTGTTGGCTACACTCTGTGGATTTTGATCCCCATGTAGCATGCTGCATTCCCCCACCAATCTAAATAGTTGAGTGTATCACATTAAATATCATCGACGTCTTATTTGAAATTGTCTATCAGTTCCACCAATTTCGTGGCTGTTGTTATATAACCTTTTTGGAATTGATCGAAATTGTCTATCGTTTCCATCAATTTCAACTCCATTGACGAAGAATCTATTTGAAGTTATCAATATTGCCTAACAATATCGACATTAACTACCATTGAGTGTTTATGGGACTTTTTTTTTTAATATATTGTGCCTATGGTAACACTTAAATTGGTCAGTTTCCAACTGAGCGTACCGGACTTCGGACTCTGCCTAGTAAATTTAGGATACAATTTGTAACATGTCGTGGATAAACATGGTAATTTTTAAAAAATTTTAAAGCAGGGACAATGTAAAGTTTTTTACAATTCCGACTATGAGAAGTGAAAAACAACTACGAGTTCAGTTACCTGGTCAAGCATTTGTTTCCATTAATGTCGTGGGAACTTGTTTATGATCAATTTTAATGTGATGTGATAATAGTTTGTGCTTTCGTACCCACGAATAAGAAATACAGAGAAAACAAAATTTTATTAGTGTCGTGTTCATGAAAGAATAAGGAAGATATTAAAGTAATAATTAGCGGGACTACAAAAAAAAATTCAGGACGGTGAGAGACTAAGAGGGGAGAAAAATACAAAATTTAAAGTAATATTTAGCGTCGTGAACACGACAGCTTGGGAGGAAGATGTCGACAGATGCCCCTCGGGTCAGAAATAATTATGGTAGGGCCTGGAACATCTGCAGCACCTGGGGGCTTCCCACTACAATAGATTTCATGTTAAACTATTGGGTGACATTCATAAATAATTACTATATCAATATAATTATTGTTAAAGAAAAATAATTATAAAAATATAAATGACTGGCATTCGAATAACACTTGTTTGTCGGTGCTATCCGCCAACACGATTAACTTAATAAATGCGTCCGTCTCGCCGACGAAAATATCTGTCCGTCACAGTATCTCCGCCCGATAATAAGAGGCTGCCAACAGTGGCGGACCCAGAATTTCAAATTAGGTGTGTCAAACTTATAAACTCAAAGTTTTGAAGTTAACAATATGCTTTTATATAATGTTATATTGAAGTTGTGATCATATTGCCAATAAATACTAGTAGTATAAGGTCTACAGTAAAAGAAATTTAATTATATTCTTAAAAACAGTAAAAAACATCTTATTCTTAATAAACAATATTAGGTGAGAAAAGAAAGGTACAATCGTGGCTTGGTTAGTAGAGAAGTGATATCCTTGAATCAAAGGTCATGGGTTCAAAACCTACCCTACTTATAATATATATATAAGGACTAAAATAAAACTAAAAAAATTAAAAGTAAAATATAAAATACACAGATGAAGAGTGATTTACAAAGTGAAATACAACTATTATTAAGGTCATTCTTTAGCCCCGAACTTAATTTATTTTACATATATTAGATGATATTTGTAATAAAATAAACAAATTGCATTAATCATATTTGAATTTAACTCATATTTATCAACACATGAGTGTCAGACCACCCAACTAAACATAATTAGTTATAGCATATAAATAAATTTTAGATTTATTATGAATTGCATGTGTGTCAGTTGACACACTACGCTCTACATTGGGTCCACCCCTGGCTGCCATCATTACCAAAAATGAATGAATCATAATATGTCAAAGTTAATGAATCATATATCAAATAACATATTAAAAGGAAAAAATTAATTAAACAATAATAAAACAAAAAACAAAGCCCCCATGTGAGCGTTAGCTTTACGGTAAACAGACTCTACGTTACGGTTTACTAATAACCGTCATCTAAAGTCCCCTACCACTGATGGTCGACGATGTCGTTTTGACCTTACGGTTTACAAAATGATTTTCGCGTAATCTAAATGACAGTTAACGACGTCATCTTACCAGCTTATTTTACAAATATTTGATCGAATAAAACTCAGGGCTTAATGAGTTCGGAACCCAGCATAGGCCAAATAATTTTCGCGCTTTTTTAAATTTCGTTAGACTTAAGATTACGATTTTCTTGTAAACCGTAATCTAAAGTCCTTTTAACTTTTTTTTTTAAAACAAATCTAAAGTCCATTTAACAACAACACAAAACAAGCCCCCGTGTTGACGCCCGCTTTATGGTCAACTGACTTTAGATACTAAAACCGTAATGTAAAGTCCCCGAGCATTGATGATGGTCCACGACGTCGTTTTGCCAAGACGCCAAATATTTCCTGCGTTATTTGATTTTCGCGTAATCTAAATGACAGTTAACGACGTCGTGTGATACCCAGTGTAGGGGTCACCTCCCACATCGATCGGGAGAGAGCACGAACCACGCCTTAGTAGGTGTGGGGATAAGTCCCCGAGCATTATGATGGGTCCACTACGTCTTTGCCAAGACCAATATTTCCTGCGCGTTATTTGATTTTCGCGTAATCTAAATGACAGTTAACGACGTCGTCTTACCAGGTTATTGTAGATTTTAAAAAAACTTTATATGAATGTGTGTTACATTGTTTGATCGAATAAGACTTTAATATTCTTTAATGGCCGCGGTACATGAGTTAACACCATCGATCTGGAGTTCGAACCCCAGCATAGCCCTAATAATTTTCGCGCTTTTTTTTTAAATTTCGTTAGGCTTTAAGATTACGATTTTCGTTAAACCGTAATCTTAAGTCCTTTTAACTAGAACACATTACATTTATCCCCGTGTTGACGCCTACTTTAGATTACGGTTTTACCAATAACTGTCATCTAAAATCCCCGCCCAATGATGGTGAACGACGTCGTTTTGACCTGACACCAAATATTTACCGCATTATTTGATTTTCGCGTAATATCAAAATGACAGTTAACTGCGTAATCTAAATGAGAGTTAACTGCGTAATCTAAGACAGTTAACAACGTCGTCATACGAGCTTATTAGATTGCAAACAAAGTACTGTTGTTCTGGTTTTCACCAGTTTGGTGGTTGATCTAGTTTATAACAAACAGGTTGTGAATGGCAGCAATTTGTGATCTATAGCGCGCAATTAATTTTGTGTACTCAATTGTATAAAAATAAAAATATTAAAAAAAATGTTCACTACAATACACACCAAAAAAAAAACCCTACACAAGCATTCTATTTATTAATAGCTAACTTGTCAGCAGTATTGGCAACACTCTCTGTGGATTTTGATCTCCCTGTAACATGTTGCATTCCCCCAACAGACGGCTGGACATCACTTCCGGCCGGTAAAAAGGACGCTTGACCAGGACCGAAGCAAGTGTGACCTGGGAGACGGCCAAATCTCTCAAGTTCTTCAAAGAAATTGGACTTCTGAGCAACGGTATTGAACTCTAAACCATTGTACAGATTGTCGTCCAGAACCTCCCCTTTCTCCAGGAAGAACTCTGAGATGGTCTGACGGCAGATATTGGTTATCCTGCGGCATTGGGTGGCGAAAGATTCCTTCAGATGGGTATTAATAGTGCATTGCTTTTGTAGCTCCTCCTGAGTTTGTCGAGAGAACGATGTGAGCTTAGCCACTTGGGTCTCAAGAGTCAAGACTTGGGCCCGATACAGGTCGCGGTTAGTGTTGGCTATAGAAAGCTCCTCGTTAACGCGGTTCATTCGGTCGCTTAATTTCCGGATGTGCTTCAAAAGTTTTTCAGAGCTCGGACCTGGCCGGAAGACCAGACAAGTAAGGAATAAAGACAGGAGTAGAAAATAACAAAAAAAAATCAAATCCAAAAGCTCACCCTTATTTGACAGCTCGGTGTTCTCAATTTGAAGACGAGACACGTCATTCTCCAAATTTTTCACCATCTCTTCCAGCCCGGCCTTCTCGTTTGACAAGGCAGTTTTTTCTTCAGCAAGAGCCTTCTTCTCCTCTTCTAGTGTGGAGCAGTACTGAAGTATAGATCGCTTCTCTTGCTCAAAAGAAACTCTCGTCTGCTCCACCAGTGCGGTCTTTTCTTCTGATAAGCAGTTAAGTTCTTGAATGAGCCTGCCCTTGTCCCCTACTAGGGCCTTGTTTTCACGAGCAAGGTCCTGCTTCTCTTGCTCAAGCATCTCGACCTCCTTCTTAGAAGCCTTGTTATCAGTTAGAAGGGAAGTCACCTCTTTCTGATGGGCAGCCCGCACCTGCTCTACCAACACTTCTAAGACAGAGAAAGCCCGTGCCCGCTCATCTTTTTCATCGCAGCAAGTCGATATCGTACCTCTGTCAGAGCGTCATCAGCCTGGACATTCCGTTTCTTGAGGGAAAAAATCTCGCTCGCAGTCTCTTCAGTTGCTGTTCATACTCGTCACGTTGACGAATGCATTCTTGACGGGACTGCCGCAGTTCCTTGTTCAGAGCCTCAGTCTTTTCCTTCACTTTAAGATCAATCTCGTAGTGAAATTGTCAATAAAGGCGTCGTGAGTGGAGCGGGTCTGCCTCAGCTCCTCTTGAGCATTGTTAGCACGGCTCTCTTCATAACGAAGTTTTGACTGAAGGTTGCCCGTGTGGACCTCAACGCTTTGAGCCATAGACATCACCTAAAATAAAGAGAGCACAGCAATGACAAAGGAATTCACCAAAGGTTAGTATTTTCTTTAAAAAAAAACACACAGCAAAGATAAGGACTGTAGATAAAAACTTATTAAAATCAGGAGAAGTGTATCGACCCGAAAGATGCCTTGCCACATGAAGTCAAACACTTCGTTAGTCGGAAGAGAATGCCGCATTACGGCGTCTGCACCCCCGTCTCCTATCCGCAACTTCTCCTTGATTGCAGTAGTAATGGTTGGGGGAGCAAAGATTCCATCTGGATGATCGGATCTCCTTATGGCTTCCTTCCAGGCAGCAGAATAATTTGAAGAATTGCAGGAGATCAGGGGCAAAGGTTGGCCACGATGGTAGAACCATCCTTCCTTCTGAGAAGGGCCGGTAAAGGACTCTTGAGCGGACAGAGGAGGCGAAGGGGGAGAATCAGTGATATCCTCCCGTTGTTTGCTACGGAGTTCAGGATTCTCTGGTACCCCTTCCTTAGCTCCGGCAATGTCTAATGAAGACCTGAGGTTCCCAGAAGTCTGCTCTCCCGACGTCTCCGGCAAAGGAGCTTTTGGCATTGACAGGGTTTGCTTTTTCTTTTTTGCTTTCTGTAAGCCGGAAGCAGGATCTGTGACAGCAACGCCAGACACAGCTCCAGTGTCAGGAATAACGATTGGGGCATCTGCAGAGCCTGGTACAGGGAATTATTATTCAAAAAAGAGAAGGGCAAGGAAAACAATAAAGGCATCTATTTATTAAAAACCTGGCTTAGCTGGAGGATCAGTGCGACGGCCCGCACCCTCTAAATTGATGTTCTGAGCAGGATCTGAGGAAAAAATAGCCGACAAGTCAGACAACAGTTCACAAATTGGGGTCGGGTGAACGGAATCCCGCTCTGGACGAGAACTAAGGTCCAAACCCGAACCAGGACCTTATAAATTATAATCTATTCTTTGAAAAATACAAGTGTATATGTGTATATATAACTAAAATAAATAATGAATGTTAAATAATTGAACAGTATAACCGAAATATGATGTTTTCATATTTAAAATAGTGCAATTTCAAATTGTAATATAAATATTAATTATTGTTTTAAGATTAAAATAGTGCAATTTCAAATTGTAATATAACCGGAGTATTTGATAAAAAGTGTCCCGCCGCCAAAGGCGGATGGGGCTCCAATTTCCCGTAGTTAAATGACCTTATAAATTTTTGAAAAATATAAAAGAACATAATTTTT
This sequence comes from Limonium bicolor, assembly GCA_023374045.1. Lineage (NCBI taxonomy): Eukaryota > Viridiplantae > Streptophyta > Magnoliopsida > Caryophyllales > Plumbaginaceae > Limonium > Limonium bicolor. The sequence goes on from CM041777.1 coordinate 436,449,371, forward strand.
AAAAAGGTGATAGTGTCAAAACAAATTTTATCCACATAAACCAAAAATTTTTGAGTCTACTGACCCCCACAGATTTGAAAGATCCGCCACTGCTTGACTCACGTGCCAAGTACCTGACGATCCGGCGTTCACTCTGTCAGGGGATTCGACACTTTTCTTCTTCTGTTTCCTGGCCTCATCAACATCAACCTCCGCTAGTCTGGAACGCTTCTTGGAGGCCAGAACGGCCGCATCTATTGAGGCGTAATAGTCAACCCTCTCGTCTCCGTCCGTAAAATTTACGAAATTCCAGCTGTAGAGGGGACCTATCGTGTCCCCCTCCTCGAAGAAATCTACTCCAACGCGCGAAAAAAGTAAGAAAAACAAACGGGGAAAATTAAAATATTTTGTTACTAACACTTACTGTTGTAGGCTTTAAGTGCAGATAAACGCGATTTGGTGAAGAATTCTTCAACTGTCAAAGGTTGGCGGCTCTGCGCCTTCAAAACATTTGAGATGGGGAATTCGGCCGTAGGAGAGGGACAGGCAAACTGACCTTTTTAACCTCAGGGCAGTATGGAACACCCAGATATCGGCCGGACGGAGGAACGATGACGAACCACCGCGAATTCCAACCATCCACCTTCTTGCAGTCAAAAAGTGAGAATCCGGCTTTCGCTATAATAGTTAGGCTATCAGGGTCAACCCTATCTGTGAAGAATCGGGCAAATTCGGTGGCCTCTAGTCGAATTTTGATTTCATCACAAAGAACGACGAAGGCATGAAGATACGAAACGGCGTCTGGGTGTACGTGAGCAAGTGAACAGCGGCGACGAAGCAGAAACCCCAGAACAAAAGGATGTGGGGGAATGGTCAAGCCACGGGAAAAGAAGTCGGCGTAGACCACATACCCCCGACCAAAATCGTCGTAGGGGTGGGAATTAGAAGATGGAAGGTAAATTTGAGTGCCTGGTGGGACTTCGACATTTCTAAGACAGTGAGAAAGCGAAGAAAAATCCAGGGAAGAGGGAGAAGGCTCCCGATCGGCCAAGAAAGGTTTCGAAAACTTTAGGTAAGTAGCCCGAAAACCGCTAGGAGAACGGGTGCCTTGCATTACTTCGACGGCCGGCAAAAAGCTCGCGGCGCCCTTGCTGTTCTTCGCATCAGAAGAAGACATCGCTAGAGGTTTGAAAGTTTAGAGGTTGCAACAACGGCAGGAACAGAGAGCGCAGAGCATGAAGATGAAAGAGAAGGCGACGAGAGCGTAAGGGCGGAAGAGGAAAGAGAAAGAAACCCAAAAGTTCGGACTTAAAAGGAAATAACATTCCCGCTCAAAATTAAATAAAATATATGTGTACAAACAAAAAACTGCTTTTTGCAGAAACACGCTTCCCTTAAAAAGCAACTCTGACCGCAAGTCGAAAAAGGAGAACCCTGCGGATTCCACATCGAAAATCAGTGAGAAGGTTCGAAAGAATGACACGAGCCACAAGTTCCGCACGGGCCGTTAAAAGTTCTTTTTCTTCACCACGAAGAAAAATAACCTGTGGGAATCGCCTTTTAGGAAGCGTGTAGCCTTCTTTCTTTCCCTGTAAAAAAGTGATTTTTGTCTGTGTATATATATATTTTTATTCACTTGAGCGGGAAAAAGAAAACTTCCCTCTAAAGCCTGAGTTTTTGAGCTTCCTTCTCTTTCTTCTTCCGTTTCGTTGCTTCCGCTGTTTTATCTTTCGTCTGCTATCGCGCTCTGCTCTTGCTTTCCTCACAGTCGCCTCCCGATCTCGTGCTCAGTTTCTCAAATGTCTTCTTCCGGCGCAAAAAAGACTAAGGCTGCTGAGAATTTTTCGGCAGCCGCTGAAGCGATTCAAGGTTCTCGCTCCTCTAGCGGCTTTCGCCCTTCCTTCCTGAAATTCACGAAGCCTTTCTTGGCTGGCCGCGAGCCTTCTCCTTCTACCCTTGACTTTTCTTCCCTTTCCAATTTCCTCAGTGGCGTCGAAGTCCCACTTGGTACCAAAATATATCTTCCGTCCCCCGACTCCCACCCTAACGACGATTTCGGCCTAGGGTACGTAGTATACGCCGACTTCTTTCCTTCAGGCTTGACTATTCCCCCACATCCCTTCGTGTTGGGCTTTCTGCTCAGTCGCTGCTGTTCTCTTGCCCATTTACATCCAAAGGCCATCTCGTACCTTCATGCTTTCGTCGCTCTTTGCGAAGAAAACAAAATTCGGCCGGAAGGCACCGAGTTTACCCGATTTTTCTCGGTTAGGGTTGATCCTCACAGTTTAACCATTATCGCGAGAGCCGGATATTCTCTCTTTGACAGTAAGAAGGTACATGAGTGGAGCTCGCGGTGGTTCGTCATCGTTCCTCCATCCGGCCGCTACTTGGGCGTCCCGTACTGCTCCGAGGTCTGCAGAGGTCAGTTAGTCTGCTCTAGCACTCCTCCGGCCAAGTTACCCATCTCAAAGATTTTGAAGACTCAAAGCCGCAAGCCTTTGACTATCGAGGCGTTCTTCACCAAAGCACGCCTATCCTCCCTGAAGACCTACTATAGTAAGTGCTGATTATTAGTGCAAATTTTGCTTTCTCCGCCGGTTCCTTTATTGCTTGGGTGCGTTGCGTGCAGATTTCTTCCAGAAGGGAGACAAAATTGGCCCTTCTATAGTTGGAATTTTGTCGTCTACAAGAACGGGGAAAAGGGTCGACTACTACGACTCAGTAGACGCGGCTGTTGGTGCGGCTGAGCAGCTCTTGGGAGACACAGCTCCTTCCAAGAAGCGTTCCAGGCAAGAAGCCAGAGATGACCTGGAATCTCCTGAAGGTGCCAACGCCGGATTGCCAGGTACATGGCACGTGAGCCCCGAATCCGGGCGCCGCGTCTCTCTTCCTCTAACCCCCGGCTCGGGTCTAGACCTTGGTTCTCGCCCGGAGCGAGAGTCTGGTCATCCGACCCAATTTGCGAACAGTTCCCTGACTTGTCGGGTTACTTTTCCTCAGATCCCGGCCAAGAAAATACTCTAGAAGCCACAGGGCTTCGCACGGATCCTCCGGCCGAACAATGTTTTCCGATCGATCCTTCTTTCTTCTGTGTCTTCTTGTCTTTTAAACAGTGCTCCCTCGTTTTGTCGACTCGATTGATAATGCTGTCTGGTTTTTTGTTACTGCGGCAGTCTCTGTTCTTGCCAAGCATAAGCTAAAGAATAAAACCGTATCAAAAGCAAAGGCTCTGCTGTCAGAAACAATGGAGTACCGCCCGGTGCCCGAAAACCCTGAACTCCGGAGCAAGCAAAGGGAGGACATCATGGCTTCCTCTTCTTCTCCTCCTCCTCCCGCTGAGGAGTCCTTCACTGGTCCTTCCCAAAAGGAAGGGTGGTTCTACCATCGCGGGCACCCCCTCCCTCTAATCTCCTGCGAATCAGCCAAGTACTCGACTGTCTGGAAGGAGGCAATAAAGAGGTCTGGTCACCCGGACGGGATCTTTGCCCCTCCGGCAACCACTACTGCAATCAAGGAAAGGCTGCGGATGGGAGATGGAGGAGCAGATGCCATTATGCGGCACTCCCTCCCAATTAAAGATGTTTTTGACTTCATGTGGGAGGGTATCTTTCGGGTTGGTGCACCCCTCCTGACTTTGAATAATTTTTCCGTATCGTTCTTGCATTGTTTTACTTCTTTTTTTTATTTTGGTGATCTGTGCTGCCGGTTTTAGGCGATGTCTATGGCCCAGAGCGCTGAAGTTCACTCCGGCAATCTCCAAAGCAGGTTCCGCTATGAGGAAAGCCGAGCCGACAATGCTCAAGAGGAATTAAAGCGGACTCGCTCCACACATGATGCTTATATCGACCAGATTCAATACGAGATTGACCTTAAGGTGAAAGAAAGAACTGAGTCGTTAAATAAAGAGTTGCGGTCGTCCCGGCAAGAATGCATCCGCCAGCGCGATGAGTATGAATTACAAGTGAAGGGCCTCCGGGAAGAGATTTTTACCCTAAAAAACCGGATTCTTCATGCTGATGATACCTTGAAAGAGGTACGAAATTGTCTTACCGATGGAAACGATGAGCTGACTCGGGCCTTTTCTGACTTGGACGTCCTGCTGTATCAGGTGCGGTCTACTCATTCGAAGGAGGTGGCCAACCTTCAGTCTGACAAATCTTTTCTCTTCAATGAGAAAAATTCTTTCAAGCAAGAGGTCGAGGCACTTGAGCTGGAGAAGCAGGCTCTTGCCCGAGAGAATAAAGCACTAGTTGAGGAGAAGGGGAAGCTTATCCAGGAGCTCACTAGCTCGGCGGAGGAAAAGGCCGCGAAGGAGGAGCAGTCCAGAACCTCTTTTGAACAGGAGAAGCAATCTCTGCTTCAGGGTTGCTCCGTTTTAGAAGAGGAGAAGAAAGTTCTTGCTGCGGAGAAAGCTGCCCTGTCCAGCGAGAAGGCTAGACTGGAAGAACGGGTGAAATATTTGGAGAGTGACATGTCTCGTCTCCAACTTGAAAATACCGAGTCTTCGAACAAAGGTAAGCCTACGGATTTTGGCTTTTGTTACCTTCATTTCTTGTCCTCATTCTTTACCCTTCCTGCGTTCCGGCTAGGCCCGAGCTCTGACAACATGTTGAAGCGCATGCGAAAGCTAAACGACCGGGTGAACGAAGTTAATGAAGAGCTATGTTTGGCCAACAATCAACGCGACAAGTATCGGGCCCAGGTTTTGACTCTCGAGAGCCAAATGGCAAAGCTCTCGTCATTCTCACGACAGTCCCAGGAGGAGATACAGAAGCAAGGCACTATCAATGCCCATCTCAAGGAGTCCTTCGCCTCTCAGTGCCGCCGGATAGCTATCATCTGCCGCCAAGTCGTCTCGGAGCACTTCTTGGACAAAGGGGAGGTGCTGGAAGACGAGCTATACAACGGGCTGGGTTTCAACGCAATTGCGCAGAAATCCAACTTTTTCGCGGAGCTCGAGAGATTCTGCCGCAACCCTGGTGAGACATGTTTTGGCCCAGGTCAAGCTTCCTTTCTTCCGGCCGGAAGCAACATTCAGCCATCTGTTGGAGGGATGCAGCGTGATGCAGGGAGATCCAAGTCTCTTGAGAGTGTGGCTGGCAGTGGAGACAAGTTAGCTGCAGGAAAATAGGATGGTTATCTTTTTCTCTTTTTTTAGGGGCTTTTCTTTTGATACGTATCTTTTGTGATAGTCGAATCTTTTGTAGTGACCATACTCTTGTAATGAATTTTACCACATTTCTCGGATGAATGCAAGCTTACTTTCTTACACGAGTCAATTCCACTAATTTCATGTCTTTTACAGAAGATTTTATTGACAATCATCAAAATTATCTATCATTTCCACCATTCATGTTCATTGATAAGAATCTATTTGAAATTATCTAAATTACCTATCAGTATCGACATTAACTATCATTGGCTTCTTATTTGATAGGAAAATCTCTCTCCGTCAGGACTATCACAGTATCTTCGCCCGACGGAAAGGCCGGATTTACGCTCCACCAGTGAATTTTTAATTTGGCTTCGATATTTAACATATTTAAGCTAATATATTTTCATAAATCTATATATTTTATAATGGAATCCTAATATAAAAATTACAAGGCCCACTGCCCGAATACAAAACATTAGGACGTACAAAAAGTTCACTAGCTACGCTCCTATGAGCAAAGGATCCTATATAGCCAATCAAAGTCCGTGCTGGATGTATTCATCTTCATCCATATGATAGCTTTCATGGCGCCTTGATGTCAGATATTATGAGAGAGGGGTCCTTGGGTTGGCTGGTCATGGCACGCTTGCATCTTTCAATCCAGAAATGGTAGACAACATGTGCCGCCAGCACCAACGGTGGTGCCGATGGCGGCAGCCATGGTGGTGATGGTGCGTTCACACTGTCCGCGCGGAGAAGGCAATCCAGCACACTCTAGTTTAGAAATGACATCCCTAACTTTTCAGATTTAGGGCAAAATGTAAATCTCTCTCCCGATCGGGAAGTACTACCATCAGAAGTTGAGATTCCACCCAGAACCAACATGGTAGTACTTCCCGATCGGGAGAGAGATTTACATTTTGCCCTAAATCTGAAAAGTTAGGGATGTCATTTCTAAACTAGAGTGTGCTGGATTGCCTTCTTCTCCGCGCGGACAGTGTGAACGCACCATCACCACCATGGCTACCGCCATCGGCACCACCGTTGGTGCTGGCGGCACAACCGGCTTTTTCGGCAGCAGACTTCATTGACAGTCATGTGCTCCACGGAGCAAAGATTAGACTCTTCGGCTCTGGCAACATAGTTGAAGCTGGAAGCTGTGATTGTAAATCCCACCCAAAACCCACAAAATACAATGAAACTAAAACACAACCTATACACAGCCAAAAATCTCCTAACCGGAGAGAAGACAAGAAACTAAACAGAGTTATTATTAAGCGAAAGAACATCTAGAGACAAGTTGTTGAACTACCAAGTAAAACGATGAGGAGAAGGATAACTAAAACAAGAATAAGGGGAGAGAGCACAGAGCTTTTCTCTCTCATGGACTACATTTTGCCCCCCAATATCCAGGCTGATTTTGTGAGGAGGTTTTCTTTCGACTACAAATAGTACTAATAATAACATTCGATTTGACCGCCTGCTGTACATACTGTTCCATCTTATCTTCCCGAGACAATCACTTATTTCGAAAAAATGGTAGAGACTTATTTACGGTCGTTAACTGACGTGACGGTTTGGTAATAAGCTTTATTTTAGGTAATCTCCTCCTATTGGCCATGGGGGGATCGTGTGCGTGTGACCATCAGATTACGTTTAATAGCTGTGCGTGGACGTTTATCAACTGTAATTTACCATAAATCAGTAATGTACTCATACGGCCTAAAAACGTCCCGCACACCCCCCCCCCCTTGGCGGAGCAGCACATAATGATGGTAACTACGGAACTTTTTACTGTAGGTTCTTTCAAATCACCGTCTTGTGCAATAAATGGCCTGGATCCCCACAGTGCACAAGATCTCTTGATGCGGAAGAGTGACACCCTGGTCCAATCGATTTGATAAATAATTCAACTACATCAGTATGTTTGTTCAACTATACACGCTTTTTCATGGTCGCCCGCAGGATAACCTACTCTGTAGACCCTCAACAACGTAAACCATGCTTAAGATTCCGATTACCTCCGACTTGAATCTTTCCAGGATATTGTTGCACCGTGGTACACACTTGTCATAATTAGTGACAACTGGATGGGATAGTCATAGTACTCCACCCTAAAGATTTAGGGTCCCAAAAGGCCTGACCTGTGCTGGTTGACGATAGTACGTATTTTGTGTTTTTTTTAACCTGCGTGTTATCCATAACGATGGGATTACGAGAGTATAACCCTCAGATTAACAACGTCTGCATTTACTCATCTACGGCGATAGTTTACAAAATAAAAAATGAATAAAAAGAAAAAAAACGAATTTGTGTCACTCTTCTGATAAACACAACAATAGACGTGTCTTATTTACTATTTAGATACCTCACACGTAATTGAGTTTACATGAGGCAATAATAGCTGAAGCCGGTTTACTAAAAATGCGAAACTCGGTAGCCAATTTTTAGACGGAGTTGCTGATAGGTCTGCAATTTTTCTGTACGGTACGGGGGTCCTTTCAAATCACGGCCGCTCGGCAGTCAAGGTTCGAGTTTCATGATTACCGTCTGCAGAGGGTTTGTAAAACCGTAAGTGCTACCCACTACTATAGACTACCAGTGTGTAACACCCCTAAACTTAAACCTGTAATGACGTCATATCTCGTAGCATAATAAATAGCAAATCGCAGCGGAAAATAAAACTAACTATCCTTGGTGTTACACGCCGTCACTCACCCTTGTGAGTAACAAGGCATCCTTACACTTCCAACATTACAACTTCCACACGCTGTGATGAACAGATACTGAGCACCCTAATTATTACAACCAAATCCAACTAAATGAGCAACTAACTGAAATACAACAACCTCAAAATACAATGCAAAACAAATCCACAAGTGTTTATAAAAACACAGCGGCTACCCTGTTTCCCGCACTCCGGCTTGTGTATTCTTCAGTAACCTGAAATGTTTGGCCCAATGAAGGGCTCAGCAAACTATGCTGGTATGCTAAATGTAGTCTTAAGCCTTCTAGATTCCTTAAGTCGTTAGCCATCTTGACATTAGATTCATTACATACAATGCCGGTTTATAATGATAACAGAAATAACTATAACACTTAACAACACATAACAATCCACCTGTAAATACCAAAGTACAATAGTACACAACACCAATAACCACATAACAATAACCACACAACAATAACCAATAATCGCACATTAATAAACCATAACAATAATCAAACAAGATACACGTATTAAACTGTACTTGTTAGTTAGTCACTTGGCTCTTATCCTTTAAACCAATCATTTAACCTTTCCAATTAATTTCCATCTCAAGTGTCATGATAAGACAAACCTTAATAACCTGTGAAAATGGACAGTGTGTCCCACTGGGTTCCAAAGGAACCGTTACCAGCAGACCTTATGGCCCTGGATAAATATATGTATTGACCGATCCGGTCGAAACTGTGCACCAACGGCAGTGCATTCCGCCATCCCCGAATGTGGCTGATGGATTTGGAGTGACTCCCTTCTTGAGTCTCTCATAGTGATCACAATGCGCAACCAGAAAGTCGAAACGATCTGGATTCCTCTCTTTATAAGTTTGGAGTAACTTGGCTTAGCACCCAATATCATTCGTAGACCTTAGTAACATCCTAATGGTCATGCTAAACCAATTTCCAAAGAAAACCAAGCTCAAAAACAAGTTAAAAACACAAATTGTGCACATTTTTGAAAATTGTCTTAGAAAGGGGTTTTAAGTGGCTAAATGCCCATGATGAAGTATTAATAACACCTCTTTTGTCATGACATGTACCCAGACGACAAACCGATGATCAAGACCTAAAAATGGATATCGAGGACCGCCCTGAGACCCAACCTCAACACACCCCGGTGATGGGTATGAAACCATTAGAACAGTCCAAGCTTACCCACGGACTGTTCCCGTAGGTAAATATATTACTAATCTGCATACTAAGGTCAATATTCCCCACGGAACTTTCTGTAGGTATTTACCCACGGATTTTTTCCGTAGGTAAATATACTACTAATATGACCACGCTAGCAGCAAACAAACCTATATACTAAGACCACTTTTACCTACAGAATTTTCCGTAGGTATTTACCCACGGTCAGTGACATAATAACCAATACTTGAAATAAGACTATCCCATTTGACCCTTGTTAGGTTCAATAATACCTAAAGGTCAGTTAGTCTTTTTTTTTCCAGTTTAGATGTATAAACTTTAGTCACAAGACATTCGCGTATAAAATACAACGCAACAGTTTGGGCAATCCCACATACAATATCATTCACATAAAATCATAGATATCTTCTTAAACATATAAGCACACAATGTCTGGACCTTAGGATAATCCTTAGGACATTCAGACCACACAATTAACATACCGTTCACCGGGAAATCACTAGCTTGACAAGTCCTGCTCTAGCAATTCTTTCACGTACGCTGTTATTTGTACATGCAATAACGTATATTTATTAATACGACTGTCCACTAAATAATATAATACAGTCACCGTAGAGTTTACTCTCGTTGTATACTAACTCCGTACGTTATTTATTTTCCCCCGGTTAATTAAACAGTGGCTCTTGAAACCCTGGCAGTTTCATCATTTCATGTGACGATCACATGTGATAATGAATTACCGTTATACGGTATAGCTTAATCTCATTAATTAAATTCCCTTAAGTATTCTCACTTATCATTCTTATCATATCACATAGTTATTCATGTTATAACCATCTTTATTTAATAAGCTTTATATTATATTTCATTATTTACCATAATACATTATATCACATAATCTTAATTCCTTTCTTTATTAAATTACCAAAACCACCATAATAATTCGGTATTTATAATTTATACCCTACAACTTTTATAAATTATCAAATAACCATATAACTTCTATATTTTACTAACCAACCACATTAATTTCCGGAAATTACATTTGCACCCAACAATTTTCGCAAATCATAATATACCCACTTATAATTTTCGCTTTTCATAAACAACATTCCTTTATTCACAAATCAACCCCAAAACTTCATATAAGTTACATATTAACTTATAAACTATAGTTTTAATATTTATTTTTCTTAAATACCGAAAATACCCATATACTTTCTCAAATTACATAACCGACCCAATTTAAATTCGGTTTTCAATCAATAATTCCATAAATTACATATTCACCCCAAAACTTTTACAAACTCATTATTTTATGTCACAAATCATTTTAACTCAAGGTTTTTAACCAACACTTTGACCAAGACTTAATTTCTTAATTAATACTTCAATATACCCATAAAATCATATATATATTCGGTAACACACTAAACTTTCCAATAATCACAAAATAGCCCCAAACCTTATTAAATGTCATTCTTAGCACTTAAACACTTATTTAAATTCACTAAAATTCATAATATAAATTCCCATCTTATATTATATTATAAATACACCAAATAATTCTTATGTTCTCGGTAATACACATTTGTACACTAAACTTTTCAGAAATTACATTTCAACCACATAACTTATTTAAATAGCCATTTAAATACTTGTAGCTATTTTTAATGTTCTCAAATATTTGTAAAATAAGTTAATACACTTATATGTATTTCAAAATTCATCAAATGTCCTATATTGCCCTCGGCCATTATTAAACTTTATCATATGATTTTAAAAAACTTGTTTTGAACTCATAATATTTATATATGCCATAAAACACTTCTAAAAATTATGCTAATGTCTTAGAATGATTATATACCAAAAATAGAACATAAAATACCTAGACTTCTCGGTTTGAATAATTGTGTAACATAATTAATTTTTATGACTTAAATATATATACTTTAAGGTAATAACCTTACCTCACATGTTATAAATTATTTCCTTGACAATTTAACCTTATTCTTTTCGGTTTTAATTTATTCAAGGGTTACACAAGATTTTATAACAAAGTTTGAAGTTTGAATCAAACTTAAACTTAATAAACTTTATTTAGATAAACTCACCCTTAAATCAAGACAATACTTGTGCTTGATTTTTCCTTGAACTTCCAAGCTCCTCAAATGCTTATTTGAAGTAGATAATTCGAACTCCTTGTAAATATATAGGAGATCTATTTGTTAGACTTCTAACAAAAGTTTATAATTAATATTTGTAGAAATTTTACAAGAGTTTACCTTAGGAATTTATCAAGGTATTTTTGGTACACCTTGAGATGATTGTAGATCCAAGTTCCCTTCATGAAATAATGAAGAGAGTATGGATTTAGATGGCATAATATTTTCGGATATATAGGATACTTTGCCTAAGGTTTTCAAATATGAAAATACCTTAGATTAACCTTGATTACTCCTTGAATTGATGTTGAATCAAGACAACTCCTTGGAGTACAAATTGATGGCGATTTCTTGTAAGCTTGATAGGATTATTCTTGCTTCAAGACTTGATAGAATTAGCTAGGAAAATACATTAAAATGGTGTTAGGAATTGTTACACCATTAATGGAGTTATTGGGACTTAGGAGTTGATTTAGAGAATGAAGGAAAGAGAGGACAAGAGGGAATACTTACCATACGTGAATAAGAGCAATTGAGAAGTGATGTTCACGTAGGATATTTGAAGAGAATGGAGGCTATTTGATTGTTATTGATTAATGTCTTTATTTATGTTATTTGATTACCAATTATTGCATAATCAATTCACCATTATTTGCATAGCCACACTAGTCTTACGGCTGTAGGGTATATCATCAAAATGGTCACTCCATTCATGCTAGTTAACGGCTAAAAAGATTGGTTAGAATTAATTTAGCTTTGTTTATGAATTGGCTTTATTCTAAGATGTATATTATATAGTCTAGTTAACCCTTTTATTCTTGCTTGTTGCTGGCATGCACGATCATTTATTCAGGCTATACAAATTCCACTTACGTATTCAATTGTCTAGCTTCTACGTTTAGTATACTTGCATTAGTAGTGTTATTAATTTAGTTAATTGTTTGTGAAGTTTTAGACTTAATTATGTTGGTTAATCATGCTTAATTATTTATACATGCAGGTGTGGTCATTCGGATAAGCTTGGAGCAATTCAAACAGCTTTATCATATTTGTTACGGTAATATATATTAGTAGATAGTTAGACTTTGTTTGTTAATTTGCAACATGTCAATTATGTAAGTTAGGTCATGGTCTCCTAGATTAATTTAACTAGTAATCATACAACATTTAATTCCCACCATGTAGTCCATTATTGATAATCATATGACATTTGATCAAATAATTTTACTTGTATAATTGTCTAGTAGAAGTGTGACTAGAGTAGCATGTTAATCAAATTTTTGGCACTTGTCTTATAGTAATTTAGTGGGCAATTAATCACTCCCCTAGCATATTCCATTCGGTGGTTTCTAGCTACAGCACATGGTGCTCCATGTTATTATTATGGTAATACCATCACTAGTAGACTAGGTAAGTCCACGTTAGTTTTCATATAATTAATGTGCTTAACCTTTGTTATCTTTCTTTCTTTTTGCAGGTGCTTTGTACGTGGCTTGCTGGAGCAAATTAAAGTTCCACCATGCAGATGGTAGTTGATCGCATATGTGCTGTAGTATAAAGGCTACTCCACTTGTTATTACACTCACGGTAATGCTTAGCAAGTTAGGTTTATCTCTTGTTTTGTTTTTTTTTTGTTTAATAATTGTACTAATCTTTGCTGTTTCCCTCATGCAGGTACACGTACTAGAGTCTTCAAATTGGTTGAATTAAGTTGTTTGACTCATCATGTAAGTCATGCGTGAGTCACCTATGCATTAGGAAAATTTTATGAATTAAACTTGCCAAAGATGACACCAACTCACGCATGGTATAGAGCAGGATTGGGACCTATTTTTCATTTAACTTTTGCTACAATATATTGTACTAAGACCATACTAATATGTGTAATAGGTTCCAGCATTTAATTGGTACATTTTTATTATGGAAAAAGATGAAAGTTTTAAGGTAAAAATGTTGATTTTAGGTACCTTTGTGTCCTAAAAATCAATCCCATATATACTATGAGTTTAGTACTGGAACCAATTGGTTTAGATGGTCATTTTATCCACTTTTAAGTTTATCAACTCGTGGCTTGTTAAAAGCTTCAAGGTATTTGCGAAAAACGCATTTTCATGACACCCGAAGGTGCGTTTTTGTGCTTTAAGGATTTTCCTAGGAATTAATTAGTCGCTATGACCTCCAAGTATTTATTGACATCATTTACAGTCAATAATAATATATTAAGGTGTTACATTAAATTATATGGGGTTATATAAATTTGTAACTCAATTTTCGGGCTAAAGGGGCACTCCCGAGATAAAAGGAGCGTTAAGAAATTTCCCCCGAGCTCTTTGTTTATTTTTGAAGAATTATCTTGGGAATTCTCTCTAGAATAATTAATACTAATTTTAGGAACTCTAGGAATAATTTTTATAGGGGTTTCGTGCCACCTTGGCACTCCTCCTAAGCATTCCCGGCCCTTATGGGGCCCACTTCGGGAACTTCCCGAACTTGTATTTTTTTACTCAGATTATAACGAGAACTTGTATCTTAAGATCATAAATGATCCTTGGTTAAATTCATATAATATTCATAGCTTTATAATTGTTTAACTTAAGGTCGGGCTTTTAACGCTCGTTTCTAACCTTAAGGAGTTTAGGTGCGTTTTTAACGCCCAAGTGTTTATATGCTTTCTTAGGGTTTCATAATCCCCCAAATAATATTTATAATTCCAAAAATAATATTTATTTACTTATATTTAATTATTTAAATGTTAGGGGTATTTCACAGTGTATCTGTTCAATTAAGGGATATGATAAATAATGTTAATTCATCAACATATTTGTTCAATACATGATGTAGACCGAGTGTAGTGGTCACGCAATTCCATTGGTATACATTAATTTGCTTTGCTTTAAAGAACGATCCCTTTGAACATGTATCATGTATATTCATCTACATAACAGCAGGTCTTTATATCACCCGATAACTACTTATTTTAACCTATTCTCTTATATACATTATATAAATGCATAACAACTTTATTGTGTTCTTAATAATCCTCATTTGGTCTACTAGCATAAGCACTGGAATTTATTACAATGTGTCTTCAATTGTAAAAAAATTGTTTAGAAACAAATTTCTCATGGTCGTATAGCCTAAGTTTTCAACACATAGTTATGGAGACCAAAAATCATCTCTAACTTCTTCAAAACATCAAACTGAACCTAGATTTTTTCACCATTTCAGATTCCAGCCGGTAACACTCGGTAATTACTCTTAGCCACAATAATTTTCATAACCTCATAATTTAACACTAATCACATTCTATCACAGAGTTTTATTCATTACTTAAGTAATTTCCAAGGTTCCCATTGTAATCTCGGTAACCCGAAGTAAAAAGTAGTAAACATAAAGAACATTTTTTAGATTATTACATATATCATATATGCGTGACATAATGCACACTATTGATTATTTACGATTGTTTAGTGAATCAGATTTTAGGGAAATTTCACCAAATACCACTGAGTTTTTGCTTAATTCATTATATACCACTGTGTTTCTAAAATTACATAGGATAACACTGAGTTTTTACTTATTTCACCAGATAACACTCTGTCACATATTCCGCTAACTTCTCCGTTAATATCCCTAAAAAAAGACTAAACTATCCTATTATTAGTTAAACTGAGGTGGTATCGTATGGAATTTATCAATATGACAATTCATTATGAGGCAATCAATTAATTAGAAGAGTATTTTTTATCATTTTCCAAGAAAAATAACAAAGAAGTTAACAGAATATGAGACAGGGTGTTATCTGGTGAAATACATAAAAACTCAATGTTATCATGTGTAATTTAAAACACAGTGGTATATCGTGAATAAGCAAAAACTCAATGGTATTTGGTGAAATTTCCCCTATTTTATTTACGCTCAACCCGAGACGTTACATGATTTTGATACCTTTGATTTGATAGTGATCAATAAAACCAAATTTTATAGGCCGGGTCTTCAAAATTTCCACTCGATAAAAAAAGGGGACTTCCCGCCAATATAACGCAGTCGTACGGCCGCGGGTCTGTCAAGGGCAACTACTAGCACTGACAACAGTGGTTTTAAAACCGAAACTGAACCATAACATAATCACCATTAACTTCAGTCTTAATTCTTTCAAAAACCGAACTATACACACTATAAATTCTCGTATTAACTAATGTTGAAGAAAATAATCAAAATTAAAAAAACGTACAAACTAAAATCTGTATTACATACGTTGAGGAAGAAAAAAAAATTAAGACAACTGTGTGTTTGAAATTAATGTTGGAAGTTAGAAATTTCAAAATATTTAATAAAGTGCTTCTACTTTCAATTAAACAATTTAAGTTTAGTAAACTCGCGGTCTAGTTAATAAATTAAAATGCACTGTTTAAAAACATAAAATTATAATTAGTGTTCCACATGTCAAGTTGTAATTAAATTAAGGAAATAGGGTACCCTCACACAATAGAAGGGGTACCGAAGTAGTACACATTAACAAATTGAGAAATCTAGTTACAACATTTTGACACAAGTGTCATAAATATCCACAAACATACCATGTTTATACTGCACGCAAAGGAATGAAACAGCTATATAAAATAAAATTACACCACTAATTATGTTAAGTTAAGAGTTGGTTACTAATGTATAAAATGATTCGAATTATAATTATCTGTTTAAATTTATTCTTTAGTGTTGAGATTGATTGAAGTGAAATTTACATATCATGATTATTGAGTAACTATTTTGTGTAATGTCAAATCGAATTTGACCTAATAATTGACTCTAATAAGACCCATGACCCGAAAGGTATAAACAGATCAGAGCCTAACCAGAACTGAAGGTTTTCCAAACCGGAGTCAGACCAGGCGAAAGTCAACCAAACTGATAGTCATCCAAATGGGATCCGAACCGACCCAAAATTTTAACAAACAAAACTCAACCCGTACCAAACGAACGAACCAAACAACAGATTGACCCCACTACTTATAGCCCTACCATCCTCCTCTTTACACTGACATTTCTCCTCATTCGCTTTTGATTTTGCTTTCCATTTCCAGAAACCCCATATCCCCGAACTAGCACACAACTCTGCTGATCGGTACAGCAATGGGAGGAACTCCATCATCTGCTGTCGCCATTAAGACCTTCAAATGGAAGGAGAACTGTCTCTCAGCTGGAGAACTAACAGCCACCCCAATGGGTGACCGACCTGAGTTCAATGCATTCCCATTTTGTCATCTGATACTGTCTCACACGGCAAACTGTACACGACGAAGAGGCCGACCCTAAGGCTATAGAGAGCGGGTTAGCCAATTGTGGAACATCGAAGGTAAGCTCTGCATTGAACATCAAGAAGGTATATGTTTGTTCTAGTTTTCGATAGCGATGTAAGTTTGGGGAATTGATTGATGGAGGTCCGGGATGTATGATGGATCTCTCCTCGTCCTCGGTTTCGTGGACACGGCGAAGCCTCTGGCGGATCATAATTTATTGGTCTTTCCCATGTGGGTAAGGATTCACGGCCTTCCATTGTCGCTACATAGCGAAGAGTCGGCTTTCAGGCTCGCAAAGCGCTTCGGCGTATTCATGGATTATGACGAACAGGGAGGTCGCTTGGATGGTGGCTATCTTCGAATCAGGGTTTGGATGAGTGTTCATCGTCGGATTTTACGCTGCCTGAAAATTTCTGTGGAGGGTGTGGTCACCCTAAGGGTCTCAATGAGGATCTACCCCCGGTAATGTTCCGATGTGGTGTTTTCGTGCATTCTACAGACGACTGCCCTCACAAATCCGCGTGCCCAGCTGGAGTATTTCCTTACCGCCCATCCAACATGCATGACCTTACGCATGAAGGTGAAGGTAGTGTCACAGACAGCTCCTAAAACGACGATCTTGCTTGCTACCTATGTCAGCATATAGTCCCGTTCGAAGCTAACATCTATGGATAGATTAAGTTTCTGGCTGAACTGCTTACTACTGTTATGCTTACCTTTTGTTTGGATCATTAAGTCGATAATGTAAATTATTTTTGCTGGTACGTAATTTGACGAATTACAAAAAGCAAAAAAACTATTGAATGTACACGCATAAGGAAGGCAGTACGGCATAACCACTCAGTGCTAGATTTTATCACTTTCATTTAAAAAATACTATATTTCATCACCAAACGTTACACTAATCTAGTACCTAACTTCAAGTACAAAAATATTAATTAACATATAAAAGTGGCCTAAAACTATGGCCACATCAGAGCATTATTATCAAAGAAACCAAATTTGGTTTTTTAACACTCTATCCTATTACCCCCTCGTCAAATCGTTTTAAAAACTAATATATATAATTTTTACTAAAATCACAGAACCCATCATTTGGTTTTAAATACTCTTTACTCATTATATCATTTCAATTTTACTTATGAATTAATATTACATTATGAACATTAATACTATTTTAAATAATACACGTATAATCGTAACTCAATATTTTATTCATGATTATCGTTTTATTATTATAAACAAAAGTAAACTATATTTATTCATATATATTATTAATGTAATATTTGTATTAATTTCCACTCTATACTTATGATTAATATATTCCAACAGTTTGGAAATGATTACATTGGTATACATTGATTTTTTATGTACAATTCAATATTACACTCTATTATCACTAAAATACAGATAATAAATTTTAAATCACCTAGCATATATTAAATGAAAAAATAGTCAATATCAATCTTATTATGGAAAATGAGATTTTATGAATTTTGATATATTTAGTTTATTTACAATATCTTTATTAATTTTTAGAGTATTACTCCCATCCGACCAATAGCAAATAATTTAACATCAACATTTATTGAACAATATGTTGATGTATCTAGATTGTCAGTCATATCGTTTATTGAACAAATGCAGTGATGGAGTTCAAATCTATTGTAGTGGGTAGCACTTCACGGTTTTAAAACACTCTGCAGACGGTAATGGTTTCGTAGTTCTCGATACACGGAGGTTGTTTTTACTGGGTTAATGACTACAATCCTCAAACTTTTCTTCAAAGCGTTTTTTATAGTTTGTTGTTCGGCTCTGCATCAGCCGACTTGAAAAAACGATACTATAACTTTTTCACATAAAGAGATAGATCTAATAGGCATACTGATTTATTTACCTTTTTTTTGAAAAGATCATACTGATTTATTTACGAACCTGCGGTATTTGTGTCTTTTCATCAACGGCACAATATTCAACAATTTACATATGCACTGTAAAGAAGATTACCAGACCCCACCATCCGAACCGAGGAGGCTCTTGCCATCTGTCAACCATACGTTCCTCACTTATTACGAATTATCTGGATCAGACAATTGTAATGATGGCCCACAGTACATCGTTTTATGTAAACCATATCTTTGTACGTCTAAATCAAAATAAATGTTACGTAAACCTAGGGTTGTGCTCAGTAAACCGTATCTATGTACGTCTCTTTTTTCTTTTTGTTTAAACCTGTACGTCTATTTTATGAACATGATAATATTTTTTATATTTTAATGATATCAATAAATTTATATAGATTATGTATATGTAATGTAATATTTTTAATTTTATGCAGTTTACTTTTTAAAAAATAATTTAGATATTATTCAAAAATATTTAATTATATCGTTAATATTTAATTTTATGCAGTTTACTTTTTAAAAAATATTTTTGTTATTATTCAAAAATATTTAATTATATCGTTAATATTTATATATATATGATTGATATTTATATCTATATATGATTATTTGTATAACACTTAGGGGCATATTGTCAACTTTAAAAGTACTATGTTAACTAGTGAGGGTAATTTTGTCTTTTTCCATCTACATTGGCATTTTCTTTTTTTTAGCGGCATGACATTTCATGAATTAGCGGCAATTCATGAAATTTCCGTCCCACGAATTTAGACATTCACCCTTTTTCCAACTGGAGCCAAAAAGGTGTCTCCCTCGACTCCTCGTTCTGTGTAGATTCGCTTCTTCACTTCCGAGCATCCGATCGACCTTCATCCTCTCATCATCATCATCACCGTCCTTCGTTAATAGCTGCCTCAATGGAAGTCCAAACAGCCCCACGGCGATTTCGTCTAGGAATTGGATGAGACTTCTCTAACCAACATGAACGCGCTATCACCCCCCACCCCCTTGATTCATCGTTTCGAGTACCTTGGCATCCCCTCATTCGATTACTCGTTTGGTGAACTGATCGGTACCCGGGTCCCTCCTAGCGAAAGGCATCGGTACTTGGAGCGCCGGTTGTGTCCCATCTGTGTGCTTTTACAGATGAGCTATGTGTTCGACATTGCCATGGTAATGTGTATGTTTTTGGCTTCACAGACTCGGAGAGTATGTCATACGCGCTTGAAGGTGGTCCATGGGTGATTGATGGAACTCTCCTTGTACTCAGTACTATAGACAAGACAAAGCCCGAGGAAGCACATGAATTCAAATTATTCCCCATCTGGGTTAGGATCCACAATATTCCGTGATCGCTGCATAATAAACAGTCGGCTAAAAAGCTTGGTTCGCGTTTCGGGCGATTCATAAAGTACGACGACTTCAATGGTCGATTCCTTGGTGATTTTCTTCGAATCATGGTTAAGATACGTACTGATCGTCCAATTTGGCGTTGCGTGAAGATTTCTGTGAAGGGTGTGGCAGTGTTGACTCTTATACGCGGCCATTAAGCCATGAGTCTTATTCGACAAAATATTTGCAACATATTTATTTAATTTTTTTTAAAATCTAAAATAACTGGATACGACATTATATTACGCGAGGCGTCTCAAAATTTGAATAATGCGGGAAATATTTGGCGTCGGTCAACGACGTCGTCGACCAAGTGGTCGGGGGACTTTAGATGACGGTTTTTATAATAACCGTCTAATAATGTGAGCGTACATATCTCCGATCAATTATTGGTAACGGTTAGTTCTATAAACGGCGTTAATTATTTCCGGCCCTCCTATTAATCACGCTTTGTAGACTGTAGTTATGCGGCTTATGCCGTTATTAAATGAGCCATCGTTAAACGGTTCCGTTCCACCAGTTAATATATCATGTATGATTAAATTTTATTAAATTTTGAAACTAAAAGAATATATAATTATTCATCTAAATTATTAGTATAATTTGTTATTATTTAACACTCGATATTTAATATTAAAATATTATAATTAATTTTGAAATGAATAAATTCGTAAACATTATATCTTTAAAATTATTTCATTGTTACAATTTTTATCATTAAAATTAAAATAATATTTATTAATTTACCTAAAATAAATATATATTAAAAACATGAGTACATAGTCAAAATCGATCTCGTTTTTGTAGAGAAAGAGACGTTAAGATTGTTTTAATATTTTTGTTAATTTTTTTCATTATTTGTTTTTAAAATATTAAGATTTAAAAAATATATACGATTTAACTTTTTAGTTTTAACTTAATATATATCTTCCACCTCATTTTTTTTTAACTTAAGAACCATGAAAACCACTGACATATCTTCGCAACGTAATGAAACCAACGTTTTTTTTTTCTTCCATTTTTTCCCCTGCCACCACAGTAGATACACCGGGATGGCTATTTCCAAAATTCGATGGTTACAGAATAATACGGGGTTAATATGGACAAATGATGTATGATCAGTGATTAACCTGCCCTGTAATGCTGTTAACACCTGAATTGTTTTACTAAATGCATGCCTACAATTTTTTTTATTATTATTTTTTTTGGTTTTTGAGGTAGGATGGGTACAATCTAGACAGAGCCCCCCGACCGATCTTCGGTGAAATTTCATGAAGTAGTAATACACTTAATAAGTTCAATTATACGTTGACAAATGCATTCACACTGACGAAATAATCAGTACAGAGTTTTAAAATGTTAAAGACATCCAAAATAATAATGATATTCAGAATACGACTATAGCTACATTAGATGAACCGGTTTTCAGATATCAAAGATGATTGCTTGCCAAAAGTTGATTTTAATCAATTGTCACCGGCAACAGTATAACTACATCTTTCTCCTCCAAATTTCAGACTTCCTTTGCCCACTCAACCGATCCTAGATGGGTAGAAATAACAAGTTTTTCATATTCACGCCTAAACTCAACTACATGTCCAACCAGGTGTTTGAATTTAAACTATTACTTCGTCTAAGATGCATTACAAAACGTGTTTATTCGTTCACTTATGGTGCTCCGCATTTCATTATATCGGCATGTAACAAAAACTTGCAGATGTATTTGTGTCGAAGTGATGAAAGTTGTGGCTCCTGCATTGTATGCGCAAAAACACACAGTTACACGCCGATCATATAGTAATCAACTTATGGATAGTAAACGGGTGATCACATCCCGTGTAATGGATTAAATGACTACTTACATATACTTTCCGAAAACCTGTATTCCATTTTTTGATGTCTCCCATAAAAGTCTCCATGTGCCTAATCGCGAAAACACCACAGTCCGTATTATTGTGCCTAGACTGCCACTGGAGACGTGGCACCTGTAAACCATAAGACGTGACTGTGCTCTCTTTAGTTCCTGTGTCGTACGCCGACGAGATGAATGTTGACATACATTGTATCTGTATATATAAATTTGTGTATTAACATTCATGTGTAACTGTTTCAAATGCATGAAGCTGTATAAGGTAAACAAATGTCAACCGTGCATACCAATGGTAGCACACTTCCTCCATATTTGTCTAGAGGGTCATAGCGTGGGCACGGAAGTGGTCGATTGTCTAACACCCAATTTACCCTGTTACTGAGATCTACCACCAGCAGGAAGAAGTGATCATGGGTCGTTACTGGTACGAAGAACAGGTTGAACTTTTTTATGTCATCCTTACAATACCCAGCGTTGTTGAACTCGTACAGCAGTTGACTGGTAACAACGGACATATCTCCGTTATTCGTATGTACAGATGCGCACAACTGCAAGGGCAAGACAATAGGGAGATACAAAATGACAATATGTATTGATAGTCCATGTAGACAAATCATAACCGGGCCTACTCAGGGAGACACTTACGTACACCATCGTGCTGAAGAAGAACCGCCGTTTAGCCCGTTGACCTGTCCTGGAGTCTTCCTGGTTAAGGATTTTTGACTGCAAATCTATCATTGAGTTGAGCACCGTGGAGCCCGATATAAGGCTGGCAAATCCTCTCGTGTTAGTATCTCTGCTCCTTGTGTATACAATGTTTCCCTGATGGCCAAAAAACAACATTATAGAGTCTCCAGCAACTGGTATAAATGGTAAACGGCAAATGAATATGATTAGATGCAACACTTACGTAATGTCATCTGAAGCTAACAGGAGTGAATAACACAATTGTTCCAATCGTGTCTCGGCCGCATCGATATCAACTTGTTTGTTATGATACGGAGAGACATACAACGCTCTAGCTGTTGGACATGTACTAGTTTCTACTAGACCTCTACGACAGACTTCCTGCGTCACAGCGATTAGATCATCTTGATGTTGAATTGACTGGCTTACGTATTTAGCAGACCGTTCCCTGCTCTCCAGTCCTTCCTCATCTGATCTCAGTTGCCTCTTCCTTCCTTCAAACAAACGTTTTTCTTCCGCAAGCTGCATTCGTTCCTCTTCTAAGCGTGCTCTATCATCAGCAAGGTTCTTACGCTCCTTCAGATTTTCGTCTCTGAACATCTCATTTTTACTTCTCTCGACATCAATATAAGCCCTTCGATATTTATATACCCTTGTTCCTTCGGAAAAAACTCTTCCCCGACTGCCAGTGTGCTCTCAAACCTCTTAATCAGACCATCTATAATTGTGATTAGCCCACAAGGTATGCTTGAAAGACATCTTCCATCCAGCGTGTGCATTCTTGCTGGAGTGCAGCTCTTACATCATCAGTTAGGCCAATCTCTCTGTTTATTATCCTGTGACCACCTTCAACACCGCCACTATTTGACTCTGTTCCATCACGAAATGGGGTAGTCGGTATAGTTTGTGTATCGTCACGGGCTATCGGTCTGTCTGCTACCACCTCACATGTGGGAATAAGGTCGTGTGGTGGTACAGATATCTTATGCAACTCGTTTTGGTCCCTTGGATTGTCTGTGCGTGGTACGATGGACTGTGAAATTACAATAGAGTAGAAAAGTTATGACATATGATCAAATAGAGGTAATACATAATGCAGAATAAGAATTGCTGTTATATTATACAACTTGAACCTGGTTATGAGTCCATTCAACCAAGCCCCAACGATTGTCTTTGTAAGTTTCTGCACCAAGGCCGTAGCCCCCGATAGACTTCTCCCTGACCAATCTATCTTTGTATCTGACGGTATTCCACCCGGAGATTGCTGGATACCCAAAATGATCTTCTAGCCCCAAAACATAGGTCTTTTCAAAATACAAAAGGTTCAGGAACAGTAGCGGCCCGCAGAACTGATGGGTTTTGCCGTTGCTGTTTTGGTACTTTCGAACTGAATCAATTAACTTCACAATCGTGTATCTACACCAATCCAGACGGGCAGCATACGTAGGATCAACTAATAAGGGCAGTATCTTGTCGTTGCATCGAGGGCTACTTTTGCCGCTTACACAGGTGGAGACGATGGCACAAACGAAGCTTGATTTAAACATGTCGGTTGGACCCATCGTTGGCCATTTCATTATCATGTCTTTCGTGTGGGCGATTTACTACCAAACTCTGTGATCCATTTATTTTCCCACTCTCTGTACTCATCTGACCCTGCTGACCCCTTGTTCTCTGTGACGGGATCACCACCTAGTGCAAAACCTAGGATGTTGTGCACATCATCCACTCTGACATTCAATGTTTTTCTGTTTGAAAGATTTAATTGACAGATACGCCAGTCGAAATGGTCCGCCAACCACTTGCCTAGTTCATAACTGATGGAATCAATTCCTAAACTAAGGAAATGCCCAAACCCGATGCTGTTCACAGCTTCACGCTGTTCAGGTGTAAGCGTCTGAATACCCCTATAGAGGGCGGTTATTGACATTCTGCTTTGGAATCGAGGGTTTGGCGTCCTCTTTTTGGTTTCCATCTCGGGCAGAGTTGAGTCCGCGTTACGTTTCTTCTTCGACCTATTACGGTTGCTCCAAGGATCTGATGATAGCGGTATAGCCTGCGGAGACAGCACCATCTGATACCCTGCGGAGACAGCACCAACGGTTGGTAAGGGTGCTGAGGTGCTGCACTCCGGCGTATCTCCTTCCCTGCTCCTCTTCCTGTATGATCTACAAAAATTATAAGACGGTGTAAATAGTTGAACTTTTGAACATTTTTATAACTAGACAACTCCATTTTCGGATTGCTTTTTCGCTTAATTTTTTTATTTGTGCAAAAAAAAAAACCGTAGAAAGTAGTTGGATGCCATGAATGGGAGCACCATAGTGATGATGAGTTTCCATTCCCGAAGCCGTTAAATAAGAAAAACGAAGTAGCACTCAGGTTCCCCATAATTGATTAGAACTCATAAAACCCTAAATGTCGAGTTTTTAAAAAATTCGAGTTCTAGTGAAAAACCCGTAGTCGTCAACTGTGGAATAACAAGTAACTGCAGAAATATCAGACACATGTGTCAATGGTGCAATAGAGTCAACCTGGTACAGGTTTTTACGCTATTAGATGTGCCCTTCCTGTTGGGGTCGCCATCTTTGTCATCATTCCTTCTATATTGTTTATGCTTGTTCTGGTTAACCATCGATGGACGCTGCCTGCTCAAACACAAGGTGTTGTTTAGTTTTATTTTTAATATAAAAATGGGGTTATATCAAGGTTGAACTGTTGAAGAAGAAGACGGGTTGTGCTGTAAAATGTATGTAGATGCGCATGTAAACGATCACTGTCCGAACGAATATATAGGACTCCCTCCGTCCTGGATTGACCGTCCTGTGTAATCTCTCGACATGTCGTTTGACTTCATTTTAACATATTACATAAATTAATTTTAAAAGTTTAAACTTTTGAATATGATTTTTATTTTTTTTTTGAAACCAAAGTTTTGCATACGATTTCTTACATGATAAATTATATGTTACAAAATCTAGTTTTATAAAAGTATTTTCATACATGCTTAATATTGAAGTCAAAAACGTGTCTTAAAGCGTCTGAGGACCGTTCTGGCGGGAAAGCTCCTGGGTGACGTGCCCGGCTAAGAAATAACTCCATATTTTGGGTATGGATGACCATTCGGTTTCCGCTACTTCATTTTCAAAATATTGCTTTGTTTTTTCTTAAGCTTTAAGTATACACCTTTGTCCCAAAAACAAATCTGTACAATCATTTCAACAATTATAATATATAAATAATTATTTAGATTTATACAGTCAGGGAAACAACACCCCCTTGGCGGAGCAGCACATATATGATGGTAACTACGGAACTTTTTACTGTAGGTCCTTTCAAATCACCGTCTTGTGCAATTAATGGCCTGCCGCCCCACAGTGCACAAGATCTTGATACGGAGGAGTGACATCCTGGTGCAATCGATTTGATAAATAATCCAAGTATCAGTCTGTTTGTTCAACTGTACACGCTTTTTCATGGTCGCCCTAGGGATTACTACTCTGTAGACCCTCAACAACGGCATGCTTAAGATTCCGAAAACCTCCGACTTGAATCTTACCAGGACAAGCATTTATTGTTGCACCGTGGTACACACTTGTCATAATTAGTGACAACTGGATGGGATAATAGTACTCCACGCTAAAGATCCCAAAAGGCCTGATCTATGTTGGTTGACGATAGTACACATTTTGTGTTCGTTGCTAATAGTAGCATTTATTTGAACCTGCTTGTTATCCACAAGTCATATGTGAGCTTAAAAAACTTCAAATTTGACTGATGGACCAAAATATAACACTTTAGCATCGTCCATGTAAAGTTTCATTAATTTTGGACATTTAAACATGTTTGAAGTTGAATTACGAAAATCACAGGGGTATATTGTGAATTACGAAAGAAAACCAGAGTTGTCCTATTTAGGTCCCATTTTCCCGCGCTCGTTTTTCTTTCCTCTATTGCCCGAAAACCACTGTACCGATTTTCCGTGTTTTCTGCCCGGCGTTTGGTTGGTGCCACACCCAAAATATGCATACCTTTCGCATTGAAATCGCAGTGCTGGCTATGAAATCGCAATACTGGTATATACGGGATTTCACATGACAGATGATGTAACGGTGGTTAACCATTGTTAATACTATGCCATCTACAGTACGGTTTTACTTAGTGATGCATGATCACTTGCATGGGAACATGTAAACAGAGCAAGAAGAAGTAATATACTTAATATAAATTGGAAAATATGTTGACGAAAACCTTTACCACACCGCGTTCGATTCGCCAATCTGCCTTGCGGTAGCTTTAAGCTACTTTTGCTCAGACAAATGTCACTTTTTAATTGGTGTGTAGGTTAACAAGAGGAGCATTTACCATAATTTACAAGCTTTATGATGAGAAGTCCGTACACCCCCTATAATGCTAACAACTACAACACTGTCTGGTTACATACAAATGTAACCGAAAACCATGCACGAAACTTAAAAACTTCCGTCCTACTTGCCCGTTACCCTATTCGGACGTCTATTCCTACTCTTTCGAATGTTCACCTTTTGATCTTCTGCCTCGGTCGCTGTTGTTGATGCTTCAAGTATGTGATCCTTCAGCAAGTTCTGAGACTGTAACAGCAAAACAGCAGCGATTCTTTGTCGATGGTAAGATAGAGCATCCTTACTCGTCCAACCAGACCAATGTGATGTGTCAGGTACCAAACGTTTGGTAAACAAGGATTGGTAATTCTCCATGAGCCTCATGCAGTGCACACCGCAGTTCATCTCGTCCCCCTTTTTGAACAACGTGGTTATGTCCCACTTCCACTCTGTCACCGTGCTATCGACTATTTCATGATATATGAGCCAGCAAACTACATTCTTAATCTGCAATGTACGTGAGACAATCGATACCTTCACGGAATAAGTAAATATATAACTTCAGGGAGTGCACACGCAAAATTAGATGATAGAGAATCGGCAGATAATATTACCATAACCATGGCATGTGTCTTGACGTCCCTGAACCGTTTTGCTGCGTTGGGTAAGGTGTCCAACCACTGGTAACGTTTATGAACCATGTTTACGACAACAAGCGCATAGTGCGCATCGAACAACGCCGGAAAAACAAACTGCATGTTGAAAAAAAAGAAAAAAACATTGCAGCGCGAAAGGCATGCAGTAGTCAGTCGCCCAGTTCAGGATACATAAATACTTAACGGGTCTGAAGGCCTTAAACTTACATATTTACACTTTCTTATGGTGTCGACGCTGTCAATTCCTATAGATCTGGTGAAGCTGTCAAATTGTTTTAAAAATGTTTATCCTCACACGATGAGACTTCTTGCACAGATGCCTGTGACTGGAACGAAGACAACGGTTATATGATAATCCAGCGTCACGGAACATAACAATAATCTGCAGATGAGCAGTAATACACGGAACGTGGCTTACCATGTACACAGGCAAGAATAGGCACTCGGTCAAATTGTTCGAAAACACAATTCGGTTGACGTAGTACACAAAGGTGTTGACAACGTTTGAGTTTACCCAAGAGTCATCATTCAATGTCAAGATGTCAGCCTGTGACAGTTCAGTGATACCATCCCGAAATACACATATTCCTGCGAAACATGATTGTGTAACAATTCATCAGTAAGTAACTAATCGTACAATGCTAATAGAACTTGACGTTACTGAGTGTGGGAGCTTACGCCGGGTCTTCAGTGACAGCTCCCCTCACGTACTTGACAATTTTATACTGCAGATCACTCAACTTCATCGCTGTACGCTTAGTGGTGGTAGAGACAGACGGCGAACGGACATGGCGTCCTTTTTTCACTAGCCTAGGCAGCATCGGACAGGGAGTGTCACCCTTGTCACTTTTTCCAGGAGAGCCGTTAGTCAGATTCATTAGTTTACTTCCGGTTGTAACATCTAGGGTATAAGATGACACCAACGTCTCCGACTGATGATCCTTTAGACTTTCGATCGGTTCATTTAAATCGACAACACGCTCGTCCTCCTTTTGGTGTGGTTCGTCTGCATTCCCTACACTTTCCGCCTCCATCGATACCTTATAGCCATTGACACTGCCATTCATTCTTACATCAACTGTACGTTCTATGCGATCCGCACCTTTGGGTTCCTGCCCGACCTCGCCGTCCCCTATTATTGGTATTTCTTCCACCTTCCCTCTGCCATCCGCTTCCTCCACAACCTCCTCCGGAGGTACCATACCCACATCCACGCCCTCATGCGTTGTCATATCTTCTAAGCCCTCATCGACCACTTTGGCTTCATGACCAACATCGCCGTCCGCCATTAGGGGTATACCTTCTGCCTCGCTGATGCCATCCACCTCCGTTAACTTCTCCTCCGCTAGCAGACCCACGTCCATAGCCTCATGCATTGTCACATCTTCTGCATCATTCCCTTTTGCCGGGGGTATGTTCTCTTCCTTGCCTTTACCATCCAACTGCTCTGCCACACATCCCGCCTTCCCTCTGCCATCCGCCTCCTCCCCTTCGTGGCCTGCTTGCTCATCTCCATACGTCTCAACATCTCCGTCCTCCATGCAATCCGCACCATTCACTTTGTGCAAAATGTCCTCATCTTCCTCGTGGCATGTTGTTTCATCCTTACCTCCAGCATCCGTCTCCTCCGCTACATTCTGTAATTAAAAACCGCATGCTGAATGATTAGACTTGGAAACATCTAAAACCCCTCGATTGGCTGTTGACAACACAAAAACTACTACCAGATCAATATCTGCACATATCTTCAGAATAGAACCATAGACGGTGTTTCCGCTGGTGACTTGTTCAACAGCAACTCTCTCGGTGGTAGACGTGACACGCTGATGATAACCCGACAAAAGTATTAACTAGTAGTTAAACCCCCCCCCCCCCCCTAAAATATAAAACGTCTACATTTTCATTCTAGCGTATGCGATGCCAAGATGAAGTACATAGTTTGCCAACATTAAGTACGCCAATAGGGTGAATGCAGCTATTACAAGACTTCAAATCAATTATTGAAGGGTCATAAAATACCTGCCCTGGCTTAGTCCATTTAGTGCTTTTATGTTTCTGCTTAATGCTCCCGTCATCACGTGCCTTCCTCTTACCTGCACCTAATGATCCAGTACCCGCGGCAGGAACAGCATCTGCTTCAGCGCAAAATCATCACTTGCACGGTTGAGCTTGAGTATGTGGTTATTCAGTTCAGTCGCCCTTCGGGTCAATACGGCGATTTGGGCCATACATTCATGATGTGCTGCAGCGGCCTGCGTATGACTAATATTATATATATAAGGAGGGTATCCACTTAAACGCAAACAGCGGCCAATGGCAGAATTTGTTTACCTCAGATGCAGTCATAGCAAGCATTTCATCATCGTCAGAAAGCTCATGACTGGAATACTGAGTTTCGGTGATGCCGCCAGTATTAGGCTTCAGTATAAATGGATGGCCACGACTAGTGGAAGGGTATATGACCCGACAACTGCATATCTCAGAAGTTGTTTTCAAACCTCGTAACTTCTTTGCTACTGCTTCTTTCTTTCGTCCACCGGCCGCAGGAAGGGACAATATTACAAGATATTTCATCTCCAACCATGAGGCAGTCTAGAAAATGAATCTGGGGGTAATACAACGGTATAAGAGCAGGTATAATAAAAATTAGAGTAAATTACTCGGAACCCCTTTCAGAAATGGGCATAATACAGTTAACCCCCTTGTATTTATCATAAATATTGGTAACCACCTTGAGGTTACGGTATCTCTGCAGATGAGCCCCCAAACTGTAACTTTGTTATCAAAACATTAACTACATGCTGACCCATAAGCTTAAATCACATTATTAATGTCAGCCTGGACAACAAACTGCTTAATCAACATCATTTAACTCTCCTTCATCCCAAGGTAGGGTTGACGTTTTAATTTGATGGGCCACCATGTTAACGTTTTGTTTAATAAGGGGCTCATAGAAGCCAAAGATACTAAGACCTTGATTTGGTTACAAATAATTGATAAACACGATGGAGCCAACTTATATTCCAATCCTCAAGCGGGTTCCGAGTAATTTACCCTAAAAATTAATACTTATTTTGAATACCGTAAACTCAACGAACAGAAATTGGATATCCCCTCGGATCAAAGGACTTGCTCATTGGAACTGACATATTGTCGACGAACTTTTCCAGACCACTGTGTAACTCATCGGACACGTGCCTACACCAGTCGTAGTTTTTGTGATGTATCAAGGTCATACATGAACTCTGTCGTAATTAATATTAACCTGACTAGCAGAAACAGGGCAGAGAAGAACGCCCAAGCATAAAGCACAACACATCCTCGCAATGTTTTCAGGATCCCGTTCACGACCCCATTTATATACCAAATCATCCCGGCCTTTGGCAAATAAAGCGCTGGACTTGCAGACCTAGCTCCTTAGCAAGTTGTTTGGATCTACTGGTACTACCAACCACCTGATTGGCATACCTCCTGAGGGTAAACCGTACACCCTTTTCACATCATCAGGTCCAACGGTCAGCACCTTTCCGTCACCCAAACCGGAACGACCTAGATTTCTTATCATATAGAGGTAGAACATTATCCATAAATCCCGTTCCAATCGTGTTAGATTGATCTTAGTCAACCCAATAAACCAATCCGACGTAGAATTTCCCTCACAGCGCGAGGGAGGGTATAGACCACGGAATGCATCGTCTAACATATCAGCAAACTTCTTTGGTGAGCATCTGTTCTGGAAGCTGTAAGCAGGGACATCAGCACCCTCATGTTTTTTTACGGTACATACTAGCTTCCTCCAGTACAGGCCATGATGCACTGTCTCAGTCGCTCCTCCTCAACATCCCCGACAGTTTTGGATGTAAAACTACGAGCCATTTAATTAAGTGAACCTGATTGTTTGATTATACACTACAACGCATGAATTATTGGCGAATTGAAATCACAGACAGTAGAGATGAACAATATATAAACAATCAAACACCTAGGATGTACAGGGAATGATCCACGGTCACATGTATGGTGTTTAAATGCGAAACGAACTAGAAGGAATGCTAAACGTATTTCAGCAAGCAGCGAAATCAATAAGGATATGTAGTTGTCATATTTGCAATCAAATGTAATAGACAGGCGGGTAACAATTGTAAATTCAAGGACCGGGGAAGCATACAGTGCTCATTCAACCACTACTACTACTACTACAGGCTCCAGTGAGATTTAGTCGGAAAAAAGAAACAAGTGCAAATTCAAGGACCTGGGGAGCATACAGTAATCATTGAACTACAGGTGTTAAGCGCGTTTCCGTCAGGGAAAAGAGAGTAAATTACTGGGAACCCCCTTGATGATTGGGTATATTACCGTTAACTCCCTTGTGTTTATCATAATTATTGGTACCCACCTTGAGGTTACGGTATCATCTCGATTACGAGCACCCCAACTATAACTCCGTTATCATAATGTAACTACGAGCTGATCCATCAACTTAATCACATTATTAATGAAATGTTGGACACAAAACTACTAACATTATCAACATCGTCTAACTCTCCCTCGCCCCATTTAGATGCATTTTTGAGGTAGGGTTGACGTTTTTTTCGGACAATAAGAATGCTGATTAAGCAGTGTTTTTTTGCCCAACATGTCATTAATAATGTGATTAAGTTGATGGGTAGCACGTAGTTAACATTTTGATAACGAAGTTATAGTTCGGGGGCTCATAGTCAGAGATACCGTAACCTCAAGGTGGTTACCAATAATTATGACAAACACAAAGGAGTTAACGGTAATATACCCAATTCTCAAGGGGGTTCCGAGTAAATTACTCAAAAAAGAACAAATTGCTGTACATACCTGATACTTGCTCTGAATGCGAAAATCCCGGACGGCCGCCACAGATGACGAGTGAAGATTTAAAAGGGTAACAAGAGACAATCTACGACCGAAGATCTATGACATATATGTGGAATTTCGGTGAATAAGACGGGCAACACAACGGGACACAAGTAACAGAGTTCGGGAAACAACGGTGAGAGCAAAGAAAGAGACGACAGTAACAGGAGAGTAGAATATCGGTGAAAATAGGAAATGGGGGGGGGGGTGTGGGCGCGGGTGTAGTGAAAATCAAAATTACGGGGAGCATTAATTGTTCCTTCGGCCGGGTGGGTAGTTGGGTTGATGGGGCGGGCTGGCAGGGGTGTGGGCCGCATTGGGCGGCCATGGGCGGGGGTTGAGATGCACGTGAGCTGGAAGTGAAATATATGAACAATTTTATCCTTATACCCTTGAAAACGTCTGAACGATTTTCGACCGTACGATGAATTTTGCGGATTTTTTATTATGTCAGCACATGAATTTTGCGATTTCGACCGTCAGATCATGCGCTGATGTCATCAAAAATCAGCACATTTTCTCATACGATCCAAAATCCTTTAGACGTATCAGTGGTATAAGGGTAAAATCGATCATATATTCATTCATATTTAATACACGCGCACGTGCGCCCCCCCTACCCATCCCGCTTTCTTCCTATGCTGTCTATTTATGGCCCTATTCTTTGTCGATATTATAACCTAGTAGTATTTTTTGATCAGCTAGTTTGTTCTTCGTATACATCAAACAACTATTTTTTACAAGGGGAACGTTGGAGTTTACTAACAGTAAGGAATAAAACTATATGCCATCATTCAATAAGTGGTAAATTGTAAGGTTAAGAAATTAGTGGGGCTAATGTATAATATCGAGTGTCATGTGCTTGTGCTGGAATCTGAAATGGGAAAAATTTTAGGTTCTGCTTGGTTTTTGGAAGAACTTAGAAATAAAATTTGGTACAAATAATTAAGGGGGGATAACCGTATGCTAGCGTGAGGGATTTATTTGTAAACAATTTATCTGGGGTCACATTGTAATAAACAGAGGTATTCGGAGGATATTTATGCTAGACCAAAACATATCAAAGTAGTTATGTCATTGATAGGAAGTGAGAACGAAAGCATATAATATATATAATAACAGTATATGCATATACATAAGAGCTATATGGAAACATGCAATAATGAATATTCAGGAAACGTGTTCAAAGAGTTGTTCACGCATAAAGACTTAACCAAATAACAAATATATATATCGTCAAAAAGGGATCGTTCTTTGAAGCAAGTTAAACAATGATGGTAGGTCTATTTCTTTTTTACGGTGCATGAGTACTACAGCGGGTCCTTTCCAAGCAACGCCACCTTCCAATGCAATTAATGGCGTTGATCCTTACAGACCTGGTCCACAAGGATCTTAAAACAGAAGACTGCTATCCAGCTGCGTTTGTTAAATAATTGAAATGTATCAGTGTATTTATTCAATTATACACGCCTTGTCATGGTCGCCAGTTCGCTATGTACACCATTAGTGTATTTGTTCAATTATACACGTCTTTAAACGATTCTTCCTTAAGAAGCGTTATTTTTATCCAACACCACACCGATCATGGTTGTAGCCTTGTAGGTATGTCGCCATTTTTGTTGTGGGACCTTTCAAATCAGTTGCAACAGGCAATGCAGTTAATGGCGAGGATCCTTACAGACCTGGTGCAGAAGATTTTAAAAGAGTGCTATCCAACTGCGACTTATCGGATAAATAAAATGTATCAATATACATGCCATTCTCATGGTCGCCTGCATGATTATTACTACCTACTCTCTAGATCTTCATCGCCGTATAAAGCATGGGGAAGATGATAAAATAACATTCGATTTGACCACTTGATGTGCCTACTGATCCATTTTTTTTCCCGAGACAAGCATTATTTTCAAAAATTGTGGTAAATACTTATTACTGTATTTTACAAGTTGATTATGTAAAACATTTCCCCGACGTACTATAAAAAAATGCCACTAAGGCAAAGCGTCGTTTACGGTTAAACACCTTAATCCAATTCCATTTCAAAAATATATATATCGTCACAAAGGGATCGTTCTTTAAAACAAATCAACAATGCCAACGTAATTGCTTGAACACTACCGATTTAGGTGAGATAATTCACCTGTTTTTTTAATAGGCGTAACGTAAAACGAAGATAAATCTAATATGGCATACAGTATTTCGTTATATGTGAACCATCTGTCCATCTCTGAGATTACTTCTGGGTCGGGGATAGGTCCGGCCACCTTTTTTTCAAAGTGCATCGAGTCACTACAAAACTTTTCACCGTGTGTCCTTTCAAATGACCGCCACTAAGCGTTACAGTACAATTAATGCTGAGGATCGTTTATATATTACTCCCCCCGTCCTGAATTGACCGTTCCGTTTGTTTTATGACACATTTTTCAATTTCAATATTAAGCATATAAGATAAAATAATTTTATAAAACTAAATTTTATAACATAGTTTATCATGTTAGAAATCATATGCAAAAGTTAAATTTTCAAAATTAATTTATCTTATATGTTAAAAATTGAAGTCAATAAGACGGTCAATTCAGGACGGAGGGAGTAGAATAGAAGGGTGTCACCCACTAGTAGGGCCACTACATAAATTTGAACACTGTCCGTACATTTGTTCAGTCAAGCGATATGATTAAAAAATTTAGATACATCAATACATTTTGTTAAATAAATGTTGATGTTAAACTATCTGCTCTTTATATCATGGCCTGTGAGTTCGAACAAATGAACAGCTACAGAACGGTGTTCACGCGTGCTCAACACTCTTTCATCAACGGTGTTAACACATTTTGAATCATAATCATGAGTCATGACCTGTTACCCGCGCTTGCGCGAAACAATCACCTATATGTCGATCCGATTGGGTTCGGATTTGGGTTCACATCTGGGTCTGTGCTAGGGTTAGGGAGAGTTATCACTTCATAAACCCACTACTCTCTAACCGACGATTACATCCGTAGACATCTTCTATTTCTTACCCCTGTCCACATTTCGGGACTCCCTATCTTACTCGCTGCAGCCATGACACATCACGATGAGATTCGAGTCCACGACGCAGAGAACATATTGATGTTATCGTACGATCATGTGGAGCACCCTGAATCTCTGATTATGTCTAACCCGGTTGCCGTCGCTCGAATCCTATGCCCTTGCAGAGTAAGCCCAAGTAGGGTCAAACAATACATGTATATCAAGTGTGAAATACTCTGCAAGGTAGAGGTCAAAGAAATTTCAGAAAACTATTTTGAGTTACGATTCGAAGATCCGCGAGACATGATGGCGACACTTGACATGGGTCGCTGGCACTACTTCCAGCGGGCAATGATGGTCCAGATAGCGTCGACAACAACAACCCTCCTAAGGCAAATCCCGGTATCAATGACCGTTTGGGTCCGATTTGTCGATGTTCCCAAGGAGAAGAGACCACACATATGGCATGTATGCTGGGAGAAAAGATTGGAAGGGTGCTAAAGTGGGAACTTGTTGCCGGCGACGGACTAGACACGCGTAGATGTCGCGCGTGTGTAAAGTTGAACACACAGGAACCCTTGTGCAGAAGGGTAAGGTTCAGTCATGGGATATGGACTTTGAAGTGGGAGTATTATATGAAGACCTACCGATATTCTGCTATAGATGTGGAATGGTTTCACACACTCACTGAATGAGTGTGATACTAGTCGTCGGGCGCGGCAACTTTCGTATGAATTCGGGCCTTGGATGCGATGGAACAGTGCCGCGTCCCCTAGTACTGATGTTAGAGCAATTAAAGAGGAGTTGCATACGATATGTCCAATACAAGATTGGATCGACCCTTGTTCAGAACCACCATTCCTAGACATGTTTCCGTCCGGTGATAGAATTGATGTACCTGCTGTACCTAGGTACCCGACTCATGTGGACGACAACTTGATACCGGATCGAGTCGAGCGACCGGCTTCCCCGAACGCTGATAGTTTTTGTTGTGAGTGATTTTTTTTTTTTTTTTGAATTTCATGCTTTTTCTTTGGCTCCGTTCGTAACGAGCGGATTTTTTCAATGAGATTAATGTAGCTTTGAAATAAATCAATGACACGTGTTATTTAAAGCTACATTAATCTGAATTCACTCATTGTACGGGACGAGATCGTTGCGGCCTTACTACGTCTGACCAACTTCATCAGGGGTTTCTACCGTAGCTGGCCTTCTTGTCTTACTTCGATAGGCTTTTTCTTCATGGCCCTCGGTATTGCTTCTCTTCAGTAAAATGTCCTTTTTACTTTTCTCATGTGTAGGCATCCAACTGTAGCATGTAATACAGCGGTGAGATGCAATCAAGCGCGATATTGTCGCACGAACGGATAATTAAAAATTTCAAAACCGAGCGGGAGTCATGACCATTCATCTTCGATTCACTTCAAAGATAGCTGCACATCCGTCGTCCGAACTGGATGTAGACTGTAGATAGTTTGACATCAACATTTATTGAACTAACTTTTCAGAGGGAAAAAAAATTATTGAACAAATATGTTGCTGTATTTAAATTATTTGTTATATCGTTTATTTGAATAAATGCAATGATAGCGTTCAAATCTATTGTGGTAGGTGAAGTGGTTTTAAAACCCTCTGCAGACGATAACCATGATCCTCGAACCTTGATTGCCGGGTTGTTGTGATTTGAACGGACCAGAGTAAAAAGTTTTGTACTTACCGCTGCACAGTAGCAAGGATGATAGACCTACCTACCAAACCCCATCTCAGGCCCGATGGAGGTTCTTGTCAACCGTCAGCATGTAGCCATGTACCTCACTTATTTACGAATTTATCCAGTTAAGACAAAGATAATAATGACAGTACTTCCGTCATATGTAAATCATATGTGTGTACGCCTAATTAAATAAACATGTTAAACATCACACGCAAGCCGAGTTTAATACCCCGGATCTAAAAATGGCGATTTAATTACTCTACTCTAATAAAATTATTAAGGGCCTAAATGTGCCTAGAGAGTATTGGTAAAAAGAATAAAACCAAAAAAAGAGAAAACGCTTGAAAAGCGAAAAACGCTAAAAACGCTAAAAATGCGTGTTAAATGAGTATAAGAGATATATGATCTCGAGAGGGTCCGAGATGGATTCCTAAGGCTTAGTTAGGCCTAATTAGTATACGGGAATGATTCCCGAAGAAAACGGATCCAAATAATGGATTAAAACGCTAACGGAGTTTAAAAGCACGTTTTTCGAGAAAACCCGAAAACGCGACTTTAAGTGGTCAAACGGACCCGTAAAAATTATAGTTGATTAAATAACTATAATTAAGTATTAATGGAAGCTTAATAACCATTAAAAATAAAGAAACGAGAAAAATCCGAAAAACGGGCCCGGTTAGTGAATAGTGCTAAACCGGGTAAAATAACGAGCATTTTCTGTAAGAAAACGAAAAACGCTCCAGCTCACTAATAATGTGGGACCAGTTTTATAACTACACACACACCTATACTTAAGTAATTAGCTAGCTTTTATTAAGTCACAAAAGGACAAAGTAATAAAGTAGAGGAGGGGAATAGTGAAAGAGATATATAACTCTCTCACCACCTTCTCTCATTCTTCTCACTCACGATTATTTCTTCCCCCTCCAAGCTGAGCTTCTTCTTCCTCCTCTGTTAAATGGCGATTTCACAAGTGAGCACACAGCCCTCCTTCTTCCTCCATTAACTCACTCATCTCTTCACCAAACCTCACAAAAATACTACCGTTAGATTCGTATCGACGAGGGCTACGTTTTCCACCCTTCAAAAGCTTGAAACATTCATCTTCATCTCCATGGAAGTAGGCCATTTTAGAGCTTAAAGAAGTGTTTTTGAGTCTCCAACATCTTCTTGGTACTCAAAGGTAAAAAGAAAGTTACAAGCTCTTCATTTCTAGCTAACTCTTCCAATTTTGGAAAAAAATTCCCTCACGTTGAATTTTTCCCCATGTTAGCCGTGAGCATCTTGCTCTTGTGGAGGGATGGAAACTCTTCCAATGGATTGCCAAGCTGTCCATTTGGTTATTCTAAGGTAAAACCTAAGCTAAACCTTGAAAAC
The DNA here is from genome assembly GCA_023374045.1 of Limonium bicolor. Taxonomy (NCBI): domain Eukaryota; kingdom Viridiplantae; phylum Streptophyta; class Magnoliopsida; order Caryophyllales; family Plumbaginaceae; genus Limonium; species Limonium bicolor. The sequence goes on from CM041777.1 coordinate 436,487,745, forward strand.
TAGCTCCTTGGAATATACTAGGTTATGTGGAAAATATTGAAACTTACTTGTTGATGTGTGTTTGGGGATATGATTGTAGTTGGCAATCTATGCTCCTTGGTATGTTGTGAAAACAAGAAGAGAAAGAGGGAACAAGAGAAAGAAGAGGAAGAGGAGTAAAAACCGAGAATAAACAAGGTAATGGGCTTACCTTGCGTTGGTTTTATTTGCTTGGGAAAACTTATGTTGGTGTTGTATAAACAACCTTGAGCTTGAATGGGTGTAGTTGTGATACTACAATGATGGTAGTTAAATGAGAATGTTTAATGTTGTTTAAGTGTGAGAAATAAGTTTGTGAACTAAGCTAGTTTATATGTGTGAACAAGGGGAATTTGAGGTGGTTTTGATGTGTAAACCAAACAGAGGAGAAGAAGTGTTTGTGAGCATGTTTAGTGTGGTGAAAGTGCTTAGTAAAAAAGTGCTGTCAAATTTTACTTGAAACCAAGGGTGATTAGGAGTGTGAAACCTAGGAAAAATTAGGCATGTTTCGAATATTAAAGTGAGTGGTAAATCACTTGGAATTTGGGAAAGGAAGAGTAAGGTTCTTGGAGTAGAACTGAGAGGAAATAAGGTTTTGGGTGCTATGAATGGCATTAGTATGAGAGGTTTGAATGGTTTAAAGTAATAGCCAAAATCTGTTACAATCTGTTAGAAAACAAGAGAGAAAACAAGGTTGTGAGTGTAAAAGAATCTAAGTAAAATTAACTAGATTGGTGAGTGTACTTGGTGTTTGGTTGAAAGTGGTTTAGGTGGGTAATTAGTCACTAAAACATGAAGATTTTAGTTGGTGAAGGTTGGTTAATTAATGGGCAAAGAGAGAACCTGTAACAGATGAAGAAACTGTAAAATTTACAAAATCTGTAGCAGGGTCCGGGACTTAGGTCCAGGACCAAGTCCCGGACCACCCCTGATTTTACCCCAGAGTGCACAACCTGCCTGGTCCGGGACTTAAGTCCATGCCCAAGTCCCGGACCACCCTTAATTTTGCGCCGAGGGTTCTTTGCTCACCTTGGTCCGGGACTTAAGTTTGGGACAAGGTCCCGGACCACCATCAGAAATTAACCCGAGAGTTTAGTAATGCTTTGGTCCGGGACTTAAGATAGGAACCAAGTCCCGGACCACCCCCAGAAACCTACAGAAAGTGTTTTAAAGGGTTTAAATGATGGGGGTTTGAATGTTAATGATGTTATAAGATGTTAAGGCCTTGTTTGGTAACATGTAAAGGCCCTAAGAAGTGTAAGAAAGTGTTAGAAGTGTTTGAGAAGTGAGAACTCAAATTAACAAGAGTGAAACCGAGATAACGGGATAACGGGGTAAGTACGGGAGTAGCATTTTATTATGTACCGTATGAGTTTAGTGTTAACAATAATGTTTGAAACATTATCAGAGAGTCGTGCGTGACCCGAGCATGGTGAGATGCCACGATAAAGTAAAAACCCCGGTGAAAGGTATGATTTTCTCATGCCCCGTATGCTAACCGAGTTACTCTGATTTGTGTGTTTGTGTGCCGGCTTAATCGAGATTAAAGCATGAAAATAATCCCTTGTTTGATTAAGTATGCTTTATTGTATGTTGTATGAACTAACATACTTGTATGCCGGTGTGGTCTAACACAGTGCATAGACCGACTCATAGAGAGTAGTGAATGACTAGAAACCCGTAGATCGGGTAGTCTCACGAACAATGGTAACATGCAAACACACACAAGCTATCGATTAAAGTATAACGATAACGCAAACATATGAACTCCCTAGAACGTGAGGAGATGTACGGGTTGAGTAAATACCCGATAACGGTTAGAGAACCATATTGAAACAATCCACGAAATAAATATGAGTGGAGGGATAAATGACCTCCATCGAGAGGATTGAAGTTAGTCCAATAATGTAAACATATAAGAAAGGTAAAAGAGACCTAAGGGACTATGTGACTCCCTTGAGATACGGTCGACCTCTTATATGAGGATTTTACCCGGTATAAGAAAATATCCGAATGTACAAGCATATGATTGTGAGGGTAACACTTAAACCTAAGATTACCCGAATTTAAGTAAAGTTCCCAAAGTCATTAGAAACATCGAGAATGATGCTTCTAGACTAATATATATGATATTACTATAACTCCGAGAGAGGAGTGTATGGGAACGAGAGTAGTCCGAGAGTAGTCGGACCTAAGTAAAAGAGTTAGGAACTAAGAGAGAGTTCCGTGAGCTGTTGAACCTTCCCACCATGCTGGACCCAGAGTAGGGTCGAAACCGGGGAAGACTATGCTAGAGAGCCATGAGTTTTGGCTTAAGTATGTATAAGAGTAACAAGCGTGACGTAGGAGACCTGTAGTGTCTCGAGAATCTACAAGAGCTTGAGTATGAGTGACCCAAGAGTGTGGGTGAGATAATGAGTATAAATAACCCGAGAGAAAGGGGTGAGAATATGAATGTGTAACCCGAGAGAATGGGTAAGTATAAGAATGAGTAGCCCAAGAGAATGGGCGTGTATATACGAATGAGTAACCCGAGAGAGCGGGTGAGGTATCGAATAAGTAAACAAGGCATAGTGAGGAATAACCCTCAATGCCTAAGAGTAACCAGTTACCACTAACAACATTGTTATGTTAGTAGGAATCGTGTTCCGTGATTGGATGTAGATTCCTTGTGTGATATACATATATATTGTATTGCCATGATGCATGTTGTTTGATTAAAATGAACTCCATGTATATCCGACCCAAAGTAGTCGGCGTACCGCGGTTAGCACGCGGTATATGCGAATTTCATGCGCAGCGTAAGCTGACCCCCTAGGGGGAACGTTTTTAGTGTGCAGGTACTTGAAGCTGACCACCGTTCGAGAGAGTAGGACGGGGACAGTTATGAAGCGTGTAGTTAGATCGTAAATACTTATGCATTTAATGAGGTGTAAGTCCGAGTATGTTATCGGCATCCGTATATTGTAGACTCGGTATAGTAAAGAAGTGAAATGAGTATTGTATTTGTATGAAGTACTCGGTTGATCCAGTCCATCAGACCGTTACTGTATGTGGAATAGGCCTGGTTAGCCATATGGGTGGCTAACGGCGTTGTTTCACCCCTCGTTGTATTAGAGTTCCGCTGCGTGAGTAAGAGTAATTGGTGTTAAATTAAGAGGTAATGACGAGATTAACGGTTGGGGTGTTACAAAAATGGTATCAGAGCGAAGTATAGCTCTGATGACTGGAAATACCGAGCTTAGGAGATACCGAGTTAGGAATTAGCGACTTAGGGCTATGGGTTGAGAGATAGCGTGAGAGATGCGCTAGATAGGAACTTCCAGTATGTTCTGGATACCTACAATATCAAACCCGCCCTCCACAACCCCCGCATTAAAAGCTCGGGAAGAACACCAGAGAGATGGGAAACCCAATCTGGCAGTTAATAAATATCTCAATATGAACTAGAACCTGTCATGCGGTAAGTCCCGAGAACCGGAAAGCCCGGAGACGGATCCCGCTGGAATGACAATAACCGCACATAATGGCGAGAGACCGAGAAATCCTAATCCAAGGAGACCGAAATCTGTGGCAACTTGGGGCGACATGCTTAGCAGTCGCGAGAACCTAGCTAGCCGAGCAGTAGCAAGAAGAAAGCACTAACCGTGCAAGAAGGCGGATTAATGAGAACCAATGATAATAACAAAAACGGACACATGTCTACGACCGCCATAACTAAATAATACCATCAACGGTACACTACCCGACTAAGAATCTAGTCAAGAGTAGATACACCCACCCTGCCACACCCGAAGAGGTTGCAATACCTAACGGGCACAGCTTAGACAGCTACGAGCATAGCTACGGGATATACCCGAATGGGACTACCAAAGTAGTACCTAATAAGTTAAACCTCGGTAACCACAGTAAAGACGTGGGACGAGCAACGAGGTAAAGCCTAGAATTAAAGTAATTAAGGAACTCCGAGAGTGGAGGAGCACTTAAATGAATGACAGACATGTCAAGAGGAATGAGAATCAGCTCCAAGGAGCAGTTATCCAACTACGGGATCAAGGAAGCCGACTAGACTACCAGATACAATGTGAACAATACCGTGACCGGTATGAGTTAACCTAAAAACCGCCAGTACCCGCGCACTTGCCACGGCAAGTGCAGTAATAGCGGGACCAATAAGAGAGCTTTGACAAGCGACCAGTACTAGCAAGTGCCTAGATGGCGAGAGAGGCCATTATAGCATCACAAAACCTAAAGTTGTGAAACGAAACCTTGAAAAGGCCTAAAGGCCTGACCACTGTATAAAGAATATACCGGTCACAAGAGGCTAGACCTGGTAAGAAGCATCGGCATTGAAATGCCGCAAAGAGTTTACTTTCAAGACTCAAACTTTTCTCCAAAACATGAAATTTTCCAAAACCCCCAAAGTTTTAAAACCAAACCAGTGAACCACGATAAGTTATTATAGGACTATATAAGAGGAGTTGGCAACAGAATACTTCACTTAGGCGTGACCGACACTACAAGTGTACACAAATGAGACGTGGAACGACCGCACTCCAAAGGAGCTTGCGGGCCTGACAGACCAGTTATGAGTTAGTCGGGTAAGTGGTAACGTATCAATGAGATACTCCATGTATGTATACAAGTAGAGTACGGTACACGGGAAGTAGCCCACTCCATACTACGAACGAAAGAGCCAACTCAAACCAATAGTTGGACACCTCGAATGACCGAAGAACATAAGGACGCTTACCAAGATAAGGAGTCTAGAATCCAGTAAGGTGACAGACCTAAGGATATAGCGTTAATAAGTGCGAGAAGCACAGAGTATTAAGTACAGACACTGGATATGTCTCAGGAAATACCTAATAACTGGGTGAATACCAGTGTAAATAATACGGCGAATGCCTAAATGAACTTATTAATGTACGATAAACGGGATAGAATTCCCACTTTATACCTCACTGAAGAGAATAATGACCAGACCTAGAAGGTATTAGAAGGTACCAAGGATCTACCCAATAATGAGAGACACTACAACCCTAAATGGGATAGTCAAGGACATAGCCGCAAGGCGAAGTCGCAACTAACATAACCATAGTACAAGCCAATGTAATGGCATTACTCAGTAACACCCAGGAGCAATCCGAGAAGGGTGCCGGAGTCAACAGTAGTTGAACGAATGTCGTGTTGAGAACACAAGTGTTTAAGCAAACACTCGGGTAGAACCCGAAGGGATCCCACGGTACACGGGATACCCTAGATTGCCAGAGGGCATCAACAAATATCAAGTTACTTAAAGGGCTTCCATGTATGGAAGAGTGTTGAGACAACCTTATCGAAAACCCAGTAATACCTCCAAACCATTTAATGGTATACGGAGAAGCGGAAACCTGTATAAACAGCCCGCAAGGAGCATGGCGAGGCAATGTGGCTTATAAGCCGGTAACTAACTGCAACTTGTAGATCTAAACGTTGTAACCTATGCATAGAAGCATAAGAGGAACAGTGGAGAATGAACCACTACCTTAGAGTGGGGATACCACTTGTTATTATGGGGCCTAAGGAGCGGCAATTGCATGAATCCTCCAGAGAAAGGCTACCACTTAATATGTAATGTGAAACCGCTAGAGTTGTGTAGTGAACCTTGAGCATGTGTATATTGCCAAGGAGTATTTGAACTATAGTAGAGTGTAAAGAGGAACCTCGATAGCAGTAAAAGGGAACCGATAGAGTAATCGGATGAGTAGTGAACACTGTATGTGTACCATATGAACTGCAGAGTAAGCAGTGCGCAAGTGCGCAGAGAGATTTAAAAGAGTATGTATTTGTTGAGCCACAGTGTAAATGGCGTGAACACCTAGGCGGAAGCTAAAGTAGTAGCGGATGCCATGAAAATGAGAAAGACCAAGGTACGCAGTGAGCGACCATTGTGAGAGTATATTCAGATAGTGATCAGAAGTTGATGAGAAATGTGGTAAAGAAGACATGATCATTCCTATCTCATGAGAGATTTACTGTCAAGGGTTTACGCTTCTACACTCTGTATGACTGAGTGTTTTGGTATTGCACTTGTGCGGTAATGATCAGTGGGAGAGCCAGGAATTGAGAAATGTCAACGAAGCCTGTTGAGTGAGAATGTAGAGAATAACCGTGCGGCCATTGGTCAAAGATGCACAAAGAACGTGGGCAGTAACCCACAGGGCCCAGGATCGATGAATGGTAAATGCAGAGTAGTATGAATGAAAAACTCTGGTACAGAACCGAGAAACAAACATAAACCATGAGCCACTATTAAACGAAGAAGCACTACATGCTAAGTAGTAGCTTGACCTCAACCGACAACAAGTCGGGAAAATAAGTGAATAACCACGAAGGTATACAGAGTTATACAAATAGATTTCCAGGGAGTTGGAGAGAAATCTATAACTCATCGAATTCGCATACGGTAAGAGATACCAAGCGACGATTGATATACATTGAGAATACCAAAGAGCGAATTAAGCTCTAGTTATCAGGTCACGCAGCAGAAGCTTGTGGACCGTGATTCAGGGTTAATATACCTATGTCATAAACCCCTTGAAGCCTTAGAGGCTAGAACCGAACCCGGTTATGAGTTAATTAACCGTACTGAAGTTAAAACACTTCATAATACTCGAATTAATGAACCAATGTTCAGTGATAACATATGGTTGGTTACGCGGGCGTAACCCCTTTTAAGGGGGTAGGGCGAGAAACCGCTTAGAGTATATTTTACGTATTGGTGCGTAAACTACTATGTGCATAGCACAAAAAGAAATTGTTTTGATGATTGGAACTTATGTTACATAAACATAGGTACCCATTCATTGTGTAATAATGAGTATGGTGCATGAGAGATGCAAGTAATGAGAATGTAATATTTATGAAAAGAGGAGTAGAGAGACTCCTAGGGAATGAGAATCCCTATAGTATATGTCTAGTGAGATTAGACATGAGTTATGATGAGTATGAATCGGCATGAAACCGATGTGTAACCTAAGAGGGAGTGAGTTCCCTAGGTGATTTTATTTGAGGATGATAGATGGAGTGAGTTCCATCCTTTGGAGTTGTATGTTATGTGTTTTAAATTGAGCAACAATTTGAGTAAATGAAGCCATAAGTATGGAATACCTAGGTAAAGTAGTGAAGCAATGAGAATGACAATGACCTAAGTACTAGGAACTAGAGATTAATTGAAACGAATTGTTTCGTGAATATGACTAGAAAGAGTAAAAGATAGAAAACAAAAATGTTTGACTATCTGATTGTTTGAAACTGACGTGGGAGGTGGAACTTGATCTGCTAGCGATCAAGGGAAACCGAACACAAATTGGGGTGTAAGGATAGTTCAACACTGATGCTGATCACATCAGGGTTGGATGATTCTTGAAGCTCCCTATAAGTGGTCACAAGTAATCACGCTAAAAAAGATACAGCTACCATAATTTGATTTGGAGTTGTGTGATGTTTTAAAAAGAATTTTCAAACAGATTTTGAAAAAGAATTTTCTTCAAGTATGAAGATGGAAACGAAAACTGGTTTTGAAACCGCTATCACCCGCCGATGGCTGAGCCTTAAGTCTTGATGACCGGTAGAACGGTGGGCGAGTATTAGTTTTGAAACCATAACACCGTACGTGCGGCGGTCCTAAGTGACCGGTTGGGGCGGTGTCAGTGTGTGATTTTTCCAAAGGCAGCGGGACGGGGAGAGTACCCTGAGATGTTCCTGTGTTGAGTGAGTCAACCAGAGTGCCTGAGGATATGTATATGTGTAACGTTTTGATCAGAACCGAAGGGACCGTGGGCCAGAGAGAGTAAGTGCCCATTTGTCATGAAACGGCCGTGAACCAGAAAGAGTAAGTGTTCAACGTGACCGGTACCTGAGGGATCAGTAGTATATCACTCAACATGGATTCGAGGACTGTAGTGCCTTCTTGTCTTCGGACCGATTCCATGGAGAGAGTAAAAGAGTATTTTTGATTGCTATACATGCTGTGATATGTGTGTGGTATGTGTAGTATGAAATGAGACTGACTTGTGGAGTCAGTAGGGTTATACATGTACTATAACCTTGGCATAGTACGCCATGAGAGTAACCATCTAGATTCACCAACTTTGAGGACAAAGTTCCTAAGGGGGGTAGATTTTAATACCCCGGATCTAAAAATGCGATTAATTACTCTAATAAAATTATTAAGGGCCTAATGGTGCCTAGAGAGTATTGGTAAAAGAATAAAACCAAAAGAAAAGAAAAAACGCTTGAAAAGCGAAAAACGCTAAAAATGCGCGTTAAATGAGTATAAGAGATATATGATCTCGAGAGGGTCCGATATGGATTCCTAAGGCTTAGTTAGGCCTAATTAGTATACGGGAATGATTCCCGAAGAAAACGGATCCAAATAATGGATTAAAACGCTAACGGAGTTTAAAAGCACGTTTTTCGAGAAACCCGAAAACGCGACTTTAAGTGGTCAAACGGACCCGTAAAAATTATAGTTGATTAAATAACTATAATTAAGTATTAATGGAAGCTTAATAACCATTAAAAATAAAGAACGAGAAAAATCCGAAAAACGGGCCCGTTAGTGAATAGTGCTAAACCGGGTAAAATAACGAGCGTTTTCTGTAAGAAAACGAAAAACGCTCCAGCTCACTAATAATGTGGGACCAGTTTTTAACTACACACCACCTATACTTAGTAATTAGCTAGCTTTTATTAAGTCACAAAAGGACAAAGTAATAAAGTAGAGGAGGGGAATAGTGAAGAGATATAAGTAACTCTCTCACCTTCTCTCATTCTTCTCACTCACGATTATTCTTCCCCCCTCCAAGCTGAGCTTCTTCTTCCTCCTCTGTTAAATGGCGATTTCACAAGTGAGCACACAGCCCTCCTTCTTCCTCCATTAACTCACTCATCTCTTCACCAAACCTCACAAAAATACTACCGTTAGATTCGTATCGACGAGGGCTACGTTTTCCACCCTTCAAAAGCTTGAAACATTCATCTTCATCTCCATGGAATAGGCCATTTTAGAGCTTAAAGAAGTGTTTTTTGAGTCTCCAACATCTTCTTGGTACTCAAAGGTAAAAAGAAGTTACAAGCTCTTCATTTCTAGCTAACTCTTCCAATTTTGGAAAAAATTCCTCACGTTGAATTTTCCCCATGTTAGCCTGTGAGCTCTTGCGCTTGTGGAGGGATTGAAACCTTCCAATTGATTGCCAAGCTGTCCATTTGGTTATTCTAAGGTAAAACCTAAGCTAAACCTTGAAAACTAGCTCCTTGGAATATACTAGGTTATGTGGAAAATATTGAAACTTACTTGTTGATGTGTGTTTGGGGATATGATTGTAGTTGGCAATCTATGCTCCTTGGTATGTTGTGAAAACAGAAGAGAAAGAGGGAACAAGAGAAAGAAGAGGAAGAGGAGTAAAAACCGAGAATAAACAAGGTAATGGGCTTACCTTGCGTTGGTTTTATTTGCTTGGGAAAACTTATGTTGGTGTTGTATAAACAACCTTGAGCTTGAATGGGTGTAGTTGTGATACTACAATGATGGTAGTTAAATGAGAATGTTTAATGTTGTTTAAGTGTGAGAAATAAGTTTGTGAACTAAGCTAGTTTATATGTGTGAACAAGGGGAATTTGAGGTGGTTTTGATGTGTAAACCAAACAGAGGAGAAGAAGTGTTTGTGAGCATGTTTAGTGTGGTGAAAGTGCTTAGTAAAGCAAGCAAGTGCTGTCAAATTTTACTTGGAAACCAAGGGTGATTAGGAGTGTGAAACCTAGGAAAAATAGGCATGTTTCGAATATTAAAGTGAGTGGTAAATCACTTGGAATTTGGGAAGAGGAAGAGTAAGGTTCTTGGAGTAGAACTGAGAGGAAAATAAGGTCATTTGGGTGCTATGAATGGCATTAGTATGAGAGGTTTGAATGGTTTAAAGTAATAGCCAAAATCTGTTACAATCTGTTAGAAAACAGAGAGAAAACAAGGTTGTGAGTGTAAAAGAATCTAAGTAAAATTAACTAGATTGGTGAGTGTACTTGGTGTTTGGTTGAAAGTGGTTTAGGTGGGTAATTAGTCACTAAAACATGAAGATTTTAGTTGGTGAAGGTTGGTTAATTAATGGGCAAAGAGAGAACCTGTAACAGATGAAGAAACTGTAAAATTTACAAAATCTGTAGCAGGGTCCGGGACTTAGGTCCAGGACCAAGTCCCGGACCACCCCTGATTTTACCCCCGAGAGTGCACAACCTGCCTGGTCCGGGACTTAAGTCCATGCCCAAGTCCCGGACCACCCTTAATTTTGCGCCGAGGTTCTTTGCTCACCTTGGTCCGGGACTTAAGTTTGGGACAAGGTCCCGGACCACCATCAGAAATTAACCCGAGAGTTTAGTAATGCTTTGGTCCGGGACTTAAGATAGGAACCAAGTCCCGGACCACCCCCAGAAACCTACAGAAGTGTTTTAAAGGGTTTAAATGATGGGGGTTTGAATGTTAATGATGTTATAAGATGTTAAGGCCTTGTTTGGTAACATGTAAGGCCCTAGAAGTGTAAGAAGTGTTAGAAGTGTTTGAGAAGTGAGAACTCAAATTAACAAGAGTGAAACCGAGATAACGGGATAACGGGGTAAGTACGGGAGTAGCATTTTATTATGTACCGTATGAGTTTAGTGTTAACAATAATGTTTGAAACATTATCAGAGAGTCGTGCGTGACCCGAGCATGGTGAGATGCCACGATAAAGTAAAAACCCCGGTGAAAGGTATGATTTTCTCATGCCCCGTATGCTAACCGAGTTACTCTGATTTGTGTGTTTTGTGCCGGCTTAATCAGATTAAAGCATGAAAATAATCCCTTGTTTGATTAAGTATGCTTTATTGTATGTTGTAATGAACTAACATACTTGTATGCCGGTGTGGTCTAACAGTGCATAGACCGACTCATAGAGAGTATGAATGACTAGAAACCCGTAGATCGGGTAGTCTCACGAACAATGGTAACATGCAAACACACACAAGCTATCGATTAAAGTATAACGATAACGCAAACTATGAACTCCCTAGAATGAGGAGATGTACGGGTTGAGTAAATACCCGATAACGGTTAGAGAACCATATTGAAACAATCCACGAAATAAATATGAGTGGAGGGATAAATGACCTCCATCGAGAGGATTGAAGTTAGTCCAATAATGTAAACATATAAGAAAGGTAAAAGAGACCTAAGGGACTATGTGACTCCCTTGAGATACGGTCGACCTCTTATATGAGGATTTTACCCGGTATAAGAAAATATCCGAATGTACAAGCATATGATTGTGAGGGTAACACTTAAACCTAAGATTACCCGAATTTAAGTAAAGTTCCCAAAGTCATTAGAAACATCGAGAATGATGCTTCTAGACTAATATATATGATATTACTATAACTCCGAGAGAGGAGTGTATGGGAACGAGAGTAGTCCGAGAGTAGTCGGACCTAAGTAAAAGAGATAGGAACTAAGAGAGAGTTCCGTGAGCTGTTGAACCTTCCCACCATGCTGGACCCAGAGTAGGGTCGAAACCGGGGAAGACTATGCTAGAGAGCCATGAGTTTTGGCTTAAGTATGTATAAGAGTAACAAGCGTGACGTAGGAGACCTGTAGTGTCTCGAGAATCTACAAGAGCTTGAGTATGAGTGACCCAAGAGTGTGGGTGAGATAATGAGTATAAATAACCCGAGAGAAAGGGGTGAGAATATGAATGTGTAACCCGAGAGAATGGGTAAGTATAAGAATGAGTAGCCCAAGAGAATGGGCGTGTATACGAATGAGTAACCCGAGAGAGCGGGTGAGGTATCGAATAAGTAAACAAGGCATAGTGAGGAATAACCCTCAATGCCTAAGAGTAACCAGTTACCACTAACAACATTGTTATGTTAGTAGGAATCGTGTTCCGTGATTGGATGTAGATTCCTTGTGTGATATACATATATATTGTATTGCCATGATGCATGTTGTTTGATTAAAATGAACTCCATGTATATCCGACCCAAAGTAGTCGGCGTACCGCGGTTAGCACGCGGTATATGCGAATTTCATGCGCAGCGTAAGCTGACCCCCTAGGGGGAACGTTTTTGTGCAGGTACTTGAAGCTGACCACCGTTCGAGAGAGTAGGACGGGGACAGTTATGAAGCGTGGGTAGTTAGATCGTAATACTTATGCATTTAAATGAGGTGTAAGTCCGAGTATGTTATCGGCATCCGTATATTGTAGACTCGGTATAGTAAAGAAGTGAAATGAGTATTGTATTTGTATGAAGTACTCGGTTGATCCAGTCCATCAGACCGTTACTGTATGTGAGATAGGCCTGGTTAGCCATATGGGTGGCTAACGGCGTTGTTTCACCCCTCGTTGTAGTTAGAGTTCCGCTGCGTGAGTAAGAGTAATTGGTGTTAAATTAAGAGGTAATGACGAGATTAACGGTTGGGGTGTTACACCGAGGGTAGTGCTCAAGCAATTCAGTTGTGCTTGCTTCATTTGCCACTTTCTATATTCTCGCATATTGTCATATAGTTCCGCATTTTATATTCTTTCCACACAAACTTCTGTAACGTTACAATTATGTCACAAACATCATATATTATGTAATCTTATCAATTTAATTCGATTTTAAACCCCAACTTACTAGTATTTTTCTAACAGCACCTGGTCTGTTCTATTTTCTTTATCGCCCCTAAAGTTTCCGAAATGTGTACTATACCACAATAGTTTTATAATCTTACTTTAACTCCCAAACTATATTAGATTCTTATTTATGTATTTTTCTCATCTAAATAACTTGGTCAACACACTAAGTCTAGACCGGGTTGACTACCAAAATACCCCTTGACCATATTTCATCCATAACTTCGAATTCACCACTGATCTTCTTATGTTTTTTCTAGTAAGTCCTTTACCTTTCTAAAATTCATATTTTGCGTGTACAGTTGAACAAATACACTGATAGAGTGAAATTATTTATCAAATCGATAAGTGGGTGACACTCTTTGTTAATTGCAATGCGCGGTGATTTGAATTAAAAGGACGCACAGTGAAAAGATTTGTAGTTTCCTAATGATCTGTGAAAAAGAAAAAGGCGGCGACCTACCATAATTGACTCCGACCCGAAGTAATCTGGTTCATAGAACGATCCCTTTGTTGACGATATAATTTTTTAAATTGGATTAAGGTCTTTAATCGTTAACGACGCCTACCTTAGAAGCAATTTTATGTTATAGTACTTCTGGAAAAGAACGAAAGCAAAAAAAATATGCGACAGGAGAACGTTTTAATATATGTCGACCTGTGCGCTTCTTGAGGCGATATTTATAGACGGAAATAAGTTTTTTCACAGTGGGCACAGCAAGCGGTCAAATCGATCGTTATTATTATCTTCCCCATGGTTTACGGTAATGGAGATCTAAAGAGTAGGTTGCAGGACCATGAGAAGGCATGTATTTTTTATATATATTTTTATTAATTTATAAAATCAGTTGCAGTCACCTTGTCTGTAGGGGTCGTCGCCTTTAACTGCATTGCAAGTTGCAAGTGGTTTGAAAGATCCCACAATAAAAATGGCGACAGACATCTACGAGATACGACCATAATCGGTGGAGGGATAAAAAGCGCTTCTTAACGGTGAGTCATTTTAAGACAGAAATTACTCCTTCCTTTTCTATTAGAGTGTGTTCGTTTCCAGTGTGCAAACGCAGATATTGCTGCGTTAGGAACAAGGTTGCTGTGGTTAACCTATTCTAACTTGACATGTAAGATCTGGTCAGCTTTTTGTCCAATAAACAAATGCCACCTACAACTTACTATTTTGCAAATAAGTGATTAACGCGTGGTTGTTTTAGGATTCTATACTTTAATTATTTGTCGCTTTCATATTTTGGGAGTGTTCGATATCGGCGGTAAATTCCCTAAAAGCAGCAAACATAAGCTTTTTCATAGATGTGGGTATGGTTAACCAATGTGGGTTAGCCATGTCAGCTTTTTGTGAGTCATAATAATTAAAAGAGCCAATTATTACTTGACACTTGTCATGTATTCTATTGAGAGCAGATTAATGCTGCAATCGCATGTATCGAACATGACCTTTATCTCAGCATTTTCCATCAGGTTCCCCTACTTATTATTACACGTTTCTTATACTGCATCACTCGAAGTAATTACTTTTTGCATTTCCTATGCAAGCATCGGCACAGGGATTGGCCTGAAGGAAACAGAAAACAATTTCCATACGTCTTGTAATAATGATGGTAGAGAAATGAGCTCTGTTAATATCATGATGACGGGTACTTTTGGAAGAATGCTTTTCTCGGTAAAATAAGATAGAACAGTAGATACACTGTCAGCTGTCAAGTCGGACGTCATTACAAGGCGTGTAAGAGTAGCTGTGAACAACACTTTTGTTGCATCCCTGAGTTTCTGTATAAGCTAGATTTAGTTAAAGTGCTTTACTATAGTTAAGCAATAAAGGGTTTACAAGTGTGCTTGGTCGCCTGCCGAATTACCCACTCTGTAGAACTTCTGCACTGTAAGAGGAAATAATGTTCGATACTTCGATTTGACCGCTTGCTGTTCCTACTGTTCCATCTTACCGAGACAAGCATCCGTTTCGAAAATTTTTTATGACGCTTGGTTAAGAATCGTCATTTTTACTACTCCAAAGAGACTTTTGTTTGCTCTTATAATATAATACCACGGCTCCGGCAAAATTGACATTCACCTTTTTTCGCTAAACCCTACGGCAATGGAAATCTCATCAGCCCCAGACGACGATTTCGCCTTGCAATTGGATGAGACAAAATTTGGGGTACTGATGGTGAGCTCTGGGTTCGATATTGCTGTAGTAGTTTGTTTGCTTTTGGCTTCCCAGACTCGCCGAGTATGTTATACGTGCTTGAAAATGGTCCATCATGGGTGTATAATGGATATCTCCTTGTGCTTAGTACTGTAGACAAGTCAAAGCATGTGGCTGAACATGAATTTAAATTATTCCCCATTTGGATTAGGATCCATGATTTTCCGCCGAGGCTGCATAATAACGATTCTGCTGAAAGGCTTAGTTCGCGTTTCGGGAGTTTCATAAAGTACGACCCAAATAATGGTCTATTCAATGGTGGCTTTCTTCGAATCAGGGTTACGATACATACTGATCGTCCAATTTTGCGCCGCTTGAAGATTTATGCGGTTGGTGTAGTGTCAACCCTAAGGATCACATATGAGAGGCTACCACGATCTGTCACCGATGCGGTGTATTCGAACATCATACGGAGCGGTATCCCGACAAATCCGCGTGCCCAGGCGGTGTCTTGCTCACCCTGCCATAACTGTGGAGGCACATAAAACGTTGACCAAGCTTCTTGTGCAGAGTATCCCCTACCATCGGGGGAGGTAACATTTCGGGAAAAAAAAGATCAAAACGAAGTGGTCACTGGTTAATCTTGGGCTGAACTGCAGTCCCAGAATCCTTCACACCTGCAATCTTTTTCCCGCTCAAGTGAATAAAAATATATATATATATATATATATACACAGACAAAAATCACTTTTTTACCGGGAAAAGAAAGAAGGAAATCGTAATCTGAAGCGTAACGAAATTTTAAAATAAAATAGCGCAAAATTATTTATGGTATGCTGGCTTTCGAACTCAAGATCGATGGTGTTAACTAATGTACCGCGGCCATTAAGCCATTAGTCTTATTCGATAATACAATGTAACACCCATTCATATAAAGTTTCTTTTTTAATCTAAAATAAAATGGTAAGACGACGTCGTTAACTGTCTCTTAGATTACGCCAAAATCAAATGCTGGAAATATTTGGCGTCTGGGAAGAACGACGTCGTGGACCATCATCATTGGTCGGGGACTTTAGATTACGGTTTTGGTAAAATTACTAAAGTCAGTTGACCCTAAAGCGGGAGGCAACACGGGGGCTTGTTTTGTGTTAAAGTTAACGAAATTTAAAAAATAGCGCGAAAATTATTTGGCCTATGGTGGGTTTCGAACTCATGATCGATGATGTTCACTCACGTAGTGCTGACAAGTCCGCTATAGTGTATGCGCAATTAATTTTTTTTAGTATTTTTATTTTTATACAATTAATTACCCTGAGCATAAGTCAAAATTAATTGAGCACTACAGATCACAAATTGCCATTCACAACCTGCTTGTATTATATAAACCAAATCAACCAAACTGGTGAATTTCAATAGATATCAACAAGAGTTCTTTGTTATTATACCAGCACACCGGCAAAAGTGTAGTACCGATCAACTACAACATTTGTAACCAGTTATAAATCAAACTACTAAAAATGGTTGAAGTTAGATCATAACAATAAAACCATTTGAAAAAATAAAAGATAGCTAGCTACAACTCATGACTTCTTCTGAACAATTTAGTGCTTTCAACACATGTGTGCTCCTTGACAAACTTGAGATCGGCTTGTGAATAAGTATTGAGAAGAAATCAACAACCTGCACGCGAGAATTATAAAAGCAATTAAGCACACCATTTAAACTTATCAAACATGCCCAAATAGTTACATTACCAATTCAAACCCAAAAGTACTTGTAATATGTACCTGAGAAGAAATTTCCAATTCGCTAAAGATGAAACTACCGACGATCATGATGATTCTTCTACTGATACAAAAGAGAAGAAGAAAGCATGGTACAAAAGAGACAGAGGCATATACAGATGAAAGGGTGAAAGAGATAACTCAGAAGCAGAGAGGTTGAAGAAATTGGCTAAACATTTAAGTGAGTACCACACACACGAGAGAAGTGAAAGAACGAGAGAAAGCAGAAAGAAGAGGAGAAAGAAGATGCAGAAGAGAAGGCAGGAAGATCTCACCCTCTCCAAAGCTTCCAAGCTCCAACGATGCCTTCTTCTTACTCTCTTCCAGTTTTTCTTTCATGTACGCTTGAATAGTACTCTATTGTGCTTTGGGATGGGTTTTTGAACCCAAACCCTAGATTGTGCTTGTGAATCTTGATTAAGGCATTGTTGGAGCTTGGAAGCTTTGGAGAAGGTGAGATCTTCCTTCTTTCTCTTCTGCATCTTCTTTCTCCTCTTCTTTCTCCTTTCTCTCGTTCTTTCTCTCTTCTCTTTGTGTGGTACTCACTTGACTGTTTAGCCAATTTCTTCAACCTCTCTGCTTCTGAGTTATCTCTTTCACCCTTTCATCTGTATATGCCTCTGTCTCTTTTGTACCATGCTTTTCTTCTTCTCTCTTTTGTATCAGTAGAAGAATCATCATGATCGTCGGTACTTTCATCTTCAACAGAGGCAGCAGCTGTCTCCATCGGCCAAATTTGTCTGACTTTTTATCCAATTTTCTCTGTGATGTTTCATTGCTATCCAACAAATCTGATTGTTCGATCTACTGAAGCTTGCACAACATATATCTAGTCAGATGTGACTAAAGGAAAAGGGGACAAGGAAGGTCGTGAATGAAAATAAAGTTGGTGGGATCGTCCGGGTTCAATTTTTTTTTAATTACAAGTTGATGACAATCGACGGTGCATAGGCGCTAGCCAAAAAATGTATAGGGATACTAAAATAATTAGTACAGGAAATTAAGAAGCTGTAAGTAGCTAGAGGTCTCTAGTATGGCCAGTGGTGGTCATATAGATTTGCAAAACATTATAGGGTTATTTGGAATGCCTAGCTTGACCGGATAACAGATCTGAGAAGAATGTGAATGAACTTAAAAGTTTGATGTTGGTATTTGTAGAAACGTAATGCTATGTCTTTATGTCAAAATTATTCCCAAGCAGTACCCACATTTAATTTCACGCCTTATAATCCCAAGTCCCAACCAAACAGAGCATGTATGTTCCTGATTAACAAGTTTGGTTTGCAAAATTACCTCATCAGCAGAATAGAGCCGATAGATCTAGCGCCCATGTATGTTGTTCCTTTTGCTAGTTGGGGTTGTAATCCAGAGGCGCCGTGCGTGCGATAGGGCATGTACGTTCCTGTTCGTGCTATTTATTTGCAAAAATTAATTACCGACCGAAAGAGTGTGTGAAAATAAGGATAGGGATATGTATGTATAATGTTCGCAGCTCAATAGTACCGATAGCGAGAGAGCTCGAGGCGCCGATCGATATCGACGCATGCATGTGGCCTGCCTTCATCATCACCAGTTTGGTCGGGTTGCAGAGATTGGAAGCTATAATATTGATGAAGATGGCGAGCGCAGATATCGGAAGAAAGGAAGAGAAGAGGCGCCGCGGCGGAAATGAATGTCTGGGATGGTTTCGATTGAGAAGAGAGCTTAGTGTTTAGAGAGAGCGAGGTTTACAGAGAGTGGTAGGGGAACAGTCGTGATTTGATTGATGGTAGGGAACAGTCGTGATTTGATTGAGGAGAAGACGGGAGAGCGAACAGTATTTACTACCTCCGTCCCGTCATATAGTTTTGCATTGAAGGATTCCATTATAAAATACTATATATTTATAAAATTATATAAATATTGAAGTCAAACGACACACCAAATAGTAAAGTGGACAATTCTGGAGGGACGGAGGGAGTAAAAATTCAGGTAACATGGGAGAGATGAAGGTGCGTGGGACCTACCAGATTAAAATAGGAGCCATCATCCATTTGGTGGGTCCAGCAAAAATAAATCTGCAGCTGCCCCCTTCATCTCTCCCCATAACGGGGCATCTTAACTGACGAAGCTTTTTTATATGTATCTATTAAGCGCCAGGTTCCAAGGTGGCTATTGTTTCTTTTTTTTTACTTTATTATTTTGCAAAACTATAAAATGTTGTATCTTAAATATATAAGTCCAAATAACATAAATTTTATACCATCGTTAATAAGACCAAACAAGAATATGTTTTGATAAATTTTTTATTTTTTTATTTTTGGAATGTACAAAATATTTTTCAAGTTTAGGAACAGTGAATCAAAGTTGTTAAAGGTCAACCAAATGTTGTTAAAAAGTGGATCAAAGGGCATTAAAATGACATAAAAATGCCTTCGACGTTTTTAGCATTCATATGGTGGTTTTTATGGTGTTTGAGAGGC
The DNA here is from genome assembly GCA_023374045.1 of Limonium bicolor. NCBI lineage: Eukaryota > Viridiplantae > Streptophyta > Magnoliopsida > Caryophyllales > Plumbaginaceae > Limonium > Limonium bicolor. The sequence continues at coordinate 436,506,856 of CM041777.1, forward strand.
AGGTTAATCTTTCTTGCATTAGTTTTACACTTTATATTGTCATCACTTACTCGACACTAATGACTCTAAACCCTGTACTACAAACCCTAAAAATGACTTCAACGTTCTTAGCTATCCTATGGTGGTTTTTGGAGTATTGGACCCTGTAATATAAACGCTAAAAATGACTTCGACGTTTTAAGCCAACCTAGGGCGGTTGGGTAATCTTTTTTGGCATTAATGTCGACTGATTCGATAATTTTTTTAGGATTTATTAGGGTCCTAAACCCTGTACTACGAACCTAAAAATGTCCTCGACGTGCACTCGTACCCATGCACATAATGAACGAAAAAACGCTACCTGAAAAGTCGCACAAACATCCAAACTTCTAATTGTTTCATCCGCTGGGGTCGTATCAAACCGAATCAAACCAACAGTATTACGAATACCGTAAACTTGGAGGAACTAAGGATGCACCTGGCCAATAGTATTAATTTGTTAACGGTACACTGTGAGGACCACGGTGACATACATTCACATTGCAGGGACGTCAACTGCTGGCAGGATTAACTGATCTTTGTGAAAGTCACATTTTTTCCAATACATCTCTTGTTCAAATATGTTATATATTTTTCTGGGTTATTTAACTGAGAATTCTGAAAGTTTAGTAACACTAATCATATCACATTATAAACTAAGTGACGCCGCCTAAGAACAATGTACATAACTACTATTGCCAATTACAAACTAACGTACTGAACATAGAAATTAATATTCCGATTTAACATGCATCAAGTGTCAGCATCCATTGACCAAACGTGGAGATCAAGCCTGAAAAGCGAAATTATACTGTAGTAAAGTAGGATATCGCTGTAGTTTGTTAGATTATCGAGAGGTACTAGGGATAAAACACACAGACACACAAACACACAAACACACAAAAGTGATGTCAATAGGATGATGACCTGCTATTCAGGGTCCATTGCAAGAAGGGAAGTCTCCGATAGGCTTTCACTTAATTCCAACATAAAGCGCTACCCCAGAGGGTGGCGTCACCTTACTATTTTCTATCGCCAGATGATACGGCCCTTTCGCTCGGGCCGGCATTATATTTCAGCCGGAAGGCCAACAATAGTATGCACCAATTTTTGCGCTGCAATAACTTGATCCAAGTGACGTTGGTTCATCTCGGACATCCTGGTCAGCACGTCTTTGGTCCCCCCTATTGCTTCCAATGCCAATGAGTTTACCTCTAGTGTGCTTTTTGCAAGCATTATGAGATTTCTCACCAACTGACAAAGCTCCTTGTAACAACGGTCCTGATATGTGCTTGTAGGGGTGACTGGCTGCGTGCTTTTAGCACCTCTTCCCATATCTGGTAGCATCTGAAATATAATAGTGGTTACCACTAATCATTAGTGTTCTAAACTTGAGGAAATGAATACTTCACACCATGGCGTTTATGCGTTTACAAAAAAACAAGTAGAAAACAGCCGTAAAAATTTAGTTAATAAAAGTAAAAACAAAAGTAGACCCAAAAAGTTCGACCACCATTTCCAAAAACGATGCACTATCGTCTAGCTTAAGGTAAAGTCCCATTTTGTGCACCTGTTTCCGTCTATCGCGAAAAATGGTCAAAAAACACAATTTGAAGATCGTCTAACATATACTCCCTCCTTAAAATATCTGCCGTTTTTCAGATGATTCTGGACTTAAATCTGTCTAGATTCATCTCTACAAACGACAGATATTTTGAACAGGAGGGAGTATATGTTAGAACCTTTTTCCTTGCTGGGATTTTTTCTTTTGGGCTCTGCCCAGTGAGGTTTTAACGAGGCCTCTTGCGGCCACCGTAGGGTGTTAGACTGGCAATTAAATATAAAAAAAGAAGATGCATAACATTTCAAATATGAAACCGAAAAATTCAGAGCAGAAATGTTGGGGTACATTCAACGTGAGGAAGGGGGCAACGCCTGCGCGGGTCGACAGTTATAAGCTCGTACGATAATGGCGTCGGAGTCGAAAGGGGTGAAGATGGAATTTAGAATGGGTAAGAAATTAGAACAATAATTGCTGATCCCCAGGATAATAAATAGGCAGGGTTATGGGGAACGGGGTGTCCATCCAGTTTTGGGTCATATGTTCGGGTTAATATCCGTTTCAGATAATTGAATGGGTAAGAAATGAGAACAATAATTGGCCGTTTCAGATTCGGGTAAAATCAAGTTCGGGATGTAACATTGACAGGTATAAATTTCGGGACTTGATTAATACATTTTGAAAAAAATAATTAAATAAACATACACCTAATTTTAATAAAAATATACTACACATCGATCACCAAAAAAAGTCAATACAATTCGTACTCAGAATTTTATTTAGATATAATAAGACTAGATTGAGCGTTTCGTCATATTCACACGAGTCATTCACTTTAATAATGATTATTTACGGTCACAAAGATTTGGAATATATGTATAACACTAAGTGTTAATTCCGATGATCTCAACTTAGTCCCGTATTCCTGCATAGCGCTAATCCACCCCGGTAAATAACCACTCCTATCAATAAGTTGTTATTACTCAGGTATGTTAATGTGTTCGGGATTAGTTAAATCATCTTCTACTTATGTTACAAATAACATGCTGTATTAATCAACTACTTTTGATTTAATCCTTATAACCCAATTCATTATTTATATGTTTCTTTACATGTATACATGATTTTATCAATTGGCCTTGACTTGGTCAATGCATCCAAGTCAATATGTTCATATAATCCATAATCTCTTAAATTATAAAGTTCATATATTTGTTCAATTCTCTATGACATGTCATTAGATCTTTATACCTAGTGCTTTATAATCAAATTCATCACGTTATATCATCCTACACCTTAACCTTATATGACTACTACACGTAATATATAATTCACCTCAGGTCATAAATTAATATTAATCCATATGAATTATATAATTCTCTCTTGTAATGTTTATCCTCTTTGTTTCAGGTGAATAAGCACTTGATTCCCTTATGTTGCTGATGTTATAACATGCCATATTGTACCTTATATTATTCTTTACTAAGTTCCCAACTGTACATCTCAGTTGCTCTTTAATATTCACATGCAACGATTTATGTGAATTATAATATCACTTATATCTTATACTAATTTCCATCATAATTCCATTTGGACCCAACATTATCATTTATGACATTTACGACCATATACTAAATTCATTCCCATGCCAGCTGTCTATATTCTCGCATATGCACATTACATTTCCGCATTTTACATTATTTCTACACAGACTTTACAATGTCAATATGATATATTATAAGCTTATGAATTTAATTCCATTTTTAGCCCCAAAATTAACCTCCAGTAATTTTCTAACAGCCCCTGGTCGGTTCTATTTTCTTTATCGCCCCCTAACTTTCAGAAATTTGTAATTTGACAATAATTTTATAAATCTTACTTTTAATTCCTTAACTTTATTAAATTTATATTATCAGCGTTTCTCTTACATAATTGGCCAGTCAACACCCTGAGTCTACCCAAGGTTGACCCCCGGGATACTGCATTTACCGTAATTTATCCATAATTATGAATTCACACCTAATCATACCTAGTTATTTCATCTACGTCGTCAAACTTTCTGGAAATCATATTTTGCATATGTCAATAGTTCATGAAATCTCGGTAAAATAAGTTGGAACAGTAGGCACAACAAGCGTCCTCCACATGGGTAACGGTGATGAACATCTACAGAGTTGGTAATCCTGCATCCGATCATGAAAAGGCGTGTACACTAGAACAAATACACTGAGAGAATTAAATTATTTACCGAATCGATTAAAGTAGGTGATACTCTTCTGGTTTAAGATCTTTTGCACCACGTCTACAAAGGATCCTCGCCATTAATGGTGCGGTGATTTGAAAGGAAGCGTTTTGTAGTTACCGATGCACCGTAAAAAAGATAGTATATGTGTATGTCTAATTAAACAAACATGTTAAACATCGCACGGAAGCGAGGGTAGTGCTCACGCAATTCTGTCGTACTTCTTTCCACATAAACTTTTGTAACGTTACAATTATGCCACAAACAATATATGTAATCTTATCAATCTAATTTGATATTAAACCCCAACTTACTATTATTTTTCCAAAAGCACCTGGTCTGTTCTATTTTCTTTATCGCCGCCAGAGTTTCCTAAATTTGTAATAACTACAAAAGTTTTATAAATCTTACTACAGCTCCCTAACCCCAGCATACAGGATCGACATACGAAGCATACGTGATTGTTCAGCGCAAGCGCGAGAAATAATAACAGGTCATGCTTACGGTTCAAATTTTCAACGCCGTTGACGAAAGAGTATTGTTTACGCATGCTCACCGTACTGTAGCTGTTCAGTCGGGCGAACTGACAGGCCATGATGTAAACAGTAGTTAGTTTGACATCAACATTTATTGAACAAATATGTTGTTGAATTTACATTATTTATCATATCGCTTAATTGAACAGATACACATGTAGTCCATAGTAGAAAACATTTTATAAATCTTACAAAAGCCGTGAGTAGACCTCTCGCAAGTCGCAACTAACTGGGCTTGTTCGAGTAAACGATCCCTTTGTAGACGATATACGGAGTTATATTCTTTTTATTGGGTTAAGGTCTTTAAGACACAAGAACGCTTTGCCTTTAGAAGCGTAGTATTTCCCCGCTGTACGGTGGGAAAAAGAAAACAGGACAAAAGATAATGCGACAACAAACGTTTTACATAATCGGTGTGGAGTAACGCTTTCCTTGATTTCGAATGCTTGTTTGTCTCGGTAAAATAAGAGGGAACAGTAGGCACATCAGGTGGTCAAATCAAACGCTATTAGCATCCTCCGCATGGGTTACAGAGTGGCTGCAGGCGACCATCATAAGGCGTGTACAGTTGAACAAATACACTGAGGGAGTTAAATTATTTATCAAATCGACTGAAGTGGGTGACACTCTTCTGTTTTAAGATCTTTTGCACCAAGTCTATAAGAATCCTCGACATTAATTGCATTGCCTGGTCTACCCACAGTAAACCGTTTTGTAGTTCCCTATGCAGTATGCACCGTAAAAAGGGATGACATGCCTACTATACTATCTCCGACCCCAGCAGGTTCTTGCCATCTGTCAGCATCAAAGACGGGAACCTCGCGTAATTATTACGAATGTATCTATAGCTAATGATAACCTACAGTACTTCCGTTTTATTTGAAACCATATATGTGTAAGCCTTTTTAAAAAACATGTTGTGCATCACACGTAAGCCGAGGGTAGTGCGCAAGGAATCATTTATATAACTGCATGTTTCCATATATCACCCGAAGCGGAAGACACCTTACATTATCCTAATCACTTATATATGTATGATATAACTCTTATATATATATGCATATACTTTAATGGTGTTTATTACATGCTTATTCGTTTGTATAACTGCATGTTTCCATATCGCCTGAAGCCGAAGACACCTTACACTATCGTAATCACTTATATATGTAGTGGCATATAACTCTTATATGTATGCACATACTATAATTATGTTTGTTACATGCTTAATCATTTATGTAACTGCATGTTTCCGTATCACCCGAAGCCGAAGACACCTTACATTATACTAATCACTATATATGTATGATATACCTGTTATATATATGCATATACTATAATTATGTTTATTACATGCTTATTCATTTATATAACTGCATGTTTCCATATCACCCGAAGCGGAAGACACCTTACGTTATCCTAATCACTTATATATGTATGATATAACTGTTATATATTTGCATATACTTTAATGGTGTTTATTACATGCTTATTCATTTATATAACTGCATGTTTCCATATCACCCGAAGCCGAAGACACCCTACACTATCGTAATCACTTATATATGTTGAATATAACTCTTATATGTATGCGTATACTGTAATTATGTTTATTACATGCTTTCATTAATTCCTCTTAATTACATAACAAGTTTGCTGTGTTCTTAATAATACTCATTAGGCTGAACTTATGTATTCTCCCATTACTTTTGTTTACTACAATGTGACCCCAAATGTCACACCCATGTCACCCAATTTTCATTTCTAAATTCTCATAACCATCTTATAGAATGCAATGTTGATACACGTTTTCCCAAACGAATGCTTTTCTCGGTAAAATAAGATAGAACAGTAGCTAGATAGGCACTGTCAGCTGTCAAGTCCAACGTCATTTGAATTTAGAAGACGTGTATAATCTACAGTATAATTGAACAAATACACTGATACATTTTAATTATTTACCAAATGCAGCTGGATGGCAGTACCCGCAGTAAACAACAGATTCACCGTAAAAAAGTTGACAGACCAACCATTGTTGTTTGATTTGCTTCAACGAACGCGAATACGATACCTTTTTTGAGCCCGTTCTCTCATGGCGATTACAACATTAATCCCTTTCTTTGGACATGAACTTCTCAGTGCTTAGCCAGTCTCCATACGGCGTGTCCCCTTCTTCTAGACATTCGGGGATGGGGCAATGGCTGGTTGCGTGGGTGAAAAGACCACATATACTGCAGATGGGTGGCATGCCGTCATATCTGATAGTGTACACCACAGTCTTTCCATCCACATCCAGAGGTAGACAACGCCATAATGGTCTTCTGGTATTGAGGAAGACCTGAAACCGGAAGTAAACCAGCCCGCCGGTACTTGCAGGGGCGTTAATGACAAATGCGAACCTCCCAATTTTTGAGGCGACATCGGCAGCGAAGTCCATCTTGCACCATGCCCGTGGGACGTCAAAAACACGGACCCAGGAAGGGATCCACTCGAACTCATAGTCCTCCCAACCCACACCAGGTCTCACCTCTTCCAATGCAAATAACATCCCCTCAACCGTCCACGGGCCCCTGTACAGCAAACCGTACATGGCATCCTTCTCAGCGAACTCGAACACAAACAGGTTCAGGCTAACACGAGCACAGCGGATGTCTCCAAACGATCCCCAGCATGAAGATAAGGCGGCACACACGGAGTGTTGGCTTAGCAGGGTGTTTGTGAATGACTTGCCAATGAGACAGCGATCCATAGCCAGCACTGCGTTTTCAATGGGAAAGGTATGCATTATTTTGGGTGTGGCACCAACCAAACGCCGGGCAGAAAACACGGAAAATCGGTACAGTGGTTTTCGGGCAATAGAGGAAAGAAACACGACCGCGACGAAAATGGGACCTAAATAGGACAACTCTGGTTTTGCGGAACCTATAAAGGGTTGCGGTTGATCTGTTAAACACCTTATGTTTCAATCGGCACGTATGTGAGAGACTGTAAGCATGAGAACCGTTTATAGGAAGTGCTGTCTATCGACAGTTGTCTGGGGAACGTGCACCGTTTCGCCTACTACGAAACTGGACGGGCGTGTTAATAATTTTATCAAACAACGAATTAAAATATAGGAACATCAACTATATGGGAGCGATGTCGTGGTAATGTTGAATATGTGTCAATTAGCTGATGGTATTAGGAGGTGAGGTTAATTGCGCTAATATTTCTTGTTTAGTTGATGTTATTAATGTATGTTCGGGTAACACCTGCATAACACGGGATTTGATAAGAACAAATCATATTAGAGTGATTATAATACCTTGTTTAACACCTGCATGATTTTTTAACCTGGTGCTGCTATTAGCATGTAAGTTGGCGGATCCAGAAATCTTGTTACAGGGAGCTAAATTTTTTTTTGACACACAAAAATTGTTTAGGGGGGGCTAAAAAAAATTTTCACTAATTTTCTTTAAAACTTTATATAATGTTGTATCTTTAAAAATTTGTAAGAGTAATTTGACACATATACACACTTTGTTTTTTCTTCTTGAATATGGGGTGTGTCATTTCTCACGCACAATGCATTGGAGATAATAACTAGGAGGATTAGGTTTGGTCAAACGTGATTTCAGGATGACAGCGTGGGTTGGTTCTAGGCTATGGTTTGGCAGGGACTTTAAATGTCGGTTATTTGTAAAACCGTAATCTAAAGTCAACTACCGTAAAGCGGCGGTCAATCCAAGGCGCTTGTTTTGTAATCTAGTTAAAAGGACTTTAGATTACGGTTTACAAGGAAATCGTAATCTAAAGTCTAACGAAATTAAAAAAATAGCGCCAAAATTGTATGGGCAATGCTGGGTTTTGAACTCAAGGTCGATGGTGTTAACTCATGTACCGCGGCCATTAGGAATATTAAAGTCTTATTCGATCAAACAATGTAACACACATTCATATAAAGTTTTTTTAAAATCTAAAAAGCTGGTAATGAATCCTGGACAACTTCCCTGATTCATCCTGGACAGATTGCCAACCATTAGATTAGGATAATCATGTACAGAGGGTCCAGATTTAAACTAGTAATGAATTAACAAGTGCTACATTTTAATTACATTTTTGTTACATTTAACAAGTGCAGCTGGATAGCAGTCTTCCGTTTTAAGATCCTTTTGGACCAGGTCTGTATCTGTATTCTGTAAGGATCAACGTCATTAGTTACATTGCAAGGTGGCGTTTCTTGGAAAGGACCCAATTATGGGTTCTTAAAAAGGTTCTTCCATAAGGACGCAAAATTAGAGTTCTTACCTATATATATATATATATATTTTAACTTAAGAACCCATAAGAACCATTGATTTTCATGCTCTTACAGACTAGTTTTGTAACACCCCTCTCCATAATCACGTATTAATCTCTCACGTAGCAATAAATAAAACGTCTTACAGCGGAAGAATTAAAAACAATTACAATACCCACTCGGGTGTCACCGGCCATTACTCGCCCATGCGAGCAACGAAGCCAAACTAGATCCAACTTCCAACATAAACAAACTGCTAACCGCTGTGATAACGACATAACTCCTATACATCATACTGTAGAAATCAGTTCTACAGTTCAAGAGAGCATGAATTATTATCTACACCGTGTTGGAATTGAGGAGGAGGAGGAATACCTAACTCAAACAATAAAGTTAGAAGATAATGAACAAGAAGCAGAACACCGAGAAGAAGTTTAGTTGATGGGTTAGTTTCTTTTTTGTTTTAGAATAAACAAACTTCGTTGTCGCAGTTTATTTATAAACTTGTACTGTGTTGTTTTGTTGGTTTCTGTGTTTTTTATATATAATTACACTCTTTGCATTCCTCATAGAGACTAACTATGTGTTTATGATTGAATTAGGATGGCTAGGCGTAAGCGGTTGAGAATAATTTCAGTTAAACACCAAGTTCAAGAGGGGCAACCTGCTGGAGAAGAAGCACCCAACATTCAAAATGGATCATCAGAAACTGGTGCTGCTAGTAGAGCATCCGGCCGCTCTGGCCGGATGGGATTAAAGGCACGTAGAGCATCCGGCGGCTCTGGACGGATGGGGTTAGAGGCTTGTAGAGCATCCGGCCGCCTTAGCCGGATGAAAATGGGACTTAGGCAAAGCAAACATCACTCGACCGACCGCTTGTGGTCGGTCAGAAATACTAAAGAGAGGGTAGAACTGTACTTAAGCATGTAAAATACAGGTTGGCACCAAAGTGACCAGGCCCAAAAAACTATAAATAAGGGTGCACCCCCATGAAAACCTCTATTCTACTCTATTCTACTGCCTTTGCAGTTTCCTTGTCAACAGCTTCTTCTCCGGCGGTTAGTAATCTATCGATGCTACCTGCTACACTCCCGGAAGACTTAGACCTCCTGGCAAGATGCTGCATCCCTCCGGCGGATGGTAGGATGTTGCTTCCGGCTGGAAGGAATGAGGCTTCACCAGCACCAAAGCATGTCTCTCCGGGACTGCGGCAAAATCTCTCAAGTTCTAAGAAGAAGTTGGATTTCTGGGCAACAGCCTTGAATTCCAACTTATTGTACAGGTCATCATCCAGCAACTCTCCTTTCTCGAGAGAGTGATCTGAGACGATCTGCTGGCAGATGTCAACTAACCGGCGGCACTGAGAAGCAAAGGACTCCTTTAAATGGGCGTTAATGGTGCCTTGCTTCTGTATCTCCTCTGAGATTGCCGGGAGAATGTCCTGAGCCTGGTCACTTGAGATTCAAGAGTCAAGACTTGGGCACGGTACTTGTCACGTTCATAATTGGCGAATGATAGCTCTTGCTTAGCACGGGCTATCCGTCCACTCAACTGGGTGACGTGCTTCAATAAATTGGCAGCACTCATGCCTGGCCGGAACGAAAAAAGAATAAGAAGATGAAAGGGCCAAAAAGAGTGGAAAAACTTGAAGGCCTGAAAGCTTACCATGACCTAACGGCACAGTATTCTCCGCTTGAGAGCGAGACTTGGCTTCCTCCAGCTCTCTCACTTTCTCCTCCAGCCTCGCTTTCTCTTCTATAAGGGCGGTTTTATCCGCATCAAGAGCTTTTTTGTCTTTTTCCAAAAGAGAACAATCCTGGAGCAGAGACTGCTTCTCTTGATCGAAGGAAGATCTTGACTGCTCCTCCAGCGCAGCTTTTTCTTCCAGCAGGTGGTCGTGCTCTTGCATAAGCTTTTCTTTTTCCTTCACAAGAGCCTCATTCTCCCTTTAAGAGTTTGCGTCTCCAGTCCAAGCTCTTCAGCCTCCTGCTTGAAAGATTGCCCCTGCTGGTGGAAAAAGACCTTCTCTGCCTGAAGATTGTTCACCTCGCTCCGAAGATTGTTTACTTGATTCCGGTGCACGGAGAGAGTCTGATCCAGCATGATGTTCAGGTCAAAACAAGAATCAAATTAGCTGGCCCGTATTTAAGGAAAGAAGAGAGACGATTTCATACCTCTGTCAACGTATTATCAGCCTCCTTAATCCGGCCCCTCAGAGAGAAGTTCTCTTCCCGGAGTTTTTTCAGCTGCGCCTCATACTCATCGCGCTGACGCTCACACTCACGCCGGGACAACTGCAGGTCTTTGTTAATTGCCTCAGTCCTATCCTTTGCCTTCCGGTCGATCTCATACTCGACCTGGTCAATATAAGCGTCATGAGAAGAGCGGGACAGCTTCAGCTCCTCTTCAACTCTATTGGCTCGGCTTTCCTCGTAGCGAAGCCTGGACTGGAGGTTGCCAAAGTGGACTTCAGCACTTTGAGCCATGGACATCACCTAAAAAAAAGCAATACAACGCATAAGTTCAGGAAACCCAAAAATCAAACAAAAGAAGAAGAATACAAGTGATGTGAATGCCAACCTGAAAGATTCCCCCCACATCATGTCGAACGCTTCTTTGGCTGGGATGGAATGCCGCATGATGGCATCCGCCCCCCATCCCCGATCCGCAGCCTCTTCTTGGTAGCAGTGAAGGTCGCCGGAGGAGCAAAGATCCCGTCTGGATGACCGGATCTCTTAATTGCCTCCTTCCAGATAGAAGAGTACTTGGCAGTATCGCAGGTTATCAAGGGAAGAGGGTGCCCGCGATGATAAACCACCCTTCCTTTTGGGAGGGACCGGTGTAAGACTCCTGAGCAGGAGGGGGAGGGGAGGAGGAGGAAAGAAGCTATATGGCCTTCTCCCTGCTCACCCTGGGGCTTAGGACCCTCCGGCATGGGGCCCTCCGGCGTAGAGAAGGCCATGTAATCTTCCCTTTGCTTGCTTCGAGCTCAGGGTTCTCCGGCACTTGCCGATACTCCTTTGCTATTTCCCTTGCCGCATCCACGGCCGCAACAACATCAATGGAAAATGATCCTGAAGCTTCACGGTCGCCGGAGGTTTGCCCTCCTTCTAAACCCTCTAGCCCTGTGGCCTTTGGCTTTGACGTGGTTTTCTTTTTTAGCCTTTTTTTGGCAGGAGCAACAGGAGCTGCCGCAGTAATAAAAAGCAGTTAGGACCAAAAGGATGAAGCTGGAAATAGAAAAGTACTAAAAACTAAGAAAAATAAAGAGTGGGAGAAAGCGGCAAGGCAGTCGAAACCTTCTTTAGCCGGAGGACTGACGTGAAGGTCTGTGGCCCCCAAGGTATTTTCCTGAGCAGGATCTGAGGAAAAGTAACTCGTCAAGTCAGGAAATTGCTCGCAAATAGGAGTCGGATGACCGGACTCCCGCCCCGGGCGAGAATCAAAGTCTAAACCCGAACCAGGGGTGAGTGGAAGAAAGACACGGCGCCCAGACTTGGGGCTCACGTGCCATGTACCTGACAATCCGGCGTCAGCGTGTACAGGAGATTCAAGCCGCTTCTTTTTCTTCAAATTACCGGCTTGGTCATCTCCAACTTCTCGTCTGGAACGCTTCGCCGGAGCAGCGTTCTCCAAAAGCTGCTCGGCCGCATCATCAGTGGCCGCTTCCAGCGTGTCGTAGTAGTCAATTTTTTCGCTCCCATTCTTAAAGGTGACGAAGTTCCAGTTATGGAAGGGACCAATTTTGTCCCCCTTCTGGAAAAAGTCTGCGACAAAACATCCAAACGATAAGGAGACCAAAGAAGAAACGACAGCATTCATATTAAGCAAAAAGAAGAACACTTACTGTGATATGTCTTCAGAGAAGACAAGCGTTCTTTTGTAAAAAACGCCTCGACGGTCGGCAATTCCTTGTTTACCGCTCGCAGAACCTTCGAAATGGGAATTTCAGCCGGAGGAGTCCCGGGGCTGATTAACTGACCTTTTCCGGCCTCAGCAGCGTATGGAATGCCCAACACTCGGCCGGACGGGGGAATGATGACGAACCACCGCGACCCCCACTCGTGAGCCTTTTTGTAGTCAAAAAGAGAATACCCACTCCTCGCAATAAGGGTTAGGCTGTCAGGATCCTTCCTAACTGAGAAGAATCGGACGAAATCGGTCCCTTCCGGCCGAATTTTGATATCGTCACAAAGGGAAACGAAAGCCTGAAGGTGTGAAATGGCTTTAGGGTGAAGATGGGCGAGGGTGCAGCAGCGACGGAGAAGGAACCCTAGCACGAAAGGGTGTGGGGGAATGGTCAAACCAGACCGGAAGAAGTCGGCGTAGACAACATACCCGCGACCAAAATCGTCGTTAGGGTGAGATTCAGGGGATGGCAAAAAAATTTGTGTGCCAAGTGGGGCTTCGACCCCCTCGAGACAATCACGGAGGGAGGAATAGTTGAGAGAAGAAGGAGAAGGTTGACGCCCAGAACGGAAGGGTCTTACCGGCTTCAGGTATGAAGGGCGAAAGCCGTTAGGAGACTGAGAGCCTTGAATCTCTCCGACGGCGGGAGGAAATTTAGCAGCAAGTTTGCTCTGTTTAGAGGAAGAAGAAGCCATTGTCAAGGTAGGCAAGATTCGAGGGATGACGGCGATGAAAGGCAGGGTAGCGCACAACGACAGGAAAGCGAATGGAAGAGAGGTCGAAGTAACGGGCCAGTAGAGGGAAGCAGGGAGCGCGATAACAGGGATGGCGAAAGCAGAAGGCAGTTGAAGCGAACAGGCAGAGGGGAAAGAGAAAGAAGCTTAAAAACCCAAACTTTGAAAGTTTTCCCTCGCTCGGAAAAAATATATAATATAAATATATATATGTATAGAAGCAAAAACCACCTTTTTGCAGGGAGAAAGGGGCCACACGCTTCCTAGGAAGACGTTTCCGACGGTTGGTTAAGAGAACGACCTTACGGTAACCATTGGGGTGTGGAAGGGTTGCATACACTATTGAGTAAGGTTGTGAAATATCCATATGTGGTGGTGGAAGGTACAGGGGCATCTGCATGTGCACTGTTGTCATTGCATTGAGTTTCAACATTTCTGTGGGGCAACTCCTCCCTTAGATGCGAAGCCCGATATCTTTGGTTTCTAATTTCAGTTTCAGATCGTCTTCTCTTTCGATTCCTATGGGGATTTTGCCTCTTCTTTATCCCAGCAGTAAATCGCCTCTGCCCAGTTTCACATAGTCCCTGGTGATCTGTACGTTCACCATCGTCCTGAGGTCTGCTTTCATAATAATCTATGGCGTACTTCAGAATACCTTTAACCTCACCAATGACATAGTTGTACAGATCGGGGTCCGAAGATGCGGTGGCAGCCAATCGAACAGCGGTTGCTGTTAGGCGCTGATAGCGACATAGGAACGATGATGTTTCTGGCAGTGTTGCGTGAACCTCGTCACCATTTTGAAGAATGGTAGACCTTGCATTTAGCCGCCATCGGCTCTTTATGAACACTTCGGGTAATGTCCTGCAACTCAATTTGCCCATTGAGCCAAAAAGATCCATGAGTTTAAGAATATGACGGCATAGGATACCCATTGCCTCAAACAGACAACAGCTACATTTAATCACTATATCTTCATCGAAACCAGCATGCACAACCCTTATATCAAGCTCAGAATTGTCTGTGTCCAACTTGTACACTTTCCAAGCGTCTAACCCGCACTCTGTCGGTTCAGGAGTTGCGTCAACGATGTAACCAATGCTGTGTTCCCTCTCGTAATGAAGTGCACTGAATATTGTAGGTGTGTACACACCGGCAGCACGTACCATCAGGGGGCACGATGTGAACGTGTTTGCAGTGATCTTAGCTCTAGCTTCGAATTCGGCGTGATTTTCACGTTCTCGAATGGAGTATATCATATTATTAAAATGGGGGAAAAACTCAGTAAGGCCGTGGTCAGGTTTCAGAAATGATCGAACACTACTGTTGATAGATTCACTGGCCTGCGTTGTGCGCATACCGGCGGTGAAGTGCTTGTTGACCCATGCAGCCGACCAATGTTCTCTCTTCTCTTTTATTCGGAGCATCCACTGCACGGACTTAACATACTTAGGCCCCTGACCAGCAGACTGCACTCTGGACATACAACCATCCCATACCTTATCAAATTCTGACTCGTCTTGGATCCCATACATCAGTAAACTAAGTGTCTTTGTTACATCACGTATTACAGCACTATGAACGTTCTTCTTGGCATTCTGCAAGATGTGCCAAGAACAGAGCCCATGAAATGCGTCAGGGAGCCGAGACTGTAGCGCTGCTGACATAGCTGCATCCTGGTCTGTGAATATCGTGACTGGTGCCTTGTTGTCCATGCATCCAACAAACGCTTCAAACAACCATTCGAATGAAGGTATTGTCTCGTCGAATATCAATGCCGCCCCGAAGACGACTATTTGTCGGTGATGATTAAACCCACTAAACAAAGCTGAGCAAGAAATGGACAGGGCACGTTATAGTGCAAGCAATAAGTACTGTAAAGAAAGCGGTATGTTTAATTATAATTTATAAACAACTGTAACATAAATTCATGTTTATCAAATGATTGCAGGAATAATAATTTATAAACAACTGTAACATAAATTCATGTTTATCAAATGATTGCAGGAATAAACTCACCCATCAAGGTAGTGAGCAACAAGGGACATAGGATTGATAGTCATTGAATACGAAAGAGTCACGGTACAATGATTCCTGGCCAATGCCAGGTTTCTTGCGTGACGAGATATATATGACAGCTAGCATATGGATGAAGAGGATAAATACTGAATTACCTAGAGGCCTGTACGCACTATTGGTACAGAATGTTGTATCAAACGTGACAGCATCACCAAACAGAGAATAATCCATCTTCATTCTGTGATCAGCCCAGAAAATGTTTGCTATCAAGTCCTCGCAGTCATACTGTATGTCATAGTGAAATCCAGGAGTTTGCATTGCAGTACGCCTAAAGTACTCTTGCAGGCAGGTGGCTTCGGACGGCTGCATATTCTTCTGCCTCTTCGTGCGGAGATGGTTTTTAAGGTCAACTTTAGTACAACCAAGGTTCTGGAACCCACCGGCGCTGGTTGCAATAATCTTGAATGAGGTGTCTAGCTGAACCCCAACATTAGCATTCAACTCAGCTTGCAGTCCAACTTCAAGATCGACATGTCTGTTTGATCGCATTAAATACCTTAGTGGTTCTGGCATTAGTACGTGTCCATTATGCTCGCCGACCCATTCTGTTATTGAATATTGTCCTTCGGTACAGCAATATTTCAGAGACATCCGAGCCTTGCACCCGCACCTTTTCTCTACATTATGCCTCCGGCGCTTGTATTGCGGCTTAGTGATATCTAGAGCTGATTGCATGGCATATCCAGGGTCACTCTTGCTATCCGGCCTGAAACCTTCTAGATTACAGACAAACAAAATGTAAGGTCGTACTGTCAGTACTATCTTCTTGCTTCTGCTTTTGTTGCTGCCTCTTCTGCGTACCCCAAAACCAACCCTCTCTGCATAAGCGGAATAGAAGGCGTAAGCATCGCTAACACTATCAAACCTAAGAGATTGCCAGCGCTCAACATCCGTTGCTTCAATTGGTACGTCATCACCGCAACGACTGCTCAGAACACCTGGATCGCACAATACTTCATTACCTTATAAAACCTGAAAGTATACTACTGTATCGGTAAAACATTAAAACTCGGTATACCTGGACATCGTTTCGGTGACGCCGACATTGAACGTGGCAAACGAACAAGAGATAGAGTAATTAGAGGGGATGAAAATGGGGTAATGGGGAATGAAGTGATACCGTAACGACAGTACGTTTACATACGGCCAGCAGCAATGGCGATATAACGCTTCAATTCAACTCAATGTAAACAATTAATGATTTGAGGGTTTGGGAAGGACGACAAGGGGAGGCGATGGGCATTGTGGGCGGGCGGCCGGGCTGGAAAGAGTGGGGGGGGGGTCAATTGTCGGGCCATTTGGCGGGCTTGAGGGGAGAAGGAGGGATCGTCACGTGCGATTGTTAAAAATATGAATATATGAACGATTTTACCGTCATACCCCTGAAAACGTCCGCATAATTATGGACCGTATGATGATTTTTGCTGATTTTTGATGACGTCAGCACGTGATCTGACAGCCTAAATTAGCGATGTCACCGGGACATCAATTTTTGCGATGGCACCTGAGCCGGACCCGTAATTTCCATATTTCTTGAACTTTCGCTTCCCTTCTTGCTTCTCACGATCAGAGGGAGAGATACAACTTGGACTTTGACCGAACCAAAGTGTGAGAGATAGAAAAATGAAAACTTCTTTATCCGGAAAGCGGAAAGTTAAAATTGAAGAGTTTTGTGAGGAATGAAAATGTGTGGAAGACCCTAATCTTTCACAAAAGGTCCGATTAAACGTTTCTTCCATTTTTTTCTATGTTAGGTTTGATCAAACCCATAGAGAGAGAACTAGGCTCTTCTTAAGAAAATCTTGCATGTAAACAACAAAGATTCGTCGAAGCATATCTACGATTAAAGGTGACAGACAAGATTCGAAAAGAATGTGAAAGAGTTTCTTAAGCAAAATGACCAAAATAATACATTGAAAAGAGTTCAAGATTCAACAATTGAGCTTTAGAGATTTTGGGGTAAAATCACCATCCCTCGGTACAAGGAGACTACTCAAGCATTAGAAAGAGAGAGGGTGAGAAATTGAAATAACCCAAATCTAGTTAATACCTTAAAACGGTTAAATAATGAAGAATTGATCTAGAAACAGATCATTTTAGTTACGCATGCTTTTATGCATGAAAACGTTACGTAATTAATATTATGATGCGTGCGCATGCAAACTCCCGTATGCAAACGTCACTTAAAAATAGTCGTTTTACCGTAAACGCTAACGGGCGTAATTTTACAAACGTCTTAACATACCCGTACAAAACGCTCATGTACGTTTATTAACAAGGATTAAACTCCTTACTTAACGAGCTCGATAAAGAGAGCGACAACAAGGAAAGATTAATATGAACGTTTATACAATTCATAAAATGACAACGTTCGATCCACGAACGCTAATATAATGTCATCTTTACGTACGCATATAAACGCTTACGTACGAACATTAACGGGCATTAAACCCCTTATGAAACAAGCTCAATTAAAAGAGCACTATCCAGGAAAAAAAACTATACGGGCGTTTATACGACCCGGTACACAATAACGTTCGCTGTAAAAACGCGAAAAATACTAACGAGCAACGTAAATATTTTACGATTGCCTAAGCATTTATAAATGCTAAAATAAATTGATATACACATTTAAACAATGTAACAACTTATGTTACATAATCTTAATACTTGATATATATCATAAATACATAAGAAATGTATTATCATTACATATAACACAAAGTATACAAGTTAAAAATCGGTACCATATAAACCGTTTTATATATCAAATTTGTGGGACTTGTTTTATACACTTTCACTTAGTAAAACAATTAACTACCTAATATACTCACCTTATACATGTGTATACATTATTATGCTAAGATTAAAATCTACCTAATATGCTCTATACATTACGGTAGTACTTATGTGTTTAGAAACAAAAAAAAATGAACTGCCGCATACACTATGTATACGGTAGTCATACATATGCATATCAATAAATCAAACCTACAGCAAATACGGTAATACACTAGTAATTAAGTAGACTAAACATGCAGCATACATTATAGGTTTAAGGTATGCACATGTATAAAGCGACAGAAAAAAAAATTAACAAGAAACCTGGAGCAACCACAAGTATTATACGGTAATACTCTAACCTATATTTAGCAATGAAAACTGTAGCATAGCACCATGTAGTTAACGGTAGGTGCTAGCTATTAATCAAACAAAAACCGGTAGGTAGCACCACTATTAACGTAGGGTATACATGTGCTCAAGTTGACAAAATCTGTAGCATGCAATTACCGGCCGGCAAACTTGTAAGTGACCAATCCACTTACTGAAGCATATAAAGTGTAGCAGCGTGATGCACATGGTCAACAAAAATCTAAACTAATCACCTATGCTAATGGTAGCGTACATGCGTACACAAAAAAAAAAAAAAAGAAGTCTGTAGCTTTTGAGATTAAGAAATCGGTAACAATCATCATATAAGACATGGATGTAATTAGACAAGGGGAACACCATGCCACTACCGTGATGCATAATCATCACTCATACAGGAGTATAAAACAAAAAAAAAAACAGTAGAAGCATGTACATATAATAAGCAACAAAGTTTATAGCCATCACAGCAGAACGGATGTCTGGCCTCAAGCCACTCTCAAACTTCCTGGCCTTCCTATGCTCGTCAGGCTCAGGTGGGTTACTACCCACGTTCTTTGTGCATCTTTGGCCAAAGGCCGTACGGTTATTTCTCTAGATTCAAACTCAACAGGCTTCGTTGACATTTCTCAATTCCTGGCTCTCCCACTCGATCATTACCGCACAAGTGCAATACCAAAACACTCAGTCATACAGAGTGCTGCAATTAATGTAGGGTATAGGTGTGTATAATTGACAAAATCTGTAGCAATCCAAAGTAGTTAACGGTAGTACATGTCCACTAACAATTAATCAATTAAATCTGTACTAATCATCTTATATTAACGTGAGGTATGTGCTCAAAAGTAACAAAGAAAATTTGTAGCTTTTGACATTATGTAAACCGGCTACATATATACACATGGGACAAGATTTAAATATCTTGTTTAACATGTAAACTTTATGAGTCACCATCCCACCATTATACAACAATAATACAAGGTTAAAACCCATTGTAGGAGCCTTGCATTACCGAAAATCCTGCAACAAAACAAGATTAGATTAGCTTTAGCAAAGTAAGAATTAACAAGTAAAAGTGGATCTATACATTAAGAATATGCATGTGGCAATTAATCAAAGAAGGAGGCAAAATAATATGCCATTTAACAGCCACCATTGCCGTAAGACTATAAGTTAGATGGGAGATTTGTTTTTGGATCAAAGTCAAAAAAATACATATACCTAACATCACCATGATCTAATGTCTACCACTATGGGATTTAATTAGCTAATTCTTAGCTCCTTGTTTACCGAAAACACTAGCAAAAGGGGGTTATTATTGAAGCAATCAACCTATAATCTATGACATAAATAATTAATCTCATTGCACTAATCTAACATATACCTAATATTCCCACGTTATTATGTTCCACCTTAACATTGATTAACTATTTCCTAGTCAATGTACCGATTTCAATGAGTTAATGAGGGGGGATTAGTGCTAATAGTAATTAGTTAATTAACTAAAGTAAACATTAAGAAAATTGACAATTAACTAATTAATTCTATCCTTTTCCTCCCTAGCATATCATACGCCATCCTTGCCTCATCCTCATTTCCTTGCTGCAGCCGTATGGGTAAGGCTTTCCTACTTCTTTCTTCTTCTTCCTTTGAGCTTTCAAACTCCACTAATGGAGATTAACTTCTAGCTCTTATTTTGTGTCACTTTCCTAGCTCTCTTCATCAACTCTTGAAGCAAACATCAACCTAGTACTCCTACAAGTATTCGCCACTCATCTATGCTCCAAGAAGTGTCTTGAATCAACAATTAAACCAAGGAGCATTCAAGGTTAAGTTAAGGTATTTTTATGCTTGAAAAATCCTTAAGAAATGCTATATATATAACCGAAAAATTCCAACTCTTCTAAGACATGTTTTCTTCATCAAATTTCATGAAGGAAAATTGGTTCTCCATCCATCCTAGGAGCACCGAAAATTCAAGGTAAAATACTTAAGGTAAATCCTTTGAAAACTACTTATAAATCTACTTAAGACCTTGTTAAGATATTACTCCTAAACCCCTCCCTTCTCATGTATTAATACCAAAATATGGGGCTAAAATTTCCAGTTAAGGAAGCTTGGGAATTCAAGGAGGAATCAAGTACTTAATCATCTTTGATTAAGAGTAAGTTTATCAAGTTAAACCTTAATGTTTAAAGCTTTGTTTAAGCTCATAAATTTTGTACATCTCTTCAAATAATTAAGGCCGAAATTAGTGAGGTTTTTACCAAGGAAAAATAATTATAGCTTTTAAGCTAAGGTTATAACTTTAAGATATAATTTTATGTCACAAAAAAATTAATTATGAAGAGTTTAATTTATGGCCGAATTATCTAGGAAATATTTGCTTCATTTTGAGCTAAAAATATGTCTAAGACATTATAATAATTTTTATATGAGAAATATGGCTCATATGCATTTATGTATAATTATTATAAGTTAAGAATCAAGTTTTAAAATTATATGGCATCAAATAAAGATGGCCGAATTCATTTGGTGAAGAATAGGTTTTAATGAGCTATATATGCATATAAGTACATATTATGAATTTTGAGTAAGTTAAAAATAATTACTAGTGTTTAAATGACTAGTTTAATAAGTTATGTGGTAAAAATATAATTTTTAGAAAGTTTGGGGTAAAGTATGTAAAAGTCGAGAATAATATGGTCCTTGGCATAAATATAATATAAAATGGTGTAGGAATTAATATTATGAATTTTGGGTGAATTAAATAAGTGTTTAGAAGTTAAAATAACAATTTATAAAGTTTTGGGGCTATTTTGTAATTTCTGGAAAATTTGGTGCTTAACCGAATTAATTATGAATTTCTGGGTATATTAATGTATTAATTATGAAATTAGACCTTGGTCAAAGTGTTGACCGAAAACTTTAGGTTAAAATGACTTATGACATAAAATAATAAGTTTATAAAAGTTTTGGGGTGAAATTGTAATTTATAAAAGTTTATACGTAAATCAAAATTTTAATTTGGGGCGGAAGGGTAATTAATGGAATTTTATGTATCATTCGAAATTTAAGGGAATTAGATATTAAAACTATAATTTATAAGTTAATATATAACTATTATAAAGTTTTTGGGGTTAAAATGTAATTATAGAAAGATATATGATAAAGCCGAAAATTAATGTGGCTAATTGGTGATTTATAAAAGTTAAAGTGTTCAAATAATAAATACCGAATTTATAGTGGTGGTTTTGAGAAATAATTAATTAAGAAAATAAAGCTATGTAATATAATGTATTTTGGAGTATAATGTAAAGTTTATGAAATAAATGAGGTTATAATATAATAACCGAAAAGTATAGTGTATTTATGGGATTAAAAATATTTGTAGGTCCTATATGGATATTTAGAAGATTTAGAAAAGGAAATTATGATTTAAGGATTTATGAAGTTAAAACTATATGTTATAAAGGAATAAGTAATTTATTTGTAAAGAAATAATATTATTTGGGGTTAGTCTGTAATTAATAAAAGATATGGGAAAGATATGCCCATGCGTGACATGCAAATACAACTTAAGAATTTATAAAGTTGTTATGTCATTTAGACAACTATAATCATGTGTCATAAATAATACAAGTGTATAAAGTATATATATTTAAGATTTTCAGGTAAATCAAAAGGAAATGAATATGCAGAATTTAATTTGTGAATACCAAATAATATTTGGAGTTAAAGTATATTAAATATAAAGTTAAGAGGAGAATTAATTAACATGTGACCAATAAATGTCATTGACGAGATTGTAAATTGTTATGTCGCTTGGACAAATATAAACATGTATCATAAATACTACATGTATATAATTATGTACATTTAAGGTTTAAATAAATTAAAAAGTAAATGAATAAAGGAGTTATACATGAAATCGTGGAGGTAATTAAAAGAGAATTACCATACAATATAAGTCTTATAAGTAAAGACTATGATGGTTTAAATTATATATGTAAACCTTAAACATAAATAAGGTTAAGAGGTTAAAAAGAAATTATCTAAGCGTTGTAAATAAACCTCACATGAAATAACGAATACGAGGACATTTCATGATAACAACAAAATTATTATACGAGAGTAACATAAATTAACACTCTCAGTTAATCCTATTCTAGGACTTTGTTGACCAGGCATTGACCGGGAACTAAACAAGTACAATCTACGGTGAACGGTATGGATTCTTGCAACCTGTTTGCTAACGGATTACACCGGCTTGTGTGCTATCTGTTGTGTGAAATAACGACCAAGATAATTGCATGTAATATGTTGCACTTGCGTTTGTGTATCGTTGTGATTATTCTATGCACTATTTTATGTGCGTGAACGTTTCTGACTATAATGTGTATGTGCCACGCATACAACACTACATTACCAGTGGATTAGATACCTACGTGTTATTATACCAAGAACTTGTACCCAAGTTTCTCACTAACTTCCTTTGTAAATAACGCCGTTGTCCTTAAACGTGACAACTAACAATATACAACAGTGTGCTTGTTTAACGTCCTTGTGTGACGTCTAACATATCCAATGCTACGAGAAGCGAGGAGCCTAGATGTTTCTGGCCATGCATGCAAATGTGGAGGTTGTACCTGTCGTAGGTCATCCTCAAATACAGTATACGTCATGGCGGTGGTTTTGGGTGTAGACTTTGTCCACTCACCGGGTTAGTACCGGAACATTTTAAGCTGGGAGAAAGACTGCATTCTCTCGAGGGTACGATACCCACATATAAATTTTGAAGTTGAGAGAAAGATTTCATTCTCTCGAGGGTACGATACCCACACCTATATTTGAGTACAGGAGTTGACTACGTTCTCTCCTGCGGGATTTATTACCCGACCATTAACGCGAGAGTCTTATCTCGTCTGAAGGGTTTATCATACCCAATCCAAAATTAAATTACTAACTTGACCTCTGTTGTCATGTTTCTCTTTGTGATGTTGTTGACCTTGTATGGTTACTTGTGTGATTTATATATGATGCATGTTTTCAATGTTTGAAAAAAATGAACTGCATGCTTATGACAAAGTAGTCGTGTGTGGCCCGCTAGCTTATGGGCTGCACGGGTTCATACCAGCAATTTATTTTACTGAGCCGTTTCATGGCCAACCATTCACAGGTACCTGAAGAAAGAAGATATTACCCGGCCGAGTGTAGGTGGGGTAGAATTAAGACATGGGATTATTACTGTCTGTATCATTTTACAGTACTGTACTTTTTCTATTAGCTTTTGTTGTTTTTAGCGGTTTGTATTCAGTGCTCAGACGGTATCATTTGTAAGTTATTTTGGAGTTAGCCTTGTTAGTCACGTGGGTGACTAACGGCGTTGTAGCACCACCCGTTGTTATGTATATATATTCCGCTGCATTTCCAGTTATCTTTGGGAGCTATCATCGTACATGTTGTGGAGTTTCGGGTTGGGGTGTTACAGAAATAGCATGGATGAGGTGAGGAAATTCAATGGAGGTAAAACCCCTTCCTTCCTCCTTCACGTGATTCAGCTGTCTCTGGAGCCTTGTTCGATTTCTGTTCGGACATAAGTCGAATGTCTGTATTGCTGCTCTCGACTTGTTTCCGGACATGAAAGGTCGGACGCATGTACGAACACAACTTGTACAAGTCCCAAATTCTTCGTTATAGCCCCAATTTAAGATCCGTTTGTTCCCACGCGTTCTTCTGTTTGTCTAATTTTCTACTAGACAGTTTTTACTTATGTTTAAGTAATGAATGTGTAATAACACCAATAAAACAGTAAACTAGAGAAAAGCTAGCTAAAGTAGATAAATGAGCATGATAAGTGTTGATAAAGCACATGAACGCACCTCTAAAACATGCTCATTTGTTCACTCATCATGCTCCAATTTTACTTCCTAGCTCGGTTCACCAGAACTACATATGAAGCATTTTTCTGAAATGTTTCATTTGCAAAACTGGTTTCTGTTAGGAAATCTGCTAATGTCTGAGCTTTGATTGTTGTTCGAGGGACGAAATGGATTCCATACTATGTTAACTCGATGGTCTAGGTGACCATTCTTCTGGAAGCATTAATGATATTGGCAATCTGCTTTTGAGGTCTATTGGTTTGAACAAAAATTTATGTGACTGAAAATATGGCCTCAGATTCCTTAAAGATATTACCAAAGCATACAAGACTTTCTCAATGTCAGTACCTTGTTTCTGATGATGACAACATTTTCCCTGTGTAGTACACTGGTATTTCTTTCTTTTCTTTTCCATGATAAGTACTACTGTAATAACCCAGCATTGCTTAAGTCGGATTTAGTTTTTATTTTATGTCATGTGTTATTATGTTATAGGACATATGGGGCATTTGAGCAAAAGAGAGGGATAGCAAGGTCTTTTCCTATTCTCTTTATTGAGGTAAATAAATAAATAAGGAGAATTCTCCTTATTCTCTATATTTCACGTTTGCTTGTGCGTTCTCCTCGACGGTTTCCTTCCCTGTTGTTTGAGCGAGAGTTCTTGACCTCCTCTTCTTAGCTTCTTTGTGAATTACTATGGATCTGCTACTGTGCCGATTAGTGATTACGTTGCTTGATCGCCCCTGCTGCTGTTGGTGTGAGTCCCCTCTCTGATTTCAGGTGGGTTGCTGTTCGGTATTGGTTTGCGATGTTGTTTGGGAGAGTTTCATTTTTGATTTGGGGTTTAATTGTTGTTCAGTTCAGTGGGGTGGTGCTCCTCGGTTGTCTGTGATATCATCTGGTGGTTTGTTGACAGCGTTGGGATCGATTTTTCTCTTCAAATTCAGGTAAGTGGGGATGGAATCGAGGTTGGATGCTCACCCATGGGGGTTTGAGAAGGCTAAATTCGTTTTGTGATTTGCTTGTGTTTGGGTGTTGATTCCTATCTTGTTTCGGGTCTGTTCTCTTGTGGTTAAAACCCCATGGAAATGCTATATTGATTTGGGGTGTGTATGTACATTTTTCTGCATTGAATTTTGTCTGGTTTCTACAGTTTTTTGTCACAGCTTGTTGTGTCCAAGCGTCTGTCCAAACATGTAAGTTCGGACAGGCCTTTGGCGCGACGAATCCCTTCTGATTTCAAACGTGTCCGAACTTCCGTCCGAACATGTAGACGGAGTGCGAGGACAAGACTGGCATGCAAAGTCTCGGTATATGTCCGAACTTGCATGTCCGGACACAAGTTCGGACACTGAGTTTTCCTGATTTCCAACTCTCGGCATGCGTCCGAACTTTGATGTTCGGACGTATTTTCGGAAGATGTGATTTTTGTGTTTTCTGACACTTGGCATGTGTCCGAACTAGGGATGGCAATGGGTGACGGGTGCCCGTTTCACCCGATCACCCGACTCGCTAAAACCGGTGAAAAACCCACAAAAAACGGGTGAAAAACGGGTGACGGGTGAAACGGGTTCGGGTGACGGGTCGGGTCGGGTGAAAAATTTTCACCCGGTCACCCGATCCGTTCACCCGACCCGTCACCCGCATACATATATATATTTTTAAAAAAAATACTTATTTCATGGTTATTTCTCTATGTTTTGAGTATGTTGTTGACATTATTTGATATGGTATGTCTTATTAACAAATATGGATGTTTTTTTAGTAAAAAACTAAGCTTATATAGGTGTTACAAAGTAAAAATATATGCTAGAAAAAAAACGGGTGACGGGTTCACCCGTTTCACCCGTGGGTGATGGGTGAAACGCGGGTGAAATACGGGTGAAATGCGGGTGAAACACGGGTGAAACGGGTGAAATGCGGGTGAAACGCGGGTGAAACGGGTGAGAAATACATGTTAGGAAAAAAACGGGTGAACGGGTGAAACAGGTGACGGGTGATGATTTTTCGGGTGACGGGTCGGGTCAGGTGATGCGGGTGACAAACGGGTGATGGGTCGGGTGGAGCGTCACCCGACCTGAACCCGACCAGTTGACATCCCTAGTCCGAACTTGCAAGGTCATATGCAAGTTCGGACACCTCGAACTTCTGAACTTTTGAACTCTCGGCCTATGTCCGAACATGCATGTTCGGACGCATGTTCGGACAGGCCTCTGATTTTGCACAACTTGTTTGTTTGAGCTCTGTTTTGAACTCTGTTTGCGGGGTTATATCCCCCTATCTGAGTACAAGCTTTCTATGATGTTTATATGCATTATTATGCATTTATGATCTGTATTTACGAACCTATGTTTTGGGACCAAGTTACTATGCTTATGAGCCTTGGATAGTCGGGTCGGGTTGTCCCGTAGCATGCTGCGCATGAATCTTTTTGTTTAAGTTCCTTAGGGTTTCCCACGTCACACTAGCGTTGTTTGTCGGTGAACGGTATATGAATATGTAGTCTGAACGCCCTGAGGGTTTCCTTGGGTCCAGACATTGTGTGATTTATCTATTTAAGAGCGATATCTGTGTTATGCATGTGTTGTATGTGCTTACGTATTCCGACCGTCAAAGTGTTTATTAACTGTGCGCGAACGTCGATCGGACAAGTGATATTGATTATCACCAAACTTGTGTGTGAACGATTCGGAGGGACTCCGAGTACTAACTTATGAGTGTAAACTACTTCTAAAACACTAAGTAAGGAACTTAGTTTAGAGACCCGGTATTAACCGTCTCTAGAGCGATGACTCTACCTGTAACACCCCATCCAACATTAACATACTTACAATAAACCGCAGTGGAAAAACAACCTCATCACATTACTTGACTCGTTGGTGTTACACGCCGTTAGCCACCCACGTGGCTAACAAGGCTAATACACATACATTGTACCGGTCTGATGGGCTAAATTCCCGAGCGACTACACATTACATCCCTTTCCATTAACAACAACAACAACGTACAACTTCCAACTATACCGAGTATTAATAAAACTGGTGCCGACAACAATTTCGGTCTTACTACACCTACTGTAAATATACACTTAAATGTTTACCCATGTACATGTCTACCCCGTCCTACTCTCGGACGGCTTCCAGCTCTGTACCTGAAATAGGAGAAAGAAGAGAAAGGGTGGCCCCCAAGGGGCTCAGCACCTTTGCTGGTATGGTAATCCGCAGCCCACATGCTACCGGGCCACGCACAACTAATTGTCGTCTTAGCATGCGGTTGATTATATTTAAATCATGCATGTACCAGTAACACCAACAACACTTAACATTTCGCCTCATTGGGCTCAACAATCGGATAATACATCCTACTTAATAAGTCACTCATGGTATTCATCACCCTAGAGGTGTTCCTCCTCTAATGGAGCTACTTCCTTAATAGACGACACATACCCTTAAATCGGGTTATCCTTAAACGCCTCTTATCACAAACTGGGAATCATATCCATGATCCACATACTCCACATTCTACAACATATAACATACACTACATAACAACACTTAACAACACTTTGCACGTTTCCACGTGCACAACATAACACGCAATAGATATTGCATCACAACAAAGATACATAACATAACGGGAAGGGTCCTCTTAGGAACCGACCCAAACATTGCTAATACACCGGTGAGCCTAGAGAATGTTGCCAGTCTCATGATAAGCTCGTTACATAACTCGTTACCGTCTCGTTAAATGAACGGTTAACTTAACACAAGGTGTCTCGGATATAGTGATCCAAGCACACCGAAACAAACATAACAATAGTATGCCCCTGTGGCCCGACGTGAGTCAGTAATAGCCTTGGTTAAGCTAAAGGGAAGGTTGGGAACCAAATTGGAAAACAACCATAACATACAGAGAGGATCGAACCTGCTATGACAACGACCCCCATACTCACACGCGTGGCCGGAACAGACCGGACTCCTCACTTCCCCCGTTAGCACTTATTAGAAGTTCAACTTTGAACTTTATTAAACAATCACAAACATTGGGTTAAGTCTTGTTAGACATACACAAGGGAAGAGAGAGTCATACATTCCCATACAAACATCACACACAAACATCACATAACCAACTCACGCATAGCCGTGGTTAGAACGTTCCTTAAGTCGGAAACGTTGTTACCGGATACCGTTCTCCTACGTTTACCTAATAGTGGTTAACTAGCCCTTCAAGCGCATTCGAGGTTACCGGTATCGGCACGTAAACATACAATAACAATAACGACTGTAAACTCGTTTCATGATTTATCTCATAACGTGGCAAACATACAGAAAAACACATTGGCATACAAGCCGGTGTAATCCGGTAGGACACAGGTTGCAAGAAAACCATACCTGTCACCGGAGTCCACTTTACCACGTCCACTTATGTTCCTCGAGCAATTCGCGAACAACTGACAATTACATGTACTTTTATTAACATCGGGGTAGCATGATTATTTAATGTCTAATGCTTAACTTTCCCCGTTAACTTAGTTACATAACTTTACATTTCAACTTGTTTTACTTTTACATTTTGATACTACTTTTCACCCACTTAACTACCATTAAAACTCACCATCATGTCCTTAACAACCTTATAACATCATTACCTTTCAATCCCCATCATTACACATCATTTCTATACCTTAAAAAACAATTTTGGTCCATACAGTGGCCTGTCCGAACTTGTGTCCGAACCTCCAAGTTCGGACGCAAGCCGCGACCTAATGCTGAAAACCATACACACGTCCGAACTTGTGTCCGGACTTCCCAAGTTCGGACACAGTTCGAGAGTAAATCCCAGATAGAAACAGTCACGTCCGAACTTGTGTCCGGACTTCCCAAGTTCGGACACAGTTCGAGAATGAGAAAATCCTTTATCCAACAGAGCCTGTCCGAACTTCCATGTCCGGACGGAAGTTCGGACACGGCAAAACATCAATTTCCAAGTCTTTAAACACTTAACCAATTTCACCAAACTTCTCCTAAAGCCTCATAATGTTTCCTAACATCATTTGGCACATCAAACACACTTTTAGCCATGTGCTAAACTCTTTAAATCACTCACCAAAACCATCTTATCATCCACAAATTCTTACAAAATTCTAGCACTTGGATGTTTCTCCTTAAGATTTCTAAGTGGTAGTCACCAATAATGACCACTACTCCAAGGTGTTCCCTCTACACCTTAACATCATCTCTCAACTTCTTTTCTTACTAACTAAATCTCCTTTTTACAACTTCTTGAATTCTTTTCTCAAACCTTACTTAAACATCATCTCCTTATCATCAACATTACCCAAACCTTAAAAAACTTCTCCAAGACTCAAATACATCCTAATAACACTCATTGAATTCCTAGAACTTCCAAGATAACACCTAAGTCCTTGCATCACTCTATCACCTTACACATGTTTTCCTTCTCAAGTAAACCTTTATTCACCTTTAACACTTCTAGTTCACCAAAAACTTTCTTAAAACACTTAGAACTTCTCACATTCCCCAAATTTGGCCATAGCTTCTCTGTATTTACTCACATCCCAAACTTAGGTTTCACCTTATTTCATTCAAGAACACTAAAACCATCAAACACATTTTTATACACAAGACTTCACACATTTAGCACTTGCATCACAATATAGTGCATAACTTAAATTGCTTGGCACTTAGGCCCTTAAACAACATGGCTCTTAGGCCCTTAAATTGCATAACCTTAAACACTGAATTTCCCACATAAGTAATGCCTTTGACCTGCAAATACATACACCAATACATATGTTCTTTTACTAGTCTCCTTGAGAGCATTTTACTAGCTCATTTGCCATTGGCTCCTTAGGTATTTTATTAAGCAAATCAAGCTCATTTTCCTAAGGCATTTAAACTACATTGAGGTAGCTTGTTTACCTCTTTTCCTCACAAATTTCTTTCTTGTTTCCTTGTAAAACCGGTAAGGCATTTGGTTCCTTGCCAACTACTAACATTATACAACAACATAATGAGTATTCAAGCTTTAAGCTCCATCTCATTGCAAACCCTAGGTTTACATTATTTCAAAACATTAATGTAGTTGTTTTACCTTAATCTTTGGAGGGTGTTTGAATATCTATGAAGAGAGGACTCCACCTAGTCCTTGAAGGATTCAAATGGAGCTAGAACAAAGCAACACAAAGAGCTCCATCAATTAATATTTTCGGTCACACACAAACATGGAGGAAACTTGATTTTTCTTTGAGATTCCTTACCTAGGAGCAAAGGAGATCAATAATATGTGGAAAGACAAGCTCAAGCTCCATCAATGGTGGAACTCCATGGCACCGAAATGGTGATCTTGAAATTTTGAGAAGATAGGAATGAAGCTTGATGAGAGGAAGAGAATGGTGGTGTTTGTTTTGATTTGGTTAAGTGAGCTAGGTTTTACAAGGGTTCAAAGATGGAAAATGGTGATGGTGTTGGTGTTGCTGTAGCAAACGTGAATGGAGAGCAAGAAGAAAGGAAGAAGACGTGTGAATTGAGAAGGGAAAGGAGAAATGAAGATAAGTTTGCTTTTACAAGATATTTGTGTTAATAAGTAACTTTCTTCTTTTTTTACTTTTCTTTCCTTCCTTCCTTTAATTGATTTTTACATGGTGGTGACTCACCTTACTAAAAACCGGCCCCCATCATATACTTAGGGGTAGTTTGGTCTTTGTTGACTCATTTAATACTTAACACAACATATGTTACAAACTAGCTTATAAAAACTATTCACCTAAACAAGGCACTTAGAAGTGAAATTTTTGATTTCCCATTAATATAGCCACCCAAATGTGATACTATATAGTACACATGTTAATTAAAGAGTAATGATGGACATTTAGCCATTCAAAACTCATTACAAGACAATTTTTCAAAAACGTGCTTTAAGACTCCTAAAGCACATTTTGTGTTTTAACTTGTTTTCAAGCTTGGTTTTCTTTGGTAATTGATTTAATATGTTCATTAACATATTTATAAGGTATAGGTATGACCATTAGGTCTTATACAAATTTATTCCAAGCTTAGAGCACATTTTGCTCTTATTGACTTTAAGGTATTTCCTTGTGTTTTATTTGGTTTAACTGTCCACCAAAGTTTCCTAAGGACTTATTTAGCCCTATCAAATCATAATTAAATGTTATCAAGTCTTGGTAGGCTCTTTGGGTCCTAACCAAGTTCACTCATAGCTTAGAGCATGTTTTTGCTCAAACTGTGTCTTAATGCTTTATTGCATTTACTATGGTCTAAATTGTTCACTGATGTTACTAAGGCACTTTTTAGCCTTTACATACCATAGTTTGATATTTAAACCACATATCAAGGTTTGGGGTATTTCACTACCTGTGAACATCACCTAGCAAACTTCTAGGTATATGTGTGTAAGACCCTATGGGCATCCAATGAATGTGTTCTCCAATAACGAGATTAAATCTCCAGGAGATTAATTAAAATACACTAACCAATGAGAGTGTAATAATTAATGATACATTGTTTAGTAAATCCTGGGCTGCATTCGTTCCAGCAGGTTGCGCATAGTGATCACTAGAGTTTCGTACCCGGTTAGGGTCTACTCTTGTTAATCTAACGAGCGGGATACGATCGTTAGTCATAATGTGCTGCTGTTGGCACCATGGCTTCGGCCGAATGGACATCTACCACTGTAGATAAGTAAGCCCATCTACCCACTGGTAGTATGGCATAGGACTACT
Source organism: Limonium bicolor (assembly GCA_023374045.1). NCBI lineage: Eukaryota > Viridiplantae > Streptophyta > Magnoliopsida > Caryophyllales > Plumbaginaceae > Limonium > Limonium bicolor. The sequence continues at coordinate 436,539,005 of CM041777.1, forward strand.
GTCCAAATTGTAACTGTGTGAGGCTAAACGGGAGATTGTCCTTAATATGACACCCGTATGATTATGTGAGGTTTGTTAGAAGCGGGGCTTCGTATGATGGAAATGGAACAAGTGAGTCTAATTCAGTTACAACTAACTGGTGATCCTTACTAACTACATTGGTTGATATCTTGCTAATGATGTGATTATTGTGAATTTTTGTGTGGATAATTAAGTGTGTGTTGTATGTTTAATTCCACATTTACAATATTTTATAAGCATGTAAACGGAACAACATGAAACAAATCTCATGTTAAGCAAGATGACTAATCAGCCTAAGTGGCCTAAAGGGTCTAGGATCACATTTAGCATACCAGCAGTTGGTTGAGCCTTTATGGCACCACATTACAGGACTTGATCGAGTTATGAAGCCGGAGTGCGGGACTACGGGGTAGTCGACGACACCATTTAATTATCGCACCTTTAGACTTAGTTATATTTAGTACGATGTAAACATTGGGATTACCTTAGATCCTCACTTACCTTATGTATCAGTTAAACTTAGGATGATGTAGTATATATCTCGTTCATCACTGCGGTTAATTATTGTTGTTGTTTTTATTATATTTCTTTTCTGCTTCTTTACTGGCAAGGGTGAGTAATGGCTTGTGACACCTGAGAGATAATTATTAGTGTTTAATTTCCGCTGTAAGACGTCTTTAATTATGCTACGAGAGTGATTATTACGTGTTTAATGTGAGGGATGTTACAGGCACGTTGGTATCCGCCAAGCATTTGGCGCTCACGAGTCTAGAAAAGGGACACAAGGGAGGATATTAGCTACGAGGAGCACCTGAGAGTGATGTCTGAGATGGAGCAGAGGATTCACGAGAGCCTCGACGAGTGGATTGCTTATCGATTATATAGGCCTAGCAGCCAAGAGGTTTCTTGACCACCGGCTGAGACACCCATTCAGGAGCATAATATACAAGTATGGGGAAGTAGTGTTCAATTAGCTGAGTCCTCTACAGGTTAGACCAACATTTAAATTAAAAATACAAGGACATTGTAAATTTATCACTAGATCACTAATCTCATCGTAGAACTAGGATTTCACAATTTCCATCGAAATAAATTCCATATAACATACAAGCACCATGTGAGTGCACGTTGTTTTTACAATCTGGAAATCAAGAGGTCATGGTGGCATGGGGTAAACTTTTCCCCTCAAATCCAACTGATATTGTGAATGGTGAACCACTCCGACATTACCATGCACGGGTGCTTCTGGACGACTTTGTTGCAGAGCAAGGTGATGTCTGTTTACCGGTGCCGATCTCACAGAGACCTACACTGTATGCTGTACAAACTTCGACAATGCAGTGGCCAGTTCGATTGATCAAACTCTCTGGACCAGTAAGTACTCTTAATCATTGCTCTACAACTATTGATATACCACCTTGCATCCATATACTTAATTAGTTAATATATTAGGAAATGAGCCGACCAAAAACTGATAAAGGAAAAGGAAGAATTGCTCCACCAGTTCAATCGAAGGCATCCACCAATTTCGTGTGTAGACCTGATTTGGTGGAGCAAAGGATATTGGTTGGCTTGTCACCAAATGTGAAGGTTCTACACTCGGCATTGCTGCTGACGTCACCTCACAGTGATTCGATCACTGTGGAGGATGACCAGGCCATGTTTCACTATCAAGCTACAGCAGTACAAACACATAAATTTGAGATATATATGTCTGATTTCACATAGATATTCACGAGAGATTGGTTAAATGTGTCGATCATCAAGTCAACCGTCATGTGAGTGACTACTACCTTTTATAGTTTGAATGCATTGATCGATGATGAATTAGTTGTTTGAATAAAAAGTAAATAACTGATGTTATTGTCTTTATGGTGCAGGCATGTGCATAATAAGGCGCTCGTGGATTACCAAAATGACAGTTTCGGATTCACGTGTCCTTCTATGTGCCGTGAAACCACCATGACAAGTGACCCTAAAGGCCTTATGCAATATATGACAAGTTCCATCTTTCAATGTGCAAACAAGTCATTTATTATGCTGCCATATCATCAAGGGTATGCTATTTGACTATTTCTCTTAGTATTATCTATTTATAAATTGTGCTAGTTGTTTAATGATTTCAATATATTGTTGTAATTTGTGAACAGTCGACATAGGTCATTGCTTGTGTTAGTGATGAAGCACCCAAGAATCTTACAATTTGACTCACTTGGTAAGAGTGCCAAGATACCGAGGATTTCCACAGCGATATTGAGGTGAGTTTGTTATCTTAAACAACATTTGCTATTACTTAACAATATTGTTTCAAAACTTTCGATGTAACTACGTGTATTTAAACTGTATGTTTGATGTATATAGTTCCATGAGAGTTGCATTCATGTCAATGCAAAGACCAATGACGAATACTATCCCTTGGAACCTAGTCAAGGTATTCTTAATTACTAAATTTGTGTGATAATATCAACACTAGTTTATAACTGTGAATATGTGTGTGTGTATAGTGTTTGGTGCAGCCTGGGGGTTCGGAATGTGGATACTATGTCATGAGATTTATGCATGACATAGTAGCAGCGTTGTCCCTTTTAACAGATTACTCGTTAGACAAGGTATATAACATTCTTTGAAAGTTTTAGTTTAACTCTTTACATGTTGTTAGACTTGTAGTTTTTAAATTAATGTTCATTTTATTTTTTCAAGGCTTACAAACAATTGCTCCAAGGTGGTGAATATGAAGATGCTCAAATAGTTGAGATGCTTGAGGAATGGTCGGAGTTCGTCTGCGTAAATTTGATGACTTGTTGATGATTAAGTTGATTTAAGTACTTTTTCGATAATGTAATTGCAATTCGAAGCATTTGTCGATAGTGTATTGGTAGATATGAAGTGTAATTGCAATTCTATGCATTTGTGGATGGTGTATTGGTAGATATGAAGTGTACTTTGGTTATCTTTGTAATTTCTATGCATTTGTGGATGGTGTATTGGTAGATATGAAGTGTACTTTGGTTATTCTTTGTAATGCAAGTGTTTTTTGCGTTGTTGGTTTGTTAACTCTCAAATTGTGGCGCGCCGTTGATATTGGGTGCTTTTAGAACTTTATGAATGTGTACAGGAGCACCCCATTGTGGAGGTAGCTATATTATACCATAATATAGGTCTAGTTGAATCATTTGGTGTGTTATGGTGAATATATAAGCTAGAATGGAAAAAAACGGGGGCTATTTCTGTAATACCCCCATCCCACATCGGGATATGAGTAGTATTGTGAGTTCCTTATATGTAAACACATGGGTTGACTACAACAACAGGCCTTCCACTTTTAAGCCCAAGCTAGGATTGAGGGCCTAAAGTGGCTAGTTTTCAAGCCTGGATGGTTTGAGAGCTAGATTGTTGGACAGTTACCCATATGGGGGTGTTACAAATGGTATCAGAGCGGATTCGGGACCGTGTCGGGATGGGTAACCCGACACCTACCGAGGAGGTCCATGGGACTTGGATATTAGGCTTGTGACGAGGACGTCGCGTTCTTTAAGTGGGGGAGTATGTAATACCCCCATCCCACATCGGGATATGAGTAGTATTGTGAGTTCCTTATATGTAAACACATGGATTGACTACAACAACAGGCCTTCCACTTTTAAGCCCAAGCTAGGATTGAGGGCCTAAAGTGGCTAGTTTTCAAGCCTGGATGGTTTGAGAGCTAGATTGTTGGACAGTTACCCATATGAGGGTGTTACAATTTCGATGGTTCTAAGCTAAGAACCGCCAAAATAGATACTAAAATACCGCCTATCTCGGCGGTTTTTAGCTTAAAACCGCTGAGATAGGGCATAGGTCGGTACCTTGGTCGGTCAATACCAGAATGTATTCTGGAACCGACCGATCCTAGAACCGACCCATGGTCTAGGGTCGGTCGGTTCCAGAATACATTCTGGTATTGACCGACCAAGGGACCGACCTAAACTCTATCTCGGCGGTTCTAAGCTAAAAACCGTCAAGATAGATGTTGTTAGTTTATGATTTAGATAACATCTATTTCGGCGGTTTGTAGTTACAACCGCTGAGATAGGTCCACCTATTTCGGCGGTATATATTTTGGCGGTTCACAACCGCCGAAATAGACCCTTAAGAACCGCCGAAATAGGCCCTTTTTCTACTAGTGTGAAAAAATTAGAGGATCGGGTCCTAAAATTTGGGAGACTTATAGTGAGAGAGATAGTGAGAATGACTCACTGTGAAGGAATGAGGGACTGTATCGAGTTGGAAGGTGATTTGTTGTGGGAGAAATAGTCATTGAGGGTTTGACAAAGAAACCTACATCCTGGATGTAGGGTTCTTTGCATTTTGAAACAATAATAACACCTACAATCAGAGTGTAGGTTTTTTTGTAGACCACATTGCAAAGAAACCAATAACCAAATTGTCTTACTCTGCAAACCTACATTATGGTTATATATTTCTTGATAGATAAAAACAACACGCGTAGCAAGGAAAAACTCAGTCAAACACTTGTGAGAAGGTATTGATCAAGATAAATCCCGGTTACATAGAATTCTTCCTGAATCCTTTAACCTTCACCTTCTTATTCTAACCTGTCACACATGATTTATCTTATGTGATTTATGTGGTGTGATTTAGAAACATTCACCATGACCGGTGACTTCAGCCAAAGCACACTCAAAGAATAGCATAGTGTTTCCACCTATACTACTAAAAAAGGAAAATAAAATTAATACAATGGATATGTATCCAAAATATAGAAAGAAAAATAAGCTACACTCATATTTATAAGAGGCGCCGGGATAATTAACTTTTGGGAAAATTACATCCCCACCCACGACCTTTGACCGAATTACAAAAACCACCCACGAGGTTTAGGTATTTAAAATGCCCACCCCTCACTTTCTCAACGTTTGTCACCCGTCACTTTTTTCCCTTTCTGTCACTTGTGTCTGCTGACATGGCATACTAATCCACATCATCCTCACTTGCTGCTACCTACCGGTAAATCTCATTATACTCCTGCCCTACTATTATGTTCTGGTTCTCCTCATCGCTTCGCTTCTTGAACTCGCGCAGTGAAGGCCTCGCAGGTTGGGAATCTCTACCCTTTTCACTTTGCATTACTTGACTTCCTCAAAGGTTATAGTCTGGCTTGTATTACTTGACTTCCTGATGTCATTTGTTTTGTCGGGAAAGTGATTCGCTTTGTTATGTGAAACTTATGGCTTGTATTACTTGACTTCCCTATTTCGCTTTGTTACTGGAACTTGTTGTTGGACACCTACTGAAATACCCCGTACTTAATTATAGCGATTAATTACACTAATATGAATTTTAGAGGCCTAATTATACCTTAAGTATATTAGTGAAAGAAAAGAAACGAAAAGAAAAGTAAGAGAACGCGTAAAAGTAATAAAACGTAAAAACGTGCACTAAGCAAAAATACAAGGTATATAACCTTAACTAGGGTCCTAGATGGATTCCTAGGGCTTAGTTAGTCATAAATAATATGGGGGAACAAATTCCGAGAAAAACGGATCCTTAAAACGGATTAAAATCACAAACGAATCTTAAAGCGCGTTTTTCGAGGAAACCGAGAAAACGTGACTTCAAGCGGGATAAATAGACTCGTGACAATTATAATTAATTAAATAGTCATTAATAAATATTAATGAAGGTCTAGAACCAATAAAATTAATTAAACGAGAAAATTCCGAAAAATGGGTACCGATTAGTAAAACTGTCAAAAATGGGAAGTTGTGGGGTGAGAGTGTAAATAAGTAAAGTTAGTGTGTCCACTTTTACAAAATAAAATCAAAAATCTGTATGGGACAGTGTGGGTGGCCGATTTGCTTGTCCCACCTCCCTCACATTTCTTTTAATTATCTATTATGTACTATGAGACAAGCAAATAAACAAAACCAAAAAGGAAGCAACAGTACCTTACTCTATCCCTGACTCCACGATTTTCCTCTGCAACAGACCACTCTCTTCTGCATTTCTTTTTCTTCCAATGGCGATTTTGAAAGACCTAGCAGACAGCCCATTTCTCCTCCATTGTTAACCATTCAAACCTCCACCAAAAGCTACAAAAAATATACCGTTGGAATCCTCTCTTCAAGGAGAACAATCTCCACCTTCCAAAAATTTAAAACAAGCAACTTTAAATTCCTGGGTGTGAGCGTTTGAAGGCTGGACAGCACCGGTTGAAGCTTCATTTCTTTCCATATAAGTTCTAAGGTAAAGCAAAGAGCTAAACCTTTCTTTGTTTACATCTGTTTCATTCTCTGATGCAAAAACCAAACCCACGTGAACTTCCATTTTCCATTTCTCTAGCCGGTTTGGCATTACTACTGCCCAACTATCTTGAGCCAAGTTTGGTCTGGGTAAAACAAGAAAACAAACAGAGAAGGAAAGGGAGCAAAGCAAGAAGAAGAGAAAAGAAAAAGAAAACCAGAACAAGGTAACTAACGTCTCTGTACAAGAACTGTATAAACATGTATGCAAGAATTTATACACTGTCTCAGCAAATGTGAAACTGCTGCAACCATAGAAATGGAATGAGTATAATGGTATTGATAGTATTAGTAAGTAAGAATCTGTCAAAGAAACAAATAATGAGCTGCTGTAAACGTGAGTTTGCATCTGAATGCATATACATATATAAACTGATGCAGGTTGAATGAGTTTTCATGTGTGAGCAAATGAATGTGTGAAAACCTTAAGTTTTAGGGGATACCATGTCAAAATTTAGAGAGGAAACTATCTTGCTTAGGAGCTGGTAACATTTGTGAAAGAAAGAAAAGAAAGAAACAGAAGCAGCAGCAGCTCGAGCTCTGCAACAGATGAAAATAAATTGATGGAGGAAGTGGTAAGTTACCAGTAGAATGAGAGAAAAGATTTTGGTGAATTAATGTTATGTGCATGAATTTTTTTTAGAGTGTTTAGTGTTGTTTTGGGTATATGAGAGTTTGTGTATTGTTGTTGTGTATAAACAGGTGAGATGATGTTAATGTGTGTATAAACAATGTGGTGAGAGTATAAAGATATAGGGGAGACTATGGCAAAATTTGCCTAGGATTAGAACACTTAGTGAATTAAAAATTAGGTGGAAAAACATCTTGTAACAGATTTTTGTTAGAGTTGTTGATTGGAAGGTTTGGAGAGATAACTAGTGTATTGTAAGTTTTAGAAATGACATTATAAGAGGGAGCTAAAGATGTAGGAGATGAGAGTTTAAATCTGTAGCAAAATGCAACTTAGAAGAACATTGTAATTGCTGAAATGAAAACTTAAGAAAATGGGTGAGTGAATTAGTATAAAAGGGTGTAACATATTAGTAATGGATTTAAGCATGTTTAGGTGACTAATTAGGTGCTAAAATATGTGGGATTAAGTGTAGGAACAATGGGGAATTAATTAGGCAAGTTTGGGGTTGTAACAGAGAAAGAAAACTGAAAATCTGTCAATTTCGTAGCAGGGTCCGGGACCTAACTTATGTAGGAAGTCCCGGACCGTGTCAAAAATTCATTCGAGACTCCACTGCAACCTGGGTCCGGGACTTGGTCCCCATACAAGCTCCCGGACCATGCTAAAAAAAGGGGCCGAGACTTCACTGGAATTTGGGTCCGGGACTTGGTCCCTTGTACAACTCCGGACCATATATAGAAAACAGTTCGAGAGTTCACCAAGGTTCTGGTCCGGGACTTACTCCCAGTATAAGGACCCGGACCAGGGTGTTTAAAATGGCCGAGAGTTTGGTAATGAGGTGGTCCGGGACTTAAGACCTGGACAAGGTCCCGGACCAACCTAAAAGTGTGAAAATAAGTGTATTAAATGGGTAATAAGGTAAGGAAGAGAATGGTAATGATAGTATAAGATAATTAGGACATAATTAAGAATGTTTAAAGGTCATTAGGAGTATAAACAAGTTTTAAAAATAATAAAGAGTAAGTAAACCATATGTCAGTATAATAATTGTAAAGGTATAGTAAGTATGAGTTGGGAAACGAAAGAGTAATCAAGTTTGGTTAATAATAGTTAGATTAATTACTCGGTTGTATGTATATCATAGGATTTGATTTGTGAACACCGGAGGAAACGTTGGGATACAAGTACGACGGTGAACGGTATGATTTCTTCATGCCCTGTATCCTAATCTGGTTACCCCGATTTGTGTGCTTACTTGACCACCAAAAAGATAATTGCATGAATCGGACTATATTGCACTTACTTGTGTTTGTTTATATTGTTCTTGGTATATTTCTCTTGAACGATAGTTTGTATAATTCATGAAATATATGAATGATGATGTGGCGTAAATGAATCTTGTACTGTACTTATGTATTGTATTGCATTTCGTATGAACATATGTTGAGCAATGTATTTGTGAATGTGGCTTGAGTGTTGACTTCTACTAAAATTCCTAACTACCTAACTTCTAACTTAAGTGAGTAAATTGGAATGAGTAGAAGTCCGATATAGTTTCGGCCACACGTGAGGATGAGGAGACACAAGAGGTTGGATCCGACTCCTGGTTCGTAAGCTGGTCCACGGCCCAAATCCCTTAAGTGGGTAGCATCCTGGATTAGTGAACCAAGTAAATCCCGGTGGTGGGACGGAGTAGTCCCCGGGCCGGAGGTCCCGACGACTTAACTTGAGTAAGAGTAAGAAAGTAAGTAAGTATGAGTATGAGTATGAGCATGAGTATGTATGTGTAGGTATGGAGTAAACGAGTAAAAGAGTAATCTCCACCCGATTAACCCGGGTGGACCAATGAAGCTAACAAGTACTGTATATTGTGTATGAAAAGAGTATGTGTATTCGGAAGAAGGTAAGTATGTATGGGATGAATTGTATTGTATTCCTTGTATGAATGAGGTGTATGTATGTATGTCTTGCGTAAGTATTATTGTATTGTGTAAAAGAGCATGTATGCATGTATGTTTGTATGAAAATGAACCGCATGTATTCGACCAAGTGGTCGGCGTACCCTCACTAGTACGCGGGGTATGCGGTTATCATGCTCAGCGAAAGCTGACCCCTTCGGGGGAACGTTTTTAGGTGCAGGTACCCGAAGAGGATATGGTCAAGGCACGAGACCGGTGACTACATTGGATAGTAGTAGCAGAATGTAGAGGTGTATTAACTAGCACACCCCTTGTATTTAGAAAGTAATGTAGTAGCGAGGAATGGGTAGTAAGTAGTCTCTTAGTGAGTATGTATGAACTGGAAGAGGTATTATACTTGTACAAGGAACCTAGTAAACTCGGTATGTAAATTATATTGTATTGTACTTGGAGTATTGTATTGAATGGAGACTGTAGTAGTATTTGGTAAATGGAGAATGTATTGTAGATTTGTAGTACTCGGGATTCCGGTCCATCAGACCGATGCTGTATGTAGGAGTAGTAGCCTTGTTAGTCACGTGGGTGACTAACGGCATTGTATCACCCACTGTATGTAAGTATGTATCCGCTGCGTGTATCTGATGCGTAAGGAAATTGGACGGCAAGCATTGTATTAATAGTAGGGGTGTTACACCTACAATCTGGCTTGTATTACTTGACTTCCTAATGTCGCTTGCTTTGTGGTGTGGTTATTCGCTTTGTTATGTGAAACTTCTGGCTTGTATTACTTGACTTCCTGCTGTCGCTTTGTTACTGGAACTGGTTGTTGCATTTTTAGGGTTCCATATCTGTTGTGGTGTGGCTGATCCTTGTCGTGTGACCCTCATTACCTGTTTCATGGACAACTACAATCTTTCGCTTATTTTTGTCAACTATGAACCCTAGAAATTGATTTTTGGGTTATCTTTGCACTATATGTGTAGTATTAATGATGCGCATCATGATATTGTGAACTAAATGTAGTCCTTGATATTGTGTTTGCAGAGATGGAGGAGGATGCCGGAAACTTAGGAGTCACAGCTGCTTCAAAGGGCAAAAAGAGAAAAGGAAAGGATCTAGCATCCACATCTGCCGGAGTTCAAGAGAGGGGAATGAAGACGCGTTCTCATGGTAATGTTATTCTTCGTAGTGCCTCATTTTAAATATAGAAGTTATATTTTACTAATTCATGACTTCTGAAAAATATTCTTCTTGTTTTTTGTTACAGGTATGTAATAAACCAGTTGAATGTGATAGAACAGTGAGAAAAAAGAAGTCAATCTGGAGTTATGTTGTTCCAACAATCTTTTGATGTTTAGAAAGATTATGTAATGTTTGGCTCTGATATTTGGTGTAGACAGCTTGTAATCGTAATGGTTAGCGTTTGTGTTTTGGTTAAGACAGATTATGCAATGCTTAACATTGATATTTTGTTTAGACAGATTGTGTAATGGTAGTCGTTGATCTTTTGGTTAAGACAAATTATGTAACGATTTGACGTTTGGATTTGAAATGCCAGTGCTTAAGTTGATTCTCTCACATACTATATATAATTGCTCCCTCTAAAATTTCTATTGATTTCTGTATTGATTTCCTGAATCTGTTGGTTTTTGTTTTGATTACCTATTTCTGTTGATGTTGTTTTCTATTTCTGTTGATTTCCTGTATCAAAATATGTTGTTTTTTATAAGCAAAATCTGTTGGTTTCTGTTTCAAAATCTGTTGATATCAAAATCTAATTTTGATTTCTGTTGGATTATGTTTCAAAATCTGTTGATATCAAAATCTGTTTTTGATTTCTATTGGTTTCTGTTTCAAAATCAGTTGTTATCAAAACAAGTTTTTGATTTCTGTTGGTTTCTATTTCAAAATCTGTTGATATCAAATATGTTTTTGATTTCTGTTGGTTTCTGTTTCAAAATCTGTTGATATCAAAATCCAATTTTTATTTATGTTGGATTCTGTTTCAAAACCTGTTGATATCAAATCTGTTTTTGATTTCTGTTGGTTTTTGTTTCAAAATCAGTTGTTATCAAAAACTGTTTTTGATTTCTGTTGGTTACTATTTCAAAATATGTTGATATCAACATCTGTTTTTGATTTCTGTTGGTTTTGTTTCAAAATTTGTTGATATCAAAATCAAATTTTGATTTCTGTTGGTTACTGTTTCAAAATATGTTGATATCAACATCTATTTTTGAATACTGTTGGTTTCTGTTTCATTACTGATTACTGCTATCTGTAAAGAGTATTGCAGTTTAATTGCTGATTACTGCTATAGAGATTATTGCAGTTTATAGGTTCCTGATTTACAAGAAACAAAGCTGCTTTGAATTACATGTAGATGAAACATTCAGAGTTCATGCTCTGTTTGATTAAGATAACACACAATAGTGTCATTACATGCTACATATTACATAACTCAACTCACCAGAACATTCTACATTGCTAACTAACTACATGATACAGATTACATATAACCTCAACTCACTAACTACACTAATTTTTGAAACAATAATACAATGACAAAAACAATAACATACGAAATAGTAAGTAGCTTGGTAAGTTCAGCCTTCATCTCGACTCTATCTCTCTGAAGAAGAATCTTCAACTACATCAGGTCATCTCTAAATTGACACAGTTGACGTTGAATTATCATATCAGCATTGGGGTCATTTGAGTTGACTTCCCCACTGTAAGTTTCGGGCCGTAGAAGATGCCTATTATGCTCCTCTTCATACCACCACTTGAATATATCATTAGCACAATCACATCTATAAAACATTTTTCCGGGGTTGTAGTTTCGGGCCGTAGAAGATGCCTATTATGCTCCTCTTCATACGGCAAATTCTTGGCTAAAGGTGAATGTAGCTAAGTTGGCTACATATAAGGACATTTTAGTCAAGTTAAAATAAAAAATATCTTTATAATAGGGTATTTTGGTCATTAATGAAGTATAGTGGGACAAAACAAAAAACAAAAAATAGAATACATCTGGGCGCTTGCGTGCGTGCATATTTCGTTTTTTTAATTTGTTTTCTTTTTTTTCACAATATTTTAAATGATTGTAACTTTTAATATATAAGTCCAAAATGAAAAAATATTATATAATTGTTCATCTAAATTCAAGCTCTTCAAAACAAGATCAGTCATGGATATGTTTTGACAACTTTCAAAAAAATTTATTTTTACATGTATACGGTGATATTTTTATGTGAGGATGTATGTACATGTTTTAATGTGAGAGTGTACATGTTTTAATGTGACGATGTACATGTTCAAATGTGAGAATGTACATGTTCTTTAATGAACATCTGTACATGTTTGTATGACCATCTGTACAAGTTTTCTCTCTTATATGTACATATTTTAATCTAAGGATGTACATATTTAATGATTCGTATAGATATATGTGACCATCTGTATATTTTTAATGTGAGGATGTATATGTTTTTACGTGTGGATGTACATGTTTTAATGAACATTTGTACATGTTTGTATGACCATCTGACAAGTTTTATTTTACGTTCTGTGCACTACATGTAAAAATAATTTTTTTAAGTTGTCAAAATATATCCATGACTGGTCTTATTTTGAAGAGCTTGAATTTTGGTGAACAATGATATAATTTTTTTCATTTTGGACTTATATATTAAAGTTACAATAATTTAAAGTTTTTGTGGTATTAAAAAAACAAAAGCAAAAAAAAAAAAACCACACACCCGCGTGGCATGGGCATGGGCATGGGCATGGATGGATGTAGCTAGATAGCTACAGTTGGCTTTAGCCAAGAACGATTGTCTTCATACCACCACTTGAATATATCATTAGCACAATCACATCTATAAAACATTTTTCCGGGGTTGTCAATTGTCTCCGCAACAAACAAACGAGCGTTCTTCTTGCAACGACACTTCACATCAACAAATGTAAAACGGCTCTCACTATTTCAGTTGTTTGAAGATGACATATTACTGAAATAACTCCATAGTATCAACAATACTTGAGCACATGAAACACAATCAACTTGACAATATCAAAAACATTTGGGGGCCATAGCTCACGCTCTCCACTTCTCACATCATTCAACAGAACATCAATTATAATTGAACAATAATGAGCTCAGATTGGGAATGTTGCCCCCATCATCATAGCCATGGAAAGTGATGCTAGCAGATCATATGTCAAAGTGGAGCAATTGCAATTCTTTCCAAATGGGCAAAGCAACCTAGGGTATGCTAGCGGCTTCTTCAAAACAAATGAGAAATGTCTACATTTCTCACATCAAAGAAACAACACCAGACAGCACACCAACATCACTTCAACTACCCAATTGACAAGAAACTGCTGCCGCTTCAACACAATTGACAATTAGCGTTTACACTGGATTCACTAAGAGGGCTAATTAAAATCATGGTGCACATCATTAATACTACACATAGTGCAAAGATAACCCAGAAATCAATTTCTAGGGTTCATAGTTGACAGAAATAAGCGACAGATTGTAGTTGTCCATGAAACAGGTAATGAGGGTCACGACTAGGATCAGCCACACCACAACATATATGTAACCCTAAAAATGCAACAACCAGTTCTAGTAACAAAGCGACAGCAGGAAGTCAAGTAATACAAGCCAGAATTTTCGCATAACAAAACGAATCAGCCACACCACAAAGCAAGCGACAATAGGAAGTCAAGTAATACAATTAAGCCAGATTGTAGGCGTCCAACAACAAGTTCCAGTAACAAAGCAAAATTGGGAAGTCAAGTAATACAAGCCAAAAGTTTCGCATAACAAACCGAATCACTTCCCCGACAAAGCAAGCGACATGCAACTCCGACTAAACAACCAACCGCCTTTAGCGTCGCAAAGTGAAAAGGGTAGAGATTCGCAACCTGCGAGGAGAACACTCCGCGAGTTCAAGAAGTCAAGCGACGATGTATCAGAGCAGCGAGGAGAACCAGAAGAGAATAGTAGGGGAGGAGTAGAATGGGTTACGGGAAATTAGGGTTTTGAGGTTTGATTTCTGAAGTTAGGGATTTTAGTATGATGTGTATTAGTATGCCATGTCAGCAAACTATTATGCCAATAATATAATGCCACGTGGACTCTACAGCCATGTCAGCAGACACAAGTGACAGAAAGGGAAAAAAAGTGACGGATAAACGTTGAGAAAGTGAGAGGTGGACATTTTAAATACCTAAACCTCGTGGGTGGTTTTTGTAATTCGGTCAAAAAGCCGTGGGTGGGATGTAATTTTCCCTTAACTTTTTATATATTTCTAATATTACTGCTGTTTCAATACAACTGTTTGTTTAATACTCTCTCCCCGGGAAGAATGCTGAAGCTTGAAGATAAGAAAGAGTGTCAATCAGCATAGATTAACACAAAAAATAGGCAGCGAATTACTTTAATGTTACGTGAGTGACATCAAATTACAGAAGCGAGCAATCTGACACGAAACCCCCCTTTTCCTCCTGGGGCTCTGGAGAGGAGGGGACGACCAACCTATTGCTCTGCATAAAAAAGTTCTCGCCTTCCAAGGCCTTGCATACTAGTTGGATTCCAGTTCAGCAATTGGGAGCTCTCGGTGGCTTTATATTTTTCTCTTCGCTCAACTATCCCTTCAACTCCAGCGATCAATTTCTCTATGTGGATGGAGGCACGGCCTTCAATCTACCGAGGACGGTTCCCATCCAAAACCCTAGTAAGGTTCACTTGAAGCAGTCTGTATGTTCCCTTGGAACATCGCGAAGTCAGCGGAGGCTATGGCCTCTCGCTACTTCATAAAAAAGATATGCAAGTTTTTATTGAAAAAGAAGCTTGGCCAGTTCATCATCGGCGAAATTGATAATGATCAGCTTGATATTCAATTATCCGCTGGTACCATCCAGCTTTCTGATCTCGCTCTTAATGTTGACTTACTTAATCACGAGGTTAGCTTCCTATCAACTGCCTACTCTTCTGCTGCTAAGTTATCTGTTTTTTTTTATCCTTACAGTTCTATGACAATCCGGATCCAGAGTTCTCTTTTTGATTGACACATCAATTGAACTTCCTTTATTTCTGATCTCTAACGTGAGGAGGGAGAATCATGTACCGTATTATGATAGTAACACCAATATGTCGAAAAATTTAGAAAATATTTTGTAATTGTAGTCCATGCAATACTAATCATCAATAAATAAAAAAGACAGAGGAAGACAGAGGTGAGCAGGGAAATTCACTCCACAATGTTTCTATACACCAATTACTCTAGTGCTTGTATATTAACATGTATATAATGTTACATGCAGCGTAAATTAGTTTAAAATTCATGTTT
The DNA here is from genome assembly GCA_023374045.1 of Limonium bicolor. NCBI lineage: Eukaryota > Viridiplantae > Streptophyta > Magnoliopsida > Caryophyllales > Plumbaginaceae > Limonium > Limonium bicolor. The sequence goes on from CM041777.1 coordinate 436,554,243, forward strand.
ATTTCGGACTTGTGGAAGGTCTTATGCAAACAAAATGATGTGAACTTTGTGAGGAGTCACTATAAATTAGTTGTTAGCTATTCTTTTATGTTTTTTCTTCTCCCACCCTCCCCCTGTGGTCTTTATAGGGACATCCGCCCCTGCTAATAGGCCCTGTACCGTGGGTAGTAGTATCTTTCCTGAGGTTCCTCTCAATGTAGCAAATGATTTTGGATATTGATCTTCTAATTGCTTGTCACTTAGATGTTTTCTGAGAAGTGAAGTATCAAAAATACTGCACTGATGTATCTAAGACTGAGTGTGCCAATCATCTTTGTTTCCGGTTCTAATTGACAATTCTGTTTCTGCTTCACCATATAGTCACACTTACTTCTTCACTATAAACATTTTCTTGTTTCTTGGTACCGAAGAGCTTACATTCGAACTTTAATGTAATGTGAAAATTATTTGAAACATTGAGAAAACGATCTTTCGTCAGTGTGAAGTACAATTATACAAGTGTATTTTACCATTTCTTTCATACATTAAGTGAAGTTAATAACAATTTATATAGATAGATATATTATATGGTGTGGTTGTTATATATCTTTTTTGTTGTATTCTTGTGCACTTATTTTCCAACTTATTTCTGGATGTACCTCACTTTCATTTTCACGGTTATCTCATTGATTGTTCAGAGTTTTGTTGTTCTCTGCTAGTTTTCAACTATTGTTGAGTTGATTGAAAGAACCCCTCTATAGTATGCTCAAGGATTGCAATTGATTTTTTCTCTCCAAATTTGGTTATGCTAGTCTATAGGTGGAATATTGCATCGCAATTCACTGCAACGGTCTTTTGTGTGAAGATACTTCATTATGCCTTTCTCATTTTTACTCCATATGTTAACTGTATTATGTTTTTGTTTCAGCTTCAAGATGTAGCACCACTTAGAGTAAAAGCTGGATCAATCCGCTCTTTGTGTGTTAAATTACCATGGTTTGGTGAGGGTTGTATCATTGAAATTGATGAGCTTGAACTGGAGCTTGGGCTGGCGGTTGGACCTGCTTACTGTGCTAACAACGCTGGGGTATCTAAAGGGACTGAACCTTGTAATTTAGGTGAAAGTGGAGTTGTAAGTGCAGACGTGGGACAGCATAATCATCCGTGGTGCAATGAGTCCATGGCATCTACTTCACCAGGTGTTCATGAGGGTGTTAAGGTGGTTGCCAATGCAGTTAAATCTCTGCTCACAAGTTTCCATGTCAAGGTCAAAAATGTAATCATTGCATTTGATCCTCGCACAGAGAACTATGGAGAGAAAGCTAGGTCTCAAAAGACATTGGTTCTGCGAATTGCAGATATTGAATGTGGGACTCGCATTTCTGGAGATTCATCTTTGGGTGGTGATGCAAAAGTTGGAAACTTTTTGCAGATAAATCGTCTTGCCAACTTTTTGAAATTCCAAGGCGTCTCCCTTGAACTTCTAAAGATGGGTGAGGATCTAAATGATGAATTGGAACCATTTGCTCCCCTCTCAGACTGCTGTTCAACAGCGACAACTAATATTTTGAGCGGTGATAGAAATGGGATTTCCGGCACACTGACCTTATCACTTCCCTGGAAGAATGGTTCTTTGGAAATACGTAAGGTTGATGCAGACTGTCATATAAACCCTGTAAAAGTAAAATTGGAGCCCAGTGTCATGGAATGGCTCTTATTGTTGTGGGGAACTCTTGAAAGCTACAAGAACAACCTCCCGAGTAATCATGACCAGAACAAGAATTCCATCCTGGTTGATTCAAGTATGATGTGTAGCTCCTATTCCTCGATTCCATGTTCTCCTTCCAGGCCTAATGACAAGGTTTTGCCTAGCTGGGGTAGCCTATCAACGGATATAGGTCTCCTGTTGAGAGAAGACGTACGTCCTGATACACTGCTCCAGGACTCACATCTGATATCTGATTGGGTGCCAGAAAGCAAGAAAGACCGAATTGAAGAAAGAGATCTGGGAGCCAGGTTTCTTGTACTCTTTTCTGTGCACTTAATATGTATGACATAGTGACATTGACTTTCTGGATTGTTGATTTGTTATTTCCAAAAATTGAAGTTACTAAGTCTTGAAATAATGGAGTAATAGGTAGGCTAAAAAGAACTGATCCCATTCATTTTGACATTGCTTCAAATCAGTTTTCTTAAGTTGCTCAAATTCGTTTTCATGCAGCTGTTTTGTTTTTAAAGAATAGCGTTCTTCTAAGCCTGTATTTTGTAACTTGACACTTGTCTGACAAAAATGAAAAAAAGCTCCAATGAGTACTATGTTTCCTTTTCTCCACACTACTTATTAATGATTTGGCAAAATGTATTTTTGTAATCATACACTCAAGCATTTGACTTCTGAATTTATTTAAATGTACTGTTTTCATAGTTGGCTTTCTTAATCATCTGTTGTTGGTCTTGTAAAACATGATAGAGGTTCTGGCCTCTGTTCCTTCCCTTCCTGAGCTTAGGGATATGTCAATATTATAAGCTGTATATTAAAGAACTTATTTGCTGCAATGCATACATTGTAAAAAAAAAGACAAAAAGAGATGAAAAATCAACTTAGTTCAATATGAAGATTTCAATGCTGAGTGACCTTTTTTTGGCGCCTGCAGCTTGGATCAGTTTTTTGAATGCTTTGATGGTATGAGAAGCTCCCAGTCCTTGTTGGGGAGCAGTGGAATGTGGAACTCAATATGCTCAGTTTTCAGTGTGATAACGGCAGCATCAAACATTGCTTCTGGATCTTCTCACTTTCCTGCTGGTATGTTTTGTTAAATCTTCCTACTCAAAACATTGTTTCTTCTGGTTGTAAGTGACAGTGTAGTGTCTCGTCAATTGTGTGCTGTCCAACTCTGTGCTGCTATAGTATTTGTGCTATATTGCTGAGATGTTCTTTGTCTCCTGCAGAACAGCAGCATATTGAAACCAATTTGAAGATCACATTTGCAGAAGTTTCTCTTATAACTTTATTTATCGATGAAAACCAGAAGGAATGTCAGGATTTCACTGGCATTGGCTCATCTGAACACTATTTTGCATCTAGATGGAAAGATATCATAATTGTTTTGCAGGTAATCACTCGGGTGAATTCTTTTTTTTATTAAAAAAAAATACTCCTCCAATAAATCTAATCCCTACCTAAACACAAAAATCTCTAATCGTCATACCTTTGATAAAGCCAACAGGTGTGCCCTAAAGATTGGAGGTTAGAAGCAACGGTCAATAATATCATACTTGATGATTGCTTTGACATCAAGGAAGATGCTGTAATTTCTGGCTCAGAAAGTGGCATGGACAATGTATCAAGTCTATCTTGTCTGATTCAGACCCTACAGAAAGAAGTTCAGAATGTTTTGCCTTCATTTTCTGCATATTCTAAGGTTTTTGATCTAAGAGTGAAGAAGGCATCTGGCTTACCATCTGCTAGAAGATGCAAGGAAATGAAGAAGATCAGGAGAAAAAACTTAGTCAAAGCCTCATTGCTTAAGACTTTTGGACCCACCAGTTTTCTGCTTCACAGGAGTTCAAAGTCATCCGATGGCTGCTTTACAGGGCCAACTTCTTTTTCTCTCCAGCTTCCCCCTTTACTTTGTGGGTGAACCTTCATTCATTGAAGGAGCTCTTGGAACTTTTAGTTAGAATTCATAGTTCTTCTGGCATACACAGCTCTGATAATTTTCCATCTGAAAACTCCCAAAAAAAAAAAAAATTCATCAATATAGATGCTAATCAAAGAGCTCATCCTGATTCCATTGGCTCATCTTCAAAAGGAAGCCTTCATGGTAACATTTTCATTCCTACAGCAAGAGTGACCTTGTGCTATCCAACAAATAGCTGCGAAGGTTTTGGAAGTTATCTCTCCTCCAATCAGTTTACTACACTTGATTTTTCTTCAGTACAGAAATCTGAGGGTCAAGACATCTCTCTTATGGAAGAATCTATGCCAACTTCTGTCTCGCTTCATTTTATTATATCTGCGGTTGATGTTTACTTGATCACGAGGAACTCAAAAGACGTTGACAGTCAGAGTTCTGCCTACTCCCAGAAGCAGTTCTTTTCTCACAAAGTTCTATCACTCAAGGAAGTTGCTGGCCACCCTTCTGTTGTGAGTGTTCTCTATCCAGAAAATGCAGTTTCAGGAGCTTGGATTAAGAATAAAGCGAAGTGTTTGGCAACATCAGATGATCTTTCGAGCAAGCATAGACGTGTTGAAAGAGGTTATGAGTTTACCTCTATTGCTAAAAGGAAGGTTGCTGAGGATTTGCATACTCAAACAAGGAAGGAGATGATTTCGAGCTCTAATTTTCTTCTCCATGCTCGCCTGTCTTCTGTCATGGTAGCTCTTGGCAGCAAGCATTATGCTAGCTTATGCTTCCTTCTGAATCATGTGTTGGATATGTTTTGTGGTTTGGCTAGAAATTCAGACCATGTCATCAAAGAAAATGGTGAAGATCAGAAGTCGATTCTTCTGGATTGCAACTCTCTGGAAGTTTCATTAGAGCTTGATGTGATGGATTCCACCAAAAAGAGCTCATTGCAGAGAGAACTGCCTGGCTCATGGAATAATTTAAAACTGAATGTCCATAGTCTTCAGTTGCTGTCTGGCTCTGATGTTGGTGGCACCAGGGGGTCTGATTTCTTCTGGTTATCCCATGAAGGTGGGAAGCTTGCAGGCTCAGTGTCAGGTGTTCCAGGCGAAGAATTTCTTCTTCTCCTGGCTTCTAACAGCTCAAAAGGGCGTGGAAATGGAGAGGGTTCAAATGTTCTGTTTTGTAGGGATGCTGGTTCTGATATTGTATACTTTTGGGATCCCGAGGACAGTCACAGCTTTATGTCGGTTACCTTGAGGTGTGTTACTCTTGTTGCCCCTGGTGGGCGGCTGGATTGGATGGATGATATTTGCAATTTCTTTAAGTTACCATCTCCGGAAAATTCGCCTGATAATAGCACTAGAAGTGAAGGTAGAAGTAAAGGTGTCCAAGATTGTGCTGCTCCTGAAAGTTCTTTCACTTTCAGTTTGGTGGATGGTGGTTTAAGTTATGAGCCTGTCTTACAGAAATCTGTCAGTTGTCATCTGGGTTCTTCTTTCAAGTGCGATTTTACTGATACAGACAAAGGAACTTGTGAACCAGTTGTTGCCTGCCTGCTGGCTGCATCATCCTTGAGGCTTTCTAGTCAGAGAGGGGCATCTGCGTCTGATGTTCAGTACAATATTAAGATCCTAGATGTGGGTCTCCTACTACATCCTGTATCTAAGTTTCACAATTCCTATGGTGACTATGGTTTTGAGTACCTTCATAAGACTGGATACTGTAAGGTTGCTAGTGTAGCTGTTTTCCTTGCAGTGTTGAGAACAAATATGGAAAACGGAAGCTGGGAGCTAGCTAGTTCAGAGTCACACATTGCTCTTAGTACTTGTCATGATACCGCTAATGGCTTAAAGACTCTTGCCTCTCAAATCCAGCAGCTCTTTGCTCCTGATGTGGAGGAATGGCTTGTACATTTGCAGAACAGGTGGGAGCAAACACAAGGTAGAATTATCCCAGCAGAAGATACGGAAAGTGATGGTCATAGTCTTGCTTCCAACGTAAAGCAAACTGGTTCAGATTCCCCTAGGGAAGTCCAAGCTCTTGGCTTAATTGATATGATCTACGAAGATGCATTTAGTTTTGGTGTCAACCGTGAGGAAAGTTTGGGTCATCATGGACCCAATGTCTCCATCAATGCTCTGCCAGACAGGCAAGGTATTAGTTGTCTCTCTGAATCGAGCAAAAGTCTGTCGGGAGTTTCCGATAGCTCTGCACCAGTAGCTGGGTTAGAAGGCCATCTGAGTTCAATTTTACAGAATACTGAAATTATGGAGGGTTACTATTTATCCGAGCTAGGTCCTCTGTCAAAGCCTACTGAGGCCAAACAGCGCTCAGAGGAATTTCGGGAATCAAATCTATCTGATGGAGCAAGTCAAGATGCTAGAAGAGGATCCAGTGGATGGTATGGAAACACATCCTTGGAAATTCTGGAAAACCATGTTTCTCATATCACTGACCTGACAACCAGCACGTGTGTGGAAGGAACAAATATGTCATCGGGAAATTTAGAATGCGATAATTCTGAAAGATTCAAGGGAAGGGTGCTTCTGAGCAACTTAAATGTCCAATGGGAAATGCTTTCTGGTATTGACTGGCATGAGGGGGAGGCACAGGGTGACCATTCAGGCAGTGCCGATGGAAGGAACAATAATGTTTGTCTGGAACTTGAATTATGTGATACAAATATACAGTATACTACCTATCCTGATGGAGCAGTAAGTGCGTCCAAGCTTCGGCTCTCTGTTAAAGATTGTTATCTCTATGATAAAAGCAGAAATGCTCCCTGGAAACTGGTATGTTTACTTCAGGCAGTTTCTTTTGACATATCAACTTTTGAACTTGCATACCTTCACCTTTCATCTTTTATTGATTTAAAAGGTATTGGATATTATCATTCGAAGGAGTTTCCTAGACAGTCCTCTTCAAAAGCTTTAAAAATTGACTTGGAAGCTGTGAGGCCAGATCCTTCAACTCCTCTCGAGGAGTATCGGTAAGTTGCTTATCGAACTCTCCTTCTTGACTTACATAGGTTGCTCAAGCTGGTGTTGTGTTTACTATGGTACCAATGATGTTGAATGTTGCGTTAGATGCATTATACCCTAGTTAGGCTACTAGTAATACCTCATCATTTAGATGTTTCCCTGCCCTTTCTCTGCAATTCTTTGTTGAACATTACCACATGCGCATTTTGGCATTTGCTCTGTCTATGGCTTTTCTTTGCTTTGCCATTAAAGCTATTGATTTCTTGTTTCATTAAATAGTTTAAATTATACCTTATTTTTCAATCTGATTACCTGGGTTGGACAATCTGTAATACTTCTTACATGAATACCTTCAGACTACATGTTGCTGTATGCCCTCTGCTGCTGCATCTTCATCAGAGCCATTTGGATTTCCTTGTTGCCTTTTTTGGGGAAAGGAGGACTTCTTTTGATGATTCCGTTGCAACAAGTATGTCATCAGATATTAATGATCCCGAAAGTTCAACTATGAAGGAGGAGGCACTATCCCTTTTTTCAGGCAAGTTCTTGTTGATATCTGCTATATCTTCCACCTTTCAAACTGTGATCTCTTAAAATTCTAAGATATTTACCTTCCAAGTTTTTCTGGCATGACACTGCTGTGTGACCTGAATTTCTTCCTAATAGAAAATGACTGATGCTTGTTTCTCCAATTTCAGAAATTCAACATATGGCCTACTGTTGTTCGAATTGACTATAGACCTAGTCGGGTTGACCTTGCAGCATTAAGCGGGGAAGTACATTGAGCTTGTCAATATACTTCCTTGGAAGGTACATTATAATTCATATTTAATGATCTCCATCTCTGTGTTATAATGGTTAAATGATGTTTTGAGGTTAATGATCTTTGTTTGTAGGAGTGCTGTTACTGGTTGTGTTCTCTAAGATGATCCTACTGTAATGACCAGATCCTTCTATAAGTAGAACCTCGTTAAATTATAAAATCCTGTATATACTATTAGTCAGGAGAGGAACAATTTGGTCCCTAGTCATTGAAATCCTCTCTTGAGCATCACTTATAATTTTCCGTTGATCTCTGTGTGACAACGGCTTTTTCAGGGTTATAGTAGTTAATAGTGATGTATAAGTTACTTTCATTATTGATAGATATATGGTGTCACCCTGAAACATAGCCTATAGAAGATGCTTGTTAACTGTATGCTGGTATTAATAATGCAGGGGGTCGAACTACAACTAAAGCATGTCCAGGCTATTGGGGTTTATGGTCTGAAGAATGTCTTTGAAACTGTGATCGGAGATTGGTTGGAAGAAATTTCCCAAAATCAGGTATGTATTACCTTGAAGACGTTCATATGTTTCTAATATACATACAGCTTTGACTTAAGATTGCTGCAAAATAAATTATGTTTAATATAGATGCATAAGCTCCTACAAGGCATTCCCACAATCCAGTCTCTGGTCACAGTTGGTTCAGGGGCTGCAAAGTTGGTTTCAATGCCTGTGAAGAGCTACTGCAAGGACCATCGGTTGCTGAAGAGTCTGCAAAGAGGAGAGTTGTGAATACTATTTTTTTTTTAGAACAATGTTTAGTCTTACTGTCTCTATGAAGCATTTGATATCCAACTCCTGGGGTAGAACTTATTATGGTCATCCGAACCTATTTTTGAAGGTTCTCTGGTAGCACCCTGGATGCTGCACACGTGTGTGTACAAGTATTTCATGTACATAACATCTGGAATTCTTGTTTTGGTAGACTTCCAGTGATTATTGTATAGATTTAGTTTCAGACATCTATTCTATTGGTCTTTGTGCACCTTACCAAGGATGACACTCATTGTGCTTTCAGGTAGCCTGGCATTCCTTAGAAGTTTATCAGTTGAAGCTATTGGGCTAGGAGTACATATAGCTGGCGGGGCCCATGATATCCTGCTTCATGCAGAGTACATGCTCAGCATGCAGCCCTCTTTACAGCGGCATGTAGAGAGTGAAATGAGGAGTGGTGTTAGATATGATCAGCCTAAGGATGCTCAACAGGGTTTCCAGCAGGTCAGTCGTTCGGGAATTTTGCCTTCTGGTTCTGTTCAGGTGGTTGTCAATCAAGTGCCCTTGCATTCTTGATAAACTAGCAATACCCCCTCTGTAAAGTAACTAGTATGTCCTTTTGCATAGGAGGGAGAAAAAGTAACTTTACTTTGTGAGGAAGAGAAGGACATGAAGATGTGTAAATAAGGATCTAGCAGCTTATACATTTCATGGATGCTTCCTAAATGGAATTGTTTTAGAAGAGTCGAAGATCTCTTTTAACCAAGACTAGTCTAGTGCACAGATGTTGCTTGGTGTTGAAACTGTAAACCACTGGCAATCTCATGAAATTCTGAGCTCTCTTTATCTATTTATCTTGGACAGGCTTGTGATAGTATCACCGATGGTCTGGGTAGAGCTGCCTCTGCACTCATTCATAGCCCCTTAAGAAGCTACCAGAGAGACAATAGTGCTTCATCCGCTTTTGTCAATGCTATGAAAGGCGCACCAGCTGCTGCCGTTGCTCCTGCATCTGGAGCTGCTCAAGCTGCATATCGTACTCTGCTTGGTGTGAGAAACACGTACGTTGTGCTTATATTGTTAATCCCTCTTTGGATACGCCCTTCTCCCTACCCCCAAGAGTGAGGGAAATGGTCCATAGGCACTACTTATTTCTGCTTTTAACTATTGGGCTAATCACTCTTAGACTTAGAGTATTACTGAATTACTACCCTTTTTCCTTGCACTTCAATTTCTGATGGAGCTTTTGATTCCAGCCTTGATCCGGATCATAAAGAAGAGTCTATTAAGAAGTATTCAGGTTCCTCTAACCGAAGAGATTCATGAATTGGTAAACTTCAGTTGCCTGTCCAATATATTGCTTTTAAATTTGAAGTGGATATGCAGTGTGAACGATTAAAGATGGTTTTTTTTTTAGGTTCAGCGTCTTGCTTCTGGACAAGTATGTTGTTGCCTCTTGCTAGCTTAGAAGAAAACAGCCAAGTCAGCGGGGTTCCTTCTAAGCTTGAAAACCGGTTGCTGTTAAAGGAAGCCCCAATTGACGTGTTATGGAGCCCGGGGACTGAAGTTTCACTTGACAGGTTTGACGCTTTGCTGTTCAGCTGCATCATTTTTCTCTTTGCCCTAGAGGTTTAAAGCTGACACCATTTAATGATGGATAAGATGCGTATTCCCTAAGGTGGCCGTACATTTTACAGATAACCTAGATAGATAATAAAATACATAGATGACATTGTTAGTATAGCTTCCGTCATGAGATCTTGATATCATGATGTCAACTTCTATTCTACGTTATCTCCATGTATCACTTTTTTCGCTCTTGTCTAAACTCATGCATATGACAATGATGTTGCATTCGTACAGCCCAAAATCTTGTAGGTTAAGTTTCCTAGAAAATAGTATATTTGATGTGCTGGTTATCCGCAGGTGTTGCTATGGACGGGAAGGTCTGTGACTTGCTTGTGCAATCTGTATATATGCAGTTCTTCACGGGTTAGCAGTGCTCGTCAGCGTTGTACACTAGGTATAGTCGTGAGATTGATGACCTTTTGTATATATAAAAGCTAAAAGCAAAAGATATCCATTATGTTTTTTTTTCTCCTAGTGTTGGAAGGGGGAGGGGTGTTGAGGGTTGGTTTCTTCGATTCCATTTGAAGCCAGCGTTTGCCATGCATTTGGCCTTACTTGTACATAGTTTTGATTGCATATGTGCATGTTGTGAGATTCAGTGATTGGCTTTATCGGGCAATCTTTGTTTGATTTTATCCGTTGTAAAAATATGAAGCATTTAAATGGAAGTAGATCATAATCCGAATTCCGACCTAGATATAACACCAAAGAAAGAGCGGTGTTATATCATTTGGATATTTTATGGAAGAATGAACTTCATTTGTTATACAATGAGGTAGCCTGAGCTCTACCACGTCACTGTTTAACACTCGTACTTGCATTGCAAAGCATATTGCCATATTGACGTTTTCCGAGTGCTAAAGGAGGGTCTTCTCGCACGTCATGCTAGCTGAGCCTGAGCGGCTCTCTTAAGTGCCATGTGACCTTGGAGAGGCAACTTCCTGATGTTATACCGGCTTCATTTGGTTGTTCTCGATAGGCTTCTGATGTTATGCTAGCCAAACTGTCCATGACATGACGAGAGACGAACCTGTACATACGTAGGAGTACTGGTCGAATTTGCCCCTGTTTGGAAAGGCAGAAATGTGGCCCATTGTTAAGCGACACGTAAAGTTTACTGACATTTGTTGACGATTTGTATTTTTGCGCGAGTTAGAACCAGGGCATCATTCGGCATGGTTGTTTTGTGGTTGTTTTGGTATGACTGTTTTGTGGTTGTTTTATATGTGACAGTATATTATTGGAGTAGAACGTAGGACCCACATGGGGACCATCCCCAAAACAATCAAGAATATGCCATCTCCGAACGGAGCCCAGGTGTACGTTTGCATTTAGTAAGTGGTGTGATATAACCTTTGCAGTGAACAGTAGTTATTTCAGATTAGATGAAATTCTTATATTCTACAGGGGAACTTTTGTAAATGAACCTGCAAAATCAAGGTGAATGTGATGATTTACAATACAATGGAGGATGAGCTGTCTTGGAAGTGTCTAAGCGCCTTGGAAGCACATAAGAGCATCCAAGGTCAATCCATCCAAAAAGTCATTACGTCAGAATGGATTCACCCCACTTTTCTTCCCTTGTTCCTTACCTAGGATTGTACTATAGTGTTTTGTTATGGTTGTGGTTCTGCACACATACCTTCCCTCTTCTCTACTTTTCAATTCACCACACACAATCATTGTAGTAAAAAAATAGAAAAGTAAAAGTTATAGCGACATGACACATAGGGAAGTGTTAAGAAATTTTATTAGTAGTAGAGTAAGTTTCTTAACAAATAAAATATAGTATTTTTGACATGGTAATAGGGAAGGGTTAAGAAATTAGGCATTGTTGTGGATGCTCTAACATCAACAAAGTGTTTGATCGAGTTTTTGGTTGTACTATGGTTGTCTAGCAGCGCAAGGAAAGTAATACCACCATCTCGACCAACATAATCAATATAAACAATGAAACCCCAACCCGAGCTTCATATTTTCCATCCCTGTCACATACTACAATCTTTTGTGACCCGTGACACAGCCATTGTGCCACCCTCTTCAGCTCATATTTAGGCAACTCGTTGATTTTGGTGGCATTACTTACTAGCATGATCTATCGTTCGACTAAAGTCATTTGAAACATCATTCGTTACCTTGATATTATAAGAAATACCCTTACAACTTGGCATACAATTACTAACCTCATAAGCCAACATGCTCTTCTTACAATCATTGTAACCTTGCACTCGAGACACTATGAAATCTACTAAAGTATCATCAACACGAGAGAATGTATTCAAACTACCAACTTTCCTATTCTTACCCTAAATCTCAAATAACACCCACTTCAACCTTTCCCAACGCACCCACCCTCTCCACAATTGCAACACCCTATCCTCTCATACTTCCCTTGCTTCCTCCCTCTTCCACGCCTTATAAAGGACTCACACTTCTTGAAAAAAAAAACAAAAGAATCAAGCTCACACTCGTCTCCTTAGATCCACAACCAAACTTTGACCACCCCCCCCATCAATCACTCAAAGTCACAAAATCGCTCTACCAGCCTTACCCACACCCCCTCCTCTTACCACCACCACCAGCATCATAAATTGCCAAACATTTAACCTCATAAAACTAGTAAAAACACCCTGCTCTCCACAATTTTAAGATGTCTCCTCTCACAAACCCGAATAATGAACTCTGAATCATTCACCGTTAGGGAGGAGAGCGAAGCAAAACACCATAAGGAAGCCAATTGACACCCTTAGGAATCCTCTCATCACACTCTCATATAGTCATGTAGTAGAAAATAAGACAACTTATAATAGGTACACCTAGCCTCATTCCTCTAACCGTTAAGCCTCATATAAACGATCCTCCTCTACAACTTTGCAACATCAACCTGAATATGGACTTCTATGAGAATATTCTTTACATGAGACCCATCTTTTATAATGCCAAACTACAAACTTGAGAAGTTATAAGTGAAGTGGGGTTCCACCACGCGTAGTAACCAAGTGGCTAGCGAAGGGTACATGCCGCCTGCGGAGACAATAGAGGTCTCCTACCGACCCCAACGATCGGACCCTGACGTCCAGAGAACCATTCTTTGGATAGCCTGCAGAAGAACGATAAGCCATATGGTCTTCCCCGCCTCCGAAGCAAAGCGAAACAAGGCCCTCTCCGATAGATTGGAAGTAACTATTCGACAAAAGGAATAAATTATAGGAAAACCTTGTATATTGGAGAATATTCTAGAATAGTGTAGGCCCACAGAAACGGTTATACTTTATAGGGGGCCTATAAATAAGAGTCATAAGCTATGTAATTGGACAGGCTCAAAACAATACAATACATCGTTAGGCGTTCTCTTTGCAACCTTTGTCCAAACATGAATTCTACTCCATTTCATTTGGCGCCGTCTGTGGGAAGCGAACGTCGAAAGACAACCGCGATCCAATCCACAGAGTCACGTTTCTTGTCTCTCGATTCGACCATGGCACCACGATCAAGCAAAGGGAAGGGGAAAATGGCTGCAATCGGAGAAAGCTCGTTCTCAAAGGAAGACCTCACCGATCTGATGAGGAGTTTTGCGCAGGAAGTTAATGAGAAGATCGCTGAAAGCAACAAACGGTTCCAACAAGAGCTGACGGATAGAGATCTAGAGCATCAGAAGAAGATCGACGAAATGGCGAGCGTAATTGAGAACCTGAAAGCGAAGAGCGGATCAAAGAGTGAAGAAAGCCGAAAGGAGAAGTCACCACCAAAAGATGCAGAGGAAGACCTCATCGACATGTCGCTATATCCCTTCACCGAAAATATTCGGAAGGAGAAGCTCCCACCGTTCTTTGTCGCTTCGACAATAGAGAAGTACGATGGAACCGGGGATCCCGCTCAACATATCAAGAAGTTCATCTTCGCGATGAACACTCAAGGGATCAGCTCCCAGGCACTCTACAATTTGTTTCCGGGAACACTCGCTAAAAGAGCTCTAAATTGGATCTCCTCTCGGAAACCACAATCCATCTCAAGCTTCAAACAGCTTACAGAGGAATTTCAACTTTACTTTGCAGCGAGTAAAAAGATCCAGAAAGATACGATCGAGCTGATGGACATCAGGCAGAGAAGGGGAGAGACGGTGAAGGAGTACAGCGAGCGCTTCCATAAGCAAGTGGCTGAAGTAGACGATGTGGATGAGAAAATACTGGTAAAAGCTTTCGGGAATGGATTGGAAAATCCAAGGTTGGCAGGGAAAATTGCTACCAAAGCACCGCAAACTCACGGAGAGTTAGCAGAAATGCTGCACGATTTCTTGAAATCGGAGATTGCGGAAAATAAGGCAAAAGAATTGGCCAATAGTTTCAGGCTGGCTAACGAGAAGAAGCAAGGAGGAGCGCTGTCTGTTTGCGCGAGTTATGGGGAGACGTCTGCTTCAAAACCTTGGGGAGCAAGATACAGGCCGTATGGGAAGGATCCAGTCACGACTTCCCATACTGGAGGCAAGTCGACATATGGAGCAAAAGTTATTACTATCGCTCCAGGGAGGTATGCAGCCGCGATAAGGGAAGGCTATCTTCCGCCCCCTAAGAAGCCTGCCTTAGGAGAGAACACATTGGCGTATTGTGAATTCCACGGGCACTACAACCACAGGACGACCAATTGTGTGACATTGTCAAGAGAACTGAACAAAATTGATGAGCAAAAGAGGAAACAAGAAAAGCAAAGACAGGAAGCTTCCAAACAGCAAAAGAGTAACAACGACTACCAGAACAGATCTCGCTACGGGCATAGCGGAGGTAGCATGAGGAATGAGGATCACCCCGAGTTAGACCATAGCAAATCTTTCGATTTTGGGGTCATAACTGGTTTGTTCTCAGAAAAGGGGCCATTCACGGCAAAAGAAAAGAAAAGACATGTACATGAGGTCCATGAAAAGCTACCGGAGAAGAAGATCCAAAAAAGGGAGCCCTTACCGCCTATCTACTTCACGGAGGAGGACGAGATGGGAGTCTACTACCCCCATAATGACCCCCTCGTCATTCGGGCTCAAATCAATGATAGGATGGTAGGAAACATCCTTGTCGACAGCGGAGCGGGAGCAAATGTGATCTCCCTAGCGGCGTTCTGGAACTGGAAATCCCGGACGAAAAGGTCAAACCATTTACTGCTACTTTCGGAGGGTTCATCGGAGGAATCACGGCTCAGGCCAACGGAAGTATCGACGTCACAATGACGTTAGGCCAAAGGATGACGAGAGAGGAGAACAGAAAAAAATAACTTTGTACATCATGCGAGACCTGTCCGGGTACAACATCTACTTGGGGCGACCCGGAATCAATGCTTTCGGAGCTGTTTGTAGCACCTACTATCTCAAGCTCAAATACTTGACAAGGGGTGGAAGGTTGGTATCCACCCCGAGAGCCAGAAAACCAGCAAGGGTGTGCGAAGTACGGATCACCGAGGACTTTCCGGAAGAGGACGTAGTCAAAGAGGTCGGCTCCAGTCGAGAATACGGAGAGGGAGAGGCCAGGAGAGCAGATGCCAGAGAAACCTCAGAGAAGGTAGTGGTGCGGCGGAGCAACCAAAAGAGGTACCCCTAAACACCGATCCTTCTAAATTTTTCAAAATTGGGAATGCTTTCACCATGATGAGCAGATTCGCTTAATGAGATTTTTGGAAAAAAGAAGAAAGACGTTCGCTTGGAGTCCAAAGGACATGCCCGGAGTAGACGCCAGCATTATCCAGCATAGTCTGAACGTCGATCCGAAGTTTCCTGCCATCCGACAGAGGAAGAGGATTGTAGGAAGGAAAGGGACAAAGCTGCCCGGGCGGAGGTCGAAAGGTTGCTGGAAGCCGGTTTTATTAGAAAAGTTTTTTTTATCTAAAATGGCTATCAAATGTAGTTTTGGTTAAAAGGCAAACTAGAAATGGAGGATGTGTGGGATTTCACAGATTTAAATAAAGCATGTCCGAAAGATTTCTATCCTTTACCGTCCATAGATAAACTCGTAGCGGCAACAGCGCAGAGTAGTGTGATGAGCTTTTTAGATGCGTTCTCCGGGTATAACCAAATATGATGAACAAAAATGACCAAGAGAAAACATCTTTTGTCACCTCGACCGGTACTTTTAGCTACAAGGTCATGCCGTTTGGATTAAAGAATGCTGCAGGGGCAACTTTTCAGTGAATGATTGACAAAGTATTCCGGGAACAGTTGTCCCGAAATGTGGAGGCATATGTGGATGATAAGTAGTAAGGGGTGATTCTATAGCCCAGCACATGGAAGACCTTGAGGAAACCTTCAACACCCTGGATAAATATAAGATCAAGTTAAATCCTGAAAAATGCGTCTTCGGAGTCACTCAAGGAAAGTTTTTGGGATTTATAGTCGGACAGAGAGGAATCGAGGTTGATCCGGAAAAGACTCAAGCAGTTCTCAACCTTCCGCAACCAAGAAACATTAAGGACGTACAAGCCCTGAATGGAAGGCTCACTGCTTTAAGTAGATTTTGCTCCAAGCTTCAAGAAAATCAATCCCCATTTTTTAATGTCCTCCGGAAAAATAAAAAGTTCCAGTGGGATACGGAGTGCGTAGACGCCTTCGAACAAATCAAGAAAATGCTTCAGGAGCTTCCGAAGCTTGGCGTTCCGTCACCAGGCCAGGATCTATTCTTATATATGTCAGTTTCAGAATGGGCGGTGGCAGCGGTCCTAGTCATGGAGGAAGAAAGAAGGAAATCCCTGTCTATTTTACCGGAAAGATCTTAACCGCCGCGAAACAAGATACTCTAATATCGAGAGAAGTTTTGTTTGCTCTTGTAATCGCATCCGGAAACTGAACATACCAGTACGCACATGCACATACCCAACGAACCATTGGCCATTGAAAAAATCACCAAGAGCCCGAACGCCTCCAGAAGGATGATTACGTGGACAATAGAGCTTACTCAGTTTGAAATCTATTATGTTCCGCGGACAGCAATAAGAGCCCAGGCCCTGGTTGATTTCATCACCGAGGCGGGGCAAGTTTCTTCTGTCAAGAAGAGCGGGAAGGTCCCGTACAAGATGTGGGTGGACGGAGATAGGGTAAAAACCGGTGCGGGGGTTGGGGTTTGTAATCCAGACTCCCGCTGGAAGGAAAATGAATCATGCGGTAAGGTTGGAATTGAAGTAAACAAACAATGAAGCAGAATACGAGGCGTTAATACAGGGACTGGAAATAGCTGTGCCCTGGGGGTGACAGAGCTGGAAATACAATCTGATTCCTTGCTTGTGGCAAGGCAAAGTGAGACATCTTCGAAACAAAGGAGGAAAAACTGAAACTTATTGATAAAGGTACAAGAGCTCTAGGGCAAGATTTTCGAAATGCCAATCTCCGACATGTATCCAGAGACCAAAATTCGGAGGCCGATGTATGGCTAAATAGCAAGTACAGCGGAAGGAATACCGGCGGACGTCCAGCTGCAATTAAAGAATTCTCGAGTATAGGAAAATGGAGACAATGGCAGTTGAAATAACGGATTTGAGTGAATCATGGATGACCCCGATTGTCCGATACATCCAGCAAGGGACACTACCGGAGGAAGAAAAAGAGGCCAAAACAATAAAAAGAGGGCAACATCGTTCTTTTTGAAAACGGCCAGCTGTACAAGCGATCTTTGGCAGACCATCACTGAAAGTGTGTGTAGAGAGTCAAGGACTAGAGCTTGTCAGCGAAGTCCACAACGGGGTATGCGGCAATCACCAATGAGGAGAAGGAAGCGGTAATGCAATAAAATTTTAAGGATGGGTTCTTTTTGGCCGGCAATCCAAAAGATGTGCGCGAGACTATGTCAAAAAAGTGTGCTCAGTGCCAGTTACACGGTCCGAGGGTTGGAAACCCACCTGCGGAGATGAAGTCTATCACCTCTCGATCCCATTTTGCGAAATGGGGAGATTGGATATCGTCGGACATTCCAGAGGCTTCTCCCGGAGGTATAGATCTTGTATGTAGCGGTAGGAGACTACTTCACCAAATGGGTAGAAGCTCTTCCAATGGTAAGTATAACTGCGCGAAAGACAAAGGAGTTTGTTTGGAAGAACGCCGTGTGTCGGTTTGGCATACCGAGGGTAATCATAACGGACAACGGCGCACAATTCAATTGCAAAAGCTTTAGAGAGTTTTGCGAAGAATGGAAGATTGACTTAAGATTTGCGTCTGTAGCTCATCACAGCAAATGGCCAGGTTGAAAATACTAAGGACAAATCGTGAAGGCTCTGAAAAGAAAGTTGGAAGTAAAAGGGGAGGTGGGCGGAGGTGCTACCGCAAGTCTATGGGCTAACAGAACGACTATCAAGGGGCCTATCGGAGAAACCCCTTATAGATTGACGTACGGTCTGGAGGCGGTGGTACCGGCGGAAATTATGATACCATCGAAAAGGATTAAAGGGTACGAAGAAGAAGAGAACGACGAAGGCATCCGAGATGAGTTGGATGTCTTGGATGAAAAACGAATGATCGCTGATTTAAAAAATCAAAATGACAAGTTGAGAATTGAACGTCATTTCAATAAAAGGGTAAGGGAACGGTCTTTTTCCGCGGGTGACTTGGTACTTCGGGAGGTAAAACAACCAGCGAAATTGCAACCTCAGTGGGAAGGCCCATATATCGTTCAGGCTAAGACAGATCGAGCATCTTATAGGCTCCGAAATGTGGATGGGAGTGATCTGCCACATTCCTGGCACGCTGAGTGCCTCAAGAAGTTCTATGTGTAATATCTTTTTTTGGCTACAAGATTATGAATTGCTTGTTAAAAGCGCAGGAATGATCTCATATGGATGTCCGAAGATCTCACGAGCAGTAGCAATGAAGCGTTTTACCTGACGATCTCAGTTGTCTTGTTTTCAAAATGTTTTACTCTCCGGTAATAATGTATAAAGTTTTCAAACAAAAACAAAAAACATTGCAAAAACAATTTTTCTCTTACTCAAAGACAAGGAACAAAGAGTTTTAAGAAAAGAAAAGAAGACAAGAATATGGCCGACGATCTCACCATCAGCGATGGTAGAGTGTTTTGTATAAGACGATCTAACCATCAACGATGGTAGTGTATTTCATCCGACGATCTCATGTCTTGAAGACAAAAGAGTGTTAAACTGACAATCTCACCGACTCGAAGTCGGTAGAGTGTTAAATCGTCGATCTCACCATGTGTACAGTGGTAGAGTGTGTGTAACTAAAAGGTTAGCGAAAAGAAATCTTGGCAAAAGTAAAAAGCAGTTTAAAGGTTCCACATTAACAAAAGTCTCCGACTTTCGGGAGACCGGTCGCTCCGGTCATACCCGAAAGATCTGGCTGATTCATTCAAAAAGGGGGATGTGATTTACAAAGCAAAAGTACTCCGAAACAAAGTATATGATGACTGTAACAAAAACTGTAACAAAAAATATAGTTTATGATGCAGGCCCTGCAGGATCTTCCGCAAGCTTCTCGGATTCTTGTGTTTGCTTCTGAGGGGTTGAGGTGCTTCCTCCGAGTCTTCCTTGTTCTCGCCTACCGGAGTGAGAGAAGCATCACTTCGGGCCCGCACAATAGCTGATCCCATAAAAGATGGGGCAAAACATGTGTTCCCTGCGGGCCGTGAAAACCTCGCCAGCTCTTCAAGATATCCAGTGGAACGGGCAAGAGCCTCAAACTCTAAGCTATCGTAAAGAGCTTCGTCCACGGATTGTTGCTTCTCGGAGAAAAACTCGGATACAACTCGTTGGCTCTCCCCGACAAGTTTACGACACTGAGAAGAGAGTGTCTCTTTAAGACCTGAAATAGTACGGTCCTTCGTTTGGAGTTCCGACTGCGTCTCTTTGAGAGCCCCCTTTAACTTCGCAACCTGGCTCTCGTAGGATAAGGTAAGACTCCGATATCGTTCCCTCTCCTACTCCGAAGTGATTAATGAAGCTTTAAGTCCAGACACCTTTTTAAGCCAAAAGTCGGAACTTCTGGCGGTCTCCGACGAAGGACTTGGATTTTCTGCATAAATTGCAAAGGATTAGCAGAATAATATGAAAGAAAAGGAAAAATGGAAGCTTTCGGTATATGAAATACCGGAAGCCTTTTTCTTCTGTGCTTCCAGCTCTTCCTCAAGCTCTTTAATTCGGAAAGTTGCCTGCGCAAGCTTTTCCCTCTCCGTTTCAAGGCTGGCTTGGAGATCATTCTGTTTGGCCTCAGCCGCTTGCAAGAGTTGGTTCCTTTTTTCCAACTCTGACTCAAAGGAAGACCGAAGATCCTTAGTAGATCTCCGGATCTCTTCAGCAACCTTCCGAACGTCTTCAGCTTCCTCTTCCAACACCCGCCTCTGATCATCAAAAGAAGCCTGCAACCTGTTGATAGCGTCCTCTTGGTCGATGGATGCAGCTTCTTGAAGTTCCTCCCGGAGGGCGGCCTTTTCAGCCTCAAATTGAGCCTGCGCTCGTGTAAGGATTTCTTGAGCCTTGGCCTTCTCTTCATCGGCAGCTTTCTTGTATTTCTCCCCACGGGCCTCGTAAGAGCGAAGGGCTTGGGAAGAATATTGAGACTGGGTCTCAACGCATTGAGCCATCGCCATGGCCTAAAAGGCAAGAATATCAGAATCGAAAACAGAAGGTATTACAAAGTAAATATATATAAAGAAGTCAAACCTGAATTAAGGCACTCCAGAGGCGGTCAAAAGCCTCTCTCTCTCGGAAGAGAGTGGCGGACATGGCGTCAGAGCTACCCTCCCCGATCCGGAGTTTTGTTTTAAGGGAGTCGGATGAGAAGCAGAGGCAAAAATGCCATTATCATTTTGGGCCGTCTCCGCAGCAGTAGACCAGAGGGTCTTGTACCCCATTCCGCGAACGTATGGAATGCGAGGGATCGGGTTTCCTCGGTGATAGCCCCAGTCCAGTTTTGAAGAACCGCAGACCGAAGGATCAGCTCGCGATGGAGGAGAGGATCTGTCGCCCGCATGCTTGCTCCTGCTCCGACTGAGGGGCCTCCTGGAAGGGGCGTCGGACGACTCCGAAGAAGAGCTTCCCTCCGCACTACCCTCGGCAATACCTTTGCCTTTACCGGGCGGATTTCGCGAGCCTTTTTTCCCTCCGGGGCACCACCTTCCTTTATTACAACACCGCGCACGGGTCGACGCGCCCGTTCAGGCTCAGGGTCTCGGAGGAGCAGCAGCTGAGAGGCAAAGTCATAAGTAATCAAACATACGAAGTTAAAGCGAAAAAGGAAAAAAAGAGGCTGTGAAAAGGTATACCAGTGGAAAAAATGGAATCGGTATTTTGAGTTAAAGCTTCATCTATGCAAAAAAAGCCATGCAGATCAGGGAAGAGGGATGATATGGGAGTTAAATCCACATCTTTTTTAACTCCACCCGGACTGCAGGCAGGAGTGGACATGGGAGTACCTGTTTCCGAAGGGACAACAGCAAGGGGACCGGTGGAACCAGTTTCGGTAACAAGCTTTTCCCTTCGTATTAATTTTATTTTTAACTGATCAACTTTCTTGGGCCCCTCGGGGGCTTTCCTCTTAGTACCAGCGGTTTTGCTAACGGAAGGACTCCGAGCTTTTCTGCCAGAAGGAGCAGGAAGGGCTCCTTTTTTCTCTTCAGTGGCCCTATAGTCAACAAGCTCCCAGTTGTACCGGAGGGAGAATTTTCTGCCCGATTGAACAAAAGCTGCGGTACAAGGAGGAAGTAAGAAAAACATCCGAAAACTAATAAAGAAAGAAGGCACTCAGGGAAACACGTACGGTCAATCTTCGTCCGAGTTTTGTTCAGCTTCTCTTCGGAGAGGAAAAAGGTGATGGGATGGAGCACTGATGAACTCAGCTTCTTAAGTATGTCTCCAATTGGAGAAGAATTGGCTGAAGGGGGTAACGGAGCGGCAAGCTGCCCCTTGGCTATGTCTCCGATGTGGGAGACTCCGATAAAAGTCCCCCTCGGCGGATAAAAAACGAACCAGTTGGAGGACCAGCCGCTCTCCAGGCTCACACGCTTAAAAAAAGAATACCCGGACACGGCCAGGACGGATATGTCCTCCTCCGTAGTAGTGGTGTTCACCCTGGTTGTAAAGAAATTCACAAACTCCCGCGCGTCGGGAGTAATGTCGTTCTCCGCACAAACGGTGAGGAAGGAGTGCAGACAGCCTAGGGCGTTGGGGTTCAGGTGGGCAAGAGTACATCGCCGACGCGAAAGGAAACCAAGAACAAAGGGGTGCGGAGGAAAACGCAAGCCACGGTGCAGATGCTCCCGGTACACCACGAAACCATCCCCGAAGTAGTTAAAGGGGTGCGCCGTCGGCTCCGGCACGCGAATCTTCAACACCAGTGGGACTTGCACACCTTTCATGAGTTTTCTCAAATCTTTCACGGAAAGGCTAGAACCGGTGCCCTGGCGAGGGTAGTCCCCGCCGATATCTTCGGCAGGAATGGCAGAATCTTCTATGACGCAGTTTTCCCCGTCAATAAAAAGTGTCGATCCCGCCGGCGCCGGGGCGGAAGAGCTTGGGTTTGACAGGTCCATTGCGAACAGAGAAAGCCGAAAGATCCAGGCGAACAAAAAGTAGGGAAGGACGTGAAGGAGAAGAAGACTGACCGCCGTATAAGCAAGAAAGCGAAAGATCGAGGTCAGCAAGCAAGAAAGAAAATAGAGGACAAATGCGTGAAAACTCAGAGAAGTTCGAAAGTTTGAAAAAATATAGGGAAGAGAAGAAGGGAGGAGAATGGGCTTAAATAGGCGGAAATTGGGCACGCTCTGCCAAAAAGTAATCATAGCCTGCTACTGCAAGTGTGTCAGGGAGGTAGCTTCAGAAGATGAGGAGGCGATAGTTGAAGCGAGGCGCGTTGCTGAGCCTCCGATAGATCTCCAGCGGTAGGAAATCAAACAAAAAGGAACAATTCCAAGACCTCTTTCCTTTTCTTTTTTTTTTAAAAAAAAAGAAGAGGTCTTGTGGGACTAGCAGGAGTGGGGCAGAATAATACCAAAATTAAAAAAAACGACAAGAAGATCTTTCCTTGCAGAACAAGAAAAGATCTTGTGGGACTGATGAAGTGGGGTTCCACCACGCGTAGTAACCAAGTGGCTAGCGAAGGGTACATGCCGCCTGCGGAGACAACAAAAGAGTCTCCTACCGACCCCAACGATCGGACCCTGACGTCTAGAGAACCATTCTTTGGATAGCCTGCGGAAGAACGATAAGCCATATGGTCTTCCCCGCCTCCGAAGCAAAGCGAAACAAGGCCCTCTCCGATAGATTGGAAGTAACTATTCGACAAAAGGAATAAATTATAGGAAAACCTTGTATATTGGAGAATATTCTAGAATAGTGTAGGCCCACAGAAACGATTATACTTTATAGGGGGCCTATAAATAAGAGTCATAAGCTATGTAATTGGACAGGCTCAAAACAATACAATACATCGTTAGGCGTTCTCTTTGCAACCTTTGTCCAAACACGAATTCTACTCCATTTCAATAAGAGTGATCTTTTAGTATAGTATTATCTTGAAGCTCACACACCACAAATGATTCTCCAAATGTAACACCCACCATTAACAATGCGTCTAAAATACTTTTTAGGTCTTAACTTCAAGCATAAAACATTATCCGAAACTCTCAATCGAAAGACCTTGAAAAGGATACTAAATTTTCATCAAAGTGCATAACAAAAATTGAGAAATAAAATCATAAGAAGTGGAAATTATATCCACCCAAACAAAAGTCAAATTCAAGGTAGCACCTACAATATCCAACTCTTAAAAAATTGTCACCTTTGACTCCTATTCTATAAGAGATAAATCTTCTCACAACTTAACCAACCATTTTCCAAGAGAACGTTTGCTCATTTAGTTATTTAACTCACACAATAATAATGAGAATGTACCTTTCAATGATAATTATATTTGTAAAACCAAATTACATTATTAACAACGACATGGTTGGGTCCAATGAAAATGTAAGCATGTGACAATATCATACTGAAAGCTTATAATATACTCCCTTCTATTTAAATTATAAGTCGTTTTAAACTTTTACGCATCTTTTAAGAAATAGTTTAAAGAGGTTAGGGTACCCTTACTTTTATATAAAAAGAATAAAAAAAATATTACTTTTATATAAGAAAAATATAAAAGTAAGTATATTTTATTGGTAAGACAAAAAAGTATCGCAATGATGTTTCAAAAGAAAAAGTAGAGTGCAATGATAATGATAATAATATTTTGAAGAAAAAAAGTAAAAAGGGCACATGCAGAGAGAAAGATACAAAAATTCTAAAAAATGACTTATAATCTTAATATAATTCTCAACCCTAAAACGACTTATATTTTGAATAGGAGGGAGAATGCTCACTAAAGTCATATTGTATTTCAACCAAAGCTAACAAGACCTTTTGCATAAGATCTTCAATAGTGGACTCATAAGAATTGTAGGTTTAATTTATTTGGGAATGAGATGTATATCCAAGTCATTGAATAACACTACAAGAAAAAGAAGTTTTAGCTACCGATGAATTGCTACTACACATATATTGGTATCTAAATTGGAAAATTGCTACAAATTTTTGATGTTATTAATAAAATGGTTGTTTTTGTGCTACCACAACGACAATGGTAGCTAAACTTTTAGCCAGTAGCTAAATGTCTACCGTCTTACAAGATTGTTATCATCAATAGTAGCTATTTTATCTTTCATTCCAGTAGTTTTAGTAAAAGTAATTTTGCTACCAATATCAGTAGCTAAATTAATGAATTGCTACTACTCGGTTGACGCTGACTCAATCATGGTAGCTATTATGCTACTATTTAAGCAAAGGTAGCAAAAAGATTTTAATCAATAACTAACTAGCTACTATCCTTAAAGTTGCTACGACCATGTAGATAAGTGAAATTATGAAATTACTACTAACACTTGATTACGGTTGCTATTATGCTACCATTTTGGCTATGATAGCAAATATTTTTAACAAGTAGCTAAATTGCTACTATTTTTATATCAAAATTGCTATCGACTAATAATGCTGATGAAATTTCAGTTGATATTGTACTAGAATATAAGAAATGATAGCTAATATTTGTAAGGGTTAACAAAATTATTATTGTTTTACAACTTAAACGTGTGATTACTATATAATTCAGAATACTAACCTATATTGCTACTGCCATAGTGAATATATTATTCTTATATAAATATTTGTTTATAGTTTTTTTTCAATATAGTACCTTTAATCTATTATACTTCTTACTTTTTAACTATCAAAATTCTAGTATACAAAAATTTTCTAATTTGTGAAAATTAATTAAAACTACATACCACTACAAGAATTTATTTATCATATAAGATATATGTAACATAATATATTTTTGATACTTATAATATTTTTAATTTTCAAAGTATCCCACGTATTAATAAATTATAAAATGGAGTATATGTAATAATAATTTAAACTAGTACATATGTTAGTTAAAATTTACAAAATTAATATAAATTAGTTATCAAAATATTTTAAATTAGTAAGTGATATATATGTATATAAATTTTAAATTTTGTGTAGTCGAAGAAGCTATATTAGAAAGCGAACTTTTAAGTGAAAATTCGATTTTGAAATCCAGAAAGAGAGGCTCGTATTTATGAAACAGAAAAAGAAATTGATAAAAATAATAGAATTAAACAGAGAAAGAAACCATATGAAAATTGGGGTAAAAGAGAATAAACAAAAAGAATTGTACTTCGCGAACCGCAACGGCGGCGTCGTTCAACGAAACAAGCAGTGGAAGAGTCCAAAATCATCCCATCTTTCCAGCCGGCAAGTGCAACTGCTGAATCGAATATCTATCTCTTGGACTTCGCATTTTCGCCAATTCTCCTTCTCTTCATTCAGATTTGATAACGGGGCGGAGGGAATAGTAGTAGAAGAAGAAAAAGCTGCTAGGGCAAGGTAAGGAAATTGAAACTGGCTTTTTAGCTGGCTGTCAGTGTGCTGGGGTTGCAAGAGGAGCCAATGTATGATTATGATGACTTTGATCTGAGTTAATTTTGAGAGATCAGAATCCTCCATGTGCTCCAAGCTCCCCTGAAGGCTGTGATTTTTACGTTCTAAAATAGTACACCGGGAGGAAGAAATGGGTTCCTTCTGGGGTGACGATGGCGTTCCTGATGCTCTCCATATCATATATGCTGTGTATTTCGCTTTCTTCTTCGTCGTTGCGAGGTTCATCTTCAACAAATTTGTATTTCGTGTACGCCCCCCTACCTCCACATTTTACTCTTACTTTCTTTACCCACTTTTTCACCTGCTTAAGAGTTGAAGACGTTTTGTGTCTATACTTCCCAGTATGTTCGTCACCGCATTTGCTCGTCATTCGATCTCTTTAGATTTGCTCAAGTGGGTCATATACTATATACTTCGTTGTCAATATACGCGCTGTCTGTCAAACGAAGTAAGCAATTCTAGACTAGAATGATGGTTTGAAAACGTCCTTCTTGAGCTTCTAGATGTCTTTCCATGTCTTCCGTTTGGGATTTGTGGATTGAAAAGTAATCCGGCTATATGGTTTCTGTTTCACTTCACTCCTACTTTGATCAATTACGGAAGCAAGTGGATAGGAATTGTAAATTGAAGGGCTTCTGTATGATGCCAAGTGCTGCCAGATCTCTAATCATTTGATCAACCCGGTGTTAAATTTCATGATAAATCAAACCTAATACTTGCTGGCTATCAATGCATCTGTTTGTTCGGGCTTATTCTTGTCCTTTCTGTCATCTGAGTTCCTGGGTGCTTCTCAACTCGTATAGTTTTTTACATCAACTTCGTAAATGAACTCTGCATGCAGAAATTCACGCCTGTTTAGTTTGTCCCCCTACCATATTTGTTTTTATTTGACCGATAACTGATGTAATTGCCATATGTATATTTATTCGACGGGGAAAAACTCAACTTCGTGATATCTTCAGTCTAATATTAGCCGTATTTTCTTTCCACTTTTTCTTTGATATGCTGGCTTCTGCTGCTCTTTCTCCAGTGGTTGACTTCATGGTTGCTTGGTAAGGGAGCTTGTCGATTGCGGCTGAATGAGGCCACCCAGGCAAAATTCAATAAGTGCTCTGAATCAATGTGGAAATTAACTTACTATGCGGCTGTTGAAGTATGGATCTTAAGAATCACTTATCAGCAGCCATGGTTTACGGATACACTGGAGTACTTCAGAGGTTGGCCAAATCAAGAACTAAAGTACGTACCTGTTTGCTTGTTGTAGTTCTGCTTTGAATTTTTTAGAAGACAATCTTGCAGCATATACCTGTTGAAAAGCATTATTTGATAGATTTTTTAAAAACTTGCTTCATGGATATAACCGTGCAATGTAAGATCAATATAAAGCTGCTTTCATCTGTTACTAATGTGGAAGCTGTTCATGGATCACCAAGATGCCCTATTTTGAGCTCTATGAATGCTTCTTATATAACGTCACAACTCTTCTGTCTAATTTGGTTATACGAGCAGTTAAGCGTCATCTTTATATCTGTCAGCAACATATTAGTGTTACTTTTCTTCAAAAGTTTAGTGCTTCTGCAAAACTTATACCAATCTCAATATGTCTGTCTGATGTATGTTAGTACAGCTCCAGAGAATATGGAGGGGCATTTTCTTATGCTCACTACATTGACATCATTTGAGTTATCTGAAATAAAATCTTCCGTGCCTTTTGCAGGCTCACTCTGAAGCTCTTCTATATGTGCCAATGTGGGTTCTACCTTTACAGCATTGCTGCCCTTCTATTGTGGGAAACTCGAAGAAAAGACTTTGCAGTCATGATGTCTCACCATGTAATCACAGTTCTTTTGATAGGCTATTCATACATTGCAAGGTAGAGAATTAGTACACCCTTCTTATTGACTCAATTTGTGATTCATGATATATATGGTTTAACACCAATGATACGTGCAGTATTATCTTTTTCAAGTATGCGCTGACTCTTCTAATGATCTTAAGGATACGTCTACCTTTTTAAGGGAGGCCAAGTGCTTTGACGTGCTGGGGTTTATTGTAGGGAAAATGTACATTTCACT
This sequence comes from Limonium bicolor, assembly GCA_023374045.1. NCBI lineage: Eukaryota > Viridiplantae > Streptophyta > Magnoliopsida > Caryophyllales > Plumbaginaceae > Limonium > Limonium bicolor. The sequence goes on from CM041777.1 coordinate 436,582,050, forward strand.
ATTCTAACCTTAATTAGTTAGCTGTAAAATAAGTAGTTGTGGGCTGTAGTCTATAGTGCTTGAAGACTGAATTCCAAGATAACAACGGTTTGGGTTCTAGTCTTGGCCCAGCATTCTCTACTTGAGGTCAAGGAGGCTCAGTTTAGGGTTTTGCCTTGTATTATCTCTAATTGTTCAGGTCCTGCAAAGATGTAGATGAACTCTATTAGTGGAGGGTATGCTGTGTACTTTTAACTACAACTGCAGTTATCTTTGGCTATGTTGCTAGGTATTGGCTGTTAACAAAATAGTATAATTTGAGTTTTGGCAAATAAAATTCACTGTGGTTGAATACTCTTGTTTTAGGGGTATCCTACGCTGTGCCATTCATTGCAGTATCTCGATTTCGTTAAAAAACTCTGGCTAAACTTAGTTAATCTCTTCTCTAATCATGCATTTCATCTATAACTTTCATGTAGAATACATTTTTTTCTCAATAAAATGGTGGAGATTAGTTTGTTTGTGCGTATAGATTTTTTGCTGTGGTAATGTTTAACCTATCTGTCCTAATATTCCATGTGAGCGCATCCATGATTATAGATAATATTTGGGTGTTATTGGTAAATAAGGAATGGAGAATGAGAATGCAAATGGGAAGAATGGGGTGAAAGTTGAATTGATATGGTTTTAGGTTTCGGTATTAGGATTATAACTGAATATGGTGATTGATTTTCCAATGGTCTTCATTTCTATATTGGGGAGGAAACCCGTTCTCGGGGCAGGGGAAATAACTCTTTTCATCACAAGTTGGAAACTGACTTCATTTCCATGGTGTGACCAAAAAAAGATGGGTCATGAAAATGATTTATATCCACCCAGTTACATTGAAACAAACACTTCCATGTGTATCAGTAAGGTATATTGAGCTCTTGGCTTAGCAATAGTCATCAATCTGACTATCTCATTGATTTTAAAATGCCCAATTAACCATTCCCAATGGGGTCCCAATTGTAATGGTTTGTTTTTACTGCAATTAGACACTGTTTTTATTGTTGTTTTTATTTTCATGGAAATACTTGCCAATTTAGGTTTATTATTCTGTAGCACAAGTGTTCTTAGTTTCACGGATAATAAGTTTTTTGCTATCAACTGGGATGAATGTCCATGGTGCGTAGGAATCTTTGTCTAGTGCTATTAGAGGTATTGTACTAATATTGCCACTATCAGAAACACCCCCTTTTTATTGCCTTAAAAGATTTCTTTTACATCATGGGCGTGAATATTTTTCCTGTCTTTTTTTGGTTGAGTACGTACTCTCGGTGGATTTTAGGCCATGCCTTTGTAAGTATTGGACACTAACGTTTAAATGGTTCTGCGATAAGAAATCAAGGCCTAGATACTGATTTTGGGTCAATATTAGAATATTGATATAATGATAATTCAGTTTCATTGGATGGTCCAGTATTCAGATCTACGATGTAGGCTGCCTCGCGGGGAGGATGTCAATTGTTATTATTGCCGTTGATTAGGTTCCCCTGATAGGAAAGTAAGTAAGCTCGGTGATCCAGAACTGATGAAAATGTAATTGTTGCTAGCAGACCATGAAAAGTTAAGTTGCCATTGTTTTCTTGATGCACCTATGCCTCAGTCCTCAAATACAGGCTGTCCAATTTAGTATGCAAGTGCAGATAGCAATATGCTGATTTCATAGGGGGACATGAAAATGAAACTGCCATTCATGCTGGTTAACTGACGTTGTAGGTTTGGTGCTTTGACATGGTGATAGTGATGGTTGATGCCTGAAAGCAAAACTTAGGTTTTCAGAGCTCTCAACTGCATATATCAAGTTCATCCATGAACTTCTAGTGGGAGGAAAACCATCTTAGCTGCCCCGTCCGTCCTGCATTATGTAGCTGTTCTAGGATGTATTATGTTTTCCCCATATAATGCTGTGGTGAGAGGATTGTTTTGGTATTTCATAGTTCGGATAGTGTGAAACTAGCTGCCCATGGAATTATGTTCTCTTGGCTATCAGCTGTCCTTTCTTGAGAGAGGAATAGTGGGAATGGTAAGTTCAGAATGCTAGTCCAGACTGAGCCTTGAATGTCAAATTTTGAAAAATAGAGCATCTACTTTATCTGGAGGATGTTTGCTGAAACCTGATTCTGCAATTTGTTATTGTGTCTTTCTAGTTCCGTGTTATCTCTGAAGATCATCTTTCAAATTTAAGATGAACTCACATTATCCTAGAATTTTATCAGTCTTAATCCGTATGCGTAATCTGGATATTCCTCCTTCATGAAGTGTGATCCATAAAGCACGTGAATATAGGGTTTTGCATGTACTCTGTGCAGTTATGCGTGTACGTTATAGATCCAGTGGTTTAGGTTTACCAGGCAATGGGTAACTGTGTCTTTCATGGCTCTGACTTGAAACTACTAGATAAGTACAGCTCGCACTTTGTTGGATTTAACAATGAAATGGAGCTGTGGATCTAGAATATGGTAGTATATTTACTTTGTTGTGGCTAAGTGATGGACCTCTGAATCTTGTTTTTCTGTTTTGGCCAGAGTTATCTATAAAGTAGTCAAATCCCTGTCATCTTTTTTAATGAACTTCTTCTTGTGGAAATAAATGAGGAGTACGGTGTTGCAGGTTTTTCCGGATCGGTTCCATTATACTTGCCCTGCATGACGCAAGTGATATTTTCATGGAAGGTGCTAAGATTTTCAAATACTCAGAGAATGAGCTCGGAGCTAGTGTATTGTTTGGGTTCTTTGCTATCTCTTGGCTACTTCTGCGGCTTATATTCTTTCCCTTTTGGGTGATATGGGCCTCAAGGTGAGTATCTTATATAGCTAATGTTTAACCATCTCATTCTCATGGGTACATACATCATCTCCTTCTGTGCTTATCTTGTAATTGGTCTTCCCAGCTATCAGGTCCGTGATTTCCTGAATCTCTCAGAACCCTACAGCAGATCATTGTATTACATCTTCAACACCATGTTGCTGATGCTTCTTGTCTTCCATATTTATTGGTGGATTCTAATATGCTCAATGATACGAAGACAACTTAACAATAATGGACAAGTTGGTGAAGATATAAGATCAGGTAAACTCTCTATCATAAACTTCTCTTTTAGTCTTGAGGTAAACTCTATTGTTTCTTGTGGTCAGGATGCCATATCATAAACTGAGTTCTGTATGTGTTGGCCATATGCTTAACTAATGTCTGGGAATGTTCGTTGCAGATTCAGAAGATGACTAAATTCAACCCCATGTGATACCACCTATTGGGTGACTATTTTGTTCACATACCCAGCTGTGGCACTAGGATACTAGGAATTTTGTCGCATTTCCTGAATTTGGTATATGCGTGGGGGAAAAGGAGTGGGTAGTTTGCGGCAAAAGCATTCCGATTCTTCAGGCATATTTTTGTTGTGAAAATAGGTGCTCTCTCTGTATTATTAAGTTCTTCTGGGACAAACTATCTTACCCAATTTGAGGAAATCGAAAACTGGCTACACATTACCCCTGTCTGTGCTTGTTAACGCTTGATAACGGTTTTACATATTACAGTGACAGTAGCAGGGAAAGTGAGCATCTGATTACAATGTGGCACTTGGTTGAAGGATCATTCAGAGCACCATTATCATATTCCTTTGTTTCACTGTTATGGCTGCTCCTCCTTTTTGTACGATACTTCCTCCGTCCTGAATTGACCGTCCTGTTTATTATTTGGACATGTCGTTTGACTTCAATTTTTAACATATAAGATAAATTAATTTTGAAATTTTAAATTTTGCATATGATTCCTTACATGATAAACTATATGTTACAAAATTTAATTTTATAAAATTATTTTATCTTATATACTTAATATTGAAGTGGAAAAACGTGCCATAAAGCAAACAGGACGGTCAATTCAGGACGGAGGGAGTATTTTTTTTAACTCATTGGTCTTAACGTTGTCATACCTTATTATTAAATGATCAGAAAGGTTCTTACTTTATCAGCTGTCAGAAAATTTTAGGGAAAATTTACAAGATACCACTATTTAAGTTTCTAATTCACAAAATACCACTATTCATGTTCATTGGGTCCTACATGTCATATATGAGTTTAGAAAACTTTAAATTTGATATTGGACTAAAATATAACACTTTAGTATCGTTCATGTAAAGTTTTATCAATTTTGGACAACGTTTAACATGTTTAAAGCTGAATTATGAAAAAATAATAGTATTTTGTGAATTAGAAACTTAAACAATGGTATCTTATGAATTTTCCCAAAATTTTATAGGGTTATCATTGATCAGAAAAATTACGAAACTATGTTAGAGTCGCAAGAGTCTGAGTTTAAAAATCACTCAATAGAAATTTCTTACATTACTAAAATAATTGTGAAACAAAATACAGCGAAGGGCGGATCTATGTTGTAGCTTGTGGGGGGATTTGGAAAAATATGAAGATATATATATATCTATGCATGAGAAAAATAAATAATAAATGTTAGATAACTAAATAGTGTAGTCCAAATATGATGTTGTTGTGCAAAAACTATATAACAAGGTATATAAATAAATGCAAGGAATAGGCAAGTGCACCTAATCGGTGTAGTACAACAAGTGTCGTATCCACAAGGAAATTGGTCCTAACTTCCTAGTCTCAGTACTTAGTAATTGTAATGAAGACAGTAAATTGGGGTTTAGCCGGCGGCAAGCTTGATTGTGTTGGTTGAGTAATTGCGAGAACAACAAATAAACTAAAGGTGATAGTTTAATGGATTGGATGGAAAAGTACTTTGGGAATTTGGCAATCACCCAAACTACCTAGATATGCTAGCAACTCTTCTTATGCCATAGTTGTCTTTTAGAACAATAATAATAACTCTCTAAACCAAAGATGAGTTAATTCTTACTTAGTTAATTTTAGCCTTCAAAATCAATTAGGACTAAACTCACTAAGTAGCATTAAGCAAGTTCTAGAACAAAGCCCCAAATTATACTCACTAATCCTAGGAGCATAAATCAAGAGTTCTCTCTCAATTTGGTCACAAACCCTAACTCAAAACCAATTTGTAGATAGGGTTCACCACAAATGCACTCAAGAGATCAATTTGAGAACATTGAGTGATAATTAAGAGAGAAACAACTATATTAAAGCATAATCAAGATTCACAAGCACATTCTAGGGTTTGGGTTCAAAGACCCATCCCAAAGCACAATAGAGTACTACTCAAGCATAGAGGAAAGAAAAACTGGAAAAGAGTAAGAAGAAGCCATTGTTGGAGCTTGGAAGCTTTGGAGAAGGTGAGCTCTTCCTTCTTCTCTTCTTCCTCTTCTTTCTCCTTCTTCTCGTTCTTTCTCTTCTCTTATGTGTGTGGAAGTGTAGAATGCAAAGAATGAGCCAAATCCCCTTCTGTTTCCCGTCTTTAAAACATCGTTCTGGGCAAATTTCCGTCGGGACCGCACCAGAGACGATTCCAGCTTTCCGAAATCAACCGGACCGTCCCTGTGGGGCGGTCCACACCAAAAGTGCTTATTCTGCACCGAAATTGTCCCGTTTGACCCCTCGTCTTTGACACACTCCTCGGGGCATTAAAGCTCAGCTACAAAGTCTTGAGAGTCTTCCAAAAACCATTGCTCAAGTGAGCTTTTACCTAAATTTAAATTAAAACTGCATGAGTTCAACTATATTAACGAAATGCTCTATCAAGTGGTGAAATAAGTCAATAGTTGCACGAAATAAAGGTAAATAAAGACCTTATAAATACATCATTTCACCACTTATCAGATGTTTTGACATTTAAAATGCTGCATGTTCAAAACTTGGGTTGATTTTATCAGTTATTACAATTATAGTTGAAAAGCATCTTCACTCATGAAATATATTTAAATGGAAGATGAACTTGTTGGTGATAGAATCAGATATATTTAAGTCCATTAACAGCAATATTATTATGTATCATTTTCAAATGATAAAGATACATATAGAGCAATTGTAATTTAAATATTAAATACTATTTTAAAATATTTTGTTTGTCATATTTCTATTTCATAAAAAGTACCCCAAGTCTTAAGGTCTGGATCCGTCACTGCAGAGAAATACCCATAAATAACTACTACACTCCCATATAAGGGGACACCACAGTTTTAATAAGGTTTGGCGAGTGATGGGTTGCTTGAAGATAGCTCTTAGTAGCTGTTGCTGGGTCATGTTACTATAATAAATTACAGAAAAATAAGAAAAAAATTAACAAAAAAATTGTCGTCTTTAAATGAACCTAAAACCTACATTTAGGGCGAAGATTTTGTGATACTTTTAATCAATTGTTATATATTTTATAATATATTATTATAATTATCTATATCTAGTATATATTTTGAATTAATTTGTCAAACACCTAGTGACATATTGTGAATTTTTAAACTAATTTATTAATTATCATGAGTATTTTTGTCTTTTTTAGAGCTAGCTGAATTACATCACAAATAGAGCGACATCTCATTACTTTGTTTCAGGAATTATCGAAAAAAAATTAATGGAATTTTATCATATTTATTTGTTTAAAATAGTTTTTCATTAGTTTAAAGTGAAATATCAAGAAGAAAAAAACAGAAAACATATGTATTGTTGCTCTTGGAAAGTTATTAATAGTATGTTTTGAGAGTATCTTGTATTCAGTAATTAAGGTTAAAGGAGGTCCGACTCATATAATCTTTTGATTAAAAAACTTTTTTAATATAATTTATTTTGTTTTAAAATTAGTTTATTTTATTAAATTATTTTAAAAATCACTTTTATTGTTATTAATTTTAATTTTTTTTAAAAAAATCGTGCCTTATGTTTTAGTATTTATAACGATTATTTACACTCAAGCTTGGTATGTTGATCTTGCTCAGGTTTAAAATCAATGAATGCGAATTATCACCCTATATATTATTATTATTATTATTATTATTATTATTATTATATTTTAGTTTTTTCAATTATTTATAAGTTACATATATACATATCTTTAGTTTATTCATAAGGAGGTTCTAAAAATATAAAAATTTATGTCATATATGTTTCCTTTAAATATTTATCATCTATAGTTGTTTTAAATATTTAACATTGATATTGTATATATTGTTAAAAAAATTGACCCTCTAATATTTAAATAGTGTATGTGAGCTAAAAGTACCTTTGTATATAATGGGAGTACATTTACAATCAACTAAGACTATGTTCCATAAATAATAATTTTTAATATACACGAGTACAATTTTTAGCCAACTATAGTTTGACAAAACTGTTTGTACAGCGAACAGTTACATTTCTTGTGACATTTGTAAAGTTCAAAAACTTCCCGTTGTTTTATATTGTACTTTTAGTTCTTTTTGCATAAACTAAGATTTAAACTAGAATGAATTTAGAGTATAATTTAATTAGTGTGTTACATTATCAAAATCTATGATTTGATATGATGAAATTTTAATGGTATAAAAGCGTTATAGAAAAAAGTTCCAAAATAAAAAAAGTATATACTCTCTCCTATCGATCTAAATAGATGGAAATAGTTATTGCCAAGACTAATTATAAAACTAGATCAAAAGTGAGATGAAGAGAAATAAGAATCTAAATCTGAAATCAAGTAAGATTATTTTAGGAACATTCTTTAGAACTCGTCCTCTTATGACCGTTTCAATTATAACATTTTACATAAGCAAATTAAGAACGTAATAAATCGTAGTATTAAGTATTTCGAAATAATTTTTTATATAAAAAACACCTGCAACCAAGCATTAGTTTGTCGTTAAATTTGGTTATTTTTCTGTTTAAAGTAAATATTCTATTTTCTATTCCTCCTTAAGCCTTAATTAGGTAATGGGATCCAAAATTTTTGAGACCGGTTGACTAAGCCGTACATAACTCGGTTATTGGGAAGTTTGATCGAGCACTCCGGTATGAAAGTGTCCTCCCCCACAACCGCAAAGTCGATTATCTATCCAATTGAAGTTGATCTCTCTACTTTGTTAGCTAATGTCTCCCATTTTGTGAATGCTTCTAATCAAATAAACTTGGATGAACCAATAATGGAAGAGTACTACTCACTACCTAAAACACATCCACTTTATATCTCCTCAACTACACAACCAACAACAGGAATACAATATGAACGACGACCAATCCCAGCAGGGACACCTGAACAGCAAAAAACAATAACCCTAGTGCAACCTCCACGGAAGAAGGAGAAGAAACATAAAGCCAATGCACTCCTATCCATATTTCGTTCGTTTCCCATTATAATCCCGTCATGCAAGTTGCCTTTGCCAACCCTGCATGGGGTTCCTTGCAAGGAAGTAATGGGTTCAGTTGGGAGAAGAATCACAGGAACCCTTTTTGGTTACAAAAGAGGGAGGGTGACCTTCTCCTTACAAGAGATTCCAAAATGCCTACCATCCCTTGTGCTAGAGTTGGGTATTCAGATGAGCGCGATCCAACGCGAACTCAGCACTGGGATGGTGAGGATTTTGTTGGAGTGCGAAAATAGACCATCGGGGGATCAGAAACCGAGGAAACTTCTGGAGGAGCCAGTTTGGAGAATGAATTGTAATGGCAAGAAAACTGGGTATGGAACACTACGGGAAGCAACAACGATAGATCTTAATATCATGGAGCTGCTGAAGACAGTATCTATGGGGGTTGGTGTTATTCCTTTCTCCATTGCAACTAATATTAATTCTACATGTAAACGTCTGGATTGCGGTGGCGAGGATGTTAAAGAGTTGGTATATATGAGAGCTTTCTTTGAACATGTTGTCGGGTCCAAGGATTCAGAAAGTTTTTACATGTTAAACCCTAATGGCAATTGTAGCTCTGAGCTTACCATTTTCTTTGTTAGGGTATGATTGCAAGCATCTATGAGTTTCCATTTTCTTTGATATATAGGATTATATCAGTAGAATTAATAGTAACTAAATATATTTGTAGATAATACCGCGAATTATAGGTGGAAATGTAATTACTTAGTGTGTTACATACATAACACTCATATTTCAAACATGAGAGGTATATTCTTATTAAAACTAGTCATTTTGTATTGACATATATCATGTAATCCTTTTAATTTTCTTTTTAGCTTATTCTTATGTGATGATAGATTGGGTTAATCTACAAAATTTTGGATTAATAATAAACCTCTTAGCGCACTAAAGTAAAATTACATGGCCCACCCATGATGTTTGGTAAAATTACACAATCCACCAACGAGGTTTCAAAAATTACTTTTCCCACCCATGTGGTTTCCCCTGTTTTACATCCGACAACTTTTCTAATTTTTATTCAATTTAAAAGATGCTTAAACATTGTCAGAAATTGATGAAACTTTACATGGATGATGCTAAAGTGTTATATTTTGATCTTATGTCAAATCCAAAGTTTTTTAAGCTTACATGTGACCCGTGGGACCCAATGAAACATGTGATATGTGAACGTGTTTTCATTAGGTTCCACAGGTCATATTTGAGCTTAAAAAACTTTGGATTTGTCATTGAACCAAGATATAACACTTTAGTATCATTCATGCAAAGTTTCATAAATTTTGGACAGCATTTAAGCATCTTTTAATTAAGCTAAATGAAAGTTAGAAAAATTGCCTAATGTAAAATGGGAGAAACCATATGGGTGAGGAAAATAATTTTTGAAACCTCATGGGTGGAGTGTGTAATTTTCCCTAACGACATTGGTAGGGGATGTAATTTTCCCAAAACTATTTTAGAAAACTTGGGGGTATGGGTAATACCACTCAAATTACCTCTTATGAATGAAGTTAAAGAAGCATAAATGAACTTTCTTAACTTTATGTTTGAAGCAATAAGATTTACTTTGTGTTAACCAAATCATCAACAAAATCTTTATTAAGTTTTTGAATTTTGTATCCAGTCAAGATGATTAATTGTATGCCTAACATATTATAACTAAGTGTAAAGTAGTTTGATTGTCAAGAACACATACACTCAAAATTTAGGATGTCAATGGATCGGGTGGAGCATCACCCAGATACATCACCCATCACCCAGATACATCAACCATCACCATCCACTCATCAACTAGATTACCTATCATTCATTATCCATCCATTTGTCATACATGGATGATTGGATCAGGCGATAATCTGATGAAAAAATTCTTTGTTTGTATAAAACTCACCGGTTCAAGAATAATATAAAAAGTTTTAGTATAAAGTTTTTGTGTATGTCAAGAGCATAAATTATAGTGATAACATGAGAATGTTACTACCCTAAATTCAAAGAGCTTAATCATTAGAAAAAGAATGTAAACAATTAATTATATAAAATAGGATTCTCTAACAAGACTTAAATTGATCTAGAAGCCAAAAAAAATTATATCTAAAGACAAAATCTACCATGCAGAATATTGTACTAAATATGTTTAATCGTTTTGTAGAAACCACTAATCTATGGGGTAGTTGTATAAAATTTAATTACCTCATTTTATATTGGATTAGTTTTGTTTATAAACTGACATATATATATGCTTATGATATATTGTATAAGTTATTATTTTATTATTTTATAATTTTATTACTTTTTAAATATTTTTTGTCATTATTTATATTTTGTAGTATTTTAAATATTTTTGTAAAATTTCATAAATGCCCTGAATAAAAAAAGTTGCATATTGTTAACTTGATTGAAACATTTACAATGTCAGGGATAAAATAATAATTATTCAAAGTCGTTAACTTCACGGATTAGAGATATAAAGTGAATTATGGAACTTTTTAGAAGTATATGAAGAAGGAGTTTTTGAAGTCGGGGTATATTGTGAATCATGAAATTTTTTAGAGGTATATTGTGAATTTTCCCAAAAAAAAACTTAGAAACACATAATATCATTAAGTTGAAGGTTTATTCCATTAAACTCTCGTGTCTTTTGCTGAAATTAGATAACCAAAAGCTCTCAAGATGAAGGTTAGTGTTTTGGATTTTGGAAAGGGATGATTTTATTCATTGAAGTACAAGCCTATTTATAGAGGGCTTCTTCATCAGTAACTCCTACGTAGTCAAAATAAGGGGCTAATTCTACTACATATACAACAATCACATGTTTTAGACATGCTTGCTACTTCTTTAGCAATGGTGACTGAAATAGTGGATGGTGCCACTCTAACTCTTCTAGATGAGCTGATGTTGTTTTCTTCAACACTCCCTCTCAACATCAGCTTCATTTCTTTTTATTATTCATAATTGATTATAGAAATTTTCGAGCTTGTTGCCACTAAAGCCTTTTGTAAACACATCTACAATTTGGTTCTCAGTTTTGATGTGCTTCAACTGAATCTCTTCCTGCAAGAACTTCTCTCTGATGAAATGATAGCGCACCTCTACGTGATTGGTTCTAGCATGGAAGACTGGATTCTTGCTAGATGTATTCGTGACAGATTGTCACAATATAGCACGATGTTGTACTTGATTGGCTAATACAAGTCCTTTAATAACTGCATTAACCAAGTGCTTTCTTGAGCTGCCATAGCTGCTGCTCGGTACTCTGCTTCAGTAGTTGACAAGGACACTGTCGGTTGTCTCTTGCTACACCAAGATACTGCTCCGGATCCAAGCATAAATACATAGCCAGTGGTCGAATGTCATGTGTCTGGATCACCTGCATAGTCAACATCACAGTAGCCAACTAGCTCGCAGTCTTCACCACTCTTATAAAGTATACCATGTCCTAGTGTACTCTTCACGTATCTGATAACTCGTCGGGCTGCTTCCAAGTAAGGTTTATTTGGATTCTGCATATAACGACTTAACACACCAACTGCAAATGAGATATCAGGTCGTGTTAAGGTTAAGTAGATTAAACTACCCACAAGTTGTCGATACATCGTGACATCTTCCAAATCTTTCCCTTTATGAGCACACATTCTAGCATTTGGCTTAATTGGTGTTCAGATTGGCTTGTAGTGAGCATTCCAAACTTTTTCAACAAATCTTTGGAATACTTGAGTTGATGAAGACAGATTCCTCTTTTGGTGTGATCAATCTCAAGACCAAAAAAATGCTTCAGTTGTCCAAGTTCTTTCATCTGAAACCGAACTGACATATTTTCTCTAGTTTGAGAAACTTTTTTTTTCATTGTCACCAGTGATGATCAAGTCATCCACATACACTAGCACTATAGCTACTTTTCCTTATTTTACTTTGACAAACAAGCTAGAATCTGCAACGTCATCAAATAGCCATTATGAGTAAGAAATTCAGCAATTTTACCATACCACGCCCTTGGTGCTTGCTTTAGGCCGTAAAGCACCTTCCTAAGTTTGCACACATACTCAGGATGATCTTGGCTCTAAAATCCTGTTGGTTGGTTCATATAGATTGCTCGATCTAACTCTCCATGCAAGAAAGCATTCTTGACATCCATTTGCCACAAGTTCCAATTTTTACTGGCTGCTAGTGCTAGTATAACTCTCACTCTAGTAAGTTTTGCAACTGGACTAAATGTCTCATCATAGTCCAACCCATACTGCTGAGAAAATCCTTGAGCTACCAGACGAGCTTTATATCTTTCGATTGACCCATTTGTGTTACGCTTTAGCTTGTACACCCACTTACAAGAGATAGGCTTCACCTCTCTTGGCTTGGGTACTAGCTCCCATGTCTGATTGTGCTCTAGTGCAATCACTTCTTCTTCCATTGCTTTGATCCACTCTGGATCTTTGCTTCCTCGAATGTCTCTGGTTCTTTTACATCTACTTCTTCAGCAATGGATGTGTTTGCATACTTGGGATTTGACTTCTTGATCCTACTTGATCTTCTGGGTGATGTGACTCCTTCATAATCACCTTCTTCATCTGGTGGTTGGTGCATACCAGTTCTCCAAGGGTTTTGATCTAAGCCTTCTTCAGTGCCACCGTCCTCAAGTTCATCTGTCTTTGGTGGATCTTGCAACTCATCCCTAGGTAACACTTCATTATCCGAGGATCAACACGAAGAAGACTCATCAAATACCACGTTCCTAGATGTGTAACACTTCCCAGTTGATGGATCACAACACCTCCATCCTTTCCCTTGGCTGTCATATCCTACAAAGATACACTTGATGGCCTTCTTTTCCATCTTACTATGTAAGTGATCAGGTACAAATACATAGCATACACATCTGAACACTCTAAGATGACCGACAACGGGTTTTATCTTCCATAACTTTTCAAATGGTGATAAAAAGGCTAACCTTTGTTGAGGAAGCTTATTAATCACAAAGGCTGCAGTATTCATTGCCTCTGCCCAAAATCTTCCTGAAACATTTTTTGCATGGATCATACTTCGACATATCTCTGCTAGGTGCCTATTCTTTCTTTTGCTACACCGTTTTGTTGTGAAGTGTTTGGACAAGTAAACTGGTGTCGTATTTTGCAGTCCTTCAAAAAGCTTAAGTACTCCTGTGAGGTGTACTCTCCTCTGTTATCTGTGCGTAGACAACGAATCCGTTTACCAACTTCTGACTCCACTATCTTCTTGAACTCTTTGAATTTTCTAAGACTTGAGACTTTTCTTTCATGAAGTAGATCCACACGTACCTCGAGAAATCATCAATGAAAGTCGCCATATACTTCATCCTACCAATGGAAGTTTGCTTAACCGGACCGAACACGTCACAATGAACCAACTCCAGTGGCTCTTTTGCTTTATAACTGGACTCTTTGTATGGTAGCTGGTGTGCTTTTCCATACTGACAACCTGCACATACAGTATCGGTTTTTACCTCAAGTCGAGGAAGCCCCTTTAACATCAACCTCTTCATCATCACTTCTAACTTGGAGTAGTTGACATGGCATAGCCGCATGTGCCACAAATCTGTTGTCTTGTTTCTTCTTGTCTTGTCTATGTATGCAGCCTCTGCTGACATCACATAGATTGACTCTGCCTTCTGCCCCTTCATGATGGGCTTTTCAATGACCTCAAGGTTTCGATATACCTTCACATCATCTGGTCTGAGTGACCTGCAGATGTTAACTATGATACTGAAAAGAGATTTTTCTTCATACCAGGAACATGGTAGACGTTTTGAAATACCATCTCAGCATCACCGGATTGAGAGGACACTATAGTATTCCCGATGTGAGTTATCGAAAATTTTGAGTTGTTGGCTGTCACCACAATTCGACTTCCCTTGTAGTTTGTTAAGCTCTCTAACTTCTCTTTGTTACCCGTCATATGATTCGAGCAACTTAGTCAACAATCCAATCATTGTCATAGTCGATTTGATTTGATGTTGTTGCCGAGAGAGTTAGTTCTGCTTCATCTACTGCAAAATGGGCCTCCACATCCCATTCGTCTTCACTTTTCGAAGTAGCGGTGTTGCTTTCCACACCCTTCTTCTTGGCCCAGCAATATTTTGCCATGTGCCCTATCTTGTCACAGTTATAACACTTCCCTTCAAACTTTTGGTTATTGCCACGCTTCTTCCAACGACTACTACCGGCGCGTTGATGACTCTTCCCTTTGTCACCATTCCTCTTGGATCCACCATCATCATGCTGCTTGGAATTCCACTTTCCGTTCTTAGCGTAGAGTGCCTCTTCTTCTTTCTTCACTGAGGTCCTCCCATCTTCTTGGCCAAAGCTTCTTGGCCAACTAGCAAATTCTCGAATTCCACAAGTGACGGTTGATTTTGCCATCCTTATATAACATCAATAAAGCTCCTGAACTCCAGTTTCAACCCATGGATAATTATTCGTTTCATCCAGGTATCGCCGATTCGAGCTTCTAGATCCAACTCAGAAATTTCTCCACACAACGACTTTACTTTATGAAAGTATTGCGCAATCGTCATGTCACGTTTTGCAATTGATAATAGCTCACTTTCTAAGAGTTGCAGCTTCATGTCATTCTTTTTCGAGAATAACTCCACGAACGTATCCCAAGCGTCTTTGGGAGTCTGCGCGTCTCGAATGTGCTCAAGAATTTCTTCTTCAACGGTCATCTTAAGAGTGAACATGGCTTTGCCTGCTTTAATCTTCCATTTTCTTAGCGCATCTTCTCCCGTTGGTGGCTTTACTTCACTGCCATTAACAACCTCCCACAAATCTTGTCCTTGCATATATGACATTATGCAAGTAGACCAAGAATTATAATTGTTGTTGCTGAGTTTTTTAATCCCACTAGAAACTTGAAAATCTGCCATATCTAAATACTTAATAAAATACTCCCTTCCTTTTTTTAGCGTTAGCTATTTTTCCACTCTCAAATCAGCCTCCTTTTTTAAAAAAGAAAAAAAACTCAGCACCTCACTATTTTGTCCCCGTTAAGAAAAAAAGAACATTCTTGTTATTTTCACGTGGCTCCAAACCAAGGAAATACAAAAAAAAATGACCCGCAAGTTGCAGCCCACCTTTTTCTTTAATTCCACTTGATGACTTGGGCCATAGAGCATGGACTAATCGAGGAGACTGCACTCACATGCGCCCCTTCTCACAACTTTTTTTTTGTTTTCAGTCCACCAGCCGCATACTCACTATCCACCTTCTACCTCTTCCGTCCTCTCATTGTCGGTGTTTTCTCCCTATTTTCCACCGAATGCTATGGTAGGTAGATTTGCTAAATTTAGTGAAAATACACTCTCCGTTCAACATGAGTAAGATCCATAGACAAGATTGAAGTGTTTCAAGGCTGGAGTGAAATACACAGGCCAGTTTATGAGAAGATTTGTGGGGTATTGAAGCTCTAGCTATCGAGTTAACAGAAGATTTTATAATTGCTGGCTCTGATACCAGATTGTTGAAATTAGATAACCTAAAGCTCTCAAGATGAAGGTTGGTGTTTTGGATTTTGGAAAGGGATGATTTTACTCATTGAAGTACAAGCCTATTTATAGAGGGCTTCTTCATCAGTAACTCCTACGTAGTCAAAATAAGGGGCTAACTACTACATATACAACAATCACATGTTTTAGACATGCTTGCTACTTATTCAGCAATGGTGACAGAAATAGTGGACGGTGCCTCCCTAACTCTTCTAGATGAGTTGTGTTGTTTTCTTCAACATCTTTATATTGTAAAATTCCTTGCCAAATATCTATATTATCCATTATAATAGTAGTTAATAACGAATGCAATGGCGTGAAGAAAAAATAGCGTCAATGGCGATGGATTTCTGACTCGTGTGCATTCTTGGAGTCAGAAGTGCACTCGAGGAACAGTGGAAATTAAAGATTTCACTCGGGACCGAATTGCATCAGGAGACATGTTTTTTATTGGCATATGGTTAATTAATGTTAGACAGTTTATACATTTAGCAAAGGTTTTGTGCACATGAATGTAAAACGCCACTTTAAAATTGATGATGGTATAAAAAACATGATGGTATCATGTGTAATTTCAAAAACATGATGGTATAAAATAGAATAACGTTTTAAATCAGTGTTATTTCATGCCATTTTTCAAAAATTTATTGAGCACATGAATGTAAAGCGCCACTTTAAAATTGATGATGAATCCGATGATGGATGAAAAATTGACACCAGCATCTATCACTTGGTTATCATCTATTTATTCAAACTAGTATATCTCGTTAGCAGGTATTCATTTAAATTGTCATCTCTACTCAAAATGGGTGGTTTTGATAAATGGTATAAAACTGACGAGGACAAAAGCCACATGGAGTCAAGACATTCTACTCGTTTTTTTATTAAGAAATATGAGTTCAAGATATTTGCGATGTGGATGATTGAAATTTAAAGTTATCATCACATCCAATGTAACTCAACAAAGATGTTTTGAATTGATATTTTAATTAATGTTTAAGTATATACAAGTAAAAAGTGATGTGAGTGCAACTGTGATGCTTTTAGCTTTTTTTGAAAAGAGGACGTGATGAATTAAGAGGGACTGATTACATTAATGAAACAAGAAGAAAACACAAACAAACCATAGAAAGGATTTTGCCCAACAAAAGACTTGAATCCATGTCCATCACTGAAGAACCAAACACCAATGTCGAGAACACCAAGCTCACGACAAACCCAAGAAGGGCAAACGGCTCAGGTTTACCCTGTCCGCAAGGATGTGACCTATCAAGCTGAGCAAAGGAGCATCCTTGAAGAATGAGTGCAACAAATAGTGACCGCATCGAAGATGCTAAGCCAAAAGTGTGGTGCTGCTTTGGAGATGGGGCCACAAGTTTAAAAAAGGTCCAACCTAACAATGACATCGGACAGCCAAAATAGAAACTCCAAATTGTTGCCAGCAAACTAGGGATATTAACACCTAATGACTAAGACTTATTAAACACATACAAAATGGATTAAAAGGAAAACGTATGACATAAACAAACAACGGGCACTAGGCAAAGATGAGCCACCCTAGACAGAATCTCATATTATAAGTTAAGGATTATATATGGATGTCTTACATATGATGAGGAATTATTAATCCTCATAACAAGACAGTTGGGTATCTTGGTAAACACCCACCAATGAAAACCCGAACAATATCATTCTTAATGATACCGGTAAGATTGATTTGATCATTCGAGAGGATTGCATGCTCAGAGAGAGATACATCAGACCTACTACATGTGGGAGGGCCAAAGTTAGGGGCCAGTAACCTACAAGGGAAACTCCAAAAGACTAAGTAGTTGGAGCATGCATAGGAGATGTGCATTTTATTCCTAGATGGGAGTTGAAACAAAGTTAAAGGGTACAGATCGTCCTTAGCTAGATGGGAAATGAACCAAAAATAAAAGATTCCAGTGATTAGTGAGACAAGCATTGCAGGAGCTAACCGCTCAAGAAATGTGATCGCCAAGATTGCAATGCCTGTCCCGATTTCCAAAATCACATGAGGTCATTACTCCTCACAGTCCCCAGTTGGCCTAGGGACTATAACAAAATCTCCTGAGGTCGGCACTGGTGTGGTATATTCTTTATGATGGATTAGCTCAACGATGAGGGTTGGTTTAGTCCTTGCATGCGCTTTCTTACCTTTCTTTTTCCTTGGAGCATTGTCTTAGATGGAGCACCTACATCTTCCAATGAAGAATCTTTAACAATATGGTTAAAGTTACGCTTCTTGCTACCACAACTTGGGTAAGACTGTGCATCCTCACAAGGTGATGAAGGGGTATCCTAAACACTCGTGTTACCCGGGAATCCTTCCATAAAATGTGAACATATTGAAGAGATGGGATAAGGGAAATCAAAGGCTTAAGTAAGAGTTTGTGCATGATCACTTGGGTTATCGCTTGGGTTTTCAACTCCATGAAATAAGATTGATGGGCGTGAAGACGGGGCAAAGTAGGGAGATCTTGACCACTAATAAGCCTTCAAGTGTCACTTTCATCTTCTTGGAGAATCTTCTTACCAAAGACCTGTTGTCCTCAGCCATGGTCCGTAGGGATAGACCCCAGCTGGAGGATCAGATCGGATTGGGTAGTCTTTAGTGATGTGAGTGCCACACCTAAAACAAATTGAGGGCATTTTCTCATACGTTACACAAAGCACCGAGTCACATCCTTCCAACGAGACCTTGACAACCGCAAGATAGGCTTAGAAATATCTAAGAGAACTTTGAATCGCAAGAAATTTCCCGCCTGACAACTATCCTCATCGATGTAATCCAAAAGCTCCCAAATCTATTGTTAAGCATGCGAGTGAATTCTTTGTTGAGGAAGATGAGCGGGATGTCATGGATTACCCACATTGCAAGCCATATAAACTCATGAATAGTTGGAGCTTTCAATGGATCAGTGAGCTGGAATAAAAGGAGGTGTCCATCAAAGGACCATGGACCACTATTGAGAATTACTTGCATGTTGTCCTTGGTAGCAAACTCGAACATAAAAGACTTTTTCCAACACCCCGTATCTTGAAGTCTCCATCAAACTACCATACTCGGCTAAGTGTGCCTTCCATGCCATCACATCGACTAACTTTGGCGAGAAAGATTTGCAAAGGAGACACCGTTCCGAGGGAAATGCATGGTAGACTTTTTCCAACACCCCGTATCTTGAAGTCTCCATCAAACTACCATACTCGGCTAAGTGTGCCTTCCATGCCATCACATCGACTAACTTTGGCGAGAAAGATTTGCAAAGGAGACACCGTTCCGAGGGAAATGCATGGTGGAGAGCAAGGTCATCCAGGGAAGAGGTTTCTTTTTCCTTCAAAGTAAGAAAGTTCTTCATATTTAGATGAAATTTTATCAACTGAAGCTTGCATTTGGATTTCGGTCATGAGAGATGATGATGATGATGCAGCACCGGTTATGGGGCAAGGACGAGGATATATAGAAGGAAGAAGAAGGTGATGTTGGCGGTGTGAAATCAAAGAGAAGGAGGAAGAGTATGAGCACAACGGCCAGCTTCCCCACGCACCCATGCAAATTCAGGAAGCAATGACCCATTCCCTAGGCAATGTTTAGAGTTATAGTCCTTGGGACTTGAAAGAACCACTAAAGACAATAGGAAAAGACAAGAGAAATGTGGAGGAGTATTTCAAACTAGGATAGTAAGGAAAACAAGGAGAGGACAGATAACTCCCATCGAGGGGAGACAACTTTCCTGGTCTTCTTCCATAATAAAGAATTATGTAACTCATTTACAGTCTAACTTGGGGGACATAATCTGGTCTCGTCTTAGTTAAGTATATTAAGACTATAAGATTGACCTTGTTCTTCTTTTGACATGTTTACGTATATACAATAAAAATTGATATAAGTGCAATTGTAATTCTTTTTAGCTTTTCAAATTACCATCTTGGTTAAGTATATTAAGACTATAATATTGACCTTGTTCTAGAACAACATTTTTAATAGCTTAATTATTCACTAAACTCTTTTGTTTCAAATTGTAAAGGTTAGACTGTCGGTTCCTATGATAATATGTTGAAGCTCTGTGTCCACCGAGACAATAAGCTCAACAATGGTTTATTCAACTTTGGTCAGAGTCATCAACTTTTGTTGAAGAACAGGTTAGTATTTAGGTTGAAAAGTTTTGAGTTTGGGATGGATAATGAAACAAAAATCCAATAGACTAGTTCGTTACTTATGTATACATCCTTAATTTTATGCCAAGCATTACTCACTATTTTCATCACTTTGACTCAGGGATAGGTATCCTATCATTCATCCTCCATGATATAATTGGTACTATACCATGAAATTTCAATTAAATCAAACACTAGATGATTGTATTCTTCAACTCGCTATGAACTGGACTAATGGTTTAATAGCCGCGCGTGGTTAGAGTCATATAGATGATGGCATGTATACTGCTACGAAAGCTACTTGTCCCACATTTATCTGTGGCAAGCTCTCTCTGTCATTGATAGGTTTTACTGGATCAATAATGCTCATCCCTTTGGGACATCTAATAAAATTAGAACAATACAGAAAGATTAGCATGGCCATGCACAAGTTTCTCTGTAATGATTGCGAGCTTGATAGTGAAGACTTGTTCTAGTTTCTTTGGCTTAAATGTCAATTTGATGTTAATTTACAAGTGTTGTGAATGAGAATGACATGTTTCTTCTTTACACTTGAAGCTTTAGTAGCATCTTCCATCATCTAGGTTTGCCCATTTTTCATAAAGTAGTTATAGTGATCCATACCATTGTTTTTCGCAAGGTATTATGGTGAAGACCATCATTACATTAAAGTGCTAATTCTTTTATGGGCTCATTGCAAACTAACTAATTGTTAATTCCGGGTTTTGGGTCGGGTTAACTTCAACCTAAACCCAATCTGCTCATGTTTCACCTCAACCTAAAACCAACCCGAACCCAAAACGGGTTATGTTATGTCAACCCGAACCGACCTGATGACCCGAAATCAACTTGAAACTGACCCGACACCCGAAATCTACCCGAAATCAGCCCAAAATCAACCCAAAATTAAAAATTTTGTACTATCAATACAAATTCTATACAAAATCACCAAGATATAACATAACATATAAAACCATCAAACATAAATGGTTACATGATTGATATATTTAGGGTTATGTCGCATAACTATAAGAATATATATGTTTTTTCTTTTCTAAAAATATTTTCGGGTTGAAATCGGGTCGGCAGCTCAAACCCAAAACCAACCTGGGTTTTTAGCAACCCAACCCGTACCCAACCCAAAAATGTTTTAAGGTTGAAAACTGCAACCTAAACCCACGTTTTAGCGTGTCGGATTTCAGGTCAGATTTTGGGTTCGTGTCAAGATTGACAGCTCTACTTCCTATAGTCTTCACTATTTGGTTCATATTGCTACATATGCTGAAGGTCTATAATGAAGATTACTTGTTTGGTGTGGAAGTGTAGATACAATACCTTTGCTATGATAGTCTAATTGTTGTAGTTTCTTTTGTTGAGTAAGAAGTTGAAGGTGAGTTTAGACATTTGAAAAGGCATTGATGACCTAACTACCAGAAAAAGGACGAAGTGGTATTTGGTGATAGGAATGAAAACTTGATGTTATCATATGATTTAAAAAACGCGATGATAAAAATAGAATAACATTTAACTCAGTGGTATTTCCTAAAATTTTCTAAAAATTTATTGAGCACATAAATATAAAGCACCACCTTTATATTGATCGGGTTATGGATGGAGATTGTCACCCGCATCTATCACCTTTTTTCATCCATTTATTCAAACAAGTAGATCCGATTAGCAAGTATTCATTTAAATTGTCTTCCTTACTCAAAATGGGAGGTTTTGATAAACAATAAGTATTGGCTACACCCACATGTAGCCAAAGATAGCTACATTACCTGTACACATAGTAGAAGAAAACTGCATATTACACTTATAACAATTGTACATTACTTATTTAACAAATATTGTACATAAAATAGTACTTTCAGTAAATTGTTGATTGTTCAGGTTTTATTTATTCATTGTACATGTTTTCATTGCTGGTTGTACAGTAGATGTAGTCATCTTTGGCTACATGCTACATATGCATGTAGCCAAGAATATAATCAAAATGGTATAAAAATGACGAGGACAAAACCCCCCCATGGAATCAAGACATTCTACTCGTTCTTTTTTAAAAAACATGAGTTCAAAACATTTGCTATGTGGCTGATTGAAATTAAAGTTATCATCACAACCAATGCAAACAAAGATGTTTTCAATTAAAATTTTGATTAATGTTTAAGTATATACAAGTAAAAAGTGATGTAAGTGAAACTAGAATTCTTTTAGCTTTTCAAATGACTATCTTGGTTAAGTATATTAAGACTATAAGATTGACCTTGTTTTGGAACAAATTTAATACTCTTTTGGTTCAAATTGTTCAGGTTAAAATATGTTCAATTTCTGTGTCCACGGAGACAATAAGCTCAACAATGATTCATTCAACTTTGGTCGAGTCCTTCAACTTTTGTGGAAGAACAAGTTGGTAATTAGGTTGAAAACACTACTAGAATATAGATTTTTTTGTAACAACAAAAAATTGTTATCAAAAATCAAAATCGTTACTAATCCAATTTATTATAATGACAAAAGTCGTGACATGTCGTTGTAGGACATGGCATAAGCAAATATCAATTTATTAATTGTAACGATTTTATTTGTTATTAAAAATTATATCATCACTAAAAATAGGATTTTGTAGCGTTATCATTAATGTAGTCTCAATTTTTTTAAAGTTTTTTTAGTACCATTTTTTGTAACAAAATACTTGTCAATAATAACAAGTATGATAACAATGTTAAGTCGTTACCAGAAACTTTATAACAAAATTTTGATTTTTACTAATGAAAGTTTTGAGTTTGGGATGGATAATGAAACATAAAATCCAATTGACTAATTCATTACTTATGTATACATCCCTAATTTTATGCCAAACAATTGCTGACTATTTTCAGCACTTTGACTCAAGGATAGGTATCCTATCATTCATCTTCCATGATCTAATCGATATTCTACCATGCAGTTTCTACAAATTAAACATAAGATGATTGTATTCTTGAACTCGCTATGAACTGAACTTATGATTTAATAGTCGGTGTGGTTAGAGTCATATAGATGACAACATGTATACAGCTACGAAAGCTACTTGTCCCACATTTATCTGTGGCAAGCTCTCTTTGTCGTTGATAGGTTTGACTGAGCAATAGTGCTCATCCCTTCGGGGACATCCGATAAAATTGGATTAATACAGAAAGATTAGCATGGTCCTTGCACAAGTGTTTCTTCACAATGATTGTGAGCTTGCAATGTTAATTTAGTAGTGTTGAGAATGAGAATGGCATGTTTCTTCTGTACACTGAAAGGTTTAATAGCCTCTTCCATCATCTAGGTTTGCCCATTTTTCATAAAGTAGTTATTGTGATCTATACCATTGTTTCTCACAAGGTATTATGGTGAAGACGTTGATTACTATTAAAGTGCCAATTCTTTTATACATGGGATCATTGCAAAACTTCCTTTACTCTTGACTGTTTGGTTCATATGACTACATATGCAGAAGGTCCATAATGAAGATTACCCGTTTGGCATGGAAGTGTAGATACAATACCTTTGCTATGATAGTCTAATTGCTTTAGTTTCTTTTGTTGAGTAAGAAGTTGAAGAAAAGTTTTTTTTTTCTCAGATTCTAGGAAGGAAAGTAGAAACTAATGGCAAAAACAGTTTGTTTTTGAAGATTGACCGAGCTCAACCATGTTGATTTGGAGCAGCGGGACTGCGCATTGTTTCGGGGTCGTTGATAGGATATATTACTTTCTTAGATGTTGTTTATTCCGACTCCTTTTCTAATGATGTCAACCTGCTATCAACCATAAAGAAAGATTCACAAGCTTTGAGATTATCATGCAAGTTTATTGTAATAACAGTGCTTAATTAATATCCAAACTGTAAATTTTTTCTATGCTTGATGCCAACCTTGTGGTCTCGTCCTACTGTTTTCAGTGGACGGTAGAGAAGTAGCATACGTATTTTGCAAGGGAAGGTGAGAATATTATCATTGCTGTATTATGAAGTGAATGTGGCTTATCGGATAGGAGGAGCTCCTGCATAGCTTTATGGTTTACCCCCACATCGAAGATGTCAAAGATTGGAGAGCGAAGGCATACATATAAAAGGTGAAGCTGAGACACATTACAACTCATACCTTTCTCGGCCTTTTGGCTAAGATCAAGTGTAGTATCTGTTCTTATCAGTTTAATATCTGATACGTGGGCCATCGGCTCACATGATATTAAATTAATTTTTTAAGGGGGAGTGGTCCATTAGCAGTGGCTTGCCACTGTGGGCTGCTCACGTGTCGCTCTTGCGTTGCACTACTGCTTGGGCCTGGCGCACCCCACCAATTCTCAGTTCGAATCATTTTTTCTGTCTATTTGGTATCTCTCAGGGATCGTTTGTTTAGAAAGTTATTTGTTTAGGTGCTCATTTGCCTTGTATTCCAGATTGCGGCAGGGATAGTCATAGCTTCAATCGTTTGTTTAGTGGGTTGCTGTTTGTAACAAACTTAAAGATGTATAGCACTGTTTTCCTGACTATCAAATAGATTCAGTTGCCCCATAGCTCTGGTTCGCGAAAGCACCAATCCTAAAGGATATTTTTGTGCCTTCATCAGAATGCATATTGGACTTGTGATGAAATGGAATTGTATCAAATATGCGTTGTATTTTGATCTGGGTCAACATATATATTCTGAATTCTTATCGTGGGAGGGTAAGTACAATGCTGGATTAGGCGGAGGACAATGCATTAGTATAATACTTGACTTCATCAGAACTTTGTTCGGTCTTCACTCTTTAAGGTCTGCATACATTGCTTCAATGTTGAGCTTTCTGTATTTATTTTTTGAAGGCGCAGATGGTCTCTAAGCTGGGGTGAGGTGCAAGTCTAAATGTGCAATAAAACCATTCCGTTGCTTCAGAACCCCTTCTTTTTGCTTATAGATGGAAAATAAGCGCTATCTGTTGTAAGCTTTAGACTGTGGTAAACTATTGTATAGCCAATCCCCTTTCATTTTAGGAACCTATGAATGATTTGGCCCCACTCTTCTACCATATTCCATAATTCACCATTCAATGTCTCAAATTTTATTGTTTTGTTCCCATCTTTGAAGATAGCATAATTCATTGTTAGCATTTTTCATTTTTTCCTTTGTGGGTACGACTGATCTAGTATGGAGTTGCAGTTATCTAACTGAAAATTATTAACAGATGAATTATAACACTACGAGATTGGTACCTTTTAATTGATCACAGGTTTGGCTATTTTGCTTCAGATGGTGATTGAATGAAATCATATGTTGGTTTGTTTTCTTCTGAAAATATAATTGAATTCAAAATTTTGGCATATCGAGAGGATTGATAAAGATCCAGCAAAGCTGAACAAAAGTCTGTTTCTTCTATGTTAATTATGTCCTTTTCCATAGGCAAAAGCTAGCGATCGATAGGGAATTAATTTACTTTAAATCATTGTATTACCCTAAAACAAAAGATATAGTGAACAATGTAAAAGTAAGGGTTGAATCCAAGACCATATAAGTTATTTGATACTATTTTTTAGTTTACACATGATGAATATCAAACTTTTTTTATAGTCGGTGGTCAAAGACAAAATGACATTCAATTTAACAAAATAAACAGTCTAGTTTTTTTTTATAGTTATGGTAGTGGGTAAAATTTTGAACCCAGGACCTTTGATTCCTATATACTACTCCTCTACCGACAAAGCCATGAGGGCTTGGCTGAAATAAACATTCTAGTTTGCCTCCTTAAGACTAACATGTATCAAAGCGGTGATCACATAATTTGTCACCTGTCCATTTTGAGTGCTCTTTAAGTGGACAGAACTTCTACATACAATAACGTTATTTTCCATCAAAGTGGAAGTGTGTGCTCCTGACAAACATCCTATTATTCTTCTCTTGTCAAAGTCATATTAGCCTAAAACCCTTCTGTCCACTCTGACATCGAAAAAACAAACTTATTATGCTAGTTGTAAATAATGCTGGCAAGATAAAGGCATCATAATGGTTTCTCATAAGACAGTTCTTGTATTGGAGAATTTCATGGGGAATTTGCCTTTTCTATATGTTCTCCCTCCAACTCCATTCTATAATCTGTAAGTATAGGTTCTTAGTGGTAATTGAATAAATTGTTGAGAATTGGAACTACAAGTGAGGTAAAACAACCTTAGTACGATGTCAAAATTGATAATTGGACTCCTGAGCCAGAAAGGTGAGAAAAAGCTAAAGATGAGACTTTGTGCACCTCCTTAAAATTGAGAGAACCGCAAAAAAGGATAGAACCAGTACAAATGCAGAGTGCTTCTAAAAACTGAAATAGCAAATGGAGAACAGAGAAATTATTGTAACTACATTGGTCCAACTATCTGATACTGAAGATACAACATATATAAAACCGTAAACAAATTAACTTTCGCAGCTGACATAAAAACAGAAGAATGATTCATACTGTGGATTGGTGGGGTGCGCCAGGCCCAAGCAATAGTGCAACGCCAGGGCGACGCGCGAGCAGCCCACAGTGGCAAGCCACTGCTAATGGACCACTCCCCCTTAAAAAATTAATTTAATATCATGTGAGCCGATGGCCCACGTATCAGATATTAAACTGATAAGAACAGATACTACACTTGATCTTAGCCAAAAGGCCGAGAAAGGTATGAGTTGAAATACGTCTCAGCTTCACCTATTATATGTCTGCCTTCGCTCTCCAATCTTTGACATCTTCGATGTGGGCATCAGCATCAGTCATAAGCTATTCAGGAGCTCCTATCCGATAAGCCACATTCACTTTTGTGTATGCATCACCTTCTGAAATCCCCAAGCAGTTACTGTCAGCTTCAGAATATTGCAATTCTTTCGCTCTCCAATCTTTGACATCAATAGAAAAGTGAATCTGGGGATTAGTAAATCCCATAAACGACCCTGAAGCTTTACAAGCGCGCAGTTCCCCTGATCCAAATCAACAGTAAGCTGGAGCTTAGCCCTTCTCTAAAAATAAATTATTTCAGTCATTTGTTTCTACTTACCTTCCCAAATCTGAAAAAAAAACATCTTCCACTGCTACTCAACAAAAGAAACTAGAGGACTCAGCCTATCATAGCAAAGGTACTATATATGTCCACACTTTCGTGCCAATGGCAATGTTCATTATGAACCAGTCGAGACTAAAGTAAACTCTGCAATGAGACCATAAAAGAATCTGAATATTAACCATTGTCATTTCACCATCATAACTTGCGATAAACAATGGAAAACTTCACAATGACTACTGTATGAAGAATGGGACTGGCCCATAATCCCAGATGATGGAAGAGTATATTAAACCTTTCTTTCTGTGCACTGCCATTTTTATTGACATAAATTAGCATCCAATTTACATTCAAAACAAAAAACAATTATTTACAGTGCCAACTCGCACCCACTGTGGATTGAGGAACTTAAATCAGTAACATCCAGCAGAGAAATATACCGCATCAACCTAGCTAGAATTAGAAGCTATAACATCGATTCCCCTTGCTCTAAGTCAACAAGCTTGAGCACAGGTCTGAACTGGAGGTTCTGTAACAAACATATTCTATTCAATATTAGGTTCAAGGATGATATAGTTTACAAACTGCAACTTTAGTTCGTCACCAATAGCAATCAGTTGGTGAATAGCCATCACTATATATACAAATGCTTGAATTAGTTTTTTCAAAACGTTCAATCAGATCTTATTTTCATCCATGAGAGCGTCAGATAGCCAGTTTGCATCATGAATTATTTGGCATAATATTTAAACCATGTTTATATTTTCAAAATGAAACTATTTCAGTGATAAACCTGCAAATTAATTTTACTCTTATATATTTGCCTACGTTGGAGATGTATGTTATCATGATATTTTTAGAAAACTTGATGTTATGATCACATGGAATTAGAAAACTTATCATTTTATTATGCATCTAATATACCATATTACATCCGCGTATTAAACACAGTAATGTTTATATTTCAAATTAAAATAATCAACAAAAAATATTTAGCAAAGATATTTTAGATTTGATTGAATAAATTAGACATGAAAGCGTTGCAACACGGGTGAATGCTACTGCAGTCATTCTCATCCTAAGATGGAGAATCTGACCGTAGTTAATTCGGCCTACATCAATTCATGTTGCTGAAAGTTGAGGGGTAGGGACGTTTTGCAAACCCCCCTTATATATATATACTACTTGACCTGGTTGTATTATGTCTAGCCCCTTGGTGCCTTATATGTAGTACAACATATAAGCTCAATTGGGGCAACAAAAGTTGCACTAATAGATTGGAATTTTGCTCTAGCAGTATATTTGGTGCAAGATTAATATTGCACCCAGGATGTACTAATTGATTCGCTACCGTAACCTCTTTGGTGTAAATTTAAGGCTTGCCCTATTTATGATACCCTATTAGTGCAATAAATGTTGCACCAATCGATGAAATACTCTACAAACAGTGCACCAATAACAGATTCACCATTTGATGGCTAACTAATAGTGCGATTCTGGAAGGTTGCACTATTTGTATATAACTAATAGAGCAGAATTTTAGTAATTACACTGTTTTATACTTAACAAATAGTGCGACAGAAAAATCTTGCCTCATTTGGTGAAGAACAAATGGTGCACCAAGTATATTGCCCCACATGATTCGAAAGTATAACACCCATCTATAGCACAAATAGGGCAATATTAAAAATATGCACTATTAGATGTTGAACAACAGGAGCAAAACAATGTATTGCCCTATTTCGATGCTCTTCAATATGTAGTGCAATTACAATTTCTTGCTCTATTTGATGCTATATTTGGGGCAAAAATAGATGCCCTAATTGATCTTCTTTTTTGGAAAAAAATTAATTTAACCATGATTATATATTTAAATTAATAATCCAATTATATATCAATTAATATTTCTATATAAAGATTCCTACAACCAAAATATATTAACAAATATGGAAATTACAAAAGATAATTCAAATATATTATTTATTATTTTAAACAATTGTATAAACCCTTAAGGTTTAAAAACATTTGCATCTGTCATACAATTTTTCATAAACAATGTTTACTTATGCTAGCTTAATTAGGATTTGGTGTCTGATACATAGGGTGTCTACTACTTATAGAAGCATATATGTACTTAAATTGACAAGTGCTTGTTGGTTGCTTTCACTTCTTGATGGTTTTTTATGAGAGATAAACTTGATCATTGCATCTCCTTTGTCCTCCTCATCATCATTGCCAAGTATTATTGTTGCGGAACATAAATGAAAACATAATTGTTTTTTAACCATTCATAAACTACTATAAGTCTTCCAAAGTTCTAAAATGCAGTCCTTTTAGAAGCAAAAGGAAGATCTACAAGTACTCTATTTAAGTGTATTGATGCTTTTACATCGAACCATTTTGTCCAACATCACTCAACTACTATCTCTACAAAAGCTGACAGAATGGACCAATTGAAAATTTCAGTCAATCTTCTGTTTATAGAGCAGTTTCACTAAATTCAACAATGAATTTATATCAACCTGGTCTTTGCACTGAATTAGAGACTAATCTGCTTTTTGCCACAGGTTACTAGATTATATTTGAATTATGTCAGGCACCAAATCAAGTCATCGAATGGCAGAAACTAACGGTTTAATTTTTTGTGGGTCCCAACAGTATGACATGCCAAGATTATGTTGTATTTAGCATTATCTTTATATATTAATAAGTTTACTAAAGATAAGGTTAATATTGTCTAAGACTTGAACAGAAAAGATAAGTAAATAAAGATCATTTTCTCAAATGACGAGGTAAAAAAAGACCAAAAGGAAACAAATAATTGTACCTGGTCAATAGCAGCAACAACATTGGCAGCAAATCCTCCAAATCCCTTATATAATGTTTTGTATACTGCAATCCTGGAGCGCATAGATCAAATTAATGAAAATGGAAAACTAAGAACAAATTGTGGAAGGGCATCTACAATACTGACAAGTGTCATCTATGTAGATTTGCTTAGCTTATCTTATTCGCCTAGATTCTTCAGTCTCCATAAACAATTTAGATGTGTTCAAAACAGCAACCCATAAAAGGTCACAACTATCTTATAAAGATGACAAACGCGGACACAAGTTCATGTATGTTAAGCACTTCACCAATAGTGACAACAAATTCAAGAGAAAGGCTTAAGAGTTACAACTAGCTAGACCAAATATCTCACACTTACAGGTGCATGGAATTGCATAAAAAAATATGAGTTTTGGATACTACTCCTATTTCAGTAGTCTTTTATTTGGACTCTTGGAACTCAACAATTCTATTTTAGAAAAGCAATAATAATCAAAGCAAGTTTTTCCATAGGTACAATTGAAGCATGGTGTTTTTCGGCTTAATAATGCCATCTTCCAGATCAACATGATGTCCTTGTAGTGATAAAGAGGAAAGAAGGAAAATAGTATAAGCAATTTACTGTGAACGCGGAGCCATTCCAGTTGCATTTCCAAAGTGATGTTTGACTACAACAACTGGAATACCATGGTTCCTTGATGGAATTGATGTAGTGTGCATGTAGAAACAAATATAAAGTACATTCACACTTATAAAGGTAATAAAGGACAGGCCTAATGCAATTGATGTAGTGTGCTTGTGAACTAGTATATACTATTATTTGAACAATATGAGTAAAAGTAATAAGTGCTAGTAAAGAAAAAGTCTAAGCGTCCTGAGAAAAGAGTTGAATTCACAACTACAGCTCCTCTGAAAATCAGAGTTTGGTTAGATGAGAAAGCAAAATGCCAGAAATGTTGAATTCAATCGGTGATTGTAGGTTGTTCTCCTTCCATCTCAGAAATCACAATTAGGAAATCAGACATAAATCTCATCACCTTCAGCATTTAGAATGTCCTTCCATACTTCATTTAGCTCATGGTTTTCTGCAACTGCACGCATATGAAAAAGGAGATATTTTCACTTCAAGAAAAACCAGTAGAAGGTGACAAATATATTGCTCTGCTCATCAAGGGTAGCAACAAGAAGAAAAGTGACTAAAATGCAAACCATGCGGGGTAACAAGGCTCATTACTTCCTTGACAGCAATGTAGGTGGGTGAGGGTTTTATTTTTGCAATCTACAAGGTTCAAAGCAAGAACTCATGAAATATAGAACAAAGTATGGTGACAGCTTGGCCTTGACAGAATCCTAGCTCTTGGAAAGAAGAATAGTTACTTGTTTGCCAAGTTTGGAGTCAACGACTGCAGCAACAAGGTTTTGCACCTGAATCCACCATGAAGGAATTCATTAGTGTAAATATTTTAGCAAGCAAAAGCTAGATAATAGTAAAGGAATGATCCACAATCAGGAGCAATTTAGCTACACACCTTTATTCCGAGATTAATACAAATGTTTAAGCAGTGAAGGGCACACACACCAGGGAGCTGCCTGGTCCAAGGTATTTGTCATATTCCCTTATCATGTCTCCAACATCTGGTCGCCAACCAAGCAGAAGCAAATACTCTGTGGGTCCTACCCCATAATCCATAGTCTGCATCAAAAGTAGAAGTATATCTGGTCGTATATCATTCTGTTCCTCAATTAAGAAAATCCCGCTCTAGGTATTTTGTCTAGAAAGGGTACTAATATCTTGGGAACATATCGATGTAACACATTCAGCTTGGTATATATACTGTCATATCATACCATACCTTTGAACCAGCTCTTGAGGGACACCTAGCTATAAGTTTGAGGCGTTCTTTTCTCATTTCCAGTATCTCTTTAGGGACTTGATCACTCATCTCCAAACCTCCCAATGAGCATGCAGGTTTTTTAGTTCCATAAACTAGCACAATGAACAAAACCTTCAAAGAAAAAAAAATGATTCAGAACTGGAGAAGATGGACTTTCAACGTGTGGCTTCTGATATTGAGATTCTTAGGCGTCATATATGAATTCAAAAACATGAAAATTAAAACATCAGTATAGCACCATATGGGTATGCATGCTACTCTAAATGTACTTAGTCAAATTCAAGAACTAAGTAATGCAAGTTTCACTCAGCAACAAAAACGGGGCACTACCATGCTATTTTTATGAACTCTG
This sequence comes from Limonium bicolor, assembly GCA_023374045.1. Lineage (NCBI taxonomy): Eukaryota > Viridiplantae > Streptophyta > Magnoliopsida > Caryophyllales > Plumbaginaceae > Limonium > Limonium bicolor. Next base: position 436,614,134 of record CM041777.1, read on the forward strand.
TGATACATTTTCATCTAGTTCTCCATCCTTTTGAATTATGGATCCCAAGTAACAGAAAACATTAATGATCGAGATTTCTCTCCCATCCAGAGTTACCTTGTTGTCATCAATGTTCATGCCCCCACTGAACTTGTTCTCTCATATACTTAGTCTTGCTTCAACTCAACCAGTAACCTTTACCATCTACATAACTACAAAATTGTTGTATTGATATTAATTCATCCTGTTTCAGCTTTTTATCTCCATGCACTCATATAGCTCCAGAAAGATAGTTCATGAAATTATTTGCAATCAAAAGTTTGGAAAGTATGCAAACATACTTCATCTGTTTCGTGTAGGATTTCCTCATCACTTGGGTGGAAGTGTAATTTTTCATTTTGGTGGAGACCACAAACAACAGCCTGCAGAAACTAATTGGCCGTATTAAAGCAGCGTACACAAGCAAAAGTTAGTTTCTGATTAATGTCACATTCATTACCTCTACAAATCATGTCGTACTACTAGATACTTCACACCAGCTAGTTGAGGAAAGCTGTTGAGGTTAAACACGTTTTCTGCACAGATGAGAATCATAATCTAAGTGGAAATTTATGGAGGCCTAAAATGTTGTATAAACATAGCATAAAGTATATTATTTCAAAGGTGTAAGGTCTAGAGACTTTTATAGTATATAGCAAACAGAGACTCGGTTCGCATAGCACACACATTCGTTCCTTGCATTAGCAAACAGGCCTACATTTTCAGAAAAATAGTCATCCAGCTACATATGTGAAATGATAGAAGAGGCCCAACATGTTTTATTCTGCCACTTGGGCTTTCAGTTTACAATTCCATAGCAAGTCGCAACAAATTTTAGACCACCAGTGGGCTTATTTCATTCATGTATACATGGTAAACGAACACAAAGCTGACGAAAAGAATACAACGTAGGATATTCATTAAGGTTGAGCTCAGAATATTCAGGCCGATCAATCTTCAATACTCTCCATTTCCTTTTGCCATTGTCTTTTCCTACCAGATAGAAGTTCTGCATAATTGGGCATATATAAAAGAAGAGAATGAAGTAAAGATGAACACTATTACTAGCTTAAAAGGTGTTACCCAATATTTGGTTTCTTAAAAGCATAACAAAAGAAATTGGAGCCGAGGTGCACAATTCATAGCAACACTTGCCTAACGGTGGTCTTTTACAATACCTTCCGCAGGTCAGATGAAGAAAACACAGAAGCTGTTGATTCAGAAAAAAACAGAAGATGTTCATTCGCACAACTAGCAAAAATGCAGGAAACATTTGTTTCAGAAAAAATGCAGAAGAAACCACTGTTATCACACTTCAGGTCTTTCAATTTGCAATTGAATGTCCACACATCTAGCTCCAATCTAGGGTTCTAACTAGTGTGTAAACTAGGAGAGGAAATAATTTTATGAATGAAGAGAAAGGAAATACATGTAGTTGATTCGGAAGTGATCCTTTAGTGTGTTTTTCTTCAAGTGAGATGACAGGTTTACACGAGAAATTTCAGAATTTTCTTGCTGACGACCGTGAGTGAAGAGAAGAATATACCGATTTGTTAAGTCTTGCAATATCGCAAGAATGAAATTGTGTTGATTATTGATCAGAGAATGTAATACAATGGTTATGCTGTATATGAGTACACGCGAAAGTTATATAGTCTGGGTTCCTGTACGACTATATGTATGTGACTGAACCGGTTTTATATAAAACCAGTTAAAACAATTACATGAAATATAGTCCTAGGATACAAGCTATAAGCTACACCTGGTTACACCTAGATACAATCCTAAATACCCCCCCCCCCCTCAAAGAGTGCATCCTTGTGTTGTATCCAGCGGAAGGTGTGCTCTTTGTTGTTGGTTGTATCCAGCGGAAGGTGTACCTGCAAAACAAGGAAAAGAGAAGAATACTACCTGTCTCCTCCTTGGTTGATGGTGGAAGTGTTGTTGTACCTGCAAGAGAAACAGAAAAAACACTACCCTTTCTCGTGATTTTGTAAGCCCATAGCATTAAAAGAGTTGTGATAACTTTTTCCTGTAAGGGGTTTTGTCATCATGTCCGCTAATTGATGTGTGCTAGGAACGTATTTGACTTGGATGAGACCTGCTTGTAACTTTTCACGAACGAAATGACAGTCTATTTCGATGTGCTTAGTTCGTTCATGTGAGAGGGTTCCTAGCTATATGTATGGCGGCCAAGTTATCACATTTTAATGGTATGGGATTTATATCTTTGATTCCTATTTCATTCAAGAGTCTACTTAGCCAACTTAATTCCCCTGTGACTTGTCGCATAGATTTGTATTCTGCTTCAGCGGAAGATAAGGCTATGGTGGTCTGTTTCTTTGACTTCCAACTTAGAGGGGAACCACCCAAAAGTATGTAATATCCGGAAACAGATTTCCTTGTGATTGGGCAGGAGGCCCAATCTGAATCGCAGTAGGCTTCTAGTGTGTAATTTTGGTCCTTGTTGAAGTGAAGACCGAACCCCGAAGTCCCTTGATGTAAGATAGGGTGTGGTAGGCTGCCTTTAAGTGGGCTGAAGTAGGGCTCTGAAGAAATTGGCTCAAGAATTGGACTGCATAGCATATGTCGGGTCTTGTGTTGGTGAGAAAGTTTAGTTTCCCAACGAGGCATCTATAAGTTGTTGGGTTCTCAAGTTTAGATCCTATGTCCTCATAAAGTTTTTGATTGATGGGGAGAGGTGAAACGGAAGGCTTTATATTGTGGGCATCAAAATCACGGAGAATTTGGTTGATGTATTGTTGTTGGGATATGATCATCCCATCATTACTTTCTAGGAATTCTATTCCAAGAAAGTAATTTAATCGGCCTAGATCCTTTATCTTGAATTCCTTGTCAAGCTTCTGTTTCAAGGTTTTGACTTCTTTAGTGTCATTCCCAACTACTAGGATATCATCCACATAGATTCCTAACAAGGTGATGCTACTGTTCCTTTTCTTGACAAATAAGAGTAGTCATTTTGGGAGTGGCTGTATCTTAAGTCTTTTAAAAACTTGGCAAGTTTCTCGTACCATTGTCGAGAAGCCTGCTTTAGTCCGTAAAGGGACTTATGAAGTTTGCACACTTTGTTCTTGCCATTGACTTTTATTCCTCTGGTATGGTCATGTAGACGTCTTCATGGAGATCACCATGCAAGAAAGCATTGTTGATGTCCAATTGGTCGAGGATCCATCCGTTCTTGATTGCCACTATTATCAATGCTCTTACGGTAGTCATTTTGACGACGGGAGAGAAGGTCTCCTCGTAGTCGAGACCTTGTCTTTGTGTGAAACCTCTGACCACTAGCCTGGCCTTGAACCGCTCGATATCTCCGTTAGCTTTTAGCTTCACTTTATAAACCCATTTGCAGCTTATTGGACGTTTGCCCTTGGGCAAGTCGACAATTGTCCATGTTTTGTTTTGTTTTAGTGCTTCAAATTCGGTGGCCATCGCTTTAACCCATCTAGGGTCCTCGCGGGCTGCCTTGTATGTGGTGGGTTCCTTGAGGTTATGGAGATTGGATAAGAGCTTGTTTGCATTGGCTGTAAAGAACAGGATATATGGTGGTGTTTTGGTATATGATCGGTTAGGGTATTCACATTGTTTTGGGAGGTAGAGGAAATTGTAGTCTCAAGTCTTTGTGCAAGAATTAGGGAAAAATGGTCCTCTTTTTTGCATTGGAGGAGAGGATGTAATCATTGTATTTGGGAGGCATTCTGTGTTCTCGAGCGGATCTTCTTGGCTGATGTGTGATCTGGTCTTGTTGGTGACCTTCGGTGGTGGTAAGATCATCCTGGTGTGTGGTATCTGATTCTTCTCTTGCCTCAGAAAACCGAGACGTACAAGAATCATCCTCCACAACTTGGTTGGAGGGGGGAGAGAAAATGTCTATGTTATCTTGGTTGTTACCGAAGGATCTTTCCATTCTTCGCTTTTCAAAGGGAAAATGTTTTCGAAAAAGGTAACATCTCGTGTTGTTTTTAATTCTCTTTCTTTCAATGTCAGAACCTTGTAGCCTTTTGTGTTTTTGGGATTACCGACATATATGCCAACTGAAGCTCTTGGATCCAACTTTCCTCTATTTGGGTTTACATTGGTTACATAGCATAGACATCCGAAGCTTTTGATTTCATTAAATTCGGGTTTCTTACGTAGAGCTTCTCGAAGGGTGTTAGATTATCAATGGGCTTGTTTGGCATCCTATTTACTAAGTATGCTGCGTGTTCCACACAAAATGCCAATGTTGATCATCTAAACCTGACTGATAAAGAAGAGCTCTAGCGATATTCATGATGTGCCCCTGTTTTCGTTCCACAACCCCGTTTTGTTGGGGTGTGTGGGGGCAGCTTGTTTGATGCACAATGCCCTTGTGATTAAAAAATTTGTTCCTTCTTGGGACTTGCCTAGTTCCCGGGCATTGTCACTACGAACAGTTTTGATTCGTTTGTTCATTTGTGTCTCAATTAAATTAATGAAGGTTTTTAAATGTTCCATGGCTTCAGATTTGAGCTTAAGAAGAATGACCCATGTGCCTCTAGTATAATCGTCGACAAGGGTAAGAAAATATCTGTGGCCATCTAAAGATTGGGTCCTCATTGGGCCACAGATATCGACATGTATGAGGTCAAAAGGGGCTTTTGTTCTAATTTCGGACATTGGAAATTTCAGGCGCTTTGCTTTGGCCTTATAACAGATAGTACATGGTAAATGGTTCTCAATGTGTTTAGGAACATTTACATGTATTATTTTTTTCATGTTTTTCAACGACATGTGTCCTAACCTATTATGCCATAAAATGAAATCATCAGGAGATTTGACCCGTGAGGGTTCTGCAACAGAGTTCAAGCATACAACATGTCTTCATTGTTCAGAACAAAATCATACAAAGCATTCATATTCGCAATATAGAGCCCATTAACATGTCTTCCTATCTGAACTGAAGTGTTTCCTTTAGAGTCCTGCATAATACAATCGGTTTCACGAAATGTGATTGTCACTTTCAAATCTGAAATTAGCCTAGACATGGATACTATATTGAATTGGAACGATGGGACAAACAATATATTCCGCAGACAGACTTTTCCATCAAACACTAAATTACCAACAGAAACAACAGATTTCTTGTTCCCATCTGGGAGCATAATATTTTTCTGCATTTCAAGATTCAAGCATTCTAAAAGCAATTTATCGTTTCCACAGACGTGCTCAGTAGCACCAGAATCCAGAATCCAGAATTTTTGTAAGTCACAGGTTATAGAACTACCATTATAATTCAGGCAAGGTAATAAGTTAGGGATAGTTGTAAAAATACCTGTAAATTCCCCAAAGTTTGGCTGATGAGCGCCACCGGTGTTGTCCTTCTGTTGGTGGAGATAGGCGACTAACTGCTGCAGCTGGTCTGAGGAGAATCCACGTACTGGAGATTGCTGGATAGCATCGTGACTTCCTCCATCATCAGCGACAACAGAGGCAATTTTCGTTTCGGTTCTCTTCTTGGCTGTGTCGGTGGGAAATCCAATTAGCCACCAACAATTTTCTCGGCTGTGCCCTAGTTTCCCGCAATTTGTACACTTAGCCGGATCTTTCTTGGCGCCGGTAGTGACGACAGTGGTGGTCCTTTTGCCTTGAGTCTTGAAATTCGAACCACCGCCGTTGGTCTTCTGCCTCCCGATGTCGTAATTGGGACCTCCTTTGATAGCAAGAGCGACGGACTACTCTGAGTCTTCTCACGAATCTACACTCTCTCTGGTTTGCTCCTCCTGATTATGAGAGCGAATATATCTTCTAGGGTAGGAATCTGCTCCATCGCCAAAATTTGTGCGCGAAGTTGAGCATAGGGTTTAGCCAATCCCATCAAGAAGTGAATGGTTTCTTCTTGCGCGCGCAGTTTCTTCTGATTCTCGCTTGACTTACAGGAAGAGCAGCATGAACAATCATCGACTGGCTGCGCTAGTTCATATTGTGCCCATATCTCACGCGATTTCATAAAATAATCCGTGATTGAGTCTTGTCCTTGCTTCAAGCCGGCGATTTGAATTTTGAGATGGTGAAGAGTCGCGAGATTTTTCTTTTCGAACCTTTTACACAGCCAGTCCCAAATTTGCTTTGGGTCACTGGTATACATGACACTGCGGCCAATGTTGGGTGAGAGGGATGAAATCAACCAGGTAACAACCAATGATCTTGCGCGTTTCCAGGCTGCAAAACGAAGAGTGTCGGTGGTCTCTGTTGAGTAATTGACCCATCGATGAACCCGATTTTGTTCTTGGCTGTTAGGGCTTCCTGCATCGACCACTTCCAGCCCAAGAATCCTTCTCCAGAAAATTTCTGAGCAAGAGGTTGCCCAGTTTGCTCTGTATTTGCGACATAGAGGGGATCGCCAGAATTGATTGTGAGGCTAGGGTTGCCGGTGGCGTCTCCCAGTTTCTTGCCTGTGAGTTCGCTCATTGTTTCTTTGTTTGGGGGAGAGACCAGTGCTCTGATACCATGTTAAGTCTTGCAATATCGCAATAATGAAATTGTGTTTATTATTGATCAGAGAATGTAATACAATGGTTATGCGCTGTATATGAGTACACGCGAAAGTTATATAGTCTGGGTTCCTGTACGACTATATGTATGTGACTGAACCGGTTTTATATAAAACCAGTTAAAACAATTACATGAAATATAGTCCTAGGATACAAGCTATAAGCGTACACCTGGCTACACCTAGATACAATCCTAAATATCGTATTGTTTTCATCCATGTCTTCAGTCTGGTGCTCGAGGAAGACGATGACCATGAGTGAAGTAAAAAAGACGATCATGAGTGAGTGAAAAGATGAAGATACCGCAAGAAAGAAGATGGTCGTGAGTAGGTTAGAGTATTTTACCGATTCTCAAATGTTTTCAGCAGTGGGTGTTAGTGCCAAATTTTCAACATAGAGATTTACTGATGGTGCAAAGACAAGAAAGTGTCCTATTTGATGGTATCAATTAGTGCAAATCTGAAAGATGCACTAATTTATTATCTCTATTAAAGCAGCCTATACTTTTGCACCTATATATATATATATTATAAACTAATGGTGCGATTGTATGAGTATGCACTATTTGATAACACCAAATAGTGCGAGATAAAGGTTGCGCCTATAGAATTTCTTTACTAATAGAGCAAAATGGAAATAGTGCATAGGTCTGTTAGTGCGAGCCAATATTTTGCACCGATTAATGGTCTGTATTGAATAAAAAGCTGATGCACTATTGGTGCGATAGATCAAAGATACACTATTAGAAATCATTAATTAGTGCGAACTTTAAAATGCACCAATAGATACTCCCTCTATTAGAGCATAATTTTACTTTGCCCTGTTTAATCCTTTTTTATTTATCCAATGACATAAGCACCTTTTGCTATGGTCAAGTAGTGCACTATAACATTGCTCCATTTGTTGTAACTTTTAGGTGTAACCTATTATTGCACTAAATGGTAATCTAAAAATTGCCAAAACAAAGCAATATTGGTGTAGTGTTATTTTTGTCTAATTCATAATGTCATTTCGTGTCAAGAAATCACATAGACCTATTAGAGAAGAAGATTGTTCCATGTTGTACCTTGAATATTTAATTTTCTCAAGGCCTGCGACACAATTGACTAGATGCTTTTTGCATGTAATGAGGGGTCTTGGGGATAAAAAATACTTGTTACTCTACCTTTAGCATTTGTTGATCATAGATGGAAATATTCAAGATTTTTTCTAGGAAGAAAGGGCACTGACCTGTTGTCTACTATTTCTTTTGTGTTTTGTGTATTGACTAAGCAAAATGCTAACAAGTGTAACAAGCTACATGTATCAAATTATATCCCCACTATTAGAAATTATGCACTAGTTACATTGAGCTTCATTGATGATTTGTTCTTACTATGCCATGTCTGGTTGAGCATTAGTGCAGGTAAGATTCAAATTTTATTGTGTGGAGCCAAATGGAAGACTATGGTGGAAATCTTGGAACTGTTACAATTAAAGAATATATAAAGCTAGTTTGATACCTAGAGTTCCTCTATCCTCTTACTGATTCCAGGTAACTCTTATTAAAATAACTGGTAAGGATGGTGTAATCTATGCGTAAGTTATGCTGGATGCATTACTCTCACTAATAATATGTCGAACCGGTAAGATTATGCAGACACGTTTAATGCTCCATATTTGTACAGCACTAAGGCCAAGACAGAGGTTGAGTATATTGTGTGAAACATGTACTAAAACATTAGCAAGTGCTAAATTCATTACATAGTTGTTCATGATCTCATTTTTTATTGATAATGCACACAACAAGTCGCATTTAAAAACAACTCTCTTTCACCCTTCGGTGGGTGCCTTGTGTGTGGAAGCTTCCCCTTCAGGTTTTGCATCTCTTCCTTTGCATATTGGTGGTGCCCATGATTGCTCCTTTCAGGTCTACCATGCACGCATACAAGCAATTCTCAGTGACGGCTGTCTCCTGGCTTTCCCCTTTACCCCAGTCTGTTTTCTCAATCCTCTCGGTGTGTCCTTTCAATTTTGATTTTGTTCATGAAAATGATTGTAGTGCTACTGCCCTGGGTCTATCTCGTGTCTCTTTCTTAAGATATGGTGACACCCGTATGTTTTTCCCGCCTCTACTATCTTCTCCTTTTGCGCATGCAAATATTTATGCAGTAAGATTTTTTTCTTAGGTTACTCATCTGAGCTTATCTCACCTGTTTGTTCCAATACAAATACACCCTTTTAACTTCAATTTCCTACCTTTCTTTCAATCATCTTCCTCTTGTCTGCTTTTCAATTGTCTTTTTCCCTGCTTCTCGTTTATCTTCTTGCCTTCACCTTTGCATGGCTGATCTAGCGCCTAGTTTTAATGAACTTCTACCGAAATATAACGATATGACACTTACCACAGCCGAAGAAGATTCCATGGAGGTTAGTGATCTTTTAGAAGCTTCGTCAACACTGCCTTTACAATGTTGTTTGATAAGGAAGCTCTTTATTGCCTGCGGATTGGATGTAAAGGCGATGAAACGTACCTTAGGGAAAGTGTGGTAGTCTGAGGAAGACTTGAAGATTCGTAACTTGGGTTATGGTCTTTTCCTATTTGAGTTTAACAACCAAGAGAGGTTATAAAATATAAAGTGTCTATGGGGGAGGACCATGGACGTTTGATGGTTACTTGTTGGTTCTCTCGCAGACCAATCACTCTAAGGCCCCAAAGGAGCACACGTCCCAGTGGACTCCCTTTTGGGTGTGCGCCCATGATGTTCCTTTTTGGTTTATGACGAAGGACTTTGCAAGGAGGATTAGTGACAGGATTGACCAGTTTCTACACTATCTGGATCAAGATCGAAGGCTTAGCAGTGGCTATATGAGGCTGAAACTTTTAATTAATGTCACGAAACCACTTCTCCGAGTGGTTTCTATTACTATTGGGGGTAAGCAATCCCTTCTTCCAATCACTTATGAGCATCTACCGAGCCTCTACTTTTATTGCGGGTTCACCCATCATTCCCACGAGTGCCTTCATCATGGTGATTCTCCATCTGGTGAGCTTCCTTATAGGTTATGGCTCTGGGCTGGAGGTTTTGGCTCGGCTGAACGTGTGAGGTAGGAGTCGCATGTGATGGTTGTTGACCAGAAAGCTAAGCCTGGCGAGGCAGCTGCAGTTGTTGAAGTTAAGGAGGTTGTGGGAGATGGTGTTAACTTAATTTAACAGGGTGTTGTGTTTAAGATGGACGAGGCTACATAAATGCTAGAGGAGGGGGAGATTCCTCTTGAGCCTATCGTCTTGGTTTAGCGCGACCGCGGAATGAGAACAAAATCCTTAGCTTTTTCACCAACCTCTACTCGTAAGAGAAAGATGGATGTTGTGGTGTTTGACTCTTCCTTGGAGGAGTGCCTTGAGCAGTTGGGGCAGGAGAAGGCTTTGAAGCGTGACAAGAGCAGTTCTACTTCTACATCTACACTAGAGGCAACCTTGGCGGAGGCCCAAGGCCGCCTAGAACAATGTCAATTTTGGTTGCAAACTATCGGGGTTGGGTGGCCCCTGTGCAGTTCGCTGGGTTCTGGACTTAGTCCGGGAGCATCCACCTATGTTTGTTTTTCTTTCAGAAACTAAACTTTCTCGTCTGGAGATTCAGTGGTGGGTTGGTAGATGCGGGTTTATCGTAGACGTTGGGTGGTGGGTGATAGTATTGGTAGGAGTAGTGGTGTGGCATTCTTCTGGAAAATCCTCGGTGGATGTCTCTTTGCTAAGTTTGTCTACGCACCATGTAGATTGTATTATCGGGGGGCGGTTTTCAGTGGCGCGTTACCAGGGTGTATGGTTGGCCGGGTAGTATGGATAGTTGGCGGACTTGGAGTTTGTTGCGGGAGTTAACTGAGTTCTGGGAGGGTGCATGGTTAGTTTGGGGGGCTTCAATGAGATTATGTATAGTTATGAGCAACGGGGGTGGAGGATCCGAACCAGGTTTAACATGCAAGCTTTTCGGAGTTGTTTGCTTGATTGTGGGCTTTATGATTTAGGCTATGTCAGGAGCCCTTTCACCTACACTAATGGACATCGGGGGCCATGGAACACTAAGTGCCACCTTAATCAATTTGTTTGTAATGATGACTGGATGTGGGCTTTTCACCATGTGAGGAACTATCACTTGAGGTGGAGTAGGTCGGATCACCATCCTATTAAACAAGTTGCTTCCTCCTATTCGTCGGGGTGCTAAGCCTTTCAAATTTTAAAATTGTTTGGCGAATGATTCAAAGTATCGTGCAAAATCCATGAAGTTTGGGGTGACACCAGTCTGTCCTCCAAAGGCTATTTGTGTAAGGTAGAAGTTTGTGGTATGAAGCTTCAGGAATAGGTCAGAGCTAATCTGAAGGAGGAGCGTCATGCTCTCTCTCGGGCTAAGGCAGATCTGCATCGTGTTGCTTCATGCCCACCCACTAATGCTAATTTACGGGTATGGCTTGAACTCTCAAAACATCATGATCTACTTCTTTACAAGCAGGAAATGCGTTGGCATCAACGTTCTAGTCAATCATGGCATTTTGTTGGTGATCGTAACTTCAAATATTTTTTTCAACTGTTTTTGTTCACGGTCTAGGAAAAATACAATTCATTACCGTTGTGGGGTTGATGGTGTAGGTTTTACAAACTAGGATGGTATTGAATCAGTGGCCTGTGGCTATTTCCAGGATCTGTTTTCTTCTACTTCCCCTGTTACTAACTATCACTTGCATGCATGCGTGGAAAATAGAATACCTTCTGATATTGCTTTGGCCATGTCACCTCCATATTCTAGAGAGGAAGTTGTTCATGCTCTGAAAGGGATGCACCCTAGCAAGGCTCCTGAAATCCTATAGGGATATTATCCATAATGATTTCTTTGACACTTTCTTTCTTTCCTTAATTCTGATGCTTTACCTCCTAATGTTAATCATACCCACATTGTGCTAGTGCCTAAGGTTAAGGGGGCTTGTAAGATAACTGATTTCAGGCCAATTTCCTTATGTAATACAATCTATAGGATGGTCTCTAAGGTTTTGGTTAATAGGGCCAGGGATGTTATGCCATTGGTTATATGGGATAGTCAAACTGCTTTTGTTGGAGGTCGACACATAATTGATGAGGTAGTTATTAGCCATGAGTTGATGCACTTAATGAAATGCTCTACTACCTCATGCTGTGGTTCTTTTGCTTATAAAATTGACATGTCCAAGGCTTTTGATAGGGTAGAGTGGAGCTTTGTCTTAGTGGTTCTTACTCGGATGGGCTTTCATCCTAGATGGGTTTCTCTGGTACGGAAATGCATTACTACTGTATCCATGGTTGTGTTGATTAATGGTTTTCCAGGGGATATTTTTGTATCCTAAGCGTGGTATTAGGTAGGGTGACCCCCTCTCCCCTTATCTTTTCATCTGTTGTATGGAAGTGTTGGCTTCCAGCTTAAGGTTAGCTACTGAGGTTGGTATCTATAAGGGACTTTGGGTTCATCGACTTAACTCAGGCATAGCTAATGTTCTTTTCACGGATGATTGTGTCTTATATGGTGAGGCCAGTTCTGCTAATGCTCATGCTTTGAATAATATTTTGTTGGACTTTACTAAGGCTTCTGGGTAGAGTATTAACTTGCAGAAGTCTGGAATTGTCTTCTCGCAAGGAGTTCCTGAGATGTTGCGTCATGATATATTAGATCTTATAGAGGCTAGGGAAGTGCCTGATTTTGGGTTATATTTGGGGTTTCCAAGCAAAATGGGTGGTAGTAGGGTTAAGTTGTTCGAATACATAAGGGATAGGGTGCCTAAAAATATTCAGAGTTGGTCACATAAAGCGTCTCAGGCTGGGAGGGGGTACTAATTAAAGCTGTGTTACAGGCCATTCCTTCATACGCCATGAGTGTTGTTAAACTCCCCATATCCCTTGTAAAGGATATTAACAGTATGCTTGCAACATATTAGTGGACAGGCAGGGCGGAGCCAGGATTTGAAGTATATGGGGTCACTATTATTATTGAAAAAAACTTGTATTCATAAATATAACTCAAATTTAAAGATAATATCATCATCTAGTACAATTTTACTCTACGGGGCTTCATTGCCTGCAAATATTTTATAATAGTTTCATCACTAATTGAAATACCCCGAATAATTACTATCTTGATTAATAAGGATTAAATTAAATCATGAACAATAATTGTTATAAATATCATGGTATAAAAATATATAGTCTAAATGGACATTAAAAAAATTATACTCTAATCTCTAATTAAAGGAAGATATTATTAAGGAGGAATTAACTCCAAAAAAAAATTAACATCACATGTAACATATTAGTACATGTGTTAAATACCGCTAATATCACTCAATAATTATATAAACACTTTATATAGTCTAGATAATCACAAATACAACATATACTCATGTATATGCATCTTAAAATCAAAAACAATATAAGTCACAATGTAACATATTAATATAGTCACGTGTAAGTATATATGAAATATCCATAAATAATTAAACGTTATTTAAATATATAATTAACTACATTAAGGTATAAACGGTCAAGCATGTAAAACCTTATGGTGTAAGATTTAAATCAAGGAGAACGTATTATGTTATTATGAGCGTGTAATAACTTGCGAACAAACGAACAGTTTAATATTAATACGGACACACACTTATGTACATACGAATATATATGTACATATACACAATGTTACAAGATTATAACGTTGTATATATAACTAAAACACGACAAATAAAATAGTCGTACCCGTATATAGGTATAATTAATAACGCGACATGTAAATACAGTCGCATATATACAAGAAATAGGCATAAATAAGGCTGAAACAAAAAAAAGGAGCAAACATGCTCTAGCCGGGATTCAAACCCAAGACCTTTCGTACCTTTCCCAAAGCCTTAACCGGTTGAGCTGTGCTCGAATTCAGTAATAGACTGCAACGAATTAAAACAAGTAACAAGGCTACTCACTTATTCCACACTGAGACACTACGTTACTACCTAACTGCCACTGAGCTCCATGTTTAAACCACCGGCAGAACTAAAATACCCCTCTGTTGTGTATCGTTCTTCCCCCATACTGATGCATGTCTCGAAAGCTTACACCCGACACCCCTCCATCCCGCTAGTATGGGCATTCACTGATAAATATACTCAACCTCCTCAATTCTCTCGACATGCAAACTTGATCTGGGCACACACACAGAACCGGTAACCTCACGAGCCTCCTCTCTTCAGTCGGAAACCCAGCACCATCCTTGCGACTTCTTTCACCAGGAACCAACACTCCACTACCACGGTTGCTGCTCAATGATGTAACAAACTGAGCTGAGTTGGTGGAAAGCAAGGGGAAACTTCGGTGGGAACTGGAAGAAGAAGAGGAAGCAGGTTAGGCGACTTTCCAAGGTAAATCTGCAGTAAACTAGCATAGTCTCCTTCCTTCATTTTCGGTAATAACCTCAGCTGCTACTAAACTCCATTCCTTACTCTCTTTACGTGGAAAAATCAGAGGAGTATACCCAGATTGAGGAGGAAGAAAAGACCCAAGAGCATAGCCTTCTTCCTTAATCATTTCGGTGAGCCTTAAACATTGCTCTCCTTCCTTGTTTACCGGTAATAGCTTTAGTTGATCCTGAACTCTTTTCTTTCCTGTCTTCTTCACATAATAAACCAGTGGGTAGGACTCAGCTTGGTGAAGAAGCAAGACCAAGCTAATCTCCCTTGCTGTACCATTCTCGGTGGAGAAAAAAAAGAACAAGGTACAGGCCATGCTTATCTCAGTTTGATCCAGCCATGTCCTTTCCTTGAGTTATCACAGTTTTAACCCTTGAGCAATCTTTTCCAGTGTCATCAAAGTGACCAAGGTGCTGTAAGTCCCATGTGCGCCAAGCATCAACCAGGGGAAAACAACTAGGAAGCTTAAGTGGTGAGTTATCTCTAGCTGAGTACTTAATCGAAGCAAAGAAAAAAAAACACTCAACTAGCAACTTAAAAGACAGAAACAGATGCTTCTGATATAACTCCTGTCTCTGTTACAACTTCGGTAGCTAACCCATGCTGTTGTGAGTTTGTTTCGAAATTTAGACTTAAAAACACACTTAATTAGATGGCTAGACAAACTAGGAGAATCAGTCGACATACTAAAACAAACTGTAACAAACAGCCTCAGTTTTTCAGTTTCTGAACTTCCTAGTTTTGTATAAAGGATTTCAGAGGCATTGTGTGTACCATTGTGGGTCTGTTTCTGAGTTTTGTATAACCGAGATGTTGTGTGTTAATGAACCTAAACCGTTTCTAACACACCTAAGTAAGGGTAAGAACATCTTGAGGAAATTAAAACCCAACCTGTTGCATAACCATGAAACAAGAAGAAGGAAAATACAAGTACTAGTTTCTGTTTCTGGAAATTTCGGTTCCAGTATCAATATTTCAGTAACACTAGCAAAGTTGCCTTGGTAAATCTATAAACTTAAGACACAATTGAATATCTAGGCAGAAGTGGAAACCAGTTAGTAGGTCGGGACTGAAGTGTAGAAAATAGAAAGGAAACAGATAAGAGAACTTATCAGTTTAGAATTCAATTTCTGCAATTCTGACTTTTCTGTATAACAACCTTTCAGGAGCTTAAACAATGTGGTGGTGAATCTGTTTTGAGAAAAGAAAACTGTGCTAAGATACTTAACTAGATAGCTAAGCAACCTAGGGGAAACTAGAGACTAGAGTCGAGAACCAACTGCAAAATACAAGAGAGGAGAAATTAGTTTCCAAGCTTCAGTTTTTTTCGTTTCTTTCACTTTAGTAATTAACCATCTAAGTGCTGTAACAGATTGACTTGGATTTGCTTTGGGGGTTGGAACCTAGTTCAAGCACTTAACTAACGGAGTAAGAAGGTTGGAGGGAAATCGAAATGTCAATTCATGAGTAAAGAAAAGAGATTGAGGAAGAAATACAGAAACGGTTCTTTCAGTTTCCATAATATAGCAGTTTCTGTAAAGTAAAATTTCCAGAAGTAATAACAACATTGTTTTGAGTTATCTTTGGGTTTAAAACTTACATAATACATTTAGCTAATGGGATAAGCAATTGGGAAAGGAATGGAGGTTAAATGAGTAAGCAAGAAAGGCAAATCAGAGGAGTAAAGAAACACCAAGTTCAGATTACAATTTTTGTTTCAGTTCAGTTTCTTACCAGTTTAGTGTCTGACTATTTCTACGTCTGTAACAAGGTTGTTTTGGGTTTGGTTTGGGTTAGAAGCTCGATAGCACATTTAATTAACTGGGTCAACAATTTGGAAAGACTTGGGAATCAAACATGTGAACTAACAGAGGGAAAAGAAATGGAAGAGAAAGTGCATATGTTGTAGATTTCTGTTCTGCAGTTCTGATTTCGGTAAACCCAAGTTTCAGTGTTTATTCTTAAGTCTAAAACCTCGATAAAACATTACTCAGTGGGTAAAGTATTAGGAAAAAAATGTAGCTCAGTTTAAGGAACACAGAGAAAACAATAAGAGCATGTATCCGTTTCTGTTCTAGTTGCAGTTTCAAGAATCTGGTTTCTGTATAACTATGTTGCAGAATGTCTAAGGGGATTTCATTGGGTGGATCAAGGGCTTAAAACCTTGATAATTCACTTACTAACTAAGTAAGAAGATTGGGGGAAAAAACGAAAGTCAAATACCTGAACAAAGAAAAAGAAACAGAAGAAGATGAATCAGTTATGTATCAGTTTCAGTTTTTGGGATGAAACAGTGAGGTTAGCAATGTTGCTGTGATTTCCTTTGAGGATAGAGTTACATTAAGACACCTAACTAGGAAGCTAGATGATGTGGGGGAAAAGAAACCTGAAGAACCAGATTAGCAAGAAACAAAAAAAAAACAAGAGAGAAAGAAAAGAAACAGCAACTGTAGTATTTCAGTTTTGTCTCAGTTTCCTGTGAGGACTGCTTTCTGATTTCTGGGTTCAGACTTTCACTAGGGCCGGTCTCTGTGCAATTAAGTGCAGGGGCTAGGTGAATGTTTTAGTGATTCAATCTTGGGTTAAAACATCAATAACACCACAGATAGTTAGGTAGATACAGTGAGGAAGATTTAAACAGCACTTGGACTAACTAGAAACAAGAATTAGGAAGGGATATAGAGGTTGTTGTTCAGATACCGATAATGTATGTCCCTTCTGTATAATTGTGTTACAGAGGGGGTTAAGATGTAATACAGTTTCAGGTTTTATAATCTATGATGAATGTGGTGGAATGGTGATTTTGAGGGAGAATGGGATTTGAAAGGAATGGAATCAGATATATATACATAATACCGGTAACTAGAGCAAGATGTTGTCAAACCTTGGGTTACATTTTGCTACAAGGTTCTGATGTCATAAACTTAGATACTTACAACATGTTACAAGTTATGAGGATTAAGGAGAATTATGTAATAAAGGGCTCAACTGTACCAAATGTGTATACCATTCTCGGTACACACATAAAACTACCAAAACCATATGTTATAAGTCTAATGACATACAAACATCATACTATATAACATCATGAACCAAATGTAACTCAAAATAATATTATGTGGTCAAGAATATAGTTTATTAAAACTGTCATATTAAACGCATACATATATATAAACACATGTCAAGAATAAAGATATAAACTATAGTTTACAATGACATAAAATATTAAGGTTAGTATGACTTTGGTATGATAAATAAATCCCGAGTGAAGTACCACAAGTGTATAACGTAAGGTTTCATACTCTAATGTAAACCGAATGTTAACTCACACGACGAGTAAGGGTTTTTAAAATAACGGTATTTTAACTAGTAACAATTGTAAAATCCGGGGGCGTAGTACTGGGATTTCAAACGTTATTCAGAAATACCGAATTATACTGTCATGTGGATTGACGCTTAGCGTTCCTTGTATTTCTAGATTGCCCTTCCGACGTGCGCGCTCGAAAGCTTTAGTGGTCTACACTGCGCGAACCTAGACACGGTGTACGGTATGTAAAGGAGTTTGATCCGAGATGTCCTGAGGAATTCCTCGGGCTCGGATTTGTTTGATAACATGTATGACTATGTGTGATGGATATGTGTTTACCGCATTATTTATTTATGCACGAACGTCCTACGGGACTAATACTATGTCGACTATAGATCGGCTTATATAAAACTACATATACGAGTTATGTGACTGTGATTACCGTTGCCTGACCTAATACACTAAGTATTACAAGTATGTAGTTATAACCTAAGTAAAACACTTAGGAACGGGACACGACATTGTCGGTCTCTAGAGCTTCGACTCAAACATAAATACTACCTATAATCATTCTAGGCATGCGTAAGACCCACAGGGCAGCCAACAAATAAGTGATGTTCTCCATATATAAAACTGTAACTGAATTACTAACTAACGAGGTTAACAGTGGAGTGTGAATGAAAGTGATGTGTACCTTAATCCAGACAGTCACCGGCTGCTGGTCGCGCGTAGAGATCTCTTGGGTTAACCTGTGTCGGGTTTTCCCTAGTTAATCCTTAACGAACCTAGATAGATTGTCAAGCGGAGTGTGCTACCGTTGGCACCAGGCCCTTGGCCACCTAAATGGACGCCTTCACAAAGGCAAATTGAAATAGTCCCGGAGTTTTCGATGATCAGGGCAGTGAGCACCGTGTGTGTACGTGGGACTACTGTCCAAGTGAATATATTTCGGGTTGTCATAACCGACTCCCGACAATGCTAACCAAATCAAACGATATGTGAGGGCCCGGGGGGCCGAGCGTTATGATACGTGATGATGTGAAACTAAGAACAACATGTGATTTATCGATGCTATTGTATTGTACGATGTGCTGCTGTTTTGTGTATACCTGTGATGATTGTTGCATGTTTAATTATGTTTTACAGTTTCCCGCCATACTCTGTAAACCGGTGTTGCATGTAACGAACCTAATAAAAAGACGGTTAATACGACTTAATTGACCATTAGGGTCCAGACTCGGCATACTCAGCGTTTATCGCCGAGCCTTTATGGCTTTATGTAGGTTGTTGATCGCGGACGAAGCCGGAGTGCGGGGCCGGGTAGTTAGGATGTTTTGGATTTTGAAATTACCGTTTGTACCTCGATATGTATTAAGGTCGTTTTACTGATGTCGGCTGTAAGTAGTTTGGAGTATAACTAAACGCTCACTGTAGACGTTGCTTTTGGGACTTAGATGGATGTGTAGGCGGTATCTCGTTGTCACCGCGGGTTGTGTCCTTATGTTTTCATTTTGTTAAGTTGTTGTATTGCTACATCACTCGTATGGGTGAGGATGACAAGTAACACCCATGTGAGTTTTATTACTGTCATTTCTTCCGCTGTGAGACGCATTTATTTTCTGTTCTCGTGAGTGATTATTACGTCATTAATGAGAGGGGTGTTACAATATAGGTACTTTAGTGTACAATATTAACTAATAAAAATTTCAAAACTCCCTCCATCCTTCTACCCAGCCTGTCACCTATCTAAGCAAAAGAAATACAAATGCATCATTAGAAACTTAAATTAATAATATAGTACAATTCAATACTTACTTTCATTACTTTTTCCATCCTCCCTAGGGTTTCCTCCAGCCTAGGACAACACCATTGCCTTCGCATCACTCCAGCCTGCAACTTCTTCCTCTTCTCTAGTCTCATGACAACAGTATAGTACCAGCCCTTCCCTTCTTTTCTTCTTTTCTGCCCACGCCAGTAGAACAACAACAGCAGTGGAGAAAAACAGAAAGCTGGTAAGAGATTTCTTCCCTTCCTCATTCCTTCACCTTTTATTTTCCTTCCAACACTGCTCTTCTACTTCTCACACCATCCCAGCCTTCTCCTTTCCTTGGCAGTAGCAACAACACGTTAAAAAAAATGCCAGTGCATTCTCGGTTACAGCAGACACAACACAAATCCCATGTTTTCTCTGTTGCTTGAGCACTCTATTCTTGTCTTTCTTAGTTGAAACCTCAACCTCCAGAACATTCACGCTTTCTACTCTGCCACAAAAAAAGGAGGTCAAGCAAGTCCATACTCATAGGAAGCTACAAACACATCTCCTCTGGAAAAAAATCATACGAACCACTCGAATCTTCTGGTCGCTAGTTTTTGATCTTCTATAAGGGTAAGTGAAATGTAAATTCCTAGATGTCGGTGTTGAGTCTGCAACTCAGAATGTGTCGATGGTCTGAGTTCAGAACTGACGACGAACGGGGAGAAAGAAGGGAATACCAGAATAGCATAAAGGTAGAACCTTTATTATAATCACGTATTACAATGGTTACATAATCACGTATTCAAAACGAATACAAACCCTCACGTCAAGAACACTATCTTGACATAACTCACACGTAACTTGAGTTCTGAACTCAAGTTACTTACAACGAAATCAGCAACAAAACTCTCCTGGGATTGACTCTACAATCTCACTCTTTCTCTCTGTTTCTCTCTATATTCGCCCTTACTATTGTTCCCCACAAATTACCTTGTATTTCCATTTTTCTCTTTGTGTTCTTGTGTCCTCTCTTTGACCTAGACTTTCTTCCACTTATATAGATATAGAGGCAGGGTGAGAATCTATCGTTCAAGATTTTATCTTTAACAACTAGATAAAATCTTGTTAAATATTCTATCTTCTTCTCTGTTTGTCAGTTCAAGATTGACAGACTTTGTTTCAGGCTGGACTTAAAATGGGCTTCCGTATTGAACTGAGTTTGCCGATCAAAATAACATCAACAGTTTCCCCCTTTTTGATGCGGCAAACTTTGTAAGTCTTGAACTTCTTGAACAGATGAATGTTCCCCCTGAATCGTTGTAAACTCTATAAGTCTTGAACTGATGAATGTTCCCCCTGAGTTGTAGAGTACGTTCAAGACCACTTTCCCCCTTTTGCCAAATCAAAAAGGAATTAAGTCATAAACCTTATGAATTGGGGGTAGTGATGCATCATGGTCAGATCACTGGGAAAGAGATGATAATTCTAAAGGAGGTGAAGTGCCTTCTTGACGAGTCTGGTAGGGCCGACTTGACTTTGGTACCCAAACTTGTTTGATCTCAGTTGTAGACTCAGACTTAAAGTGATTGATAGGAACCCACTTTTTAGTGTGCAATCTTTTGATTTCGAATGAGTTCTGTCTTGATGATTTTTCACGCAATTGTTTTCTCAACAATTTGGGACACCATCTAACCTTATGTCCTAGCTGGTGGCAATATCGGCATGAGTGTAATATTGGCTGATGTCTCGCAGTTACAGTCTGTAACTTCTCAGTCGTAGACTGAGAGAATGTCTCGGACTTATATCCCAAACCGCATTTGTCTGAGTTATTATTCTGCATCATTTGCTTCAAATTCGCCTTCCCGGTATACCAAGTTGGATTAGTAGGAGTCTGAAGTTCTAACTTTCGATTTGCCTTGGATACCATGTCTGAAAGTGTTTCGCATTCTCTTCTTAGCGATTTGTTGCTATCCAAAAGAGAATTTATCTCTTCCTGTGCCCAACAAGGAAGAGTGAGAATCCTTGTTTCCAAAGGACTTACAAAGTTAATCCTTGGCTTATCTAGACTCTCAATGACATGATTTTTGCTTTCAGTCGTAGACTGACTCAAACTTTTCACCTTAGCCCTAAGTTCTTTAATCTCAATATCATACTGATTCTTCAAGAATTTTATCTCAGAAAGTGCAGAGGTTAGCTGAATAAATATCTCTTCTTTTCCAAGAGTATCCTTCCAGATTTCCTTCTCTTTTATGTTATACTCAGTATTGATGTCATCATCTTCGTGAGCAACTGCTGTCAAACACATCTGCGCGTACTCCCCGGGTTCTGAGTCTGTATCTGAGATATCCTGTCCCCATGCGGCTGCAGCTATATCTGTGTGTTTCTTAATATTCTTCTGAGAGTTTTCCTTCTGCTGGAGAGGACAATCCTTGACAATATGACCAGGCTTGTTACACCTAAAACATGTATTTTGTCCCTTCTTTGCCTTACTCTGTTGGTTTGACTTTTGTTTTCTACTACTCAGCCTCTGTATTATGTTCATAATCTTTGTGATTTCCTCATCTACGTCACAATCCTCATCTTCTGATATTGTGGTAATATCACGTGCGTTTAGAGCCAGATCCTTAGTTTGAGTAACAATGTCACCTCTCATCTTACCTTCATACACCGTGAGTTCTGATCCCAGCTCTTCGAAAGACAACTTGGATAAATCCTTTGTGGACTCCAAAAGTGTAGTAAAGTTTAGCCAATCTTTACATAGACTATCAAGAAACCTTTCATTAACCACATTGTTGTCGAGAACCACTCCAACAGTCTTGAACTCACACAGTATCTTATCAAATCTTTCAAGTGTTTCTGAAATTGTTTCTAATTCTGACATCTTAAAGTTGTCAAACTTCCTTTTGAGCTGTTTGCCTTTAGCCTTTTTGACAGAGTCTGATCCAGCGTATGCCGTTTTGAGAAACTCCCAAACCTCCTTGGCAGTGCGTAAACTTAACACTTTCTGTTGGTCTGAGTCTGATAGTGATGACATGATAATCCTTCGAGCCTGTCTGTTCTTGCTTATCAACTTATTATCGCTCTCACTCCAACTGGATCTTGGTTTTTCTTTGGTGACGCCACCCTCCTCAATTTTCGGCTTCAGGTCACCTTCAGTCACTACATCCCATAACTGCAGATCAATAGAGATTAATTGATCCTCCATCTGTTCGCACCAACTGGTGTAGTTGAACTTTGTCAGCTTTGGAGGTTTAACATAGTAGGAATTCATCACGATCAACCCTGAAGAAGTTTCTTCTGCGTCTAGGGTTACCTTGCTCTGATACCAATTGTAAATTCCTAGATGTCGGTGGTGAGTCTGCAACTCAGAATGTGTCGATGGTCTGAGTTCAGAACTGACGACGAACGGGGAGAAAAAAGGGAATACCAGAATAGCATAAAGGTAGAACCTTTATTATAATCACGTATTACAATGGTTACATAATCACGTATTCAAAACGAATACAAACCCTCACGTCAAGAACACTATCTTGACATAACTCACACGTAACTTGAGTTCTGAACTCAAGTTACTTACAACGAAATCAGCAACAAAACTCTCCTGGGATTGACTCTACAATCTCACTCTTTCTCTCTGTTTCTCTCTATATTCGCCCTTACTATTGTTCCCCACAAATTACCTTGTATTTCTGTTTTTCTCTTGGCGTTCTTGTGTCCTCTCTTTGACCTAGACTTTCTTCCACTTATATAGATACAGAGGCAGGGTGAGAATCTATCGTTCAAGATTTTATCTTTAACAACTAGATAAAATCTTGTTAAATATTCTATCTTCTTCTCTGTTCATCAGTTCAAGACTGACAGACTTCGTTTCAGGCTGGACTTAAAACGGGCTTCAGTATTGAACTGAGTTTGCCGATCAAAATAACATCAACATGAAACATTGGCCTTCTGAAATAGAAAACCTGGCTTTGAACTTTGCTGTCGAATTATTATGCCTTCCATTTCGTTCCTTGCTCAACGTACCATGCCCGGTGAACTAGCAGATGGAGGGCTAAACTACCGACTGTGCCAGGACGTGATGGTTTGTTAATTCCAGGGACTGCTAAACTACCATTCGCTGGTCATTTCCAGCGAGCACTCTCCACCTTATCCCCTTCTCATTCTTGCTCAGTAACAACAGGGAGAACCACAAGAGTCAAGATAAAAACACCATCTCCTTACCTTCTTGTTTTCGGTTTTCTGAGCATGGGAAACTCTTCACCAGATTCCTCCATTTTTTTTGTTACAGAGACTACTCAATCTCCTCTCCTCAGATGCAGTAATCTTCTCCTGCTTGAGCTTCCCACTTCCGGCACAAAACAACAAGGAAAAGGACTGCCGAAACAAAGGTAAACTACACTCTTTTTCCTCTGTTCCCTTTTCGATCCTACAGCCACTTCCATCCTCTTGTTTCAGTACTCTTCTTCACCATCTCCTTCCACATTCCAAGGTGTAGAACTCACGTATAGTAGCTGTTACCAGCTCCTTCCTCAAGCCAAAGAACTACACCAGGAGACACACCAAGAGGAGCTGTAAGTGAGGTAGGAACCGACAATCCTAGGCTATCTAAACATTGTTTTCCCTCTGGTTTTTCTGCTCAAAACTGAGACTATATTTCCTGCAGTAGGTGACCGAAATTTAGGCTGAAACCTTCATCGGATTAGCAAGGTAAATGCTTCCAGAAACTATATTTCAAACTCCTTAAATTTATTACTTAAGTGTGGCATTAACTTAATCTATTTTCTTGTACAAATATTGACCGCATGGGTCCTTGCTCACCCAAAGGAAACGTGTGAATCACACTCCAAGAAGGAAAAGTCAATCATAGAAGGGTAAATTGTCCATTAAAGGCCTTAAGAACTACATTATGGTTTAAGGAAAATTTAAATACAAAAATCTAACCTACGATTGTGTATATATATAGCAGGGGAGATTAAAGCGTGGCTGGTGAGATTTTCTTGGTGATCATATTAAGGTAATGGTTCTAATAACCTTTTCATTTTCATAATGTTTATTGCTTGGGTAACTTAATCAGACAGAAAATAGATATACGTAAATGTGTTGTTTAAATCTGAATCAAGTGTGGAAAAATGTTAGTATATGTTTAGTAAATAAACTTAAGTGCCAATGACTTGATAAAGTCAAAATTTTAAACTAAAAATGAAAGGGGATGATTCAATAGCGTTAAACATTAAATCCACAAGGAACCGAGAGTACATGTGAGTTTTTGGGGTGTTAAGTCCTAAATATGTGGAGAAGATTAAGGGCTGAAAATTTGATTTGTGAAACTAAATAATAATGGCTTATTAAAATCTATTTTTTGTAAATAATGAAGGGAAATAATTTAAATAGGATAGGTATATAAACTGCTGCAAAACCGTAACTATAACAAAATTTTGAGGACATTTTAATGTCACTTAAAAAAATTTATTGTTAGGCTATTTTTAAGGCCATGGAATTAGGCTATGTTATTTTGTATATTTTGAGCTTTAAATAGTTATTAATAAGTTTTTAGGTTGATTTAAAAAGGGTGTATAATTTTCTGGTGCAAAGATTATGACTTTAGCAAATATAACTACTTGGACATACACTAGAAAAACATTGGTATATTTATAAGCTTATAATATGGCTTAAGTAAATTTAAAACCTTATAAATGTCTAAGTGAATAAATAAATTGCACGTGGGGTCAAAACATAATAAAAAGATATATATAGAACACTAGGTGTAATTAAGGCCGAGAGAAATTAATTTTAGGAAGATTATAAAGGTAAAATGTAATTTTCATAAAATTAGGGGTTAATTGTAAAAATAGAGAATCAATTGGGGTACTTTCGTAAATAAAAACAAATCTGGTCAAAGGGATAATTTAGGTGGTCAACATTGACCACAAGTGAGGTTTAACCAAATTAAAATGAGAAGAATAGTTATATTGGGCACTTGAAGAAATATTAAGTCAAAAACAATAATTATAAAAAGATTAGGGGAATATATGTAATTACCGAAATTATAATTATCAAAATGTGAATATTGGAACCTTTGGGGTTGTTGGGAATTTTAGAGAAATTTTGGGATTTAGTTAATGATATAACTTAATTATAGATTATAATATATGGTTTAGGTATTAAAGTGTAACAATTATAAAATTTATGGGTATAAAGCTTAATTACCGTAACATTCGGGTATAAAACAGAATTTATAAACCTTAGGGGTCAACTGGTAATTTTGGAAAGTTTTGGGTTTAAAATGAGGTTTTAAATAATTAAGGTGCATAATATAAGGTTTTAAATAATTAAATGAAGGTTTATAAAATTTAAGGGGTTATAGTGTAATTATGAGGAAGATGTGGGGGAACAACTAAATTTGAATAATCTAGGGGGTTATTCATAAGTATATATATATATGTATATTATAAGATTGGGATACCTTAGATTATAAATTAATAAGGTTAATAATATAATAAGGATGGAATATGGGGTGGTTTTGTAAATAAACAAAACATGTGGGAGTGGTATAAGGATTTCCGATAAATATTGGTACTGTTCAGGAATTATATACATAAAACATGTATGTGATAATGTTGGAAAACCTTAGATTATAAATTAATAAGGTTATAATGTAGTAGTTATAATATATGGGTTGGTTTTATAAATAATCAAATTATGTGGGGAAGAGATTATAATTACCAAAAAAAATACAAGGGCGGTTTGGGAATCTTTGAAACATGGACAGAATATAATATAAAGTTTTGGATGATATAATGTGACATTATATTAAGATATGGAAGAACATATTATAAGGGAGTTATTAAGGAACAAATATGCATTATAAGCATTTACATAAAATAATGGGTTAAGTTGGAGGATATTGGAAATATATAATGCATGGCTGAAAACTTTATTATAAAAAGGGATTCCATAAATCATATCATAAGGATTTACAATATGGTATAAGGGTATGATATGGTAAATAAGTCATGTAAGGAGATCATACAATTACATGTAAAAACGCGAATATAATGACAATAACGTTACACACATATACAAGCACATAGCATCTTACATGCGCGTACAAAGGTGCGTAAACGATAACACATAACAACAGCTATAATACGTGCGTGCTCGTATATATGTAAATGTCCGTGTATGTTCGTAAGTATAACTACGTAAATTATTTCGTATAACAAAATGTTTAGATTACATGCATGCGCGCACATAACGTTATCTCCACATGCATGCAACCCGACAATACGTAAACAAATTGTGAGCAAAACTTCCATGTGACAAGTATTATTATCGTAGCAACAATCACACACTCGTAAACTATAACGAGTCGTTGAAATCTAAATCCCTAAGATTAACAAACAACGAGTTGAACATGAGATCAACTAAGGGTTAGCTACGAGATGGAAGTAAGCATTTAGTCTAGGATGGTTAAGTGAGTTTTGGAATATATATATACATATATACTGATATTAGAACAATGTATGTACCAGAGGTACGAGTGGGTAGACGCGAGCATTGTAAGCGCTAGAGACTACGCGAGGATTATTACGCGAGCGTCGACGGTGTACGGTATGTTGGATTCTGTGGTCTGAACCCCTGAGGGAAGCCTTGGGTTTGGGTATTGTTTGGTTTTGTGATAAGAGTGATATGAGTGCTATGCATGTTGTGTAGATTAATCACTGATTTGCTATGTGATTATTTTTGTGCACAACGTCTTCGGACATTATTAATATGATTGCTTGTACGGATGGAATACTATCCTTCGAGAACATCATTCCAAACTGACCTAAGTAAAACACTTAGGAACGAGACTCGGGATCCCCAGTCTCTAGAGCTTGATAATCATGAATATAACCTAGATCGTTCTAGGGAAGTGTATAAGGCTTCAAAGGTAATTGTAATGGTAATGACTTCTCCATTACCTAAGACGTTACTTAGGGTAGTTGATTAAGAGTTAATCACATATTGGAGAGTGTTAGTTTATGGTATATGGTATGGAAATCCTAAGTAGTCTTCGACTAGTTGGTTGCACATTGGTGATCACCGAAGTATAACGTCCGTACCGGACCGACTCCCTCTATATTCTGGCGGGCCTAGATAGACTATTGGATCAGGGTGTCGCTTTTGGCACACGGCTTCGGCCATTCATGGACGCCTTTATTAGGCAAGTGGAAGTCCCGGGATCGAATGATCCTTGGCATTGAGCACCTTGTGTGTACCGGAGGACTACTGTTCAGTAAGGTTATTTACGGGTTGTTCCTAACATTACACCCATTGGTATTGAGAGTAAACTTAATGTCGACTAACATAATTTAAAGGAAATACTACGATTATCCTGGTGAAAATAATTACGCGTTTGAATAATGTGTTGTATACTGTATATTGTGTATTGTATTTTGTTCGTTGAGTATTGTATGTGGTGTATGTACGGTTCCATTAATGGAAGGCTAGATGCTTATTTATGTCATTTACCGCTGTCTATATAAACTGTAAAATGAACCAACATGTAATCAACCTCATGTTCAGATGGCTAATTGACCTAAGTGACCTAAAGGGTCTAGGACAACATAGTTTAACATACTCGGCCAAATGCTGAGCCCTCCATGTGCACCGATATTTTATGTTTCAGGTGATTAATGATTGACGCCGGAGTGCCGGATTGTGGGTAGATGATCTCGACTTTTATCATGCTTCTAGGATTGATTCATGTTAGTACGTTGTAATCCGGGAATTCTCTAAGTACTCACTTGTCATAGTTATTAGGTTATGTTTAGGAAGTTATAGTAAATATCTCGTTCATCACTACGGTTAGTTGTTGTTGAATTGTTGTATTTCTGTTATGCTTCTTTACTCGCATGGGTGAGTAATGGCATGTGAGACCCAAGTGAGGAGTAATGTAGTTTAACTTTCACTGTGAGACGTCTCTAATTATGCTACGAGAGTGATTATTACAAGTTTATCGAGTGGGGTGTTACACTAATGGTCTCAAAAGAAAACTAGTTATATATGTATTCTAATTATATAAAAAAAAATACACGGTTGAATTGATCAAAAGAAAATTAATAAAACCCAACAAACAAGAATAAAGGTTTCATATTAATCGGGGATGGAAAATGAAAAAAAACTGTTACAAAATCAAAACCATTTGTTGTAATTCACATCGGGGAGATGGAAAATAAAAAACAAACGTTGAGTCTTCTAGGAAAATGGTTGGTCAGGGATAAAAAAAGCAAGTCTAAGATTTGAACCCAGACAATCTCACTTACTACTTCTATCTCTTGCCACTAGACTATTACAAGCTTTATAATATATGGGGTCACTTACATATATATGCAAAACATACAAATAAGAATCTCTGAATTAAAAAAAACATGAGGTCGCGTGACCCCATGTGTACCCTCCTCCATCCGCCCTGTGGACAGGGAACATAGTCAAACAAGGTCTTCACTGGATGAAATGGAAATATTTGTGTTAGAGTCCTAGCCAAGGTGGTTTAGGTTTTCGTGATTTGGCTAGCTTTAATGATGCTTTACTTTTTAAGCAATGTTGGCGTATTGTAATTGACCGTGGTTCTCTTGTGGCCAAGTTATTAAGGCTCGCTATTTTCCATCTGGAGATTACTTCTCTCAAGAGTTAGGTAGTAGGCCTAGTCTAATTTGGAGGGCATTGTGGGGTGTTAAGGATTTTGTTTCCAAGGGGCATACAAGTCTATATGTGATGGTACTACTATTAATCTTTGGACATATGGGTGCTAGGGGAAACCTGGTGGTCAACCTTATTTGTGGTGCTTGCCTAAGGCAGTGAGGACTACAAGTACAATGTCATGGCTTATTAATCATAATAATGGTTGTTGGAATGAGAATCTAGTGTGTCAGTGGTTTCACCAGTATGATGCTAGCCTTATTCTGTCAATGGCTCTGCCTACAAGTCCACAAAGAGACTCTTGGTACTGGGGGCTATCTAAGTATGGGTGTTTTAGTGTTAAATATGCTTATTATGCAATTAGGGACCTTGACTCTCAGGTAGCAAGTAATTATGCTGGCTTTCATTGTTTGGGCAATGCAGTTTGATGGATTTGGAAATGTGATGCCCCCCCCCCCCACGCGTGAAATACTTTGGTTGGCGATTGCTTCATGGCATTATTCCATGTCGAGCGTTATTACATAGTAGGTGTGGAAACTCCATTCCTTCATTTTGCTCTTGTGGGGACTATGATTCATATTACTCCACACATTTGTTTTGTGTCCAGATGTTATGACCCTATGGCATTTGGCTCAGATTGAGCCTTCATTGTTAGTCGAGAATGATATGGCCTTTCGGAACTGGTTTCTTTTTTGCATGTTTAACTCGCCAGCCACAAACTCTATCTGTTATCATTTTACAGTTGTGGAAAATTTGGTTTGCTCTGTATCAGGTGCGTGGTGGCCAGGTTTGGAGTTTGCTTGTGGGTTGGTATCAAGTTGATTCCTTTCTACTAACTGTTGTGGGGGCACGGTCGGTTGACAGTTCAGGAAAGGTGGAGGATGGCTCGCTCAAAGTATTAGTTGATGGTAGCTATTACCCGGATGGCAGGTATGGATGGGGGTGGTATATCGGGATAGGTATGACTGAGTGGTGACATCAGGCTACATGGGCGGTCAGGGTGGCTCTTCGGCAGCTACGGTGGAGGCGTGGGCGCTGAATTTTGGACTAGGAAAAGTTTTAAGTTTAGGACATCAGAAAGTTGGGCTTGATTCAGATTGTAAGCAAGTGATTGATTATATGAATGGAGTGGAGAAAGTTGATGATCACTGTGTATGGTTTTTGAATCGGTTGGTGGATAGTTTAGCAACTAAAGAGAAAACCTTCCATTTTGTTCCAAAGGGGGAGAATATGGGTGCACATTTTTTTGCTAGGAAAGGTTTGGGGTGTCCAGTTGAAGGTGGTAGTTTTAGTATAGTGATCACATTCCAACTGATGTATTAGATCTTTATACTTAGTTAATGAAATCTTTGCTTTCCTAAAAAAAACCATCAGCAAGTGCTCTTTCATTGTGTGGCTTTGTTGGACAAAAGACAGACTTCGAAAGACGGGGTCTGATCTAACTTGAGACCATCTTTTCTTCCACTGTAAAAGTTATCCTCTAAAGTTATTAAATTGGTTTGTATAGAACGGTTGAAAGACATCAATGATATAAAAGTAAAACCTAAGGTGCGCTGCAATTGGAGCGTTCATTTGATGGTGTTTTTAATCCTTGGAACCAACTTGTATTTAATTAGAAACGTACATATGTAATATTGGTTGCATACATATTATAAGGGATTTTTTTAGTACAACCTAAGAGCGGAAGGCCGGAAAGTGTTGAGAGGATTACCTCGCTTTTGACAATATTATAAGGGATCTTAAACTTGGTGGGGGAGTTCCACTTAGGAGCCGATGGATCGCTAGAAGTTAAATTTTAGATAGTTTAATGTCACATTAACGTCGGTATTTTGGGCTCACATTAAGGTGCATGTTGGATCTGGGTCGTTCGCTGGTGAGTGTCCTTTTTTTAAACATCCGGTTGTACAATTAACATAATTACCCCCGACAACACATCTTCTTCATATTACCTGTACATGCAACCTTTCTTTTTCATTTCCAAAAACGCAGACTCCTCCATTGTTATTAGCAATGATCGATTGCTCGCAAGCCTACTCTTCGTAACCCTGATTCTATGTCTACAATGAGGAAGACAGATTAGATTCGATAAGGCAACCTGCAGAGCAGCTAGATGCGATCAAGTATTCGTGAATGAAGTACTTTAGTCTTCAATGAAGCTCTGGTGCCACCTACATGAGCAGGGCAGTCGCTTCAACCTTCAATGCTCCTTCAATGCTAATTGTTGGAGGTGGTAACCGATGCTATGGGTTTGAATGCGCACAAAAAGTAGGACAATTCTGTAATCTCCTCTGCCAGAAGGGAAGCGTATCGCGTGGTCAATCCCAAACGCAGGGTATTGAAGCTTTATGATAAAGCTACCATGTTCACGATTTGTTGTACATTTGTGAGAACGTCTAGTCACACGATCACGTTTTTTACTCGCGCCTTAAGCCCATTGTCAAATGACCTCTTAGGACCTGTTTGATTGCTGCTTTGAATCGCAGCTATTCATGCGTTTTGTTTAATTTACTGTGGTTAGCATATTACCTTTGGACAAGTGTACTTTTATGACGTCTGGTCAAATAATATCCAATCAGATGATAACATGTATCACATTAATTTGAACACAAATTGAAACGCGTTCATCGAACAAGCCCTTAGTCTGTAATACATTTCTGATTAATTAATAAATAATTATTTAACCAACATTTAAAAAAATATGAAATTCAGTCAACTAGAAAATACATCACTATATGAATTTGATTGAAAATTGTTGTTGATTCATATATAGGAGGTGTTTTTTTCTGATAGTGAAAACATAATACAATTAGAAAATATAATGCAGTGGAAGGGATAGTATAACAATTTTTTTAAAAAAATTAAATTTTTATGAGAAAATTCACAATATGTCACTAAAATGTTTCATAATTCACGATATACCCCTTTTTTGAAACCTGTCCCTTATATGCCACAAAAATGTTTTCAAATTCACAAAATGTCATGATTTGGTAACTCACGTAATATGTGCCCTGGAAAATGACCATATTGCCTCTGACAATTATATTTTTTATTTTTTGTAAGTTAGTGGTTTTTATAATTATTTTTTTGATTTTTTTTAAAAGTTCACAATATACCTCTGTTTTTACAAAAAACTTACAAAATAACCTTGTTTTTACAAAAAGTTCACAATATGCCATTGTTTTTTCAAAAGTTCACAATGCACCTGTTTTTACAAAAAAAGGCCCTGTTTTTCTTTTAGCTGTTGTAGCAGTTTTTTTTTCTATTCAAACGGTTAGTTTGACTCGACAACTTTTTTTTGCCTATATAAGCGTACTCTTGTTATCAACGAAACTTTCAGACAATTTATTGCAAATGTGGAGCTTCAGCCAATCTCACGCTCTCACGCAAGAACACTTTAATTGGCAGGGCATATTACAATTGATGGGCTTGTGGTTTCTTTGAAAATGTGTCGTACTTTAGGATAAGGGTTGTATTAATCCTGCATCACCGGTGCTCATCACTAGAAATCACAAACCCAACAATTGTAGTATGGCTTTTCGTTTGAACAGAAAAATAGTTGTTACAATAGCTTTAAAGGAAAATAGGGGCATATTGTGAACTTTTTTGCAAAAAACATGGGCATACATATTGTGAACTTTTTATAAAAACAGGGGCATATTGTGAACTTTTTATAAAAACAGGGGCATATTGTGAACTTTTTTGCAAAAACAATGGTGTTTTTTGAGCTTTCTCAAAACAGGGGTATATTGTAAACTTTTAAAAAAATTCAAAAAATATAATCATTATAAAAACTGCAAATTAAAAAATATTAAAAAATATTTTTTAAAAATAAAATTGTTGAGCGCAATATCGTTATTTTCCAGGGCACAATTAACATCCACTACCAAATAGTGGCATTTTGTGAATTTCAAAACATTTTCGTGGCATATAAGAGTAAGTTTCAAAAAAGGGGTATATTGTGAATTATGAAAAATTTTAGTGGTTTTTCCCAATTTCTATTTGATTCACGCAACAAAAGAAAAGAAAATAAATCATTAGACTATGTGCATTAGTTAAAGGTGATTGGAATAATCTTAGTGAACTTCGTAAATACTATCACTAATCAATGACGACTATCTAAATATATCATTCATGATCTAGCTATCTGGGATACCCAAAAACTACAACAAAATCTTAGCCGTGTGGAGGGTGATTACATTTCCTCCCTTCCTATTGATATCTCACAAAATAATCTTTGGATCTGGCGCTCGACTAAAGAAATATTCAGTGAGAGAGGGGTATGCCACCATTCAAAATCTCTAAAACCAAAGTAAAGCTTCCTTTACTAAAAGTAGTTTTGAAGTCCAAAGAGACTACTGAATCATATATGCCCTCCTATAGCCAGAATCATTTCTCTGGAAGTTCTTGAACAAGGACGCAACATCCCACTGGTTTTTTTAGTGTTGTGCTGTTAATGATCTTTGGTCCACGATTATTGATGTACATGATGTTCAAAATGGTAGCAAAGAAGGAATCATTGGCTGGTTCATTGATAAGGCTAAAGGACGGGGGCAGGGGAAATTATTAAAGATCAAAAATCTCATGTGGGTTATATATGATGTTCGTAATAGATGCATACATTACTCTGCTCTAGCTTGGTGGATAATCATAGAAAGAAATAAAGCTTTTATTGAAGCTTACAAACCTTTTATTGTCAATGTATTCCAAGACAATGGAGAACGGGTCAAAACTTTAGTCTAGTAGATGGTTTTATTTCGGTTGCTTTTGAAGTTAACAGTAGGAAAGATCAACCATTTCAGGTCGGAGGGATTATTAGATCTAAAGAAGTTCTACCTTTGATAGTCTACAAAAGATCATGGAAAGCACTTGTAAAGTGTAGATAGCTGTTCTCGAAGCAGCAAGTATTGTAGTGGAACTTGCTCTTAGAGGGGTAACCATTGTATCTGTTTTGAAAACACCAATGAAGATTCGAATCAGTTACTTTTTGGCTCTATAGACAATGAGGTGCAAGAAGTTAGAAAGATTAAAATGGAGTTTGCTAGGTTGTGTAATGCTCTTGTGTCTGTCTGTTAAGTGTAATAGAACTAAGGACAAAAACCTTAATTTTCATGCTTTATTAGCTGCTAGGAGCTTTAATAACTCTTTGTGGCTGTTAAAATTTGGGAAGGAGATAACATTCCTTTCCGTATTAGAGTAGCTTGTCTTTAGGATTTGGAGATTAGTGTGTAATTTACTTATCAGTTGTTAATCCAAGTATGTTTAAAAAAAACGACCACTACTACTCACCAATCAAATTTTCATAAAAAACATAATATCTTATTTCCTTTTAGAGGTTTAGAATTTTTGAAAAGCCTTTTAGAGGTTTAAAATTATGTAAAAATAATGTGATATCCTTTTTATCTCAAAAGTGAACCATTCTAAACTCACCGGACTTGATGAATTGTCACATATAGAACCGGATATATAACCCCGGCTGATTCCAGTTCGGTTCTAACGGTGCACTGGCGGTCTATTTCCTGCTCCTAAACCCTTTGTGGTCGAGTACGCCTAGTCTCTCTTTCTCTCCCTCATAATCATAAAAGGCGCGACGGCGTCTCTCTCTGCTTTCGGCTACTGTGAAATCGTTGCCAATCGCCGCCAGCAGCCGTTTTACGAGATTGATATAAGAGGTAAACACACAGAGAGAGTTACAATGGGGAAGACGTCATATATGAGGCTAAAAGGTAGCCAAAATATACGGCTTCGCCTTCTACTTTCCACTCTCTCTGCTAAACCGATCCTTATCGAAGAAATTCGTGCTGATGATACATGGCCCGGCCTCCGCCCGCACGAGGTGTCTTTGCTCCGCCTCTTCGAGAAAGTATGCGACGATTGTGCTATTGAAATCAATGAAACAGGTAATGGCCGCCTATATACTGCCAACAAACTGCCGAGTAGAAACGGACTTGTCGTGTTGTGGCCATCTTTTAATGAAAAATGCCGGCATCTAAAGTTTTTTTTATTTATTATTTTGACAGGTACTAAATTGAAGTACAGGCCAGGAGTTGTCATAGGTGGAAGAAATCTGCTTCATGATTGCGGGTTGAGCCGTTCTATCGGGTATTTTTAGAACCACTGCTGGTGCTTGCTTTGTTTGGAAAGAAATCCCTTTCAATTAAGCTAAGAGGTATGCAGAATTCATCACTTGGCTGCGCTTCATTTCATTAGTCTGTTTCATCCTTGGTATATAGCTATTTTATTAGTGTATCTGTCTCATAATGCCTATAGTTTTTTATCAGCTAGCTAAGTATCTATCCAATTTCTGTTTCATGGTTTGGCCGCGTTTTCGTTGGGTTGAGTCAGCAATGAAACTGTCGAGTGAAGTGTCTGTGATTTTTGCTAAGAAGGAAGTAAAATTTAGGATTCATCTATTGCTAAGTATGGGAGATAGTAGTGTTGTACCTTTCAGCAGTATATGCGTTGTTTGGAGCTAGCTTTTTATTTAAGTAGTTCTTAATGCAAAGAGTATGCATCATATATTTGTACGTGGGGCTTTCTGTACGTGGAGCCATCTGTATCTCTAGACTGCCAGAGCAGGATGCCACAAATTATTCATTTGAGCCATGTAAAATGTAGCATAAATTTCACTACTAATTTACTAACTTATGAACTAGGCGTATTGATAATTATGTGTTTGCCAGTCTAGATTGAAGGTAAAAGACTGCCCTGTCTTTCTCGAGTCTTGTCTCAGCTGTAGGATGATATTGTAGACCTGTTTCCAATTGTTGGGATGATTTGAGTTGTCCGTATAAAGTCTCTCACACTTTCTCAAAGTATTGGTATTCAAAGGGTATTGGAATAGGGTTCGTAGTTTGTTAAAAGCCCAGGGATTGTAATGAATTAATTTTATGGTTTGATGGGTACACCTAATGGTGGATGAGTTATGGAGGAGCATGCAAGGGGTGAAAGAGCTGGTAGAACAAAGGAAGTCACCAGCTTCTTATGATCTTTAATCACTTAGACATAACTCTTGAGTTGCAGCATAAGGCTGTAAGTGAATGTTGTAGACAGGCCTTGGATCTAGTGCTTGTATCTGCTGCATTCTATTATTGGTGCATTCTAAAGATTGAAAGGTGAAGTTCTATTTCAGAAGCAAGATGCTCTATGTTTTCAGGAATCACAAATGATGCCAAGGATCCATCTATGGATACTTTTAGATCAACTACACTAAATATTCTAAAAAGATTTGGAGTACCATCAGATGGGTTGAGTTTGACAATTCTCAAACGTGGAGTCCCTCCAGAAGGTGGCGGAGAAGTTAGTTTGACAGTTCCCATTGTGCATAGCAGTTTAAAAGTGTGTGTCTGTTTTGGTACAATGATTATCTTCTCTTTATGGCATATTTTGATCATTTTCTTCTTTGATTAACAGGCTGTGAATTGGATTGATGAGGGGTTGGTCAAACGCATTAGAGGGATCTCTTTCTCGACAAAAGTATCAGTTCAGTTTGAAAATTCAATCATCCACTCAGCTCGTGGAATCTTCAATCGTTTACTCCCTGATGTGTACATAGCTACTGATCACAAAGCTGGTCCAGAAGCTGGAAAGTATGATTCGCTGACACATAACTAATACCGTTGCTCTTTTTTTTATAGCTATATAAAATAATGTAGAAAAATTCAATAAATGTCGCTTCAGTTTAGTTTTTATTAAAAATTTTGTTTCCTCTTCCATGCTAGCTCCCGTGGCTACGGGATTTCTCTGGTAGCAGAAACTACTTCGGGTTGCTTCATTTCAGCTGATACAGTAGTTGCTTATTCACGAGTTGAAGACCTAGGTGATATTGAAGCCCCTGAGAACAGTGAACTGATGCCAGCTGAGGAAGTTGGTGAGAAAATTGCTTCTGATTTACTTGGAGAGATTGAGCAAGGGGGAGTAGTTGATTCAACTCATCAGGTTTGTTGGCTTATTATATTTGTTTCATTGTCAACTTTTCGCAACCAGGAGTAAGCGAATGCATGACTAATGCTTATCCAGTTGGGGTGTTTATTGTCCTTGCGTATCCAAGAACACTTTGTACTTGGTTCTATATGCTTATATTAGTACTTGAGTAAAAATCATTTCTGATTAAGGCCCCGTTTGACACCAAAAGTTGGATTCTAGAGGTCAGGGATCTCTTTGATCTCCTCTTACTAAACTTACTCATAATGCTTCTCACGGGAAAGGCTGTGAATTCTTAAAGCTTGTTTCATACTGGGCCTTTCTTGATGAATGTGTGTGTGTGTGTGTGTATATATATATATAGTCTCTCCCTCATGCATCAGTAGGGGTAGGGGGGATTTTACACTTTTTTGTCTATGTGTTCAACAATTGTTTGGTATCGATAGGTGTCATAAAAAGCAGCAGTGTTGTTGGGTTCATAGTTCTCCAGACTCTTCTAATTTTTCCTGCTGGAATATGTTACTTAAGTTTGCATTTTCAGAGCCAAGTAGATGGTTCTTTTGCATCACATTTGAATTAATCTAAATTATATTTTTCACTCTAACATTGCAGAGTTTACTATTTCTTCTGTGTGCTTTATGCCCGAAAGACTTTTCCAAAGTTCGAGTGGGCAAACTGTCTCCGTATGGGATTGAGACATTGAGGAGCATCAAGGAATTCCTCAATCTTACGTTTGACATAAAGCCAGATCCGTCTACCGGCACTGTGATTCTTAGGGGCATGGGATGTGGGCTGAATAATCTATCCAGGAAAGTCTCTTGATAATCTGTATTTCATTAGTTGAAACCAAGAGTGCAATTTTGTGATGTCAGTTTTGCGGTGTGGCTTTAGTATCCTGTTCAGAATTGCGAAATCCCTTAGGCTGAAGAGATAACTTTGAGCTGGGGTGTATTTAGTTTCTTTCATGTCATTGTATAACCTGCATTGTACCTCTTGGACCTTAAACGGATCTCTTACAGGCTTGATAAGTCCTGGGAAATTTTGATATTATTGACTACGATCTGTAACTGACAGTTCACTAATGTTGTATTTATCATAATCTACATAGTAAAAGCCCTCTAGTCATGCTCTTATAAATGAATAGTTTAATAAGAGTACGACTCTTTTCATGCTCTTTATATTACAAGCATGGTAGTCGAACAGAGATTAGAGCACATTAATGACACGCTATATCTAATGTTATTGCATTATCCACACTATATATGTAATTACTTTTCTACTGATATATAATCATGTCGTAACGAAGAAAATAATAAACGCAAGAGTTGCAATCAAAGAAAGCTCTTGAGAAAATGAACAACCCCGTGGGTTTGCTTCCATGATATTAAGATCTTCCAGCTCGTATACCCTTAGGATCTTTACCGAATTTGCTTCTGTCAATTTCTTGACAACCCTAATGAGCTATACATGAGTTCATACATGTACCTACAATACTACCTAACAAAAAAACATGTACCTACTAATATAAATATATATTAAATATATATATATATACAAATGTGAATATGATCTTAGACGGATGATATTATTATTATTAATATATATTATAATTTTTATAAAATCAGAAAATATATATTTATTATATTTATACATTATAAAATTTATATATTATTATTATTAATATATATCTTTCCTTTTATCTTCTTATTCTTCCTCTTCTTCTCTATCCTTTATCTCTTCTTATTCTTCCCTCTCTTCTCTATATTTATCTCTTCTTCTTCTTCCTCTCTTTCTCCTTTCTCCCCTTTCTTGTCCCCTTCGAGACCCCTTATAAAATATATAAAATCAGAAAATAAATGATATTATTATTATTATATATATTCTATATACTTTATACCTTATGAACCAATTTGTATATAATAGGGAAAATATAATATTCTTAATATTAGTAAATATTATTTAAAATTTAAATATTATAAAACTCAAAAATATTTATATATATTATTAATTATAATTATAAATAATCTAAATAATTATTTTAAATTTATCGTATTTAAATTATAAATTATACTTATATTCTTTATAATGTAAGAAGTTATATATAATATATATTATTTAACCTTCAAATACTATCATACTTATAAATACTATTATAATTTCTCTGTATTATTTATAAATAGGTGTTAAAAATGTTATTATAATGTATATAATAAATATAAATATAAATCTAAATATCTCTTAATATAAATATATATATATATATATTAATATCCTATATTTTTTTAAATATTAATAAATAATATTTTCTAATGAGTTATTAATATATTGTACAATGATCTTAGCTACAACCATATGTAGCCATCTTTGGCTACATTTTTCATGGTACAGTTTGTATAGAGTAGATGTACATGTTTTATAAGTTTGTTGTACAGTTTATAAAGTTAGTATGTACATTTTGTACAAATTCAGAAATATCACATTCACTTATACATGTACATATACATCAGTACAGTTTTGAATGATCAAATGTACAGTTTTCAATGACCGAATGTTTCACACATGTATGTATAGCTATCTATAGCTACATGTAGTTGTAGCCAAGAAATTGCCTATATTGTATATATATTTTTATATAAATATTAATACATATTATTTATAATTTAAATAAGTAATTATTTATATATACTATATAATATAATATTAATATATGCTACATATAATTTATATAAATATTAATATATTATCCATAATTAAATAAGTATTAAGACTTCTCTCTTTAGAACCAAACAATAGCAAAAGCAATTGTTGAGAATTCTATTCCGTTTCCGTTAGAACCAAACAAACTTCTTGATTCCGGGAAATTTCTATCCTGATTCCATTCCGTTTCCTCACCTCGAAGTAAACACACCCTAAATATATCATTAACCTTGGGTTTTTACGTATCCATTATAATTTATAAACATTTCCACTGACGATTAGAAACATGTACACAATCTCTATAATTGTTTCCATCACTTTTATAGAAAGAAGACACTAGCTTTTACATATTGTTTCCTAGGTTGTTCTTATTGAATCCTAGTATATAAGAATATTTTTATTACATTATAGTATACAGAGCTTGACTGACTAATAAACGTACGATAAACTGAGTTGTTGGAGACGAATTTACATATTCATTTTACCTTGGGTTATATATATATATATATGTTTTTTCTTTGGTCGTTCTTATTGAATCATTGTGTATACGAATATTTTCTTACCATTTATCAGTTTACGAGCTTAGCTGACTGATAAATCTCAAGGCTATAAATGTTTGGAAATGATAAACTTAGTTGTTGGATCGATTTTATTCATTAATCTTGGTTTTTACGTGTCTACGATAACTTATAAATGTTTCAATAGATGATTATAAACATCTACACTACCTTCTACAATCGTTTTCATCATTATTATAGAAACAATGATACTAAGTGTTATTTATCTTTTTCTTTGACTATTCTTATCGAATCATGGTGTATAAGAACATTTTCTTAGCTTTTGTCAGTTTACAGAGCTTGACTTATTGAAAACCTCAAAACTATAAACATTTAGAAATGATGAACTGAGTTGTTGGATTCGATTTTACGTATTCGTTAACCTTGGATTTTAGGTATCCACAATAACTTATATACATTTCCACCGATGATAAGAACATGTATATAAACTTCTATAATTGTTTCCATCACTATTATGGAAAAGATGACACTAATTGTTATATATCTTTTCCTTTGGCCGCTCTCATCAAATCATCGTGTATAAAAATATTTTCTTAGCATTTATTAGTTTATAGAGCTTGACTGATTGATAAGCCTGAAGACTATGACGTTTGAGAACGATAAACTAAGTTGTTGGATTTGATTTTACGTAGTCATAACTTTGATTTTTACGTATTCACGATAACTTATATATGTTTCCAGTGATGATAAGAAAACTTGTACACAACCTTCTATAATCGTTTCCATCACTATTATGAAAAAGATGACACTAAGCGCCATATATCTTTTTCTTTAGCCGTTCTTATCAAATCATCGTGTATAATGTAAGAAACATATTTACTGAAGAAATACTTTCTTTATTGAATGTGTATGTATTGTATGTTTACAAAGAGCGTACAGTGGTATGTATATATAGAAAGAAGAGTAACGGTAATAAAAGGGCAGAAAATACAAGTATATCCCTAATGTACAATCTAAGAAATGGAAAATACATATGTACCAAATATACAGTTTAACACCCTCCTTCAAAACAAAGTGTGGTAGCAGTTTGATTTTGAAGCAAGTGTAAACCAATCTGATGAAGAAGCTCTCTGTAATGGTTGCCCAGTAGGCTTTTTGTCATGAAATCAGCTAATTGATGTTGGTTAAGATGTGTTCAACGTTGATGATGCCTCTGGATATTCGTTGCCTCACATAATGTACATCAATTTCGATGTGTTTCGTTCTCTGATGGAGAACCGGATTCTGGGCAATGTAGACTGCAGATCTGTTATCGCATTTGACAGGAATAGGTGTGACATCTGGAACACCTAGTTCATGGATGACTCTGCTTAGCCATGCCAACTCAGCAGTTACAGCACGTAGAGCTCTGTATTCTGCTTCAGCTAAAGATAGAGCAATACTAGCTTGTTTCTTGGATTTCCAAGAAATTGGGCTCCCACCTAAAAAGATATAGAAACCACACAGACTTTCTAGTGTTGGGACATGCTGCCCAATCACTATCACAATAAGCTTGCAATGAAAAATCGTTAGTGTTATTTAATAACAAACCATAGGATAATGTTCCTTTCAAGTAACGAAGTGTGTGCAGAGCAGCTTCATAGTGTTCCTGTGTAGGTTCTTTCAGGAATTGACTTAATAATTGGACTGTGAATCCTATATCAGGTCTGGTGTGAAGTAGATAATTAAGTTTGCCAATTAAGCTCCTATATTTGGTGGGGTTGGGGAGGGGAATACCGATGTCAGATTTTAATTTTGTGCCAAGTGGAAGTCGAGCAGAAACAGAAGAAGTATTCAGAATATCATATTCTGTTAGATTTCTGTACAGAATTTTCATTGAGTGATAGTGAGGCCCTTGGGGTGATGAATAAATTCCATCCCCAAAAATAGTGTATTCTGCCCAGATCTTTAATTTTGAAGCTGCTGTCAAGCTGTTTTTTTCAGGTGTTCAATGTCAGCAAAGGAATTACCATAGATGAGAATATCATCTACATATATTGCTAGATATGTGACAGAGGAAGCAGTGTGTTTATAAAAGAGGGAATAATCATTTTCTAATTTTCGAAAGTGTAAATGAATTAGAAAGTCACTAAGTTTTGAGAACCACTGTCTCGAGGTTTGTTTTTAAACCATATAGAGATTTTTTGAGTTTGCAAGCAGTTATACCTTTGTCAACTTGGAGACCTTTTGGGACTTGCATGTATATGTCCTCAAGGAGGTCCCCATGAATAAAGGCATTGTTGATGTCAAGTTGATCAATAGTTGATCAATATGCCAATGATTTTTAACAACCACAACAAGTAAGACTCTAAGGGTAGACATCCTAATGACTGGTGAGAATGTTTCAGTGTAATCAACTCCATATTTTTGGCTGAACCCCTTTGCAACAAGCCTAGCCTTGTGCCTTTCTATTTCACCATCAGCCCTTAGTTTTGTTTTGTAGACCCACTTGCACCCTACTGTTTTTTGTGTTTTGGGAGTTTGACAAGCTCCCATGTGTCATTGTTAATAAGGGCAGTGAGTTCTTTATTCATTGCATCAATCCAAACTTCATGTTTTGATGCTTATTCATAGGTAAGGGGGTCTGAAGTGGTTAGAGTTTTACTTAGTGTGATAGACG
This sequence comes from Limonium bicolor, assembly GCA_023374045.1. Taxonomy (NCBI): domain Eukaryota; kingdom Viridiplantae; phylum Streptophyta; class Magnoliopsida; order Caryophyllales; family Plumbaginaceae; genus Limonium; species Limonium bicolor. Next base: position 436,656,678 of record CM041777.1, read on the forward strand.
GTTGCACAGAGAGAGTGAGCAGAGGTTGAGCATCAGTGAGAGAGAAAAGGTCTAGCTTAAAAGGTGTGGGGAAGTGTAGTGCTGATTGTTGTATTCTAGTAGAGAGAATGATGGAAAAAAGGCGTCTAGTGGGTGATGTTGGAATTAGTGTAGTAGGTCTTGAAGGTATATGGGGTGTTTTTGGGTCTAGTGGATCTGCGAAGATCAAGTGTTTGAGATGTTTGTGATGGTGGAGAAGGAGAGGGGGATAATTTTGATTGAGAATGTTGAGGAAGGGTTGTGGGGGTAATGGGGGGAGAGGGAGGAGCAGGAGGAATGTTGTCCTTCAAGTGGGGAAAGAACTGAGGGTTCTGATCAAAGAAGGAATGGGAGGGCTGGAAAGAAGAGTTATAGTCTCCTGGATTATGAAATGGAAAAGTTGAATCATGGAATGTGACATCTCTAGAAATTATTATTTCCATATCTCTCAATCGTAGAAGCTTGTAACCCTTTTAATTATCAGCTAGACTCAAATAGATGCATGCCTCAGATCTTGGGTCGAATTTTCCTTTTTTTTGTTAAGATGGTAGCATATGAAAGACATCCAAAGGTTTTCATTCGGTTATAATCAGGAGCAGTGCCATAGATAATTTCATATGAGGTTTTACCATTTAGAGCAAGGAAGGGAGTCTATTTATAATTTGGGTGGCTGTGAGAATACACTCCCCCCAATATTCTATAGGTATGTGAGATGTATAGTATAAGGCCCTAGCAGTTTCTGCCAAATATCTATGTTTACGCTCCACAACACCATTTGTTGTGAAGTGTAAACGCAAGAAGTTTGGTGGATAATGCCAAGGAATGTATAAAACAATTTTCCTTCTGTTGAAGAGCCTAATTCATAAGCATTGTCAGATCGAACTGTTTTATTTTCTTGTTGAATTGTCTTTCAACCATAATTACAAAGTTATTGATAAAGGTGAAGGCTTCACTTTTGTTAGTTAAGAGTTTGACCCATAATGCACGAGAGAAATCATCAACTATAGTCAAGAAATATTTGTGGTTGTTATATGTTTTGGTTTTGAAAGGACCACATATATCAAGGTGAATTAGTTCAAAAATATCATTTGTTTTAATAGTTGAGTGTGGAAAAGGAATTCTGTGGTCCTTTGCAAGGTGACAAGAATGACAAACAAAATCAGTATTTACACTGTTTTTATTGATAACACCAAGTTTGTACAATGTATGAGGTGGGGCATGTCCTAAACGGTTATGCCAAAGGGTGAATGTTACAAACTGTGGGAGATTTTAGGATGTTCTTAGAGCTAACAGTAGAAACATCAGTAGATGTTTGTATTTTTCTATACGCAACAAAACTGTCTAAAGAATATACATCAAGAAAATACAGATTTTTGCTAGCTTTTCCAATCAGCATAGAAGCACATGTATCAAGGTCCTGTATGTAGCATGAATTGACAGAAAAAGTAATATGAGCATGTAGTTGGTAAATTAATCTACGAGCTGATAACAGATTAAAATGAAAGGAAGAAACATGAAAAACGTTTAACAAAGTAAAGTGTTCAGATAATTTAATGTTTCCAGTCCCTTGTATTAGTCCTGGATGCCCAACAGGCATAGTAACCTTGAAGTTACATGTTCTATAAGTATGAGGATCAAACAAAGCAATATTGCCACAGACATAGTCTGTGGCACCAGTGTCAATTATCCAATGTTTGGCAATATCCATATTTTCTAATTTATGCACATTAGAGTTTAATTGCCAAAAATGAGGGATCAACGGTGTCATACCTGCGAACTGATCATAAAAACCAGTTCGAGTTATTGTTGGTAAATCCTGATCGTTCTGGAAGTATGTCATTAGACCAGCCAATTGTTGTTTGGAAACACCAGGAACCTCAGTATTGGGTTGTTGAAGAAATTGCTTTATGCCATCGAGTTGTTGCTGTGTGAAATCGGGAACAGGGGAAGAGTTGTCGCCAGGATGCCCCATATCAGAAATGATTCCTCCCATGTAGCGTTTGTCTTTCTGAAATTTCCAATTACTAGGGAAATTCCCTTTTACCCAGTAACACTGTTCATATGTGTAGCCTTGTTTCTTGCACTTGGAACACTGAGCCCTTTTGGTTTCAGGTTTGGAAATTTTAGGGTTTGTTTTGGAGTCAGTGAACTTTGTATTGTTTGTCGTGTTTGGAGAATGGGAGGATTGAAAAGTTAGGGTTTCGTTGGACTCAAAACGTTGAGGATATGTGTTCTTTTGTTCTTCTTCTTGATGAGCCATTGCGTAAACCTCTTCAATGTCGGGTAGGGGGGACAACATCAGAATATTTGTACGCAGGGTGTTATAAGATGGATTAAGCCCCATTAAAAACTCGATGACCCTAGCGTTTGTGGTTATTGTTTGTGACTTAGAAGAAGCATCACAAGTACATACCGGAGAGTCGAGGAGTTTTTCTTCTTCAGTCCATAACCGAACCACTTGGTGTAGTATGTATTGAGATTATCGGAGTCTTGAACCAGATGACGGGCTTCCTGGTGAAGAGCATACAGACGGGTGCCACTCGATTTATCGAAGCGCCGACAAAGGTTTTTCCAGATTCGTTCAGCGGTTGGAAGGTAGATGACGGATTTGCGGATGGAATCGTCGAGACTGGTGAAAAGCCATCCCATAACCTTACCATTCACCTTTTCCCAAGCCTTTAATCTTGCGCCTGTATAGTTTTCTTTCTTGATGGTTCAATCAATGAAACCTATCTTGGACTTGGAGATGAGACCAACGATGAAGTTCTGTTTCCAATCGAAAAATCCTTTGTCGTCGAATTTATACGCGAGTTGCATTCCAGGTTGGTCAGATGCGTGGATGTACAATTCATCGGTGGCGGCAGCGGTTTCTGTGTTGGAAGAGGTTACTGATGGAGTTTCTTTCTCTGGTGGTGTAGTCATCGCCGGAGTTGCGGTGAAATAATGGTAAGAAGATCAAGATTGGGGAAGAACGCGGCGGAAGATGGAGAATAGGAAAAATTGCGGCGGAGACGGGGAAGTAGAGGATGGGTCGAGTTTAGGGTTTGTTTTTGATATGTGTTTCTCAAACATAAGCTGATACCATGTGAGAAACATATTTACTGAAGAAATACTTTCTTTATTGAATGTGTATGTATTGTATGTTTACAGAGAGCGTACAGTGGTATGTATATATAGAAAGAAGAGTAACGGTAATAAAAGGGCAGAAAATACAAGTATATCCCTAATGTATAATCTAAGAAATGGAAAATACATATGTACCTAATATACAGTCTAACATATAAGAATATTTCTTAGCATTTATTAGTAAACAAATCTTGACTTATTGATAAACCTGAAGACTATAAAACGTTTGGAAATGATAAACTTTGGGTTCTATTAACATAATCATTAACCTTAGTTTTTACGTATCGACAATAACTTACCGATGATTAGAAATATGTACATAACCTTCTACTCATTATTATAGAAAAAATGACACTAATTGTTATATATCTTTCCCTTTCATTGTTCTTATCTATCATAGTGCATAAGAATATTTTCTTAGTATTTATCAGTTATAGAGCTTGATTGATTGATAAACCTGAAGACTATAAACTTTTTTAGTCTAACGACCATAAACTCTTCACTCCAAACCCTAAAATAAGTCTTAGGTATTTTAACTTTCCTACGGTGGTTTTTAGGATATGTGGTGTAGGATAATCCTTTTTAACTCATTCTAATGTCGTCACTATCTCGGTAACAACCCTAAACCCTCAACTACAAACCCTAAAATAAGTCTTTGATGTTTTAATTGTCCTATGGTGATTTTTAAGGTGTGTGGTTTCTAGGGTAATATTTTTTTAACTAACTCTATATTTATAATGTTGCCACTGAATCAACAGATTTTAGTTTACGGTTTAGGGCCGTTAGCTGATGCAATTGGACGTCCAGGCCGTAACCTACATTATGCTTGTTCTTTTTTTATATATATATTTTCCATTTTTGACAATTACATTTTTGTAGATAATACAAATTTTTTGATTTAATATTTTCATATTAATCTAACTTCTTTTAAGTTAATCCAGTTTGATTAAATTATTTGTATTTGAATTGATGTATACTCAATTTTTTGCATCATATGAAAACGACACATATTAATAAATTAAGAAAATATTAGTCGTATGTATGTAGTCACATGAATAGTTATACATAATTAGTGATTTATTTTATATTTATTATAAAAATATATTTTTAAATGATTGTAAAAAGAAAAAATATTATAAAATAGTCACCTTAATTCCTTAAAACACCATATGTTAATATAGCTTTACTAAATGAAATTAAAATACTAGATTTATATCATATCCGTACGGTGCAGAATTCAAAATAAATATTCCGTGACTAACATTTTCTATTTTGCATCATTCATAAGTTAATGGCTCATATTAGAATTTTGTATTTGGGAAAATAGGGGATACCACCAAAAAGTTTGTTAATTCATAAAATATCGCAGTTTTTAAAGTAGTTTTTTAGATACCATAAAAATATTTTTAATTCATTAGATACCACAAATTACTAATTCAAAATTTTTTTAAGACTAGAATACCCCTACTAGTTAATGAAAACATAGTTCACGGTATACCACATAAGTATTTTTAATTTACAAGATACCAAAAAAATTTATTAAAATATATTAAAAACAGTAGAAAATAATAAAAATTATCAATTTATTAATATATAGGTTAAAATTTTATAAAATTTAAAATACCAAATACATAAATATAAAATTACTAAAAATATAATAAATATACCAAGTAGTTAAGAGAATGATAATTCAAAATTTTTAATATTTTTAGTCTAATAATTTAATAATATAAAATATTATTATAAAAAACTTAAATTTATAAAAATTAAGATTATAAAAAATTAAATTATCATTATTTTTACTATTTTTGTCTATTTTTAATCAAATTTATGGCTTCTTAATATAATATACCTTTTATTATTCTTCATATTTTTAGAGATTATTATTATTATTATTATATGGTATTTATGTTTTTTCAATTTTAACCCATATATAAGAAAAGGTTAGCTTTTGCTACTTACTTTTTAAAATATTTTTAATAATTTTTGTTTCATTTTTAATTAAATATATATAAAGTGATATTATATAAAAATATTATATACTTTATACAAGCTAAATAATTTGGCAAAAATATTAAACAATAGTTAAGAGTATTATAGTCTAATATTTTTTTAGATTATTTAAGATATTTTAATTCAAAAAAATTAATAAACATAGGTTGAAAAAGTAACTAATAAAAATTAATGTCTTCATATAAGTGTTAAAATAAAAAATAAAAAAAACCATATATATTATAATAAAATCTAATGAATTTTAAAAAGTATATTGGGATCCCAATAATATATTAGAGAAACCACAACTTTGATTAAATAGACAAAACAGTAAAGATAATGATAATTTAATTTTTTATAACTTACTCTATATAAATTTAATTTTTTATAATACTATTTTACATTATTAAAATAATTTGAGTAAAAATATTATAAAAAATTTAAGTTATCATTCTCTTAACTATTTTATTGTAAATAAAGTTTTTTAGCTTTTAAATGATATATAATATTTTTAAATTTTTTAATTTTTTTAATAAATATGAGTGGATTTTTAACTTTATAAAATTTTAACCAATAAAATACTCCCTCCGTCCCTGATTGACCTTCATCTTTACTATTTGAGTATATCGTTTGACTTCAATATTTAACAACAAAGATAACATAATTTTATAAATATAAGTATTGTAATGAAATCTTTATATGAAAAACTATATGTTGTGGAAATTTATTTTAAAATTATTTTATCTTATATGTTTAATATTGAAGTGGAAAAACGTGCCAAAAAGCAAACAGGAAGGTCAATTAGGGACGGAGGGAGTAATAAATTTAAATTTTATAATTTTTTTACTATTTTTAATATATTTTTATTAAGTTTTGTGGTATCTTGTGAACTAATAATATTTATGTGGTATACCGTGAACTATATTTATTAATAACTAGGGGTATTTTGGTTTCAAAAAATTTTAGTTAATTATTGGTGATATGTAATGTTTAAAATTATTTTTTATGGAATCTGAAAAACTTTTTAAAAATTGTGATATTTTTTATGAATGAACAAACTTTTTAATGGTATCCCGTAAATTTTCCCTTATTATGGATAACATGTTTCGTGACAACCCCCCATTTAGGCGCGGGTGGTTTTAATTTCGGGTCAAAGGCGTAGCTCATTTTCTGCTTCTTAGATTTCCTCCTTAGAATACACATTATTTTGATATAATCAGCAAATTTAAAAATAATTTACTTGGAAGAAGTAATTTAAATTGATAGAAAATAATAATTAAAAATGTATGGTAAAAATTATGGTACTTATATGGTATAAATTATGTTACTTAATTGGTATATATTGATAGAAAAATTGGTATAAATTATTTTTTTTGAATACAATATTCTTTTTATGGTACTGAATACATTTAAAAAAATGAAATATTTATTTTTTCATATTTTATGATTTTCATATTTTTTTCAATGTTAATTTTTTTAATTTTAATTTTTTTAATTTTTTAAAAATTAATATTTTTAGTTCTTTTTTTATATATTTTTATTGTATTTTGATATTTTTGTGAACTTTAAAAGTATTTTGTTAACTAGTAGGGGTATATTGTGAACTTTAAAAGTATTTTGTTAACTAGTAGGGGCATTTTTGTCTTTTTTCCATCTGGTCATTGAGTATAGTGGTATTTCATGGACTTTTACGAAAATATAGTGGCATTTTGTAACTTTTTTTTAGTGGCATTTCATGAATTAGCCAAAAATATAGTGGCATTTCATGAAATTTTCCTTTTTTTATTACCGAACCCACCTATCTATTCCCAACCTGTCCCGTCAAACCAATTACCAGGCCAAACCAAATCCCTAGTACCAACGAGCTGCGCGCTGAAAAGTGCGCATATCGCTTTGTCGTAGGAGATTTCCACTAGTACAAAAAAAGTCTATTTCAGCGCCTCTATCTCGCGGTTGTACTATCGAAATAGAGTCTCGATAATTTTTCTAAATATGAGTATTTCGGCAATTCCAACTAGGAACCGTAGAAATAGGTTAATTTTCAAGTTATAACCGTTGAAATAGTTTTTTTAATATGTCTTCTTCTCTTCACTCACGGTAATTTTGCAACCCTAATATACTCAACCGGCGAACAAGAAACATATATGCTCTATGATCTCTTCACCCTTAACACATTATGTCTGCGCTCTCTTCATCTTCTTCTTGTGCGCGCCTGATTTTGATAAATCACTGGAACTGTTGCATCTTGCTTATCCTCTTCTCAAACATATATATCTTCTTCTCTCTGGCGAACAAGGTAATATATCGAACTTATCTTCTTCTCTCTGGCGAACAATTCATTCTCTCTGGTGAACTTATCTTCTTCTTCTCTCAGGTGAACTTATCTTCTTCTTATTCCCTAGCAAACAAGATAATATACTCGAACTTATCTTCTTCTACTCGAACAATTCATTCCTGAACTAGTAATATACTCCAACTTATCTTTCTCTTGCTGACGAACTAGGAACATATGCTTTGCGCATCTCTTCATCCTCTTTTGTGTTTGCGCTTTTCGGAGATAAATCAGTGCATCAACTGCATCTCTCTTACCAAGTTGGATACGGGGCTGAAAAGAGTTCGTTCCTGAACTGTAATATACTCAAACTTATCTACCTTTCTCTGACGAACAAGGCATATATGCTCTACACATATTCTCATTCTCTTTTGTGTCTACGCCTCTCAGAGATAAACCACTAGAACCGTTGCATCTCGCAAACCACATTGAAGAAGGGGATTGAAGACGGGGCTGAAAATAGTATTTTTTTTTTAGAAAACCTATTTCGGAGGTTGTTAGCTAGAACCGCTTAGAAAGGTGAGTTTTGTTTTTGTTAGCACCTATTTCGGCGGTTGTTATTAGGAAACACCGAAATAGGTGGTCTATTTCTAGGGTTGTTTAACCGCTGAAATGGGTGGTCTATTTTAGCAGTTGTTTAACCTCCAAAATAACATCCGCTGAAATAGGTGGTCTATTTCTAGGGTTGTTAACCGTTGAAAGGGGTAAGACTCTATTTTAGCGGTTGTTTAACCTCCAAAATAGAGTCTTACCCCTATTTTAGCAGTAACCATATCGGCGGTTCACAACCGTTGAAATAGGTGATTTTGAACTGCCAAAATACGATATTTTTCTACTAGTGTTCATTGTCTTCTCATTATTTCTTCTGTGCAAACAGGGAGATCTATACTCATTTATCCTCCTTCTCTACATCAATCTCTAGCTCTTATCTCATTCATGTGCCAGTGGTAATCAGGTGGCAAAGATCGTGTTTTGACCTAGTCTTTAAATCAGTCTCGGTGGAGTCGATTTGGGGGCTTCTTCAAGCCCCATTTGTCTGCCCCTCTGCTTGGTCTTTTGTCCTTCTCATGAGCATTAGCGTCGTCTGGGAGGGCGTCCCTGGGAGGGCTGTCCTCCATCATCTTAGCTCTTGCCTTCAGGGGCGTACTTCCCCATTTGGAGTCTACTGTCTGTTTACTCTTAGTGGCGATGTTTGGCTTAGTGTCAGTCTTCTATGTGAGTGGTTCTTCGGCTGATCATGTAGGGATTTGGTTGTCTTCGTCAAAAAGGTTATTCATGGGTGTATCGTCCTGTCTCTTCTTATCCCGTTATCCTCTGTTTGGGTGTTCGATGTGAGGTTGGTTGCCCTTGGGTGTATTTGTTTGTTGCCATCTTCAGAATTTGTGGAGGGGGTTATTGGTTTCCCCTGTTTGCTTTGTTGGCTGGTATGGTGTGTGATCAGTGTGCTAGTCCCTTCGAGTTTCGATTCTATCAATAAGGCGGCCTGCTTTTTTTCTCTTTGTTTGGTTAGGTTGAATGCACCAATGAGTTGTCTTACTCTCAACTGCCGAGGATTATCAAGTCATCCTAAGGCAGTTTTGTGGGTAAAGATTTTAATTTTGAAACTCAGTTTAGATGTCATTCTTTGGTGACACACAGATCCTTGATTGATATGGATCTATTTTTTGCAAGTCCTCTCAGTATCTTGGTGTGGTCGTTGCTAGTAGAGGTAGAAGTGTTGGTCTCTGCCTTGTGTGGAAGTGTTTTATTGGCAGCTCTATGATAGCTCAATCCCATCATCATATGTCTGATGTTTTATCTTTTCCGGTGATCTTCAGTTCATATTACCGGTATCTATGTTGGGCCAACTGGAATCTTATTTTTCTTAGAAACTCCTGCTATTACTCAGTAAGCAAGCCTATCTCCCTTGGGTGATAGCTGGTGACTTCAATCAGATCCTTTTTCTTCTAAAAAGATAGATGGTAGAATCATATTGGAGGCTTAGATGATCCCTTAAGAAATGCTATCGCTGAATGTGATCTCCACGATATTGTTTTTTTTAAGAAAGTCTCTAATTGTCAAGAAGGTGATGTTAATTCCCGGAGTAGACTAGACAGGGTCTTCTGCTCCGCTGATGGGTTGGATCTTTTCCCCAAGATTCAGTGGAGCGTCCACCTCAAGAAGATTTTGATCACTGCCCTCTATTTATCATATTCTTTGGCAACCATAAAATTCCGGCGAGAGTTCAAATTTGAGAATGGTTGGTGTTGGGACGCCAAATGTGCTGAGGTAGTGAATGAAGTTTTGGGCACCCTGCAATAAGATATTACTGCTATTCTAGCCCAGTGTGCTAGAAAACTTAGTGAGTGAAGGTTGGTAAATTCCAAAGATCGAGTGGAAGATCAAATCTAAAAAGAAAGAACTTGGACTAATTTCTATTAGTAATAACTCTCCGGGAGCAATAAAAAACAGAAAGAGATTACTAATGGAAATTGAGATCCTTGCTTTCCATGAAGAAACCTGGTGGAAACAAAGATCTAGAAACTATTGGATTAAAGAAGGAGACAAGAACACTGGTTATTTTTATGCTAGAGCTTCTTCTCTTTGAAGATCCAAAGAAATATTTGGTCTTAGGGATTCGGGCAAGTGATGCAATATTCTTGGCATAATATTGAATTAATTGCTAGAAATCATTTTCAATCTCTATTTCCTTTTCTCAGCCTCAACCCGACAATGACTTTTTTCATTGGTGGAAGGTAAACTTAATTCCAGATATCTTACAAAGCTATCAAGATTGTATGCAGCTAATGAAATCCTCTTCGTACTCAAAACGGTTTGGCTCCGATAAAGCCCCTGGCCCTGATGGTTTCAATGGGAAGTTCTATAATACTTATTGGCACATTATCGTTAATCAGATTATTGAGGCAGTAAGGCCTGCCTATTCATAAAGGTCGTCCCTTGCTTGTTACCATGAATAATTATATCACTCTTATTTCTAAGATTTTGGGTGCTACTGAAATTGATAAGTTCATACCTATTGCTCTGGGCAACTTTATTTATAAGATCACGTCCAAGGCGTTAGTAAACAAAATCCAACACATTTTACCTCATCTTATTTATCAGAACCAATCTGGGTTTGTGAAAGGTTGATTGATCACGGATAATACTATTCTAGCTAAAGAGCTACACCATTTTCAGAGAAGAGTCAATCTACTGGGAGAGGTTTCTTTGCTCTTAATGAAATACCCCAAAACATTAATGTGTTAATTAATTATGTAATTATGATTTTCTAAGGCTAAATAAGTCCTTAGGATCATTGGTGAAGAAATAAAAACCAAAAAGAAAAAGAAAATGCGTAAAAGTCACTAAACGTGAAAATGTGTATTTAATTATCTCAAGAGGTATATAACCTTAAATAGGGTTATAAATATATTTTTATACCCTAATTACACACTAAGAGCATGTGGGAAAAATTCCCGAAGAAAACGGATCTAAATAATGCGTTAAAACGCTAACGGAGTCTTAGAGCGTGTTTTTCGAGAAAACCCGAAAACGCGACTTTAAGTGGTCAAACGAACCCGTAAAAAAATTATAGTTCATTAAATAACTGTAAATAAACATTAATGGAAGCTTAATAACCATTAAAATTAATTAAACAAGAAAATTCTGGAAAACGGGCCCGGTTAGTGAATAGTGCTAAATCGGGTAAAATAACGAGCGTTTTCTGTAAAAGACAAAAAAACGCTCCAGCTCACATGTATAAGTGGGACCGGTTTTAAAATAAAAATCAGCTCACTCACACTCACCTAGCTAGTAAAGAGAAGAAAGAAAAGAAAAGAAAGGAAAAAAGTGAAAAAGGTACATATTACCTTTTATCTTCTCTCTCCTCTCATTTCTTTCCCCCACTCACGTAGCCTCTCTCTTTCTCCCTTCTGATTTCTCTCTTCTTCTTCCTCTGGCTGGGACGATTCCAAGCACTCTCTCATGGCCACCCTCTCTTCTCTTGCTCACCCAAGCTACATCCAAGCTCCAAATCCAAAAATAATTACATATTTGAACTCCTCTCATCACCCTCTATATTCTTCTCTTTTCAAAATTTCAAAAGGATGAACTTCATCTCCATGGGTTTTCCCCATTTGAAGAGAAAAGGGAACCATCTTGAAGCTTGGAGTCCCCCCTTCCATTAAGGTAACAATCTCCAAGAAAAACTCATTTTTCTTCCTTCTCCTTTGGTGGCCGATTTTCCCCTCTTGTAATGCCTTGTTTTCTTCTTAATTTTGAGCTCCATTTCAACCATCCAATGTTGGTGGGAACCCCCTTTTTATTCAAGGCTTGAAAGCCCTTCTTAAAAGCTCCAAAAGGTAAAACCCTAACTATGTGTTTTAAGCCTCTTAATTGAATTAAGATTTCTTAAGAGTTTAGGTGATTAATTGAATGCATCTTTGTGTTTCTTTAATGTTGGGATGGACTTTGGCAACTCCATCCCCACTTGACCAAATTTGAGAAGAGGAGGAGAAAGAGGAGAATTAAGGAGAGACTTGTGAATTAAGGTAAGAAACCAACCTTAAACCTTGTTTTTTAATTGTTTTAGAGTTTAGGGATGGGTAAACTAATTAATGAACCCAAATTATGGATTTGCAATCCATGTTGGAATTGTGTTTAGTTGATTTTAGAGAGATTTGTGAAATTAATTGTGAATTAAAGGGCCATGGAGCCAAGTGTTTTGAGTTTGTGTTTACATTGTGGTTTATTGAGATTTGGAGTTATGTTGTTGTTGATGGACTTTGAGGATGTATTATGTGCTGGTAGGACCCTTATGAGGGTGTGGCTAGATTAGGAATGAAAAGGATGAGAATTGGTGAAAATGGATGTGTTAGGTTTATGGGGAGGTTATGGCAAAATTTTGGTAGAAAATGAGTGTTTTGATGATGGCTTGGTGAATGGGAGAACCTAGCTAGGTTTGTAGTGTTGAGTAGAGTGGTTTAATAGCCTTGAAATGGTATTTGGGAAACTAGAAAGAGAAGGATAAAAATCTGTAGCAATTTACATTTGAGGAGCTTAGAAATGCTAGAAAAGAGTTAGTGTTTATAACTTGTGAAACAAGGAGTAAATGTGGGTTTTGGGAGTGCATTTATGTAGGAATGATTTGTAATGGTCATTGATGGATTTGGTAAGTTTGGTAGGTGGTAAAAACTATCAAGAGGAAGTTAAAAGGGCATAAGTGTGCAAAGTACAAAATGTGGAAGTTGGTCATTGTGAATTTGAACAAGAAATGGAGTAAGAATTTGACTAAGGATTTGAGGTGATTTAAGAAGTGTTTGAGGTGTTTAATTATGTAGGAAACATGTGGAAAGTTTATGGGATGATTGGATGTGAATTAGGGGTTGAAAAGAGGTCAAAAACTGTCAATTTTAACACCTACAGACATGGTCCGGGTTTGTAAACAAGTACACAAACCCAGACCACATAAAAAACGTGCCAGAAACACATCCCAACATGTGTTCCAGGTTTGTATCCAAGTACACATACCCGGACCAAGCTAATTTGTACACAGAATGTAATTTCCGGGATTGGCCCGGGTTTGTAACCCCGGGCACAAACCCGGACCAGTCTAAAAAGTGTCTAGAATGTGTTTTTAAGTGTTGTTATGATGGGGAAGTGAATGATAATGGTTTTAGATGATGATTAGGCCTTGTTTGGTGAGTTTTAAAGGCCATTGGAAGTATAACAAGTGTGAGAGTGAATGTGTAAGTTGTGAACTTAAGATCACATAAATAAGTTAAGGATAACGGGTCAACGGGGTTAAGTACGGGAGTAATAGAAGTTTACATACCGTAAGATTTGTTGTTAATAAAACATTTAAAAAAATACCAGTTGTTTGGAAACTACCCAGAGAGCGTGAGATGACGCGTTGGAGTGAATCCTCGGGGACACGGTAGAGTAACCCATGGTGTAAGGTATGGTTTTCTTGCAACCTATGTCCTACCGGGTTACACCGGCTTGTATGCCAACTTGTTTTCTGTGTGTTTGCCACCTTGTAAGATAAAGCATGTAATGAGTTTACAGTAATTCATTTATATGGCGAATTTAGTTCCGACACCGTTTAACCTCTAATATGTGTTAAACTGAAACTAACCAACTCTAGGGTCACATAAGAGACCGGTGTTCGGACTTAACGTCCCAACCTACGGGAATGTTCTAACTACGGCTATCAGTGTGTTAATTGTATAATGTGGTTATGTGTGATGTGTGTTTCCCTTTTGTAGTATGCCGTTATCTAACGATGGTTGTTGCTCATGTATGACGAATTGTATAATCCCTCCCTTGGTTGTTTAACTAAGTTGTAACACCTTATGGTGTCATGTTGTGATAAGTTCCATAAGGGAACTTCTAATTAAAATATATTATTGGGGGTGAGGAATCCGGGGTGTCCCGGTCGTGCACGTGTGTTTGGGAGTTGGTATCTATAGCTGAATTAACTCCCTCTCTGTTTCGGTTGTTTTTCTTACTTGGATTACAATCACCACAAGTCTAATAAGAGACTTTCCTACCTTGATTATTATTCGGAGCTAGGGGGTATGTGTATGGTGGGATGGGCCTATATTAGGCCGACACATCTAAGTAAAGTAAATGTGTACGGTGTGTTCGGATATATATTTTAGACACACAGTTAAGAAGTAAGTAGTTAAGAGGACTAGTACGTTTGGAACTACTTTGTGTATGTTACTATGTGATGAGTGTTGATGTTGTTTGTGTATGTTGATTTCCGAAATCAACCGGTGTTAATAAAGGAGGTAATCAAGTATAACCCGATTAAATGGGTATGTGTCGTCTAACAAGGAATAACCCCAATGAGGTAGAACCCTCAAGGGTCAAGGAACACAATAATGTGATCTAACCAATGTGATGTGTTAACCTTATGTTTTTAACCTTTTTATTGGATGTGTGTGAATTATAAGCATGATAAGTATTTACAGTTTCTATGTATGATTTAAAAATAATCAACCGCATGCTTAGACAACAATTAGTTGTGCGTGGCCCGGTAGTATGCGGGCTGCACGATTACCATACCAGCAAAGGTGCTGAGCCCCTTTGGGGGCCCCCCATACTTTTCAGGTACAATGGAGCTGGCAGCCGTTCGAGAGTAGGACGTGGTAGCTGTTTATGCTTCGATAGTTATTTAGTTGTTTATGTGTTCGTAAGTAGTGTAAGACCGAAGTGTGATGTGATTGGTGATGAAATGTATTAGACTCGGTACAGTTGTAATGTAAATGTAAAATGTATTTGTTTCAGTCTATAAGCGGTTGGTAATGTAAAGTGTAGTGCTCGGTAATCTTGTCCATCAGACCGGTACACTAAGTATGTATTAGCCTTGTTAGCCACGTGGGTGGCTAACGGCGTGTAACACCCATTGATTTAGTCAGTGTTTATGAAGTAAATTCCGCTGTGATTAATGGTTAAGTGTGGTGTTATTAGTTGGGGTGTTACAAAAAGTGGTATCAGAGCGAAGTATCGCTCTGATGACTGAAAAAACCGAGCTTAGGAAGTACCGAGTTAGGAATTTAATATTTGGGTTTAAGGGTTGAGTGATAGCGTGAGAGATACGCAAGTTAGGAACTACTAGTGTTTACTGGATACCTACAACATCCTTCCCGCCCTCCGCAACCCCGTTTCATAACTCAGGAAAGAATGCAAGAGAGATGGGAAGTCCTCTCAGACTCGGGACAAACCCGATCTGGCTGTTATGAATTATTTGTGTAGGAACCAAAACCTGTCATACGGTAGATTCCAGGAACTGGAAATCCTGGAGACGGTTCTTGTTTTAACAATTTTACCCGCACTTAATAGCGGAGGACTGAGAACCATACTTGTAGGGAACCAGAATTTCCAACAGCATGGGTCGACATGCTTAGCAGTCGAGAAAACCATGATTGACCATCAAGAAGGAACGTACTAGGCGTGCAACGAAGCAGAAAGGTGAAGTAATGAGATCCAAGACACATGTCTACGGGAACACAAATGTTAAATAGTACCGACAATGGTATAGTAACCGACTAAGGAACTAGTCAAGGTTGGAAGATTCCAAACCTACAACAAGCCAAAGGTGTAATACCCGATTATCATAGTTTAGACAATTATGGGGAGTATTAGTGAAACATACTTCAATAGGACTACGAAAGTAGTACCTGAACAAGAATCAAGTCTCGGTAACCACGACAAATGCGTGGGGACGAACATTAAGGAAGAACACAGAGTTAAGTGAATGGAGAGTCACCCTAGTTAACGACTACCATGTCAAGACCAATGAGAGTCGCTCGAATGTTCTATGATCAAAACTGTAAGGCCAAAGGGAGAGCCAACGAGGCTACCGAATACGGTAATGATAAAGTAGTACCGCAACCACTATGCATTGAACCGACAACCAGCTAGCAGGGCGCACTTGCCATGGCAAGTGCTGCTATAACGGGATTATTCGGGAAAAACTTTAATAACCCCGAAGTACTTAGTAGAGTACCGTATTGGTGAATGAAGTAGTTATAGAATCAAGAATCCAAGAATGTGAAGAGTGAAACCTGGAAGGGCTTAGCGGCCTAACCATTATATTTGAGGATACACCAGTCAGTGGAAGCTAGACTTGGTCAAGGCATGACGACATTTCAAATACCATGAAGAATTTTCTTTTAAACTAACCTTTCTTTCAAACTCATACTTATTTCAAACCCTCTTTCAAAACCAAATTTTCTTCCAAACTAATGCTATTCAAGCCTTCTTTTAAACCCAATTTCTTTTAAACCTCAGATGTCTCTTTAAAACTAAAATCAGAAGACCTACACCGGCCTCAGCGCCACACAGTAGGTAAGTTATACGTAGTTCAATTCGAAACAACCTTAGAACAATCCTACAACCCAAGGGTAGCCCGAGGGAAGGAATTCAGTTCGTACTTGACACAGACAGTGGACAAATTTTCCTTAATTAAGTTCGGAAACCAAGAGGCTTTACCATCGGACGATATAAGGGGAGTTGACAACAGAATACTTCACCTAGGCGTGTGACGGACACTACGAGTATACAAAAATGAAATGTGGGATGACCGCACTCCGATAGGAGCTTGCGGGCCTGACAGACCTACTTATAGGTTAGTCGGGCAAGTAGCAATGTATCAGTAGGGTACCCCACATATGTATACGAGTAGAGTCAGGAACACGAGAAGTAGTCGACTCCATACCACGGTCAGCAATAAAAGTTAAACAAGAGCAACGTATTGCCAAGAATGGTTGAAGTAAAGGAACCCAGTTAAGTTAACGAGACTAAAAGAATTAGTGAATCCATTTCA
This sequence comes from Limonium bicolor, assembly GCA_023374045.1. Classification (NCBI taxonomy): domain Eukaryota; kingdom Viridiplantae; phylum Streptophyta; class Magnoliopsida; order Caryophyllales; family Plumbaginaceae; genus Limonium; species Limonium bicolor. Next base: position 436,673,459 of record CM041777.1, read on the forward strand.
AGGAGATGCTTATGAGTCAAGAAGTGTGGAGCACACTGACTAGTAAGTAAAGACATCACATATGTCTCAAGAATCCCGAGGAATAAAACACGATAGCTGGAACAATACCCAGCCTATACATAGTAAGGCCAATGCCTAATATGGACACGTTAATGTGCAACGAACGGGATGAAACTCCCGGAATGATCACCTAGTCTACCAGGGAATATCGATCGTCACAGAAGAGGATAGTAAACCCAGTAAAGAACGCAAAGCGATGTAATTAACTAAACGTATACAAGCCAGATGTAATGGCATAACCTAGTAACACCCAGGAGCTGTCCTGAAGGGTGCTTGGGTCAACAATTGTTGAACGAAATGTCGTGATAGAAATACAAGAGTTGAAGCTAATACCCAGTTTAAAAATAAGTCGTCAGGGGGTAAACGGACATTCTTAAGGGGCATCCCATATAAGGAAGCGTGATGCAACGACCTTGTCAGGGAGCCCAAATACAACCTCCGAACCATGTGATGGTGTACAGAGAAGTAAAAATTGGTGTGAACAGCCTATAAGGAGCAGAGCTCGAGGCAATGAGGCTTGTATGCCACAGACCAAATGTGTTATGCAAATTAATTGATTATGAAAGTTTACGTTGTACAAGTGAATAGAGCGGAAACAAACCACTGCTTTAAAAGTGGGGATACCTCTCGAAATGGTGAAACCGCGGGAGCGGTGGTAATAGTCATTGAACAAGTTCAAGAAATATGTTAAGGATTGACCATATGTTATTACCCAAAAATGATTTGAATAAAATAATATGAATAGAAGCGTTTGTACCAATTGTGGAGAGTAGTAAGTTTAATAGCAACCACCAAAGGTGTGTGATGCTAAGTGTAGAGTGAACAACGCTCAAGGAGCATAAAGACTCGAAGAATAGCGTATTTAGTAGTCATCCAAATGAATGAAGAACCATAATACAAATGATGGAAGTATATGTGCGGAAGCTAATATGAAAGTGGATGCCATGTAAGTTAGTGTTGTACAAGAAGTAAGAACATGGTGCGCAGCAAGCGACCAATACATGTGAATAAATCACACAATAATATGGAGTTGATGAATAAAGATGGTAGACAGACCGGGCAACAAGGAAATAATGTTCATTCCTATTGCAATCGCATAAGAGATTTACTGCCAAGCGTTTACGCCTCTGCACTCTGTATGACTGGGTGTTTTGGTATTGCACTTGCGCAGTAATGATCGAGTGGGATAGCTAGGAATTTGGGGAAATGTTAATTGTGGTAGAAGTAGAAAGAGACTTATAACGCTATAAGCACCGAGGCATAGGAAATGCAAGGTCATACCAATGAAAGAATACTTGTACAGAACCAAATGTGGAGGCATGATTAGCAATAAGTGACTGCAGTAACACGGAATACCAAATATCGGTATGGAATATACCTCAAGTGTGGAAAATAGCCGAGAGAGCACTACACATTAGGTAGTAGCTCAACCTCAACCGACAGTAAGTCGAAGAAAAGAAATCAAATTAATCATCGTGAAATACATAGCCGTATACACAGTAAACTATCATAGAAGTGGATAGAAAGTTTGTAACTCACCGAATTTGCTCACGGTAAGTGATACCACGTGTCGGTTGAGAGACCATTCTTCACAAGATGAAGGCGATAAATGGGAAATGTACAATACATTATGAAAAATGAATGGGGCAAACTAACCCCCAAAGTTATCAGAGTCGCGCAGCAAAAGCTAGTGAGCAAATTATTTGAATGTTGAATATGCATGGTGAATACGATAAATGGCTAATTATTAACGCCTAGAAGCCTCACAGGCCAGAACCGAAACCGATTATGAGTTAAACAAACTCTAATGAGAATTCGTGTTTAGGGACTAAACCGCCAATAAGCTTAAGTCCTCTGACTGGAACACATTGTATAATGAACCGCATGGAAGTTAAAACATTTCACAGACGGCAGAACATTTTAAACCAATGTTAAGTAATAACATAGGGTAGATTACGCGGGCGTAATCCCTTTTAAGGGGGGTAGAACGCAAAAACGCTTAGTGAATGTTTACGTACAAGTGTACATGAACGATGTTGTGCGTAGCACAAAATAATTTGTTATGATGTTGTGTATACAAAATACTTGTTCTGATGATTGGTGTGTATGGTACATGAACATACGTATTCATTTATGGTTTAATTGCGGTAATTACGCATAGAAGATGTGTATACCATTGTTATAAGTGGTGTGTGAATATAAGTGTATGGGAGTAGAGAAACTCCAGGGGGACTAAAACCCCGATAGTGTATGTTTATTCAAGACAAATATAGTGATATGTATTGTGATTTTGATAAAAAAAAATATATGTATATATAACATATATATATAGTATTGTGTATTGTGATTTTGATAAAATGTATATATACATATATATATATATATAGTATGGTGATGTATGAATCGGTAGGAAACCGGTGAATAACATAGTGAGAATAGGGTTCCCTAGGAATGTTGACTAGAGGCAAATTGAGGATAATTGATGGACAGAGTTCCATCCTTTGGAGATGTACTGCTCTATGATTATGACTAGAAGGATTAAAAGATAGAAAATGGTAAATGTTTGAATTAGTTGTTGGTTGAAATTGAAGTGGGAGGTGGAACTTGGTTTGCATGCGATCAAGGGAAGCCGAACACAAATTGGGGTGGAATGATAGTTCAACTCTGATGCTGATCACATTAGGGTTGGATGACTCTTGAAACTCCCTATAAGTGGTCACAAATAATCACCTTAAGAATAAGATGCAGTTAGCATAAATGGGACTTGGAGTTGTATTGCATTTCAAAAGAATTTTAAATTGGTGTTTTCAAATTTCAATGGGTACTTTCAAGACTTAAATAAATATTTCCAAGATTCTTAAATGGTATTTTCAAAGGAAGGATTTCTTTTACTTGACCTTGTAAAAAGACTTTCAATTAGTACCTTTCAAATAAAGGATTTCGTTCTACTTAACCCCATAAAGAATATTTTATATTACTTGCTCACGAGCTGAGGACGTATGAGCCTTTATCTTCGGACCGGTGACATGAGAAGTATATGTTGAAATGTATGTGATGGTTTTGAATTTTCCAAAGGACCGGGGACCAGGAAGTGTCCATCGCGACCGGTACCTGCGGGATCACAGTTTATGTACTCGACATGGGACTCGAGGACTGTGATGTCCTATAGTCTTTAGACCGAGCCCATGAAGAGATGTAAAAGGTATTTCTGATTGTTATACATGCTAAGACATGTTGTGTGATGTGTGTAATAAATATTATCCAGACCTATGAGTCTGAATGTTGTTATGTGACCCAGACCTGAGAGTCTGAGGGTTGTTATGTAAGTACAAATGTTGTTATGTTACCCGGACCGTTGAGTCCGAGGTTATTATGTAAGTATGTCATGTATGGATGTGGATATGTTACCCGGACCGTTAAGTCTGAGGTTGTTATGTAAAAGTGCGTTTTAGTATGGAAGTTGTATCTTGCAAGTAAACCCGGTATTCTAATTAAAGGATACATGGGAAGTTGTGAACTTTGAGGACAAAGTTCTTTTAAGGGGGGTAGATTGAAATACCCAAAACATTAATGTGTTAATTAATTATGTAATTATGATTTTCTAAGGCTAAATAAGTCCTTAGGATCATTGGTGAAGAAATAAAAACCAAAAGAAAAAGAAAATGCGTAAAAGTCACAAACGTGAAAACGCGTATTTAATTATCTCAAGAGGTATATAACCTTAAATAGGGTTATAAATATATTTTTATACCCTAATTACACACTAAGAGCATGTGGGAAAAATTCCCGAAGAAAACGGATCTAAATAATGCGTAAAACGCTAACGGAATCTTAAAGCGCGTTTTTCGAGAAAACCCGAAAACGCGACTTTAAGTGGTCAAACAAACCCGTAAAAAAAATTATAGTTCATTAAATAACTGTAAATAAACATTAATGGAAGCTTAATAACCATTAAAATTAATTAAACAAGAAAATTCCGGAAAACGGGCCCGGTTAGTGAATAGTGCTAAATCGGGTAAAATAACGAGCGTTTTCTGTAAAAGACGAAAAAAATGCTCCAGCTCACATGTATAAGTGGGTCTGGTTTTAAAATAAAAATCAGCTCACTCACACTCACCTAGCTAGTAAAGAGAAGAAAGAAAAGAAAAGAAAGGAAAAAGATGAAAAAGTGAAAAAGGTACATATTACCTTTTATCTTCTCTCTCCTCTCATTTCTTTCCCCCACTCACGTAGCCTCTCTCTTTCTCCCCTCTGATTTCTCTCTTCTTCGTCCTCTGGCTGGGACGATTCCAAGCTCTCTCACATGGCTACCCTCTCTTCTCTTGCTCACCCAAGCTACATCCAAGCTCCAAATCAAAAAATAATTACATATTTGAACTCCTCTCATCACCCTCTATCTTCTTCTCTTTTCAAAATTTCAAAAGGATGAACTTCATCTCCATGGGTTTCCCCATTTGAAGAGAAAAGGGCACCATCTTGAAGCTTGGAGTCCCCCCTTTCCATTAAGGTAACAATCTCCAAGAAAAACTCATTTTTCTACCTTCTCCTTTGGTGACCGATTTTCCCCTCTTGTAATGCCTTGTTTTCTTCTTAATTTTGAGCTCCATTTCAACCCTCCAATGGTGGTGGGAACCCCCTTTTTATTCAAGGCTTGAAAGCCCTTCTTAAAAGCTCTAAAAGGTAAAACCCTAACTATGTTTTTAAGCCTATTAATTGAATTAAGATTTCTTAAGAGTTTAGGTGATTAATTGAATGCATCTTTGTGTTTCTTGAATGTTGGGATGGACTTTGGCAACTCCATCCCCACTTGACCAAATTTGAGAAGAGGAGGAGCAAGAGGAGAATTAAGGAGAGACTTGTGAATTAAGGTAAGAAACCTACCTTAAACCTTGTTTTTAATTGTTTTAGAGTTTAGGGATGGGTAAACTAATTAATGAACCCAAATTATGGATTTGCAATCCATGTTGGAATTGTGTTTAGTTGATTTTAGAGAGATTTGTGAAATTAATTGTGAATTAAAGGGCCATGGAGCCAAGTGTTTTGAGTTTGTGTTTACATTGTGGTTTATTGAGATTTGGAGTTATGTTGTTGTTGATGGACTTTGAGGATGTATTATGTGCTGGTAGGACCCTTGTGAGGGTGTGGCTAGATTAGGAATGAAAAGGGTGAGAATTGGTGAAAATGGATGTGTTAGGTTTATGGGGAGGTTATGGCAAAATTTTGGTAGAAAATGAGTGTTTTGATGATGGCTTGGTGAATGGGAGAACCTAGGTGTTTGTAGTGTTGAGTAGAGTGGTCTAATAGCCTTGAAATGGTATTTGGGAAACTAGAAAGAGAAGGATAAAAATCTGTAGCAATTTACATTTGAGGAGCTTAGAAATGCAAGAAAAGAGTTAGTGTTTATAACTTGTGAAACAAGGAGTGAATGTGGGTTTTGAGAGTGCATTTATGTAGGAATGATTTGTAATGGTCATTGATGGATTTGGTAAGTTTGGTAGGTGGTAAAAACTATCAAGAGGAAGTTAAAAGGGCATTAGTGTGCAAAGTGCAAAATGTGGAAGTTGGTCATTGTGAATTTGAACAAGAAATGGAGTAAGGATTTGACTAAGGATTTGAGGTGATTTAAGAAGTGTTTTGAGGTGTTTAATTATGTAGGAAACATGTGGAAAGTTTATGGGATGATTGGATGTGAATTAGGGGTTGAAAAGAGGTCAAAAATTGTCAATTTTAACACCTACAGACATGGTCCGGGTTTGTAAACAAGTACACAAACCCGGACCACATCAAAAACGTGCCAGAAACACATCCCAGCATGTGGTCCGTGTTTGTATCCAAGTACACATACCCGGACCAAGCTAATTTGTACACAGAATGTAATTTCCGGGATTGGTCCGGGTTTGTAACCCCGGACACAAACCCGGACCAGTCTAAAAAGTGTTTAGAATGTGTTTTTAAGTGTTGTTATGATGGGGAAGTGAATGATAATGGTTTTAGATGATGATTAGGCCTTGTTTGATGAGTTTTAAAGGCCATTGGAAGTATAAACAAGTGTGAGAGTGAATGTGTAAGTTGTGAACTTAAGATCACATAAATAAGTTAAGGATAACGGGTCAACGGGGTTAAGTACGGGAGTAATAGAAGTTTACATATCGTAAGATTTGTTGTTAATAAAACATTTGAATAATAATACCAGTTGTTTGGAAACTACCCGGAGAGCATGAGATGACGTGTTGGAGTGAATCCTCGGGGACGGGAAGGTAGAGTAACCCATGGTGTAGGTATGCTTTTCTTGCAACATGTGTCCTACCGGGTTACACCGGCTTGTATGCCAACTTGTTTTTCTGTGTGTTTGCCACCTTGTAAGATAAAGCATGTAATGAGTTTACAGTAATTCATTTATGTGGCGAATTTAGTTCCGACACCGTTTAACCTCTAATATGTGTTAAACCGAAACTAATCGACTCTAGGGTCACATAAGAGACCGGTGTTCGGACTTAATGTCCCAACCTACGGGAACGTTCTAACTACGGCTATCAGTGTGTTAATTGTATAATGTGGTTATGTGTGATGTGTGTTTCCCTTTTGTAGTATGTCGTTATCTAACGATGGTTGTTGCTCATGTATGACGAATTGTATAATCCCTCCCTTGGTTGTTTAACTAAGTTGTAACACCTTATGGTGTCATGTTGTGATAAGTTCCATAAGGGAACTTCTAATTAAAATATATTATGGGGGGTGAGGAATCTGGGGTGTCCCGGTCGTGCACGTGTGTTTGGGAGTTGGTATCTATAGCTGAATTAACTCCCTCTCTGTTTCGGTTGTTTTTCCTACTTGGATTACAATCACCCACAAGTCTAATAAGAGACTTTCCTACCTTGATTATTATTCGGGCTAGGGGGTATGTGTATGGTGGGATCGGGCCTATATTAAGGCCGACACATCTAAGTAAAGTAAATGTGTATGGTGTGTTCGGACCTATATTTTATCCGACACACCTTAAGAAAAGTACGTTCCCTAAGAGGAACAGTACTTTGTGTATATGTTACTATGTGATGAGTGTTGATATGTTTGTGTATGTTGATTTCCGAAATCAACCCGGTGTTAATAAAGGAGGTAATCAAGTATAACCCGATTAAATGGGTATGTGTCGTCTAACAAGGAATAGCCCCAATGAGGTAGAACCCTCAAAGGTCAAGGAACACAATAATGTGATCTAACCAATGTGATGTGTTAACCTTATGTTTGTATCCTTTTTATTGGATGTGTGTGAATTATAAGCATCATAAGTATTTACAGTTTCTATGTATGATTTAAAAATAATCAACCGCATGCTTAGACGACAATTAGTTGTGCGTGGCCCGGTAGTATGCGGGCTGCACGATTACCATACCAGCAAAGTGTGAGCCCCTTTGGGGGCCCCCCATACTTTTCAGGTACAATGGAGCTGGCAGCCGTTCGAGAGTAAGGCGGGGTAGCTATTTATGCTTGGATAGTTATTTAGTTGTTTATGTGTTCGTAAGTAGTGTAAGACCGAAGTGTGATATTGGTGATGGAATGTATTAGACTCGGTACAGTTGTAATGTAAATGTAAAATGTATTTGTTTCAGTCTAGAAGCGGTTGGTAATGTAAAGTGTAGTGCTCGGTAATCTTGTCCATCAGACCGGTACACTAAGTATGTATTAGCCTTGTTAGCCACGTGGGTGGCTAACGGCGTGTAACACCCATTGATTTACTCATTGTTTATGAAGTAAATTCCGCTGTGATTAATGGTTAAGTGTGGTGTTATTAGTTGGGGTGTTACACTTAAGATGGATCTCAACAAGGCCTATGATAGGCTAGAGTGGTCCTTTCTTAAAGATGTGCTCACTTTGATGAGATTCCCCCCTAACTTGATCAATCCAGTTATGAACTGTGTCCAATTTGTTAGATGCTTCATTCTCATTAATGGCAAACCAGATATTTCCTTCACTCAGTCTAGAGGAATAAAACAAAAAGATCCACTTTCACCATTCTTATTCATCTTGGCCTGGAATATCTTTCAAGTTTCTTAATCAAAGCTGATATCAGTTGAGACATCAAAGGTAAAAGGCTCACCCCTCTTTGCCCTTCCATTTCCCACTTTGCCTTTGCTGATGACGTCCTTTTCTTAGGGCTGGCCAACCCATTAAATATCTCCTTTTTAAACCAAACTCTAGCCAAATTCCTTCAAGCCTCTGGTCATAAGATTAACCTTGACAAATCTGAGCTTGTCTTTAACAACAACAAAAAACTCTCTTCTAACATCATAAACAACCTAGCTAATATGCTTAGGTCAAGAAGTCTCTTTCTTCTCCAAATACCTCGGCCAGCCCCTTAAAAATGGTAGAAAGAAATATGACTTTTTCTCTTATCTCTTAGCTCCAGTCCACAAAAAGATCTTCTACTGATCAAAACCGATGGCTCGGGCAGCTAGAGCCATCATGGTTTCTAGTGTTCTTCAAGCCATCCTTAACTATACCATGTCCCTATTTTCTCTTCCAAAGAACGTTAAACTCGATTAAGCTTTCTCTCCTTTCGATGGAGTGGTAAAGTGGAAAGGAATTCTCTTCATCGGATAAAGTCCAAGGTTTGTGGTAAAGTGGACAATGGTGGTTTAGGATTCATGGAGGTTGAAATTTTTAACAAAGCACTTCTTGCGAAGCAGTTATGAAGATTATTAATTTATCTGGACTCTCTGGTGGCTCAAGTTCTGAAAAAGATCTACTACCACAACAACAATATTAGAGATATCAAGCCACCCAATATTATATGGAATTCTTTCTCTTCAGCTCTAGAATTATTCAGGAAAGGTACCAGAATTCATCATGCTAATGGCTCTAGCTCGCCCTTGACTACTACTGATGCTGATATTGATAAATGGATCCAGATCCATTCGAAAGATCACAAGTTATCGGTCAAGTCAGTATACAATATTCTCATGAATAATTTAGTAGTTGATAACTCTTCTAATCCATCTCACTTTACTAGCAGATTGTGCAAAAACCCATATCCACCATTTGTTGTCCTAGAGTGAACATCAACTAATGGGAGTTTTTTCTTAACATCATACCTTGCCAAGATAATCTAGCTAGGCAAATTAGAGGCCCATCCAACTAATTCTTATGTGGGGATAAAGGATACACTAACCTACTATTTCTTTCGTTGTTGTGCAGTGACTTTGACCTAAAATGATTTATTAGATGTTAATTGTGTCCCAGCTTCTAATGTTGATACTCTAAATGATTGGTTATATCGAATGGCTATTGGATTGCAACGAAACTCTCCCATATTGCGAAAAACCTATAGGTTATCTACGCCACCAGGATCAGGGTCAAGCATAATTTGGAGCTCTCTTGGTGGAGAATGATTGACGATAACAGAGCCTTTATAGAAGCCTTCATTCAGGTGATGAAAAAACAATGATGTTGTTAGCATCATAGCTCACTAGACCCCTCCCCGTCCTGGCTTCTCAAAAATCAGCACTGGTATGCACCGTTATCAGAGAGGGGACCTTATCATTGAAGGGTTGATTTGTATTGAGCAAGGAAAACCAATTACTATTTTCAACCGAAGAATTTCTAGTGTGCAACTAGCTGACATCAAAGCAAAAAGAATTACTAATAAACTTGCCTCTTCAGTGGATAGTCACAACATATGTTTTGATTCAACAATGGAGCATTTCAAGAATGCTCTCCAAGATGGATCTAGATGACAAGGCAATCTACCGCGCGGTAACGAAACCTCTTATGACAATTATCCTATTAGAGTGCTTATAATTTAAGTAATCTCTCTTTAGACATGACCTTGTACTAGGTAGGGAGAATGTTCCCTCTAGTATTATTACTACCTGTAAGTTTAAATTCATGAGATTGAAAGGGTTCCCCTTTTTAACTACCTTTGATGCTGAACCTCACATCAATGTCACCTTTTGAAGAATCTCCAGTAAAGCAACAATAATAGGATTTATCAGGATCTCTTACAGATACTTAATTGGTTACGGCTCAAGAACATGGTTGAATATATTAAAATCAATCTATATATATTGTAGATGTGTACATTCAGTTTTGAGAAAAAAAACTCACATTGAGGGAACAATTATCCGGCTCCATAGGACCATACCTCTGAACGCACGCTAGTCATACTCTCGCACCGAGTATGGCACTTCCTTCCAGTCAATAAATTACCAAAAATGGAATCAGTTCAGCAGCTGTAAAGCAAAAGGCAATCATGGCCTTGCCAAAATGCACTCTTATCCTCGGATCAGGGAAAGCTAATAGCAATACAGGAACTTAGCTGTCGTTGATCACTGAGAGATTCACTCTTCTTTTACACAGTTTAGTCTAGAACACACTAGCCGACTCATCTCTACACTCCCACCTACTAATTTAAGGAACTTGCTTTAGGGCCACATAAAGAACATACGAAATTCAGCTGTTTGCAAATGGATGACAAAAAGGATGAAGTTTCCACGACATGAACTACTGACAGCTGATCGTTTCCAACTTTTCTAATGCAACCCAACTCTTCTTTCTTTCTTCCAAGAGACTCATGGCGAAAAATCAACCTGGCCTTTGTCCAATCTCATGGCACCGATTCGTTTTCAGCATATAAGGGTAGCCACTAGCAGCAATCAATTTATCCTCCTTCTCCTGTCCCTGTCCCTTTCTCGGATCTTGTCCCGAGAGTAGTCATCCCTCTCACGACTACCACTCTTCTCTCTATCTTGTTCCCTTCCCCTTTCACCTTCCCTGTCTCTATCACGATGCCTTTCTCTATCCCTCACTCCATCTTCCCTTTCCCGGTCTCTGTGTGAAGATCTGCCCTGTGGAGGGCTCTGGCTTTTGCTCTCGCTCCGGTGACGCTTCCTTGCCGACGAGTCCTTTGAGTTATCATCCTTTCTCTCTCTCCTTTCTGACAATGACCTCTCTGCAGGACAACAGGTTTAGGTTAATCAAGAGACAAAAACCACAGCGATTGCCATAAATATTCTATACCAAATGGATATAGTTGACTAAACCAAGAACTTCACCAACTGGATGACTGCAGATTGAAGAATAGTTTTAGTTTCTTATAGATATGTGATATCATCACATGTCGTAACATAGAAGCCAAAACTATTAAACCATCGTGTCAAGAGCTTCCAACATATAAACCCTTTCATTTACACTCATAGGCTGCAATTATGTATTATTGTGCATTAGCATCTTAGTCGACAATTTTACCTCCGAATCATTATAAAATTCTATCTCCGCACATAATGCTAATACAAACAACTAAGAGAATCTAAGAGTAAAAATACTGCTTTTAGTGAGGCGATGCGCCATGTCAATTTGCTCCAGCTATAAGGCTGCTGCTCAAAAGAGCAATTATCAAAAATGCCCTTCACCATAAATACCAGCAAAAAGCCAACACAATATGCACCGAGTGCAACTGCACTAGAAACATTGCTCCATTATACTCCCCACAATTAAATACTGTAAGGAACAAAGCTCCACAACTTGCATCAACTACTAGAGAAACAGAGCAGATTAGATCTACAATAACGAGGGTGAGCTCATAGTTTTCCCGAAAGAATGAGAGATTATTATCAAGATTAAAATATTTTAATCTTGCCAAAGAAATCCTGAAGCTTGTTGTCTCCAATACTATGGGGGTGTTTGATGAACGCAGTTTTGCTGCGAATTTTTTAATGCCCCTATGGTTAACTCTAGTTAACCAGTGATATCATGACAGATATATTTTGTGGGTCCAAAATAAGTGTATAGTCCAATATATGAACAACGCGTGTCAGCTTTATGTGAGGTATTGCAAAACGCAAACAACGAACGGGACCTATCCTCTCCACATGCGTTGAGATCTCTACACTATCAGTATAATCTTTATCCAGAAATATACGGATTAGTGAAAGGAAGACTTATTAGTTTGGCAGCTCATCAGATTTTGCATATGAAATCCAAATACTAAGAATGCAGATAGGTCAATAACTATTAGACACACGTAAGTAATCTGATACTTACTACTTCCAGTCAAATCTTCAGTTGAATCTGAAAGCCCATACTCAGATCGTAGGCGTTTTCTCTGAGCAGCAACCTGACGTTCAATTTCCTCGCAACTTTTGACACCTCTCTCTTCAAGAGATTCTCGGTATTCAATCAATGCAACCTCAAGCCGTCTTAACTTTTGCCTGGAAATAAAATACAAAAGAAAAAAGAAAATTGATTTCATAAATGCATACAATCATTATATCAAATACTTTTAAAATAGCAAAGTGATACCCAAAAGAAATACAAGAGAAAACAACACTAACCATAAAAAGAAAATATTTTATCAGTGCAGTTAATAGCAAAAAGAAAAGAAAATAAAATTGTTTCCATCCACACTTTTCTGGATTCAAAATTAATACACACGATTTTTAGTTTTACGCAATAAATTCTTCCATTTGTTGATTTCATGTGCACCCTGAGGTGGTGTAAAGAATACCATCTCTCACGGCTCAACAATCGACAACTTCAGATTAAAGCCAGGTAGTGCTTGAAATAATAGGATTTCCAAGCTCGTCAATCAAGAAACCAACTCACTACATCACAAGCTTCACCCATTACCTTTGTTCTTCATTCATAGCACTCTCCGGTTGTGAGGACACGCCACTATCAGTCACATGTTCCACCTCATTTCCCTTACCGGGAAAATCTCCAGCATTCTCATTCTCACTCCCAGAAGAGGAGTAACCCAGCCCTAGACCTCTAGAACTTTGTTTATGTTCTTCGTCACTTTCATCATCTTCCCGAGCCCACTTTGAAGCAGGCAAAACAGGTTCAGATTTCTCTTTCCTCGAAGAAGCTCCCAATTCAGGCTGAGGAATGGAAGGCATTCGCGGCAAACCAGTGGTTCCTTTCATGTCCAACCCACTCTCACCATCCCCATGATTCCATCCAGACGATCCCACAGGTTCTGTTTCAGCCTTATCTCTTCGTACACTGGAGTACCGCCCTGAATTCGGCTGGGCTTGTCCAAATTTTAAGTCATCTTCCAGTTCAGAGCCCCTCTGCTTTTCTGCTTCTTCCAAATAAAGCAATCGTGCTACCATCATTTCTCGACCTCCAATAAGTGACAATCCATTGTGTCTACATCGCCTTTCTAGCTCTGGAAGGGAAGGCTTAGCAGCTCTTGCATAGCAGCTCCTTTACCCATAGCCAGTGCAGCATCTTGGTTAGCGTTGCTCCCATCACCAGAATCCTCAGAGCTCATTTTCTTTTCTAATTCAGGTGCATCACCACAGATAGAATGAAACGGTGCAACACCAGAGTTTCCAGAACGAAGAAAAGTAGCTCTTAGTCCATTTACATAAGCATCTGAAAACAGGAACCAGTCCGTCCACACCTGGGGCACTTTCAATACACGCTCCTGAGAGTTTTGTATCCAGACATTAAAATTATGCATTCAATGAGAAATATGGAAAGAGAAAAAGAAATTGCAATAAACATAACAGATCTAGCACAGTTTCCAGAAAGAAGAGGACCACAGCCTACCTTCAAAGCTTCAGCAGTGATCCTACCCGTGACACTGCGGTACAAGTCATTGAAGCTCTCCATTATATCAGGTAAAGTTGCTTCAAATTTAGTGCGGTAAGCTGATGCATTCTTCACTGGTGCACTGCTGTTATGAAGAATATCAGACACAAGCATCAGCCTGGCTACTTTTGTTGGAATGGGAGTTTCTTTTAGAGTCAAAGATTCGGTCAAAACTTCAACTACCTGCAAGACAAATATGACAAAGCAGGGAGGATATTATGTAATTGCAGGGCACCTTATTCACCAAAACTTTGATAATTAGGTATTGTAAAGCCAAAAGGTTCAAAACCATGAAAAAAGAGCAACTGGGAATCTCTACTTAGTTCTCCCATATCCAGATGTCTATGTCAATAAATGCCATTTGGAAAACCAGTGCAAACGTGAGAAATGTTTCAATCCGCAGCACCTCCAATTTTCAATATGTTCACACACAAATTCTTCAGGGGATATACACTTACACTTGTAAACCATACATGGATCATAATTCAGCCAACACTTGAAAGGGAAATCTACCGTTAAATACTCTTGTTATAAGACCTATATAGGTGCAGAAACTGATGCACAAGGCAAAACCAGACATCCCACATGTGAGGCACAAAATAAGAGAAAAAGGAAAAATAAAGAAGGCGGACAAAATAGAGGTTATGTAAGAACTGATGCACAAAACTAAAGGTGGGTTCTGCATAAAGGCTCACTAGCACACCTGAGGTAAAAAAAAGCCAATGCCTGATATAGGAATTGGAAGAAGTGAGGAGGGTATCGACCGTGTTCCGAAGATGTTGGGGCTGGAAACAAGCATTGATAAAAACAGCAGCGTTGTGGGAATTTGAGTAATGAGGAAGAAAAAAAAATGGTCAGGGGATTCTCACTTGTGATATAGAGAGCTGCCAACACTGTATTTGGGTAGCCCGCTGGGAGCAAATCAAAGGCTCCAGGCTACATGGAAACTGGTGGTTGATCGTATTGAGAAAAGGCTGACTGGGTGGAAGTGGAATACATTCTCTATGGTGGGTAAGTTGGTACTTTGTTAAACCGATGCTGCACAGTATCCCTACATACTATTGAGTCTCTTTAAGATATCGAAGGAGGTACTTAAGAGAATCACTAGCTTGCAAAGAAAATTCTTCTAGAAAGGTAATGAGAAGGGCATGGCTACAACTATCTGGATGAAACTACAGAAATCAAAGGACTTGAGAGGCTTAGCGATTGGGGATACAGAAATGAAAAATGCAGCCCCAGGTACTAAGCGGCAGTGAAGATTTTTAGGGGAGGAGGGGACCCTGTGGAAAAGAGTGATCTGCTCTATCTGCAGTAGTGATAGGATAGTGTTCTGGTTGAAAGTAGTATCAAAGGGATATGGTAACCATAGTAGCAATTAAGGAGTGGGATATGCGGATTAAGGACATGATAGACAATACTATGAAGCTGAAAGTTGGAAGAGATCAGAAACGTTTTGGGTGGGGTAAAAGGCTCGAATCAATGGCTTTAAATGAGAAGTACTCCCAGCCTGTTTAGGCTGAGCACTCAGAAAAAAGCTATAGTGGCTGAAATATCGATATAGGATGGAAAAATTGGAACCGGAGCTTATGTTGGCATCAACGGGTGTTCAGAGCGCAGAGGGCAGAAGTGGGTGAACCACTGCAAAGGCTAGAAGAGGTGCAGTTTAAACATGAAAAGCACTGATAAACTGCTGATTCAACAGAATGGGATAACAGCAATCTCAGTTAATTTTCAGTTGATAGCAGCTAGGTTGGAGATGGGTGACTAGGTGGAGGGAAAACTGAATTGCTTTTCGTGGGGAGGAAATGTCATCCAAGAGTGGAGCTATGTGTATGACAAGCTATGTACGAGAGCATAATTGTTCAGGAGAAGATAGCTAACAATAAACCAAAGCTGGTGTCCACTCTGTGGCAGAGGTATGCAAACATCCTATCGTCTTTTTTTTTTTTTTGCTTGTGGAGCGTCACCAAAAGTGACTGAACCTGTTCAAGTGGTGGGGCATTATCAGATGCCAGGAAGTGGAATCACAGTTTATGAAGCGAGGAGAAAATCAGGAATTCCATCTTCCTTTAGAATCTGGTGTATTTTGAAGAAGCAAAATGAGATAGGTTTCAAGGGCAGGAGACTGGTCACAGTATGTTAGGACTTAAAAAATTTGTGGAAGCTAGATTTACCGATGCATTCTAGTTCACTTAGTGATTTGAATGGGATTGGACAGCTGCTCTGACCTGGTTCTGCAATGGCACTCAAGCGCAAAAGAGTGGTGTTTTAGAAATGATGTGGGCAAGCAGAATGATGTTTCGCAGGTGTTTTGGAGATTGGGAGTGTAGTCTGTGGGGTATCAAGAGAGTATTAACTTAAAATGGCTTTTGGCTTCTGGTATGTATGGGTGAATGGCCATTGCTATGTATTTGGGTATGCAGTGAATGGTCATTGCTGATAACAACTCATTAGGGTGATTTTGGGTGTTATTCCAACTTTGACTATCATTGCTCAGCTCTTGCTGCTGTGCATATGATTTGTTATTGCTGCCTTGTTTTCCTTAAGAGGGGTGTAAGCTAAAGATATAGAGATGGAGGGATGCATGGTGTGTAAGCTGGAAGGGGTACAAGGTTATATTCTCTGCAGTGTGTTTTTTTTTTTGGCCTTTTATTCACTTTCAAAAAGCAAAAGAGCTTCATACTTCACGCTACCAAGTAACTGATAATCAAAATATTACCTCGCCCGCAGCATCAGCATTGTCCAAAGCAAATCCCATGGCGTCTTTTATCTGATTCCTTTCTAGTGTTAAAGCACGCAACATATCTTCAAACTGATCCCTCTGTGGATCAGTGAGTGTTCGCTCTGGTTCCGTCCGCTGGAAAATTGACCACTACAATATGAGAAAGAAGAGACCACAACAATCAATCCTAGTGCACCCCTAAAGTAGTAAATTACATACTCTGCTCTTCCCTGCTGCATATGTAGTCCCAGATTCCTTTTCCATATCTGAACTCTTTGCCGCAGGTAGCTGAGGTGGCATCCACCTAAATTACAGAACAAACAATAGACCTTAAGAGTATTACACTACTCTATGGAAGAAAGTTGATATGCATAACAAAACATAAAAAAAGGGGAAAAGACTCATTCTACCTCCCACTACCAGTTATCATTATGAAAGGTTCTGTTCGCCACCTCTGCAGAGTATCGCCCTGAAGCACAATAACACTAGTAAGCATACTCCTTTTAAAAACTAAGTGTAAGATAAACACATATAAAACAAAGCCCGTCACTAATTTAGAAACCAGAGTATGACCTTTGCCTAAAATGCATTAGTGTCAACTGTTTGTCACGTAATTAGAAACAAAGTGGTATGAAAATCAAGTCCGATGCCCTTCTTAATTCTGATTGTTTAATGCCTGAATTTCATGAGTGAGGTGTATATCTCTAAGGTGCTTGGTTTATATAGACAGATAAAATAGGTTCCAGGTAACAGGCTTGTAAATAAATTAATCTACATGAATAATTACAACCTCTTTTAACGAAAAAAGGAAACCACAATACTTTCACATGCATAAATACAAAACACCTTGTTGTGCAGCAAACAATGGTATCTTCAATCAGATGATAACGGCATAAATTACACACTTTTGACAATGAGAGAAAGCTAATTCTTTATCTAAATATTACCAAATACAAGGCGAGGAGCAGGGCCAACCTGAGCAAATGAGTAAAGCCTCCAAACATAGTACGTATGCTCTTTGGATCCAAGCTCAAACAAAAAGAAAATAGAGGATTGCCACGGCCTCTCTCCATTACTGCTTGTTCAAAAGCACAACCACCATCCAGCACATACAGAGCCATTGTATCAATCACATGATGGAGATGACTATCCTCAGGTGGCTGAACCATAATATCGGGTACATTTGGTGTAAGAACCTACAAACAAGGCCAGAATTAGATATTGAATAGAATAAAAGGCCAGTCCGGCCTACAGAATCATGCCTTCTATAAGCAAAAGGTTGTAACTCAAAATATCGTTTTCTTCTACCAAATAGACTAAGTAAAACATCAAATAATTTGTTCATTGAACAGTGTAGACGTTAAGGGTTGCAACTTCATCACATTTTTCCATCTATCATAAAACAAACATTTGACAATAAAAAAGCCAGGAAGCATTCATTTGGAACTCAAACAAATAGAGAACCCTAAAAGAGTACCCGACCATGTAATTCTAATGGGAACATATAAAAAATGTCAAGCAATTCAAACAGGAAATTCCGCACAAACTTATGAAAAAAATCAAGAATAGGGCATTAACGCAACATCAACCAGGGGTTAAAGTAGCAAGCTACCAGAATAACAATATCTTAGTATGATAAAAGATGCATACCAATAGTGATCATAGTCAGGTGACATTACAGTGAATCTTAAAGTAAGCATAGCAACATATGTACCAGTTCAGAGTTCTGACTTGGGACAGTTGTAACTGGGGGGCCTGAGGGACCAGACAAGATAACTGTCTCGCCCTGAACAAAATCAGATGAACAGGTCAAGCTTCTAAAAACTTTCATGGAAAAAGGATCAGTCATAAGAGGTCTATTAATTGATAAGTATATTTTCTTAGGATTAAACAGAACGAACCTCCTTACTTCTGATGGCCATCTGACCGGGTGGTGGTGCGGGCAGTGCCTGTGCTGGAAGAGCAACTGATTTACCCCATCCTATTTTCAACTCATATTCATATACAATAACGCCTGCAGCCACACAATTCATTATTGTGTCAGCTATGACAGCGTAACGATCCCAACCACATCTATAACCACCATGTAAGTCACAATTACAAACATTTTGAATAAAAAATCATAGGTGAAAAGTGATGGTCAATGTAATTCTTGGCGTACTACAGATAGATCATGCTATCAAGCTTAATGAGATCAAATACAACAAAAGGTCAAATAGACCTAACTATAAAATTAAGTTATAGTAGTACATCATCCTCCATTTTGATACTAGGAGCAAATATGCATACATTAGTTCGACCTCTGCACAGGAGGCCACAAGTCAGATCTCTTTTGCAATGAATCTATTATGTATTGGACATGGCAAAATACAGTGATATGATTGCCCATTATAGGCTTAGGCCTTTCTGAGAAAATATATTTTATATGCTTTTATTCGGCAAGTAGGAAAAAAAGGTGGGGCAAGTAACCACAAACAGAATGTTTGGAGTGTTGAGTGAAATCAGTAATGAGATCAATTTGCCATACAAGAACAGCAGCCGGATAACACATTGTCTACCAAGCAAGATCCTTGACAGTTGACATCAACCAAGGAATGCTCTTCAATGTACGATAAAGGCAACAGGGAAGGATGAGGCCACGTAATATTTATAATGCAGGTTAACAGTCAAAGCAAAAGATTTGGAGAACATACCATTTGAGTCACCAGCATATTACGACATGTCATATAAAGGGTAGAAATTAAGAGACAACCTATGAAAACAAAGAAGAAAATACAAATGGCACAATTACAGCAGAATATTATGTTATCAATGACCTTGCATTTCTTTTGCTGCCTGACCATCCGCTCTGTTCATGAATGCAACAAAACCACAATTTCTTTGCCGTCTTCTCTCTTCTTCAGTCCTTGGCCACATGATTTTAACACTAGCTATTGGTCCGAATCTCCCAAATGTACGCAGAAGAAAATTCTCATCCACCTAAAACCATTTAGAAAATGTAGTTATTACAGAACGGAAGATCTAATAGCAAATAATCAAACACATGTTAATATGAGTATATAGATAGGTTGCTACAGTAATAGCAGGTAATATAAACTAACTAACCTTAGGAGAGAGATTTCCCACATACAGATTAGTAGTCTGTGGATCACCATCATCAAATGAACCTTTACCACTAGCATCAAAGTCATCAGGCAGCTCATCAAACCGGCTTGAGGGCTGAAAATACCAATTTGCAAAAGTGACCCAAACAATTTAAAAGATCATTGTGTGATGTGATCTTCAGATCAGAACAACAAGACTTCTCAATAAACTCTCAACCCAATTCAACATTAAACAATTGTTAATACAACACAAGGCATGCCAAGCAGCATTTCTTTGATATTCTAACCTCTAGAAACAATAGTAACAAAGATGTGCCTTCATTTTCTCCTCAAATGTACAAAGAGGCCCACGCCCAACATCTTAATTCCCCCCCCCCCCCACCAAGCCCTCCAAAGAAAAGTACCCGGAAATGTTATCATGTATCACAAGAATGTAAATATTCCAAAAATTAAAAATCGGTAATAGAAATAAGATCTCACTTACAGCTGATATATCATCATGGCGCCCATCACGCCATCTTTCCTGGTTACGCTTCTCTCTCAAACTCTTGCTCAAGCTTCAACTCTCTCCATAAAATATAATATTCCTAAGTTTTCCCTTTCTCTCTCCCTTGGTTTTTTCCTCCTTCTGCAAGTAGAATGAAACAACATTAAAGCAACAAAGATCAGAAACAAGTGTGCTTAGTCAGCAACTAGAAAGAGCCACCACTGCTATGTAAAGGAGCATCTCAACGCACCTTCCTCTCAGACTCTCTCCTTTGGAGGCCATTGGTGGTGGTAAGAATGATGGTACGTACCTGCCGAATTATACAAAATTACAGTTCTAAGTACTGAGGCAATATTACGGTAAATTATGCTAGAATACCCTATTAGATTAGGTTCAACCGTAAAACAGAAACATGCTACGAGGTATGAGCAGAATGATGATATTTCCAACAGTCAACCTTGAAATATTCCTGATTGAATAAATATGCATATTTCTCTGGATGAGAATAAGGAATATCATAAGCTTCCTCACGACTACAAAACAGTTTGTAGATTTTACAGTGCAAGGAGAAGAAAGGCAAAAAATATAGAAAGAAGAATGGCAAAACCTTGCAGCAAAAGCATACATACGAGCACATTGTCGGTAATAGATTTTAGGTAGATTTTAGAGATTCTAGAAAATATCACATAGAACAAAGAGCCTTCTTATCAAAAATTGTACTTACATGCCTACAGCCATGTAGGAATCTAAGTTGCTGACCCAGAAAAATGATCCTAGAAAACATTACATTATGCAAATAAACTAGAATAGCAATCCTAAAAACCAACAACATTTCACAGATATACCAATATTTGTGACCATAAGACTCTAGCATCCTCTACAAAATTCCACAATCCATGATAACCTATTCGTTTGTCACCCGGAAGCTAAACCTATGTACATCTTCACTTAGAAATGATCAGGATCAGCAAAGACTAGTGAGGAATGTCAGCCAAACTTTGCATCAATGACATGCTGCAATAGCACAAGCTCCAGCTTATCAAAATTTTTTTTTTTTTTTGATAAGTGGGGTAAGTTTTGAACCCAGGACCTTTGGTTCGAGGATACCACTCCTCTACCGACCAAGCCACAAGGGCTTAGCTTATCAAATGTCCCTAACAATATATTCTTTAAAGATTTTTTTAGCTCTTCTATAAAGTGTAACTGACCAATCCCTTTGATCTCTCCATTTGTTTCCTCAAACAGATGAGCCCCATCGTGTTGAAAGGAACACATAACCACACTATTGAAACTGCAAATCATACTCAGAATACTGGATCCCACCACCATAGAGCACTATATTAATCTATAAACAGCCTCAGAAAATGACGAAAGGGAAATAGTTAATCCATCAACTTCCACGTGCATTAACAGTCACTTCAGGTTATTGCCATAACCTCAAAACACAAATTATAGAGATACATGGAATACAGTAAAGAATAATGATATAACTAACAACACCTAACTTACAAAATGCGAAAAGTGAAAACGTGGCCCTTGAGGTTCCTTATGCAGGGAGTGTCAGTAACCAGACTTTATGCTTTGGAGGCTAGAGATCTTATGGATAAACTATTAAGGAAGATCAAATGCTGGCCATCAAGGTTCCTTACTTATGTGGGGAGACTTCAAGTGGTGGAATGAGTCCTTCAATGCAAGTGGATTGGATGACTATTAATATCCTTCCTATGCAGATCATCAAAGTGATCAATGCTGTATGTAAAAAAATTCAAAAGACAAGAAGTTATGGGTCAAAGAAGCCAGTTTAGCATAGAGGAAGGTATGCAACCTGTTAACCGAGGAGGTCTAGGCATTAGAAGCTTGGATGTGTGGAATAAGACAGCCATGTATTAACAGTTGTGGCAAGTAAGGAGGAATCGGCTAAATCTTACGCCTTCTCTGGTAAATCTGTTTGCTGAAGGAAATGAAGTACAGAGGCACTCAATGGAGGAAATTTTTCAAAAAGCTGTGTTATAACAGGACTGGGATGAAGTTAGCTGGAGTCGAGGGAATTTCAAAAGATAAGCTCTCATCACTTCACTGGCCATTAATAGACGATTAGCAATCCACGACAAAATATTTAAATGGGGAGTGATGTCACTGGACATGAATGTTTCAGCAACAGGGAAGTAACAGTAAAACATACTACCTCCGTCCCTAATTGATCTTCCTGTTTGCTTTTTGGAAGTTTTCCACTTCAATATGAACATATAAGATAAAATAATTTAAAAACAAATTTCTACAACATATAGTTTTTCACATAAGGATTCCATTGCAATACTTAGATTATAAAATTATATTATCTTATATGTAAATATAGGAGTCAACGACATGCCCAAATAGTAAAGGGAAGGTCAATTGGGACGGAGAGGGAGTATATTATTAATATGTACTTTTTCTGAGGAGGTTCACTGAAGAAGTGAAGAAACCATTTTAGCGGTATTACTGGAGCTCCTTTAATTTCCATAGATTAGCACATGGATGATCTAGAGGGAAAGAGATGTGTATGAGGAAATTGTTACTTCACTTGTATATATATATGGAAGGAGAGAGCGAAGAAGCAAAATGAGCCTTAAAGATATCTTTGGTACTGCACTGGCATGTGCTAATCTTGTAGTTAGAAAGGCTACTTTAGTGGTCCGAGTGATCCTTTAAAATATATGTATTTACTCCTCGATAAATATTCTTACTTACAAACAGAGAAAATGTCACACGAAACCATTTCCCTGTAGTAGTTCAATTACAACAGCCTCACACATAGTTCAATTGTATTTGGCTTGTGACTAACTCTCAGCATGAAGAATAGTACAGGACAGCATGTGTATGTATCAGAGAGCTCCCTATGAACATCTTGTCCTATCATGTAACGCTAGGTCATTTTTAAAAAATACCCAAAAAGAAAATAATGTTAGGACACTAGTCACGAGAGCTTCCACGAGGAGCAAAGAAAACCAAAAAGTTCCATTACAGCAGAAAACTTGTCAGCCTACAGTCATGAGAACAATATATTTTTTTCCAGTGAAAGTTTAGTGTTCGCATTAAGAACCCAGCAATAGCTTCAAATAAAACATGGCTGCAACAATAAGAGCCGACTTCGGTAACAAATTACACTGAGGGCACACAAAGGCAGCGAAAGCAAGATGCATTATAAAACTAGCAAATTCACATCATATAGAGGTAGATTTTAGCACTAATAACAATTATGTTTTCACCTATGTGAGTGCTTTATCTTGAAGGTTTCAAGAGATCAATTCTATACCATAAGCCTGTCTACGCAACAAGCAGGCAAATATATAATTGTCATTTACTTTCCCAAACTTTGCAATCACTTTTGTCGATCAATGGACCCTCTGAACTGCATATTATATTCCTAAGTGTACGTAGACTTAGCTAGCGACCATAACATCCCATATCATCTCCATTGCTCACTTTTTCAGGCAAAAGCAAGAATGAAGAACCTCGAGTGGATTTGAAAGTAATAATACTGTATCTGGCACTACGACCATATACCGCCATCCTAATCACTAGTGTTACAAAATTAAATTATTTGATGTTTACATTGGCTAAATCATGGAATAGCAAAATGTAGGGCTTGACACAAAAGGTGAAAATTTTGATGCAGAATCATATAAAAGATTTGCACACTGTCCATGCCAGAGGTGCACATGGAAATTCAGGTCACATTGCCTAAATTGAGCTAACATGTTGTAACAACAATCCGATGATCTCTCTCATGAAAACAGAAGAAATGGTACAGGGAGGCAGGTGCACGCACATATAAGATGGAAATAAAAACTTCATAGCACTGAATGAAACAAGCATAATTATAAGCTTGAATGATGAATACAGGGCAAATATACAACTAGTATTGAGAAGTCTAAACTATCTACAATTATACTGAGTCACTAGATCAACATGACAATTACATAACATGCCATGATAGATGGGGCTATTCTTATGTTTCCAATACTAGAAGATATCCACTTGCAACTAGAATCAATCATCTTAACAAATTCTAGTCCCCAGCAAGTTGACAGCCAACTTAGCTTCGTAGCATGGATAATCAAATGCATTCATTTACCTACTACCCTTCTTTGAACCAGATATACCATCTTTGGAGTTTCCACCTGCCATTTGTGAATGAATTAAGGTCCATAATTTTATTAATGTTTCCCCACAATAACCTAAAACATCTACAACCCCAGTGCAAATAAAGGACAAGAATATGTGGCTACCAGCAGTGAAATAAGCAAAATAGAAGAACATAGAGTAATAAAGAATATTAAGTTGTATCACGCTAACCTTCAGAGTCAGCCTTTAGTTTGTCATTCGGATTAATCAGGCCTCCTCTAACAAAGGTCTTTGAACCTGGTGCGTCATCTCCTTGAAACGACTCCAGGAATTCATCATACAAGCGAGCCGTCTCATCCTGCTCACGCTGCACTCATGAACGCACATGCCTAGTTACTATGCTTAAACCTTCTGAGCTAATAATCACCACAAAATATCTGTACCCGTTCTCGGTAAAGTACCTTCTTTTTAGCCTCCTCTTCCTCCCTGTGCTTCTGGAAAGGCGTTTTCTTTCGAGTAATGGAAAAGGAGCTCATTGTTTAAGTAGGCAAATACCTAGTTAACATGCAGAACATATGTTAAATAAGTAAATCGGAACCAAAAGAAAGAAAATCCCGGCTAACAACTGACCGAGCCCCCATGAGGCTACCCCCATTACTCAATTCACCTGAATCCGAGACAAAATAGAACGTGGATTGTCGCTCCAATCAGACCCACGAGTTCACACAAAAACAAACTGTAAACTTCAATGAGGACTAGGGTTCGTGACTTCACCCAACTAATAGAAATCTGGATATTGAGAGAGGAAAAATGGTCAAATGAGAAACCAGAATACAGCTAAAATCGCTGCCCAAATCAACTAAGCTGCCGGGGTAGTCCGCGGTGGCATGATGGCCACCCTACGCGGCAAGCAAGACCCACCTGGTAAACTCACAGTCAGGGCTCGATCTCAGGCCCTCCTCCCCCAATCAAAAAGAAAAAAAAACTACAATTGAAGAGTCAAGGGAACATAGCGAGTTAGGGCATCAACAATGGTAAATGTGGATTCCAGCCACCAACAAATATTATTTTGTTATCTTCTCTCACAATCTCTCTCTTATTTACCTAGGTTCTCTAAAAAGAGGGTGTCTTAGTTAAGAACCCCTCTCACATCCTCTCTCCTCCACCTCATCATTTTCTTTTTTCTCTTTTAACATTATGGGTGGAATCCACACCATTGTGGATGCCCTTAGGAACAAGTAACAACTACTCGACAAAAAAAAAAAACAAGTAACAACTAGAGTTTTAAAATTGCTGCTATATATCAATTCCAAAATAATATAATGAATTGTTGTTTACCATATATCCATATCCAAATTGTCTGGCCACATTCTTGGATTAAAGTTTGCCAAATTCTCTTACTACTATTGGGATAATAACGTGTTTAATAATAAATACAAGGATTTAGTATATAGCAAATCTTAACAAACCTTGTATAATCTTTTATTTATTTATCTTTAAATGTTTTACAATTAGTTAGCTAGAATACAGGAGTTAGTTTCTTATATATGTATATCTCTAGTAGCGATTGTATTTTGCCGATTACATCAATGAAACAATAAAGCTTACAATTTTACATCTCTGTTTACAAACACAAATTACTCTAACATGGTATCTAGAGCACATTCAAAATAAAAGACTTTCTGGGCATAAGCTTCATCATCAATGGCAGATGACAATGGGAAGAAAGGCGCGGCAAAGGATCCGGTTTCTTCACCGAGCACTTCAATTGATGTGAACGACCCCATCTACGTACATGCTGCTGAAAATCCAGGTTTGATTCTTGTTCCAAAGTTCACTGGAGTCGGTTTCCTTGGCTGGAAATTTGATATGACAACAGCTTTAAAATCCAAGATAAGTATGGTTTTGTTGTTGGAAGAATTAAAAAACCGGATGAGAGTGATACCTTGAGGGTTTCTGCTTGGGAAAGGTCAACTTCCTTTGTTGTTTCATGGCTCAAAAACACACTTTACTGATATACAAGAGTGTGTGCGTTATTGTGATGATCCGGTTGAGATTTGGGATTATCTGTGTCGGAGGTATGAGCACAGCAACTTGGCTGTGATCCATTCCCTCAAACGTGACCTCGGAGAAATCAAGCAAGGAGATTCATCAGTAGCAGATTATTATAATAAACTTAAGAGGATCTGGGGAGATTAGAGCAAGCTAGACCCCCACAGAGATGCTCTTGCGGTGGTTGCACATGTGGTGTTAACAAAGCAATAAAAAAGGCATTAGATGAAGATAAATTAATGCATTTTTTGATGGGGTTAACTCGTGACTACCTTTCTATCCGCGGTAATATTTTGGCGATGAAGGAACCACCAGAATTGGAGAAGGCATTTGCGCTGATTATACAGGAGGAAGAGCAGAGAGTGGTAAACTGGTAAAAGAGGACTCAATGTCCTTTTACAGTCAGAGAACCTCAGCCGTGGATAGCACCAAAAATCTCACAACAGGGTTGAAACAGATCGCAGGAAAATTCAATGTGGCAACTGTAAAAAGCTAGGTCATAGCACTGAGAACTGCTATCAAAAGCAGAAGTGCGCCCATTGTAAAAAGGTTGGTCACACAGAGAACGATTGTTTCTTCCTCCACGGGCGAGATAATGTTCTCGCAAGAAGAAGAAGGGATATGCCAGTATTGTGAAAACAGAAGAACAGATTGGGTCTGAAAACAGTAACGAAGCAGAATCACACACAGATAGCGGTCTCACGCCCAAACAGATGCAACAAATTGCAGAGATGATACGCAGTGCTAGCATAGGAACCAAATCCGAAGAACCATCCCATTGCAATTTCTCAGGTAATGGTTCTTATTGTGCTAACTGTGTTTTTTCAGCTCACAAAACTCTTTTGAAGGACAGTGGATCGTGGATTCGGGAGCCACAGACCATATGTCAGGTAATGAAGCAAGTTTCGAAAATTGGAGACGCTTGAAAGAGAGAAAACCGTAATCTTACCTGACGGCCGACCGCAGCTAGTTCAGTACGTCGGCGATGTGAGATTAGGGAAACGATTCAGGCTGGCAGCGTTCTCTATGTTCCCGATTTTAGGTTTAATTTGGTGTCGTTGCAGAAGTTAGCTCGCGAGCTCCATTGTTCTCTTGTTTTTGACGGAGAAAATGTGTTTCTACAGGTCCATATTACAGGTCGGAGTGACCAGATCGGGCGCGGCTTGCATGGACTGTACGTGTTGGACCCCGTGCAGGCTGAAGTCCACCTTGGGCATTTGCAGAATGAAGGAGTGTTGGGCCAGCGACATTTGGATCAGGCGAGGTCTGGCCGGCGTTATTTGGATCAGGTGACACATGGGCAGACTAGCTTGGGCCTGGGCCAGCGTGTTTCTGGCAATTTTTTTATAAAAGCCTGACGTCTGTTTCTACTTCTAAAGTAGTTGATTTACATGTTGCACTTGGGCATGTACCGTTTAAAAAACTCGTTTCCATGCATTTAATAAAGGCTTGAAATTCCGAATGATTTTGTTTGTGATGTCTGCTACAAAAGTAGAGCTCAACGGTTGCCTTTTACTAGTTCGTTCATCAAAACTAAAAAGGCGTTTGAGATGATTCATGTTGATATTTGGGGGCCATTCAAGGAGGATACTTATAATGGTTATAAGTACTTCGTTTGTTTTGTTGATGATCTCGGGACTGGGTTCACCTCATAAAACAGAAAAGTGCAGGATGGGACGTTCTTGTACATTTCATTCAGATGATTGAGCGACAGTTTGAGACGCACATTAAAGTCGTTCGTACTGATAATGCCAAAGAACTCGGTAGTTCTCATGATGGTCAGCAGTTTTTTTCCAAAGCAGATATAATTCATCAGACTACTTGTGCTTATACGCCGCAACAAAACGCAGTGGTAGAACGCAAGCACAAGTATTTACTTGAGACAACACGAGCGTTATATTTTCAGTCTAACGTCCCTATTCTTTATTGGGGTGAATGTATCCTTCATGCGACATATTTGATTAACCGACTTCCCACCAAGGCTTTGTAGGGTAGAACACCGTTTGAGACTTTGTATGGTCATTCTATGGCATATGCTGATATTCAACCATTCGGGTGCCTGTGCTATAAGACCATTGTGAACGGGCTTGGAGGGAATTTTAGTCCACGGGGCGAATCGTGTGTTTATCTTGGTGAAGATCCTAGGAGAAAAGGGCATAAAGTTTTGTGTCTTCGTACCCGTACGGTGGACGTTTGCAGAGATGTCAAATTTCACAGACATGTTTTCCCGTTTACAGCGACCTCAGAGAGTAGTGCTGTTGACTTGTCTACGTCTCCAGTTCACGTGCATTCACCATCAGTTGATGTCCCTCCTGTCATGTTTGATGAAGATACGCGAGCGGCGCCATCACAATCCGAATCGGTCGTTGAGCCTCCCTTGGTCGAGCATGATGCACCTATCCGACGCTCTAGCAGAGAAAGTCACAGACCACGTTACCTTGACGACTACGTTTGTACTACTACGTTTCAGGAGGTGCTAGATGAGCGGGTCTATAAGGGTGACCATGCACGTGACGGTTTGCTTGTTGGTTGTGATAGTCTTACTAATCTCACGCCCACCCGTGTTTGTACAGCCTTTTTGACCTGTGATACGGCTGTTCCCATGGCTGATATGACTGAGCCCACAAGCTATCACGAGGCTGCTCGGCATGAGCATTGGAATAAAGCCATGAGTGAGGAGTTGCAAGCCCTTAAACAGAATGACACGTGGGATGTTGTTACTTTACCAAAGGGTAAGAAGGTTATTGGTTGCAAGTGGGTGTACAAAGTTAAGCTCAAGTCGGATGGTACGTTGGAAAGGTATAAAGCGAGGTTAGTGGCGAAAGGCTTTACTCAGCGCCACGGACTGGATTACAATGAGACCTTTTCACCGGTTGTTAAATTGACTACAATTCGTGCCCTCATTGTTGTCGCTCTTAACAAAGGATGGATCATAAACCAGCTTGATGTGAATAATGCGTTTCTCCACGGTGATCTTGATGAGGATGTATATGCGAATACCACACGGTCTTGATGTGGATGGGCGAAATAAAGCCTGTTTGCTCAAAAAATCTTTGTATGGTCTCAAGCAAGCCTCTCGCTAGTGGTTTTCCAAATTAGCCACCTTCTTGCGCCATCTCTGTTTTTCACAGTCGAAGAATGATTCTTTGTTTTATCGAGATTCTGACAATGGTCGGCTTTTCTTGGCTGTTTATGGACGATATATTGGTGGTAGGTGGCAACCAAGGTGAGATCGATGATATTAAGAAAGCTTTGGATGTGAATTTCCGCATTAAAGACTTGGGTACCCTGCATTATTTCTTAGGGATCGAGTTCGTTCGCACGGAACATGGGTATATTTTGTCTCAACGGAAATTTTGCACCGATCTCCTGACAGAATATGAGTGTGGCTCTCGCAAGGCTACACAAGGTCCTATGGTCGTTGGTAAACATATGTTAGCAGACGACGGTTCATTTTTGCATGACCCTACTGTTTATCGACGTTGTTGGCAAACTCAACTATTTGTCCAACACAAGACCTGATATCAGTTTCACAGTTCAGTATCTGAGTCAGTTCATGCAGAATCCTCTGAGACACACATGGAAGCGGCTCTACATGCTTTGTGCTATGTCAAAGGAACGATGAATTATGGTATTGTCCAAGCGGGTCCTTCTTCTTTGGATTTATTGGTATACTGTGATTCCGATTGGGCAGCTTGCCCTAATACCAGACGGTCAGTTTCTGGATATTACATCTTTTAGGAGACAGTCCTATCTCTTGGAAGACTAAGAAGCAAGCTTCTGTATCCCTTTCTAGTGCAGAGGCAGAATATCGGTCTTTACGTGTTACAGCAGAGTTGACCTGGTTGACACGCCTTCTGAGTGAACTCGGTGTGGAACACATCGCACCTATACCCGTCAAGTGTGATAATCAGTCTGCTATTTATATAGCAAGAAACCCTGTGTTTCATGAGAGAACGAAGCACATTGAGATCGATTGTCACTTTGTACGGGAAAAGGTTCAACAAGGTCTTGTTGATGTCGTCTATACTCATACTTCTTCACAGTTAGCGGATATGATGACTAAGGCGCTACGGGCACACGGTACAAGGAGCAGATCCGACGTATGGGCATGCATGAGAGTATCCCTCCAAGCCTTGGTAATTTTGCTTACCTGCGGCTTGCGGGGGGGTATTGGGATAATAACGTGTTTAATAATAAATACAAGGATTTAGTAGATAGCAAATCTTAACAAACCTTGTATAATCTTTTATTTATTTATCTTTAAATGTTTTACAATTAGTTAGCTAGAATACAGGAGTTAGTTTCCTATATATGTATATCTCTAGTAGCGATTGTATTTTGCCGATTACATCAATGAAACAATAAAGCTTACAATTTTACATCTCTGTTTACAAACACAAATTACTCTAACAACTACATTTACTACACAATTCACAGTGAAAATCTGTACATTGAATTAGGGGGTGTTTGTTCGCTGCTTTCAAACATAGTATTTGTTGCGTTTGTAAAGATGTCATTGTGGTTAACAAATCTTAACTAGACATGTGTACTATTATTGGATATGGAGCAATTGGATTTTGACATGTGTCAGTTACTTTTAGTACATGTCACAAATCGTGAGAAACGAATGGGACCTTAGAAAAACTGTACTACCAACAATTATATAAAAAGCAATTATGGTGTATCTTAGCACAACCGCAATCGTTGCTCTCTAGATTCTAAACCGCCCGTTATCTTCATGATACCTCTATTATGCATGCTCAACCTATGTCTACTTCTAGCTCGATTTGGAAAGCACTTTTAAGTGTTCGGGATCTGAGTTCCTTCGGTGGTCATAAGCAAATCAGCAATGGATGCATAACATACATTCATGATCGTTGGCTCCTGACTAAAGAAGGTGGCAGACCATATCTTTGGTCCCTTCCTTTTTCTTTGCGTGACCGCCCGGTATCAGCCTTGATGTTTTCTCCCTCTGTATGGAATATTCAACTTCTACAAACCTATGTTCACCCAGATGATGTCCAACATATTTTGAACCTCCTGCTGTCGGGCAACTCTGTAGAGCCCGACTCATGGTTATGGAGCTTGACCTCATCTCGTAATTACTCTGTCAAGTCTGCCTATCATAGTGATGTCGCTCTTTCAACTTCTTCACACGCTAGTACATCTACTCCGGCTGCCTCTCTTTAGGGCCTTGCTGGTAAGCGCTTATGGAAGACTGATTTACCTCCTCGTGTTCGTCTCTTTGGCTGGAAACTAATACATGGCGCCATTCCATGTTTAGACATATTAGCTACCAGACTGCATCAGCCCCTCATGACATCTTGCACTGCTTGTGGAGCCTGTGACAACTTGCCACATCTGTTTTTTCATTGCCCTTCTATCGCGCAGTATTGGGACAGGCTTGGAGTGCCACATCCACCATCGTTACACAATAATGCTATTTATTGACTGGTATACGAAATCATGTACTCTTAACTCCCTCGCAGCATTGTTGGCCCTTACGTCCCTTCTGTGGCGGTTATGGTACGCCCACTACCAATTGACACATCACAGAGTCACCACTTTTGAAGCAGGTTGGTTTCACGCTGATAGTTTTCTTCACCATAGCATGTACACTGCACAACCACCCTATGCTTCCGGGTTGCTTTTGCACCGCTATACTAACTCTCAGTGGGCTGATATTTTGGTTGATGCTAGACTTGATCGATATGGTCGGTTTGGACCCGGTTTTGTTATTATGGACAAAAGAGTAGTCACATGGACGGGTGTCAGTGCAGGTATAGGAAGTTTTGAACCATCACACGTGGAGGCCATGGCCCTGGCCTTTGGAATTGGTGCAGCCAAACGCTACCGCCTCACTTTTGTCCGCATACTATCTGACTGTAAAAGCATTGTTGATTACATCTCGGAAAGCAATGCATCTCTAGATCAACACTCGGACACTAGCTAATCACATGCTTTCTCACTTAGCGCCTATCACCAACGTTGCATGGTTTCATGTTGAACGTGCACGTAACGTTATTGCTCACAACCTAGCGTATCATGCTAGAAAATCACAACTCTCTTTGAGTTGTTGGAAGTCTAGTGACTTCCCTGACTTTGTACCCACTCTTTGTTCTTAATTATCAATACATGTTCCTTGTTTTAAAAAAAACAATTATATAGAAAGTATAATATTTAATGTACAGTTTTTATATATATGTCGTAGTTAATGACTACAGACAAATATAGTAAGGTTTTTAAAAAGACACTGTATTATTGTATTGAAATTTTGTGTCAATTTCTTAATTTATTTTATGCAGTTATGTATTTGACTGTATAATGTTCTTAAGTTGATTAATATAGTTATGGGATTGTATTTGTTATATAGTCTTGTATCATCATATGGTTAACTAAGCTATGCAACTATATTATATTCTAGCATTTTGGTGAAAACTTATTTAAGTTATCTCATTAAATTGTTTACTACTATTTTTGTATTAAAAAATGAGTGTTAGAACATTTATTAAATTTTTGTAACCCAAATTATGGAAAAATAAATCTAACTCGTAGTATCTTTAAAAGTCATGTCTAATAAAATGAAAGATAATTTTAAACTAAAAATAATTGACAAAGCTTGTAACAAAAATGTTAAAAACCAACTTTGGTTGGTGTGGTTGGTCGAAGGGCAAGACCTAAGACTCTAACAATATGTAGAGGTCTTGGGCTCGATTCTTCCTGCTATTTTTTGATCAAAAAATGCTAGAACTTGTTTATTTTTTAAATTAAAAGACATATTTTTATCAAAAAAAAATTAGATGTTTAAAAGTTTGTTTTTTCCCTTTCTCTCTGTTTCTCCTTCAATGTCTCGTTCGGCTACAACATTTCTTACGCATTTAGGGTTGGCCTTTTTTAGCATAATGCTCTTTTGTGGGCCTTTTTGTTTTATACGCTCAAATGAGAGCATAATGCGCTAGGGTTTTCCTTTAACTGTGTTTCTTCATGTCCTTTCTTTCTCGCACCTTCTTCTCCGCTGATATCTTCTCTCTCACGCAGTAACTGTGTTTCTCACCTACCAAGTTAATGGATGTCTGTATTGCCTACTCTTGTCGGGGACGATGAGAAAAGACTGTAACTGCTCGGGTGTATTATCGTCTTGAGTGCATTTGTCTAGTTTAAAATCTTCATCTAATAAGTGAAGGTTTGTTCTCCTTCTCCTTATGATTTCTTCCTTTTTTTTCTCTGTTCTTCGACTTCTCTTATTCAGCTTCATCACAAAAGTTCATTTGTTTTGTTCTCCGTGGAAATGAGTTGAGTTAGCTTCTTCCTCCGAATCTTCTCTCTTCTTTGTTTCACCAAATTGGGTTGAGTTCTCTTGCATGTTAATGGTTCATGCTATTCTTCACCTCTCTCTCCTTTTGAATAATCGATGTGGGTTGTCAGGGAGTATTTTCGTCCATGACTCCATGCATTCGAGCCTTCCTCTCCCTTTTCTTTTAACAGTTTACCCTTCTTTCGGGTGAGACTAGTAAGTTACCGGGATATATTTCTCACATTTGCTTTTGGTTGTACTATAATCTAGCTTCACCCTTGTCGAGACTTTGCACGTCTGACTAATTTGATACATCTTTGTTGCAATTGACTCTTCTTTCGCTCGCTTCATTTTGGTTTTACTCATTGTTGGTTCTTGATGCTCCATCAATGGAGCTTGTTATCCCGTCTATGGAAACTCGTAAAGGTAAACCTTTTTGGATCGATTAATTGTGGCCTGATAGCTGATTCATGCAAAACTTGATGTGTTTGCCCTTATTGTAAGAAGATTGCAAATCCATTGAACATGGTGAATATGCTTGACTAGATTGCAGATGTTGTCACGATATTGGACATTAGTTCAAATAAAACTTTTGATGTAGTGACTTTTGTTGTTGTTGGAAAAATTACAAACATGAGTAATTAAACCTAGCTAAACGGGCAAGTGCACCCAATTCGTTGCAATATAACAAGTGTCATATCCACAAGGAAATTGGTTTCTAAATCCCAAGCTTAGATACTTTAGTAAAAATGCAAATAAAAACAATAAAACAGGGGTTTAGCCGGAGGCAAGCTTAGTTGTTTGTAAGCGGAAAAGTAATCAAACAATAAATTTTTTGTTTGATGGAATGAGTGAAAAAGTACCCTAGGATAGTGGGGAATCACCTAAATCACACAAAGAATCTTATAACCGTAACTCATTATCTCATTGTCTATTAGAGTTCAATTCATGAATCCCCAAATCATGGGAAACCCAATTCTTACCTAATTAGTCAAACCCCTTAATTAAAGGAGATTTAAGTCACTAAGTAG
Organism: Limonium bicolor; assembly: GCA_023374045.1. Taxonomy (NCBI): domain Eukaryota; kingdom Viridiplantae; phylum Streptophyta; class Magnoliopsida; order Caryophyllales; family Plumbaginaceae; genus Limonium; species Limonium bicolor. Next base: position 436,707,909 of record CM041777.1, read on the forward strand.
CATTAAGCAAAAACTCTTAAATAATAGCCCTAAGATTTTACCCCGAAAATCAAGAGAGCAAAATTTAGGGTTTATCCCCCTTTTGGTCTAGTTCCAAACTCAAACTCAAATGTTGAATGAAACCACCATAAATGCCATAGTTTATCAAATTATAGCATGAATTGATATTGAAGGAGATAAAAACAAGAGCATTCAGTGAGTTAGGTCACAAGCATTCAATGTGCAATATTAGGGTCAAACCCCATCTTAGGATACAAAATGGGACTACTCAACCATTGGAAAGTAAAAGAGAAGAGAAAAGAGGGATTTAGCCATTGGAGGAGCTTTGGAGCTTCAATGGAGGTAGATTTCTTCTCTTTCTTCTTCCTCCTCTTCTTCTCTTCTTTTCTCCTTCTTGGTCGCCTCTCCCTCCTCTCTTTCTGGCTGGAGTCATGTGGAATAAGTGATAAGGATAGATGCCCCCAAATCCAGCTTTTTAAAACATAAAACTGGGCAATTTTTCCGTCCGACCGACCTTGCCAAGGTCTGTCTCATGGGTCGGTCGGACTCTCTGGTGAGAAAAGCAATTTCGGACGTGTTTTTAAGCTCGACCGACCTTACCAAGGTTGGTCCTAAGGTCGGTCGATTCCAGTAGCTTTCGACCCCTGAAATTTGCAATTCCGGCCTCCGTAACTTCCGACCGACCTTGTCAAGGTCGGTCGGGACTAGTAGTGATTTTCTTCAACTTGTGCGGGGCCTAGAATCTTCGTTGTGGCTCGTAATTGCTCCCCGTTTGCGGTGTTGGAAAGCTTGAAAGATGGGGGATCTGTTGATGCACTCCAGTAGCTCTAAAAGAACCCAAAAGTATGCTCAAAATGAGCTTTTACCTATCAATAGATCAAACTATATAAGTTCACTATTAATCACAAAACACTCTATTAAGTGGTGAAATAGGTTATGCACCAAGTAAAATGAAGGTGAATAAAGACCTTAAAATAGCGCTATTTCACCACTTATCAACTCCCCCACACTTATCTATTTGCTTGTCCTCAAGCAAAATTAGCTAGGAACCCACAACAAGAAGGAACATTTTAAAGCAAGCAAGTGTCAGATGAATTCTTGAATTCAAGTGAGCAAAATTTGTGAAAAACCTCAAGAGGAGTGCAACCAACATTCTCATGGTGATGTGGGTGTGCTTAGGGCAAATAAAAATATAGAGTTTCGGGGTATGATTTAGAGTGCTTCTAAGTTCTTACAGATTATGGAACTTGGAGAGCTTTTACCATGGCCAACTTCTCTCAAGAATGGGCATTGAGGAAAAACAAAAGAAAAAACAGAGATTTGCATTTGATTCACTTTTGCAACAAGAGATGAGAAGAAGATATTGTGGCATTTTGCCTTGCTTTAATGAACACTCAGCTCTTATTTGTTGGTTACCTATGGTGTCTCTCAAGTTCCTTTTTAAATTTTTCACTAGGAAGCACCCCATAGCAATCCCAAGATGAGAAGATAGAAAGAACCCCTAAGTAATAAAAGTTCACCAAGATAGGGATTTACTATTGCACCGCAAATAAATGCTCCTCAAAAGAGAACTTTTTGAAAAATTTGGTGGAAAATTCCAAGAATTCATGGAAAAACTTGCTTACTATAAATGTAACTTCTACACGGAAGCTATAGATATGTATGAGGAAATTGAGTAGTGCACCAAAAATAAAAGGTCGTCTCCCCCACACTTGAATGGGACAATGTCCTCATTGTTCAAAGTAAAACTCAAGGGGAAACAAATAGAAGACCTTTTCGAAGCACTAAGCATAGAGTAGAAAAAAGTGTAATGCATTGTGTAAATGTTAGAGAGTTAGAGAACTAGTACTCCCCTGATAAAGATGAGTTGTTGGCAGGGTTCCCCCACACTTGCTAGTGTCCGGGGTCGTTGAAGCACTAGCTCCGACGGTAAGAGTCGGAATCCGTTGGAAAAATTCATAAGAGTTCCTCTGGAATTTGTCCTAACTCATCCTTGAGGAGTTCTTGTGTTCGAAGTGTATAGATCTACACTGCATAGCCAAAAAGAAACTAGGCGCAAAAGTGATTCCGAAGAATACTAAAAAAAGGCCATAGTTAGATATCAAAAGGGGACTCATACATGAGTCCCAAACCAAAATATTTGAAAGTGCAGTAAGTAAGTACCGGAGTTAAAGATAAAGTATTACAAACGAAGGTGATAAATTTAAATGACAGAAATGTAAATGAGTGTCAAAGATAAATAAAAGTATAGATAAACTATGAAACAAAAAGGAAAAACAAAAAGAAATTAAAGAGAGATAGCATAAGTGATTGGACAGAGAATTAACATTTAAGAGCAAAAGAAACGGTGCATTTCTAGGAAATTTTCGGCATAGTCTCCCCTGTTTTTCTTCTCTTCCCCGGTTCTAAGAACCTCCACAAAATCACCCAATAAGGTCACCAACAGGAAAAGGGGGGACTTAAATGAAACGCATCATTTCCATCTCTGTTTTTTTTTTCAAAAATATTGACCCAACCGACCCTACCAAGGTCGGTCCCAGGGTCGGTCCAAGTCAGTAGCTAAAAGTTCTGGATTTTTTTTACCCGACCGACCTTGCCAAGATCGGTCGCAAGGTCGGTCGAAGTCAGAATGTAGCGGGTTTGAAAATTTTGACTTCACCGACCCTCCCAAGGTTGGTCCCAGGGTCGGTCAAAGTTAGTAGCTTATGGTTTTGCAAAAAATTGGATCGACCGACCCTACCAAGGTCGGTCCTAGGGTCGGTCCAGACCAGAATCTCCCCAAAATTTTTGTTTTCTTGCCAAAAACACTTATCATCATTCACAAGCAGATCCAACACACAAGAATAACCAGAAACACACGATAATGAAAGCATGAAACAAGCAACTAATTAACATAACTGAAATAAGAAAATAATGCAAGGTAAAGAGGGAAATAGTCCGGGTTGCCTCCCAGAAAAGCCGCCCGTCTTTTTAAGGTCTTTGGCTAGACCATAGTAAGGGTTAGAAGGAACTTGGACGGTGGTTGTGAGGAGGAGATCCGAAACACGAATTGAATCCCCACTTGGATGCACGTTTACCTTTTTCTTTCCAGGTCCTCTTTTTCTCTTCATCAAGAGTTAATGGTGGTGCATCTTTGATGGTCATCCCTTCGGGCAGAGTGATGAAGAGAAGTGAAGGAGATGAATAAGTCTGAGCTTCCTTCTCCACAACCTTGACTATAGCCACTTTGCTGTTTGGAGATCTCCCTGCCGTGAAGACCAATCTCTCATCATAGGCTTGTAATGTGATGGTCTTCTTAGCAACTACGATCTGAGCATCGGGGTGGCGAGGAAGGGTCGACCAAGGATGAGTGGAGTGGTAGAGTTTTCGTCGATGTCCAAAATGACAAAATTGCATGGGAAGTATAGATGATCCACCTTGATGATCACGTCCTCAACCACTCCATTTGGGTAGACCGTTGACCCATCGGCCAGTTGAAGGACCATCTTGTTCTTCTTCAATTCACCAATCCCTAGCCTCTTGAAGGTGGAGAGAGGCATAAAATTGATGGAAGCACCTAGATCACAAAGAGAATGTTGAAAGAAGGTACTACCAATCATGACTGGGATGGTGAAGCTGCATGGATCGCTGCATTTTGACGGTAATGGTTGTTTGAGAATAGCAGAGCAAGCCTCATTAAGTTGGATGGTGCCGTCTTCAGTCAACTTTGTTTTGTTGGAGATGAGGTGCTTAAGAAATTTAGCATAGTTTGGCATCTTGGCAATGAGGTCTACAAAAGGAATGTTGACATTTAATTGCTTCAGCATCGCTAGAAACTTCCCATACTCTGCATGAAATTTCTGTTTCTTGACTCAGTTGGGAAAGAGTAAAGGGGGTTCATACGGAGAAGGTTTTGGAGTGGATTGGGTTGTAGGAGTGCTTTGAGAATCTTTCTCTAATGAGAATTCAGTCCCTTCTCCATCATCCTCCTTGAATTTACCTGAGTCTTACGGGGTTTGGGGCTCTTTTGTCTGTTTGTCACTCCTCAAGGTGATAGCTTTCACCCCTTCCTCATTATCATCCAACTTGGCTTTTTCCTTTTCATAATTATAAAGAAGCCTCTCCAGGTCTCCTTTCATAGTGAAGATCGTGCTCACAAATTCTTGAAGAAGCTTCAAGTTGGGCTATCTTTCTTTCCGACGCTTCAATAGACATAGCCCATTCTTTGGTGAAGAGGGTGAATTTTAGGGGCCTCAATCACATTCACCTCCCCAACATCTTCTTCAACACTTTCTCTCACAAAGATAGCCTTGAGTTGCTCTTTCGGGTTGGGCATTGGTTGACTAGGAAAGGTGCCAGGAGGCCTTTGGGCAAGCTGCTGAGAATTCGCTCAATGTCCCTCAACTCTCTTATTGGTGGCCTTTTGACTAGTCTTGAACGAGTCAAAATCTACTGCCTTAGTTTGCACAACCGAGACAAGATTCTTCATCATGTCTCTCAACTCCGTGTTTGGATCTATAGGGGGAGAAGGGGGTTGTTGTTGTTGAAAGCCCGGAGGTGGCCCTTGTGACCGGTACCCCAAAGAATGGTTGGAAGCATTGCTTGATCCCCCTTGGGTTTGGTCATTGGTCCTCCATGAGAAGTTTGGATGGTTCCTCCAAGGGGCATTTTGTTGATTGTAGTATCCGGGGTGGTTGCCTACAAAGTTTACATCCTCATGTGGATCGGTGTAAGCTTTGCCTTTGCAAAAATGGGTCTCGTGAGGACCCGCACAAATTGCACATCCCTCTTGGATTGAAGTAGATGCGGATGGAGATGATGATGAAGAAGAAGCTATGGACTTTATTGTTTCCTTTTGAGCTATGGTTAGCTTCTCCACCATTTTTGTGAGTGAAGATAATTGAGCAGAAAGATGGTCGGTGGGCTCAACGTGAAGGAGACACGCTGCTCTTGGTGCTCTTCCCTTTGGTTTAGACCACTGCCTTTTGTTTCTTGTCATCACCTCTAGGAGTTCCATTCCCTCTTGAGGTGACTTAGTCATGAAGCTTCCTCCAGCTGAGGAGTTCATAAGTAGTCTATTCGAGTCGTCGAGACCGTTGAAAAATGATAGACATAGTGATTGGTCATCCAAGCCGTGGTGGGAACAATTCATCAACATGTCCTTGAATCTATCCCATGCATCGTATAGCGTCTCTCCCGGCTCTTGGCAAAAGGTATTAATCTCTCCAATTAATTGCCTCGTTCTACTTGTGGGGTAATACTTGGCAAGAAAATTTTAAGCCATTTGTGCCCAAGTATGGATTGATTTTGACGGTAAGCTCCTATACCATTTTGATGCAGCGTCGGACAGTGAGTGAAGGAAGAGCTGCAGGCGTATCCTCTCATTAACTCTTCCAACTTTACCAAATGAGTTGCAAAAGTCGAGGAAAAGACTTAGGTGGTTGGGAGCTTCATCGGGATTTGCTCCGCTGAATTTTCCTAAGTCCCCGACAGCAGTGATGTAGTGGGGCTTGAATACCCATTGTCCGGCTTCTTGAGGCATCAACTCCGGTAGGACTATGGCCGAAGGTCTCCCTTCGGTATCTGGCTGGTTGTAGTCTTTGAGAGCCATTTGTTGTGGGTTCCCGTTATCTTCTATTCCCGGGTCTTGATCAGCCATGGTTGGAATTTTTAAACTCTGGATGGCTCGCAACAAAGAATGCTTGAGCTCGGGTCTTGGACTAATAAGTGGAGATTCCTTGGCTCGGGTGTTTGGCATACACCGAGAAAACAGAAGATACCTAAACCACACAAACACCAAATGCTCTTAAGTAGTAGGAAAGGTAAGAATATAGACAAACAACTAAACACTTAAATATCAAAAATAAGATAAACAAGATAAAAGTACTAAATGCACAAAAACTAAAATACCGAACCTAGGGAAATTGAATAATCAATTTCCCCGGCAGTGGCGCCATAAACTTGTTGGAAAAATTACAAACATGAGTAATTAAACCTAGCTAAACGGGCAAGTGCACCCAATTCGTTGCAATATAACAAGTGTCGTATCCACAAGGAAATTGGTTTCTAAATCTCAAGCTTCGATACTTTAGTAAAAATGCAAATAAAAATAATAAACGGGGGTTTAGCCGGAGGCAAGCTTAGTTGTTTGTAAGCGGAAAAGCAATCAAACAGTAAATTTTTTGTTTGATGGAATGAGTGGAAAAGTACCCTAGGATAGTGGGGAATCACATAAATCACACAAAGAATCTTATAATCATAACTCATTATCTCATTGTCTATTAGAGTTCAATTCATGAATCCTCAAATCATGGGAAACCCAATTCTTACCTAATTAGTCAAACCCCTTAATTAAAGAAGGTTTAAGTCACTAAGTAGCATTAAGCAAAACTCTTAAATATAGCCCTAAGATTTTACCCCCAAAATCAAGAGAGCAAAAGTTAGGGTTTATCCCCCTTTTGGTCTAGTTCCAAACTCAAACTCAAATGTTGAATGAAACCGCCATAAATGCCATAGTTTATCAAATTAAAGCATTAATTGATATTGAAGGAGAAAAAAACAAGATCATTCAATGAGTTAGGTCACAAGCATTCAATGTGTAATATTAGGGTCAAACCCCATTCTAGGATACAAAATGGGACTACTAAACCATTAGAAAGGAAAAGAGAAGAGAAAAGAGGGATTTAGCCATTAGAGGAGCTTTGGAGCTTCAATGGAGGTAGATTTCTTCACTTTCTTCTTCCTCCTCTTCTTCTCTTCTTTTCTCCTCTTCTTTTCTCCTTCTTGGTCGCCTCTCTCTCCTCTCTTTCTGGCTGAAGTCGTGTGGAATAAGTGATAAGGGTAGATGCCCCCAAATCCAGCTTTTTAAAACACAAATCTGGTGGGTCGGTCGGACTCTCTGGTGAGAAAAGTAATTTCGGACGCGTTTTTAAGCTCGACCGACCTTACCAAGGTCGGTCCTAAGGTCGGTCGATCCCATGTAGCTTTCGGCCCCTGAAATTTGCAATTCCGGCCTCCGGAACTTCCGACCGACCTTGTCAAGGTCGGTCCTAAGGTCGGTCGGGACCAGTCGGTCGGGACCAATCGGTCCTAAGGTCGGTCGGGACAAGTAGTGATTTTCTCCAACTTGTGCGGGGCCTAGAATCTTCGTTGTGGCTCGGAATCGCTCCCCGTTTGCGGTGTTGGAAAGCTTGAAAGATGGGGGATGTTGATGCACTCCACTAGCTCTAAAAGAACCCAAAAGTATGCTCAAAATGAGCTTTTACCTATCAATAGATCAAACTATATAAGTTCACGATTAATCACAAAACACTCTATTAAGTGGTGAAATAGGTTATGCACCAAGTAAAATGAAGGTGAATAAAGACCTTAAAATAGTGTTATTTCACCACTTATCAGTTGTACTATAGACCATAGATTTTTGGCCCGTGCTAATTAAGTTATGTTGTTTGGTACTATACAATTTTGATTATTTAATTTCTATTTCTTTAAATGGGTCACCAAAAGTGACTGATCGTACCAGACAAATTGTTAAACGCACTACACATAACTAAATTTGGACATTTTGGTAAAAAACACAACAAAAAATGATGCACTATCAAACAAACAGTTTTCAGAATAACTAAAAAATGCTCACCAAAATAGCCACAAAAAATTCCTGTAAAACAACTACAACAAAAATACTAAAAATGTTCAGCCGAACACAGTCATGCATTACCACGATCGACGTCAAAGGAGGAGAATGAATCGACAGGGCTCAAGCAAGCCATGCAAGTAAGCAACTCCGTGTTCGTCTCATCAAACAGATTGTTAAATTCTTGAAGCTGAAGATCAGTAACGGCAAGAAACACCTCAATCTGATAGTGATGAAGATATGTGCAATGTTGAGCAAATCGCTTAGATCTTCCTTGAGGAATATATATAGCATTCATATCCATAACTTCAATCTTATGTTCAGAGCAAAAGTCAAGAACCTTGAAGAAAAATGTTTCCCATCCGCCATCTCTCATTTTCTGAAATTGAAGCATGATCATTTTGACAAGTGACATTGCATTTACAATATCTAGATCCCTTTTTTGTAAAGCAAGACTCAATTCACGTGTATACCCAAATATGGCTAGCATCAAGTGAGCCATGAAGACAAAGTCAAATGATTCAATTTTAAACAAGCAACCTTGAGCTTTCGCTTAATCTTCTGATGGAATACTTCCCATTTTGTAAAGAACATCAATTATATCCAGATATAAATAAAAACACTTAAAATTGATTTATGATGAGATCCCCAATGAAATACCCAAGAATGAGAAAAACCCTAAGTCTTGAAATGTTAGAATCCTTAAGAGTCAGGAGAGCACTAAAGCCCCGGAAGTGCCGGGAATGGTCTGGAAACCCTAGAAATATTTTAAGGATGGAAACTTAATTAGACATTATAATCTATGAGAATTGGTAGAAAACCCTAGAGACCTTAGAGAACCCAAAATATGCTTTAAGGTATTTTAGGTGATTTTCCTCCTTAGGGTGTATAGTTTGTAACTTGTAAATTATAGAAATGGTTATTTAGTAAGAGTTACACAAGCCTAACACTTTAGTACATAATTTACATTAACTTTAGGCAGTTATATGCAATTAAACTTTGGAATTATAAATAGGTATTATATGTACAAGTATAAGGCAATTTTGGTACCTTTAACATAAAGAAAAATTACCTTATGATCATGGATAGGGGTGGCGAAAATCAAGGGATTAAAATACTTCATTTTAGCCCTAAGTTACACTTTGGAGTCAAATTATTGAGTAACCAAACAAGGCCTTAGTTGGTGGGACCCACAAAATCCTTAAAAGTTACTTTTTCTCTCAAGAATTAACCAGCCCATTCTAGGACCTTCTTGGCCGGTTTTTGTGCCACATAACCCCCTTAGTTGTCTTAATATGATTGCCTTAGAAGCTAGACCAATTAGAAGTAGACAAATGGTGTAAAGTAATAATTAAGTTAAGTTAGAAAAGTAACTTTAAGAGATAAGAGGGAACCGACTTTGGCTGGGTATATAGCATCATTTTAACCCTCTAACACGTGGGTAATGAGAGCCAAAGGGTGAGAACACTTAATTAGCCAAAAGAGAGCAAAGGGAGAAGAGAAAATTTAAGGAAAGTAAAGGAAAGTGACCAAGGTGGTGGGTTCTACTGAAGGAGCTCGTGGTCCCTAGTTGCCAAGGTGTTAGTGAAGTAAAGTTAAGGGAAAATGGCTAGAGGAAACCAGGTAAATCCTATGTTCAACACTTGTTTGTTGTAAGTGCTGAATTTTGCTCAAAAAGGTGTTTTAAGGCCTTAGTGTTCAAACGGTTTGGAGTTTTTCCATAAATTTTGATAGTGATAACTAAGATCTTTTAAGACATTTTGGTGAAGGAATCAATGGAAAAGCATTTATAGAACTCCTTAAACAAGAAAAATGGCTAAAGATGATTTCAGGGTTTTTCTGGTATTTTCTTGGAAGAAGTTGTATGAAAGTTATTCTTGAGTGGGGAACGTGCCCTTGTGCTTAAAATGGTGAGTAAACATATTAAAGCTCTTCAAGTTCGTGGGTTAGCCTTTAGTGCAATATTGACAAGTTATAAGTGAAAAAGGGTGATTTAAGGCTTATTTGTGTCTACTGAGACTTTGTGTGTGAAAATGAGTGTATGAACCCATTATTTCGTGGTAAATACCCTAAGATAATATTGTTGAACTTATATGAAGGTGGGGTTCGAAGTCAACTTGGTTTGACTTAAGGTTTGTATTGTTTCAAGCATGAAATATAAGTATGTTAAGTATGAAATGAGCTTGTTTATTGCTCTTGTGGTGGTGATGAATGTACTGATGTTTTGGTGTGTATTTGATGTTTTAATCATTGTAAAGGTGACTAATTTACTTGGAAACTTGTGGTGATTATGGAACATGTGATCATGGATACTGGTGAGCCAATTTGGCCGATTACTGATTATTTTCCCACTACCAATGAATTGTGGGCTAAGCTTTATGATCTACTCTAGGAGTTCTCTACCCTAGGGGGTGTGCACACTTAAGGACATAAGGTGAGGTGGTATTTGTCCAAGGGGCCGAGAGTTTGGAACTCTTTGTCGAAAGACCGGTACCTGAGGATTGGTGGAACTATTTTGGTGGAAACTATTATGTATATAATCCATGACACAAGGTGGAACTAATGAAACTATGAATCTGGTGGAACAGTGGAATTATATCTTTGGTGGAATTACTGTGATTATGATTATCATTGTTCTTGTAACAGGTGAATGGCGAAAAGGTAAATTGGTGTTGTATGATGAGTAGTTGTGGTGATTCTGATGAATCAATTATGGTGGTTCTGGAAGAATATTGTGTGTATGAATTATTGTGTGTTCTTTTATATATCAAAGGTTTTATTCACTAAAATGAATTTTACAAGTTGAAGTGGGATTTACTCAGTTTCTCTGACTTTGGTTGCAACCCCTTTCTGTGTTGTATGTGGTTTCTGGTTGCAGAGTAATGACAAATGGATGGCACCTCTGGAGAGGGACGATTACAATACTGGTCACTTTCTAGCTACTTACTTAGTAAACTCACTAGAACTGAAAGAAGGAGTAGAAGTAGTTGTTGTAACTAAACCTCCGGTGAAAGCCCTTGAATATAAAAGCTGAGTAGGCAACCAAGGATGAGGGTTTGCCGTGGAGTATGTTAGGAAGTTCTTTAAACCTCCTCCACGTGATGTTTAATATGTTAACTCTAAAACTTTTGAGTTTGGCTTTTGGAAGGTGAAAGGTGTAAGATATTTTGGGAAGATAGAGTAAGTGTGTAAGATAGATGGAAAGGGTAATGTAGTAGTGGAGGAACTTTTGTAAAAGATGGTATGTCATCTTTGGAAGGACTTTATGTAATATATTGTAAATTATGACTTCCTTAAGTTACTTAATCTTGTAAGTGTGTGATCAAGAGTAGCCTTAGCATCCACTTTAGGTGTGGATGTGGCGGTAACACCCTGAGATGAGTAGTCTTCCGCTGTGACATAGTGTAATCTAGGCAATTAAAATGGTGGAAATTGGGGGTGTTACAAGTTGGTATCAGAGCAGAGGTTAAAACTTAGGAACTGTTTTAAGATATAACAATCAAATTAGGATAACATAAAAAGTCTAAGCTTAAATTTGACAAGCCGGGTGAGGAAGGGGACTCTTGTGTATATAGTTGTATGGATGCTTGCTTGTTTGGATGATTGTTTGAATAACTGTTTGTTTGATATATGTGATTGATATTTATAGAATGGAGATCCCTCTGAGAGAGCTGACAGAGGGCAAATTGAAACCTTGAGGGAGTTGACCCTTAGTATGGGCAGAATCTTAGAAAAGCAGGAAGAAAGGGCGTGTTTCTCCTGAAACCTAGCACTTATTCTGGTGAGGAAGATCCTGTAATCCTAGAAGACTGGTTGAGGGAGTTTGACAAAGTGTTTGATATAGTTGATTGCCCTGGAGATAGAAGAGTTAGTGGAGCTGTTTATATCTTAGGAGTGAAGCTGATCTCTGGTGGACTTCAGAAAAAGAAAGACTGCAGGGGAACCCAATTTCGGATGGGAAGCCCTTAAGAGTGCTATGAGGAAACGATTTTATCCAGAGCATGTTAGACTGCAGAAATATCATGAATTCTCAGAGCTGAAGCAACTGTCTGATGATGTGAAGACTTACCATTCTAGATTTGTGGAGTTAGCAAGGTTTGCAGCTAATATGGTGCCTGAAGATGCTAAGGTCCAACGCTTCATCGGGGGACTGAATTGGAGTCTACAGGAGGCGCTAAGTGTGATACCAGTGACTACCTTGCAGGAAGCTTATAGTAAAGCAGCTAACTTATACCGGGTGCAGCAAAGAAGGAGAGAGGTGCAGACTAAGCAGAAAAGGAGGTTTGAATCTGGAGCTGGTGAAGGGAATAAAGATAAGAAACCTAAGTTTGAAGGGGGGCAGCAAGGAGGTAAGATGTCATGGAATCGATCAAGTTACCCTGGGCAGAATTATTACAAAGTTAATCAAGGTCAGAAGTTAGGCATTTTTATTGCAAATTGTGTAACAAAGATCACCCGGGAACAGAATGTTCAGGGAAACCGGTGAAGTGTTTTATCTGTGGAGAGTTGGGGCATAGATCCTTTGAGTGTAGCAAGAAGAAATATGGTGGTGGCGGTGGTGGAAATATGAGTGGCAATCGAAACCAGTTTCAACCACAAGCTAATAACCAAGGTTACTCCAACAGAGCTTACAACAATAATCAAGGGGCAGTTCAAAGATCAAATTTCAATGATAAAGGAAGTAACCAAGGTAGGCCACAAGAAGAGTGGTGGAGAAAGTCAAGGTGGGAATTACAAAAATCAAGGGCGCATTAATGTCATCACTAAGAGTGAAGCTGATAAAGAGGGAAATGTCATAACAGGTATCGTTCCAGTTCTTAATTCAGAGGCTAAAGTTTTATTTGATTCTGGTGCGTCGTGCTCGTTTATTTCCTCTGCATTTCTAAGGAAAATAGGAGTTACACCTGTGACTGAAGTTGATATTATTGTGACTACACCAACGGGAAAGAAAGTTAAGTGCAGTAAAAAGATTGAGGGAGTGAAAATATGTTAGATGGTAATGAGTTTGGGGTAGATGCAGTGGAGTTTGAATTGAAAGATTTTGATTTAATACTGGGAATGGATTGGTTGAGTAAGAATAAAGGGCGTATCGATTGTGAAAGACGGAAGGTGAGTTTGGTGGGAAAAGGGGAAAAGAGTATCTTATGCAAGTAAGAGCAAGAATAATGAGGTAAGAGTGGTATCTGCATTAAAGCTGTGGAAAGATATCAAGAAGGGATACCCAGCATTTCTATGTTATGTGCATGAGGATGATGGTAGCACAACGATGAGGAGAAGGTGAAACCAACCTAGGGGATATACCAGTCGTGAGGGAATTCCCAGATGTGTTTCCAGAAGAGATTCCGGGTATGCCTCCAGATCGCGAAGTAGAATTTACCATTGATTTGGTACCTGGCACTGCACCGATTTCTAAACATCCTTATAGGTTAGCACCGAATGAGATGAAAGAGTTGAAGGAACAATTAGGAGAATTGTTGAGCAAAGGTTACATTCGACCTAGTGCATCACCATGGGGAGCTCCAGTGTTATTTGTTAGAAAGAAAGATGGGAGCATGCGTCTTTGTATTGATTATAGAGAATTGAATAGGGTCACTATTAAGAATAAGTACCCATTGCCCAGAATTGATGATTTATTTGATCAACTACAAGGTGCACAAGTATTTTCCAAGATAGACCTAAGATCAGGCTATCATCAGTTGAAAGTCGCAGAGAAAGATATACCCAAGACTGCTTTTCGTACGAGGTATGGGCATTATGAGTTCACTGTCATGCCATTTGGGCTGACTAATGCACCAGCGGTGTTTATGGATTTGATGAACAGAATTTTCAGTCCATTTTTGGATAAGTTTGTGGTAGTGTTTATTGATGATATACTGGTATACTCAAAGAGTAAGGAGGAGCATGAAGATCACTTGCGTCAAGTTCTACAAACCCTGAGAGAAAAAGAGTTGTATGCAAAGCTATCGAAGTGTGAATTTTGGCTGGAGAAGGTAGCATTCCTTGGACATGTGGTTAGCAAGGAAGGAATTTCGGTCGACCCTGCAAAGATTCAAGCAGTTAAGAGCTGGCCAAGACCGACCAATGTTAGAGAAGTTCGAAGTTTCTTAGGCCTGGCGGGTTACTACCGCAGGTTTGTAAAAGATTTTGCAAAAATAGCCAAGCCACTCACGAATTGATGAAGAAGGTAGTTAGTTTTAAATGGGATGAGAAATGTGAAGAAGCATTCCAAGTCTTAAAGGAGAAGTTAACCTCAGCACCTGTTCTTGTATTACCATGTGGGAATGAGGGGTATGAAGTTTATAGTGATGCATCTAAGTTTGGCTTGGGGTGTGTGTTGATGCAGCATGGCAAGTGATTGCCTATGCATCTAGGCAGTTGAAGGATTACGAAACCAGGTATCCTGCTCATGACTTGGAGCTAGCTGCTATAGTTTTTGCTTTGAAAATTTGGAGACACTATTTGTTTGGGACGTCTTGTAAGATTTACACTGACCATAAAAGTTTGAAGTATATTTTTACACAAAAAGAGTTGAATATGAGGCAAAGGCGTTGGTTGGAACTCATTAAGGATTATGATTTAGAGATTGGGTACCATGAAGGCAAAGCTAATGTGGTGGCTGATGCCTTAAGTCGAAAGAGGAGCCATGAAGAGCAAGTTAGTTGGATATTGCAGGATGAGTTGGTCAAGGATTTTCGCAGGTTAAATCTTGAGGTGGTGAAGCCTGGAGGTTGACAGCATTTATCCTGAGTATGACTGCAACTCTAGATTTTAAAGAAATTTTGGAGCAGCAGCAGCAAGATGACAGAATAAAGGAGATAAAAGAGAAGGTGAGGAAAGGTGAAGCAGCCGATTTTAAAATTTATGAGGATGGAAGTTTAAGATTTCGTGGGAGGTGGTGTGTGCCAAGTGGTTGTATGGAAATTAAGGAGAGGCTGATGAAGGAAGCTCACAATTCTGAGTTTTCTATGCATCCTGGTGGTGATAAGTTGTATAAAGACATGAAGTGTTTTTGGTGGCCTAACATGAAGAGGGAGGTGGCAGATCACGTGTCTAAGTGTTTAACCTGTCAGAAAGTCAAATTCGAACGTAAAAGAGCTGGAGGAGTGTTGCAACCCTTGGAAGTGCCTAGTTGGAAATGGGATTCAATATCTATGGATTTCATTGTAGGATTGCCAACTACAAAAGGGGGAATGAATCAGATATGGGTGATTGTAGATCGGTTAACTAAAACTGCTAGGTTTATACCGATGAAAAATACTTGGTCCATGGAGCAGATGGTAGATGCATATATCAAAAATGTTGTGAGATATCATGGAGTACCAACTGAGATTGTTTCTGATAGAGATCCCAGATTTGTTTCAAGGTTTTGGCAACAATTCCAGAAGAGCATGGGCACTAGGTTAAACCTGAGCACAGCATATCATCCTCAAACAGATGGGCAGACTGAGAGAACCATTCAAACATTAGAAGATATGCTGAGGGCATGTGCAATGGATTATCAAGGGTCATGGGTTGATAAACTTCATTTAATTGAATTCTCCTACAACAACAGTTACCATGCAAGTATTAAAATGGCACCGTATGAAGCATTGTATGGGAGAAAGTGTCGTACTCCATTGTGTTGGACAAGTTCGGGAGAGCCAGTGATGGTGGGGCCAGAATTAACTGAAGAGATGAGCCAGCAAGTCAGGGATATTCGACAGAAAATGAAGGCTGCACAAGATAGACAAAAATCATATGCTGACCTACATAGAAGGCCACTTGAATTTAATGTGGGAGACAAGGTATTTCTCAAAGTATCACCTACCAAAGGTGTGGTACGGTTTGGAAGGAAAGGTAAGCTTGCACCTAAGTTCATTGGGCCTTATGAGATTTTGGAAAAGGTGGGCAAGTTGGCTTATAGATTGGCATTACCCATGGCACTAGATAGGTGCATAATGTTTTTCATGTATCACAACTAAAAAGGTATATTCCGGATGAGTCTCATGTCTTGCAAGCAGAAGAGGTGGAGATGGAACCAAATTTAACTTATGAAGAGTATCCAATCCAAATTCTGGATCGTAAGAGTAGAGAAACCCGAGGAAAGATAGTAGACTTGGTCAAGGTATTGTGGACACACCATGGTGAGGAAGAAGCTACTTGGGAGCTAGAAAGCAAAATGAGGGAACAATACCCAGAATTATTTGGAGGTTAGTAACTAAGTTCAGGAGTAATATTATTTAAGGAGGGGAGGAAACATATATTCATGAGAAGTACGATTCAATGGTGGAGTGATATTATGAGATGATGGTGTGCTTTAATTATGTGCTGGTTAATGACTTGTTTGCGAAACCATGGCATGAGTGAATCTGTGCATTGTGTTAAAAATTTGGTTGGATTATACCTGATATGGTGTTATGGTTGTTGGTATTTTTGGTTGAACTACTATCTGATGTGGTAATGTGGTTTGATATAAACCTGTGGATGGTGGATACTTACTCATTGTGATAATTGGTGGAATTACATTGGAGTAAATGCAATGGTGTATATTGTTATGCTTTGGCATGTGATAAATTGGTGGTATTATATGGTTAAGTTTTGTAATAAGTCCAGCTTCGGGGACGAAGCTTTTATTTAAGGAGGGGAGAATGAAATACCCAAGAATGAGAAAAACCCTAAGTCCTGAAATGTTAGAATTCTTAAGAGTCAGGAGAGCACTGGAAGCCCCGAAAGTGTCGGGAATGGTTCTGGAAAGCCTTAGAAAGTATTTTAAGATGGAAACTTAAATATTAGAATCTGTGAGAATTGGTAGAAAACCCTAGAGAACCTTAGAGAACCCAAAAATATGCTTTAAGGTATTTTAGGTGATTTTCCTCCTTAGGGTGTATAGTTTGTAACTTGTAAATTATAGAAATGGTTATTTAGTAAGAGTTACACAAGCCTAACACTTTAGTACATAATTTACATTAACTTTAGGCAGTTATATGCAGTTAAACTTTGGAATTATAAATAGGTATTATATGTACAAGTATAAGGCAATTTTGGTACCTTTAACATAAAGAAAAATTACCTTATGATCATGGATAGGGGTGGCGAAAATCAAGGGATTAAAATACTTCATTTTAGCCCTAAGTTACACTTTGGAGTCAAATTATTGAGTAACCAAACAAGGCCTTAGTTGGTGGGACCCACAAAATCCTTAAAAGTTACTTTTTCTCTCAAGAATTAACCAGCCCATTCTAGGACCTTCTTGGCCGGTTTTTAAGTGCCACATAACCCCCTTAGTTGTCTTAATATGATTGCCTTAGAAGCTAGACCAATTAGAAGTAGACAAATGGTGTAAAGTAATAATTAAGTTAAGTTAGAAAAGTAACTTTAAGAGATAAGAGGGAACCGACTTTGGCTGGGTATATAGCATCATTTTAACCCTCTAACACGTGGGTAATGAGAGCCAAAGGGAGAACACTTAATTAGCCAAAAGAGAGCAAAGGAGAAGAGAAAATTTAAAGGAAAGTAAAGGAAAGTGAAGGAAAGTGACCAAGGTGGTGGGTTCTACTGAAGGAGCTCGTGGTCCCTAGTTGCCAAGGTGTTAGTGAAGTAAAGTTAAGGGAAAATGGCTAGAGGAAACCAGGTAAATCCTATGTTCAACACTTGTTTGTTGTAAGTGCTGAATTTTGCTCAAAAAGGTGTTTTAAGGCCTTAGTGTTCAAACGGTTTGGAGTTTTTCCATAAATTTTGATAGTGATAACTAAGATCTTTTAAGACGTTTTGGTGAAGGAATCAATGGAAAATATTTATAGAACTCCTTAAACAAGAAAAATGGCTAAAGATGATTTCAGGGTTTTTCTGGTAATTTCTTGGAAGAAGTTGTATGAAAGTTATTCTTGAGTGGGGAACGTACCCTTGTGCTTAAAATGGTGAGTAAACATATTAAAGCTCTCAAGTCGTGGGTTAGCCTTTAGTGCAATATTGACAAGTTATAAGTGAAAAAGGGTGATTTAAGGCTTATTTGTGTCTACTGAGACTTTGTGTGTGAAAATGAGTGTATGAACCCATTATTTCGTGGTAAATACCCTAAGATAATATATTGAACTTATATGAAGGTGGGGTTCGAAGTCAACTTGGTTTGACTTAAGGTTTGTATTGTTTCAAGCATGAAATATAAGTATGTTAAGTATGAAATGAGCTTGTTTATTGCTCTTGTGGTGGTGAACGAATGTACTGATGTTTTGGTGTGTATTTGATGTTTTATATCATTGTAAAGGTGACTAATTTACTTGGAAACTTGTGGTTGATTATGGAACATGTGATCATGGATACTGGTGAGCCAATTTGGCCGATTACTGATTATTTTCCCACTACCAATGAATTGTGGGCTAAGCTTTATGATCTACTCTAGGAGTTCTCTACCCTAGGGGGTGTGCACACTTAAGGACATAAGGTGAGGTGGTATTTGTCCAAGGGGCCGAGAGTTTGGAACTCTTTGTCGAAAGACCGGTACCTGAGGATTGGTGGAACTATTTTGGTGGAAACTATTATGTATATAATCCATGACACAAGGTGGAACTAATGAAACTATGAATCTGGTGGAACAGTGGAATTATATCTTTGGTGGAATTACTGTGATTATGATTATATCATTGTTCTTGTAACAGGTGAATGGCGAAAAGGTAAATTGTGGTTGTACTGATGAGTAGTTGTGGTGATTCTGATGAATCAATTATGGTGGTTCTGGAAGAATATTGTGTGTATGAATTTTGTGTGTTCTTTTATTAATCAAAGGTTTTATTCACTAAAATGAATTTTACAAGTTGAAGTGGGATTTACTCAGTTTCTCTGACTTTGGTTGCAACCCCTTTCTGTGTTGTATGTGATTTCTGGTTGCAGAGTAATGACAAATGGATGGCACCTCTGGAGAGGGACGATTACAATACTGGTCACTTTAGCTACTTACTTAGTAAACTCACTAGAACTGAAAGAAGGAGTAGAAGTAGTTGTTGTAACTAAACCTCCGGTGAAAGCCCTTGAATAAAAAAGCTGAGTAGGCAACCAAGGATGAGGGTTTGCCGGTGGAGTATGTTAGGAAGTTCTTTAAACCTCCTCCACGTGATGTTAATATGTTAACTCTAAGAACTTTTGAGTTTGGCTTTTGGAAGGTGAAAGTGTGTAAGATATTTTGGGGAAGATGAGTAAGTGTGTAAGATAGATGGAAAGGGTATGTAGTAGTGGAGGAACTTTTGTAAAAGATGGTGTACTTTGGAAGGACTTTATGTAATATATTGTAAATTATGACTTCCTTAAGTTACTTAATCTTGTAAGTGGTGTGATCAATGAGTAGCCTTAGCATCCACTTTAGGTGTGGATGTGGCGGTAACACCCCTGAGATAAGTAGTCTTCCGCTGTGACAGTTAAGTGTAATCTAAGTAATAAAAATGGTAGGAAATTGGGGGTGTTACACCCAACGAGTATCCCTAGGTCTACTCAAGCTAGCTCTTGATTCAAACCTGTCCCAGTTTCAAGAGTTCCGTCTTCTAAAGCCTTGGAAACTCTTTGAGTATACCTTCCTCTGAGCATTTCTTTTCTTTAAAAAGAAGCTTCAATCACATTCAGTAAAAGTGCAATGAATCAAAGAAAGTCAAACATTCAATACTCTTCTTGGCAACAACAACTAGTGTTAACTGAAGTTGATGAGCAAAGCAATGGATGTAATAAGCACTTGGACTTTCTTTCAAAATAAGAGCCTTAAGTCCATTGAACTCACCACTCATATTGCTAGCTTCATCATAACCTTGGCCATAAACTTTAGATAGACTCAAAGAATGCTCAATAAGCAAAGAACACACCGCTGCTTTAAGTGATAAGGCGGTGGTGTCACTAACATGCACAATTCCAAGAAAGTGCTCCACTACCTTAACCTTACCCTTACTATCTACATAGCGTAGGCAAATGGCCATCTGTTCCTTCTGAGATACATCATTAGATTCATCAGCCAATATCCTAAAACATTCATCACCAAGATCTTTCATGATAACCTTAATAGTTTCCTTGGCACATGCATTGATAATATCTTTCTGAATTTTTGGTGAAACCAATTGATGGTTTTTTGGGGCATTTTTCAAGACTATTTGCCCAACACTATCATCTATATCTACAAGCCATTTTAGAAGTTCAAGAAAGTTACCTCTGTTACTTGAATCTTCACTTTCATCATGACCATGAAAAGCTAACCCTTGCGCAAAAGGTACCTCAAACATTTCAATGAAGCTGTCAAGCGAGCTTTATATTCTGCCTTAGTCTGATCAGACTACTTCTCAAGTGCATGTATATATGATTGATCTGTTGGGTTTCTTAAGAGATTCATACTTTTCAAAAGCTAGATTGTGGGGACTTCTAATGCCATCCACATGCTTCATCAATTTCTCAACTTTTTTCCAATTTCTGAATCCTTCTTCACCAAATCCTCTTCGGTACCAAAACTAGTTGCAACATCATTCTTGAATGTAAAACAAACAAAGCAAAATGCAGCATCCTTTTCAACACTATACTCAAGCCAAAAATATTTATCATACCACATAACATTGAACTTGCGCAAGTGAGTACCGCACTTTGTTGCTGGAAGTTGATTAATCTTGGTTAACATGGGCCTCTAAGTATGTATGCTCGTCTTACAGTATTTTGCTCATTCACATGGTATGTTGTGATTGCTCTTCTGAGTCCTAGATCATGTGGAAACAAACTAACATCATACATGATTTCGTCACCTTGCAGTGACCTAAGAAGAGGCTCATTCAACTCCATGTTATCTTCACTTGCTCGCCTTTCAGGTAGAGGCTCGTTATGTATTTCTTGAATTTTGTTTGTTTTCTCTTGAGTTGACAGTTTTGTAATAGATGAAGAAGCTTCTTGAGATTTCATTTCCTTTTCAAACAATGATTGAAGTGTCCCAAGCTTCCTTGATGGTGTCTTAATTATTAATCTGAAAGTAAGTTTGACACATATGTAAAAGCACAAAATTTTACTTTATAAATATACCCTAAATTCGAAATTAATAACTAAATGCAACAACAACTACATATATAAAAAATCTCAATAAAACAATTTAATATTTATTATTAGCATTATAAAAATGACAATTAGTATGTAAGGTTAGAACTCACAAAATATACAAAATTAGATCGATTCATACATTAGTAATCACGACTTACTTCGTCCCTGTGTTCAGTTCACATCTTCAAGTAAAGATTTAATTTGAGTGATAAAACAAATTGTATATTTTGATAACACAAATCGCAAGTTCAATATGCTGCTGCAGACACTATTTAGTATAAACAAATTGATTCACCACAACATGAGCAATCATACTCTTCTATTGTATATAATATCATATATAATATATATGTAATGTGTAATGAATCGGTGAACAGATAGTGCTATTATAATGAAATAGTTGTCAATTAAAAAGTAGGTTAAACACCTTTATTGCAGTCTACAAATGGTGTGGTCCCTGGTCCGTGTGGAATGCTCTATGTGTGTGGCACTCCTGGTGTTCTTATTGTTGCAGATTACTAGACAACAATCTAAGCTGAGTGGGTGGGAATTAGATGAAGACAAAAACAGGGATGAAGTCGGCAGAGAAGTTAGGGAAAAGAGAAAGGGGAAAGGGTAAAGTGAAAAGTGACAATGAATAGAAAATATAGAGTTTAAAATTTTTGTTTCCCCGTTTCTTTAGAGGATTCGAACTCAGGTTGTTGGGTGTAAAATATTAGCACTCACCACTACACTATTTTAACATTATGTTTGTATAATTATATAAAAACTTTTGACTGATTTTGAAATTTTTTTCTTGCTCCCCTAAGTCCGTCACTGGCAATTCACGGTTCCACGCTACAAAACTTCATGGTACCACACATAATTTTAGTAGGATACAACATATGGGCATACTATAATAATGAATGGGATTTTGACATGCATGTATGGTTAATAAAAATGGATTTGATCTCAACAAGAGTTGTAGTATCTTACAAAATCATGTTTGTGATCGAAGCAACGTTGAAGTGTAAATATTAGTGTACTATAGTTGCATAAGGTGTGGAGTTACTGCACCTATTCTTCAAATGATTAGTAATGAGTAACCACATTCAACCTTAGGTTTGGAACAAAATAATATAAAAATAAAGGAGTGAGACGATAAAGCAAAGTGAACCCAAAAGGAGATACACAAGTGAATATTTTAGGAGGAAATTGATGTTCAAAACTTCTTTGCTAGAATTGCAACCCTCAAAATATGATAACCTCTTTCTTTATATAAGTTTTATTCCTTGGTAAAAGTAGAACTAACAATTTCAAGATAACACTTACATCTCTTATTGTAAGAGGTTAGCATATTTCATGGAACTATTTTTCTTTATGCTGATTATTTATTTTCTAACATATATATTATTATTGTATACCTTGTCACTTACAATGCTTTATCTATTTTATAATTCTTATTTCTGTTTAGTGCAGCTGATAAATGCGAAATATAGAGACTTGGAAGGGTTTAATTTGCCTATTATTCATAGTGGTTTGGCCAATATTTCTCACTTATCATGTGTTTTTCTTATGATTTGTGTGGAGATAATAATTGATGCATTTTATATGTCAAATGTAGGTAAAAGTCATGGAATTTCTTTCTTCACTCTGCAAGCTTTCCAACGCAACAAACGGTGAGCAAAACGGAGTCCAAACGAAGAATCTAGACTCAAAACAAGTTTCGCTCGTCAGGATACCGACATGTCCAGACTTATGTCCGGACTTTTATGTCTAGACATAGGTCGTAACTTCTTGAAAATGTGTCTAGACAAGCGTCTGGACATGTAAGTCCGGGCGTCGCGTACAAAATTTGAAAATATACATTTTTAAAAGATAAAAATACCTATTTTTGATATAAAAAGTTTCCTAGGGTTGGGGGAACATGACCTATTCACACTAGATGCGCCAAACGAGGCTTGCACCTCTCAATCTCACTACACCATCGCCACCTCTTCATCATCTTCAACCTCCAGCCGGCGAGTCTCCAAATCAGACAAGCACAACAAGAGCAAGAGTCTACTCTACCAGCTGATTTCTCTTCAATCTCTATTTGTTATTTCTTGTAACATGTTAGACTACAAAGGATTTACTCTGGGAGATGTTTATTGGTAGCTAGTTGATTCTACAATTACTTTTATTAATTTGATAAGAGATTTTATTTATGAATTGTTCAGATTAAAGTTTAAGTTATTCGTTGTAATAAATTTCATGGATTTGTTAATTAGCTTTTGAATCTTGTTATGATCCGATCAATGATTAACAAGATAGTTGTTAGCAGAAATATGTGTTACTATACTTCTACCTTGGCAGTGTACCTATCGTTTTGCGGGATAGTGAATTAAGTGAGGGTTGTCGATCTCAGGGACCTCATTCAATTAATTGACAATTTATTTACTAACTGAAAAACTAAACTAAGAAAACAGGAAACGTCACTTTTTCAAGTTTTACTTAATTTAATGAAAAGAATAACTTAACAAACAAATATAAATAATAAAACAATCAATATAAACTAAGAAAATAAATAAAGAATAAAACTCTAAATAAAAGGAAGCATCCCGAATTGTTCTGCAAACCTTCACTTTATTAATCTATTAATAAACGCTTCCCTAATTCTACAATAAACTCAGAAACTATAATTAATTCGTCAACGACTAAGTATAACAAATCCTAACCAGTTGCTAGAACTAGCAGCAGACTAATGCTCTGATCCGGGCACAATTAGTCGCATAAAGAACAATTTCTATTTGAGACCGATTAACATATAGGCGGGATCACGCTTCTAGTCGTTAATCGGGTTTAATTCCTATGTCTTGTTATCTATCTTAGCTCCCGCGTGTTGATTAGAAAACTACAGATAAAGCGCATGAAGAACAAGAATTAAACTACTGCATTATTGAATTAGTAAAGGGATTACAGAATAAATATAGAGATCTGGTTTGCTACCCCAATTCGGGGAGCTAAACTAACTAAGCTAACATAACTCTAAAAATAACAAAACCAACAAAGAAAGAACACATTGACAGATTAGATAAAAAGGGAAGAAGAAACTCTGTTAAGAAGATCTCTGCTCCGCCTTCCGTCTTCTCATGTCTTTGCATTAATCTTCTATCAGAAGGGTGGGGTGCTAACAATGGTGAACTTGTGTGGGTGTGAGAAGAGAGGAGGCCGAAGCCTGCCTCTGTGTGGCGGCGTGCATGAATACGTGAATGCCCCGTAAAGAACCTAACTCTCATTATATATATATTATCCGCCAAAGTGGATATAATCTGCGGTCATTAATGATGGCTGATCATCCATATGGTAGGGTGATGACGTGGATAAAATTCCGTGAGTGATACGTGATTGATATTGCATTGTAGAGAATTCATGGGTAATTGATAATTGAAGAGTAAAACAACTGTGAGTGTAGTGTAGTCGTTATATATATATACGTTTGTTGTGTTGTCTTTCTTATGAGAAAAGAACGTCAATCTAAGATTTTTTCCTGCATTTGACAAATAAAATACATTATCTCTCATTTAAACACAAATCTTAGAAAAAGCATATGATAAGTGAGAAATATGTCATGAATTGTTATGAAAATATGAAGAATTAAAGCCCTAAAAATAGATATATTTCGCACTTATCAATGGTTCTATTAATCGGTTGTCCGTGGAAACTATATCAGATTGATTACGTTGTCCTTCAAGTGCTTTAATTCTTGTGGAGAATCGAATTAGATTAATTAGTTGTTCCTTCAAGTTTGAATAATTATTTGTGCTTAATCCATTCAAGTGTGTTTCGCTAGAATCTTAATTAGATCGTGTTCTGGTAGATTAGCTCCTTGTGATTAGGATTTAATGCAAGTAAAATATTAAAGAATTTAGCCAATCCATATCTCTTGTTAAATTGTAGAAGTTTACATAATCTGACTAGCAAAGAATAGCCTGAACCCAGGGTTCCACTCACCCATATCATTTTATCAGTTTTATTTTATTTGTTAGTTTATTTTCTTATTGTTTACTTAATTTTCAAAATGAGAACAACCCTTTGATTTCCAGTTTTCTTAGCATTAGGCTTACTTTATTCATTGAAATACCCCGAACTTAAATAAGCTGATTAAATCATTCTAATATGATATTTAAGGGCCTAATAGTGCCTAAGGAATATTGATGAATAAAATAAAACCAAAAGAAAAGAGAAAACACTTAAAAAGCGAAAAATGTAAAAATGAGTGTTACACAACCATAGGAGTTATGTGACCTTGACTAGGATCCTAGGTGGGTTCCTAAGGCTTAATTATGCCTAAATATTATGTAGAAACAATTTTCGAAGAAAACGGATCCATAAAACGGGTAAAACCACAAATGAACCTTAAAGCGCGTTTTTCGAGGAAACCAGGAAAACGTGACTTTAAGCGGGTTAAATAGACCCGTAATAATTTTAGGCAATCAAATGTCTATAATTAGACATTAGGGAAGGTCGGGGACCATTAAAATTAATTAAACGAGAAAATTCCAGAAAACGGGTTCTGGTAAGTGAATAGAACTTGTGGGTGTTAAGTGTAATAAGCTAAACTAACCTTCCCCTTTTGTAAGTAAAAATCAGAAAAGTTTGTGAGTGTGAGAGTGGGACGAATTTGTCAGCCCTCTCCCCTCCTTTATTCCCCCTCACTCACTAAAAGACAAAGAAAATAAAGTGGCAAGAGTACAAAAGTCACTTTTGTGATTCTCTCTCCCATGCCAGCCCTCTCTCACGATTTCTCCTCCCTCCTTCAGACTTCTTCTTCCTCCTTCAGCCTCTAATGGCGATTTTACTCCCCTCCATTTAGCTCTCTCTTCTCCTCCATTTTTGAGGGCTCAAACAAGCTCCAAAAATTATAAAAATTGTACCATTGAACTCCTCTTCTCTTGGGCTTCATTTTCCACCCCTTTAAAACCCAAAAGCTCCATCTTCATCACCATGGTTGTAGCCCATTTTTAAGCTTGAAGAAGAGCACTTTGATCTCTTCCATCTCCTTGTCGTTCTAAGGTAAAAGAGTCTTAAAAATCCATCTTTTTCTAGCTCTTCTTTGCAAAATGAAAATCCAAGTTGAGCTCTTGTTTTCTCCCCCATGCCAGCCGTTTTTGATGCTCACTGGGGAACTGGAGACCTTGCCTTTTCCTGTTCCAAAAACCTCACCTAGAAACATAAGGTAAGAACTCTTTTAATCCTTTAATGTGTATTAGATTCTAGGTTAGTTTAAGGGTTAGTTTTCTAAGTTGGTATTGTGGTGTGGGTGGCTGTAGCATTGACCAGTTTTGGGAGCCAAGAACAAGAAACAAAGAAACAGAGAAGGAAGAAGAAGGAGAAAGGAAGAGAGAAAAGGAAACTAGAAATTCTAAGGTAAATGCACTTACCTTGAACTAGTTTTGTATACCTTGTTGTGACAGATTTTGAATGCTTGAAATGAGGAATTTATAGTGTTTTGAGAATGGGTTATGTTGTGGTATAATGAGGATGAGAACTAAGTTGTTTTAGAGTTTTTTGAATGATGATTAAAAGCTTGGAAAAACCTTGAGAAATAGATGATGTTATGCAGGAAAAATATGTGAGTTCATTGAGCGAAATTTGCGTGTAATTAGTATCCTTGGGATATGGTTAGCAATTGATGTTAGGAACTGAAAACTTATGCTTTGGGAATGTCTAAAAATGTAGGGGAACTATGGCCAATTTTCTGTAGCAAAGTAGGTGACTTAAGTGTTTATGTGGGTAGAAAACCACTTTGAAAACAGTTTGAGAGAGAGTTAAGTAGTGGGAGGAACTAAGGTTGAAGATAATGAAATTTGGACTCTAGTAATGGCATTAGTTGAGAGAACATTGAATTGTAAAGGTGAGAGTTAAAATCTGTAGCTTAGAGAGCTAGGAACTAAGTGGTAAGTTCAAGGAGAATGTAAATGTGGAATTTGTGTAATTTAGACATGAGTTGAGTAATGAAGTTGGTAAGTGCATTAGAGAAGTTTATAGTGTCATTAAGGAGCTAAAACATGCCTAGTTACATGTGGAAACATAGGAAAAAAGATTGGGCAAAGAAAGGAATCAAGAACAACAAAGAAAAATGCAAATTTGGTGAAAAACTGCTATGGTCCGGGACTTAGGTCCAGGACCAAGTCCCGGACCAACCTAAAAAAAGGGCTGAGACTTCATTTCAGTGCCTGGTCCGGGACTTAGGTCCCTGCTAAGGTCCCGGACCATATTGTAAAAATAGCCGAGAGTGTATTCTAGTATTGGTCCGGGACTTGGGACCTGGACAAGGTCCCGACCAACCCGGAAAAGCTTTAAAAAGTGTGTAAATGGTGTTTTAAGGTAGGGGCTTGTTAGGTAATGATGTTATAACATTGTTAAGACTTAATTAATGACATATAAAGGTCATTATTGGTATAAACAAGCTCTAGAACTAAATTGAGGTAGGTAACAAATGTAAACAAGTTTGAAATATAAGGAGTAAGTAATTGTAAATCGGGGAACTCTGAAGATTAAAGAGCTAGGTTAATTATAGAGAATTAACCGTCCGATTCTACGAATGTTATAGGATTTGAATGATTGGACTCCGAAGGAGAATCGGGGATTCGAACAACTACGGTGAACGGTATGATTTTCTCATGTCCTGTATGCTACCTTGGCTACTCTGATTTGTGTGTTTGAGTGCTATGTGATCACCTAAATAAGATAAAACACACGAATCCGATGTATTGCATCTTCTTGTACTTGTAATGTATTGTTTCTTGTTGAATTGTATTTGAACTTGTAGTTTGTATATTTCATGAATGTATGAATGATGATGAAGTGTTTGATTGTGGTTGTGTATTTGTGCTAACCCTTGACTTAATGAGTGACTTGATTCTCACTAACTCACTAACCATGTATCCCCTATGACTTTGAGTAAATTGGTAAAATGGAGTAAGTAAGAAGCTCGATATAGTTTCAGCCACGCGTGAGGATGAGGAGACACAAGAGGTTGGACGATTCCTGGCCTTAATCTTTTCCATGGTCCAAACCCCTTAAATGGGTAGCAACCTGGATTAGTGAGCCACCCTAAAGCCCGGTGGTGGGACGGTGTAGTCCCTGCCCGGAGGTCACACCGACTTAACTTGAGTATTGAAGTAAGTAAAGTATTTGGTATTGTAAAGATCATGGCTAGTGTAAGTCATTGATTAAGAGTAAAGGAGTAAGGACATCTGATTAACCCGGATGAGTAAGTAACTAACAAGTATTGTGTATGAACTTGAGAAGTGTATCTCAGTGCCTTGGTATGTATGTTTGGTTAACCTGCGAATGGTCTTCCTTGTATGTGTGGTACTCTCGTATGTATGCGCCTTGTATGATTGTAACGTTGTATGTAATCGCATGTATGCATGTATAAAATGAACCGCATGTATTCAACCAAGTAGTCAGCATACCCCCGTTAGCACGCGGGGTATGTGAATTTCATATGTAGCTTTTGTTGAGCCCCTTAGGGCACTGTTTTTATTTTCTAGGTACCCAACAAGTTAAATGGTCGAGAGTGAGACCGGGCTGTTATGCTCTGATTAGCTAGGGATTCTTTGGGTGATGTATTGAACTGCATAAAGGATTGTAGCCCTCCGAATGGCCGGTGTGCCGCATTGTATATGTAGTGGTATTTGGAGTTAAGGAGATCTTGATAGAGTGAGATGTTGAACTCATAGACGGTTGTATAGACTTATGAGAATATTGTAATTTGGATGGTAAACTAGTAGACTCGGTATATTGTATGGTAAGTAGTGAGCAATGTACTGAATGGAGAATTGTATGTACTCGGTTTGGAAATTGAAATGTGAATTGTGTTGTTTGTACTCGGGTATTCCGGTCCATCAGACCGATGCTGTAATAGAAGTAGGCCTTATTAGTCACGTGGGTGGCTAACGGCATTGTATCACCCACCGTTGTGGAAGGAATTATCCGCTGCGTATGTATGGAGGTACGAAATGATTAGACGGTAATGACGAGATTAGCGGTAGGGGTGTTACACAAGTCTCGCGGGTTAATACCTAGTTGCTTCTATTTGCTATACTGCTATGATCGGGATTTTCGTGACCCGACTGACTTTTGATTTATTTAACTCTAGATTAATTTTGTAGTTTTTATTATACCAATTTCCCTGTTTGTAGCAACCTGGCTATATCCCTAATTTTTAAGATTGTAGGATCGGTTGGGGGGATGACTCAGGCAGACTCTTGTTGTTACACAAGAGTAGCCTGACTGCAAGACTCTTGGATGAAAGTGTGAACAAGACTTTAAGCAATGAGACTCTCTTTATTGATGTAAACAATTATTATAGAGTTTTCTCTTGTTCATGGGCAGACAGAGTCTGTTTGACCACTACACTCAGCAACTAGAAATGTAACGCAACTCTTGCAGTAGCTATGAGTGTTTCTTTCTCTATCTTTCTCTCTCTAAGATGTAATACTTTTCTATCTATGAGCTCTAGAAAGATGTACCTTGAAATGAACTAGGATTCCTATATTTATAGGCTAACTAAGGCAGTTAACACATGTCCTTGAACTTAGGCCATGTTCTTGAATTTTCGGAACTAAAGAGTAGGGAAGGTGGCTTCAGAACGTGTGCGACTTCTTCAGTCACGACCAGTGAGTTTTGGCGTCCAAGTTTCCCGCCTCACAGACACAGTCTCGTTGCCAGCCAGACTCTCTCTGCTTCGGTGTTTCTGTGTATGAAGCTGGACTCTCGTACTTTGGCATTCTTCAGCAGCTTCAGGAATCAACAGTCATACTCTCTGCTTTGGTGTTTCTGTGTATGCAACCGGACTCTCGTTGACTCATTCTCTTTTCATAGGGAGTTAATGTCCGTTAGGTAGAGTCTGACAGTCAGTCAAACTCTCTCTAACTTGTTCTCTTTTAGTTGCACTAATTCTCTGGTTGACTCTTGCTGATAGCTAGACTTTGGCAATCTTCAGCAAAACTCTTACTGATTCAGGAATCAACATTTTCCCCCTTTTTGCTGATGTTGCCAAAACCACTCGAGCGAATCCCGCAGCAACAGTTAACCTGCAACCAAAATAACATACAAGCCATAGTCTTGGAAGAACCAACCTTAATGATTGATTCCCCTTTAGTAAAATATCCCCCTTAGTTTAATATTCCCCCTAAGTCTGAGTTCGTCATTTAAATCAAGACCATTAAGAGAAGAAAATAATAGAATTAAATTAAGCTTAAACAGATAACAGCCTGCGTAACCATCAAGCATGGCATAAACCATAAGTGCAACAAGAGTCTTCCTACCACCATGAACATTAACCGGTCTTACTGCGAACGGGATTCACCACTTTCCCCCTTTCTGACATCATCAAATGTAACACCCCTACCGCTAATCCCATCATTAACACATAATTACCTCATAAATCCGTACATTTGCCGCGGACAATCTAATACAACCGGCGGGTGAAACAATGTTGTTAGCCACCCACGTGGCTAACAAGGCCTAACTCAATACAGCATCGGTCTGATGGACCGGAATAACTGAGTACTTTAAACAAATACAAATCATTCCATTATTAACCGAGTCACATAATACAAATCTCATTTCGATACTCAACTATACCGAGTCTAATACATAATGGATGCCGATAACACTTTCGGTCTTACTCCTCGTTCAAATACATAAGTAAACTAAAAATCTAAATACACATGCTTAACCACCATCCCCGTCCTACTCTCGAACGGTAACATCGTCGGTGTACCTGAAAAATAATGGGTGGCCCCAAAGGGGCTCAGCACCTTTGCTGGTAAGGAAGTCGTGTAACCCACTACTACCGGGCCACACTCAACTAATTCTCATCTTAACATGCGATTGATTTTATTTAAATAAAAACATGAAGTGCAATAAACAAACATCATGTTCGCATTCATACAAGTATTCAAATTTAGGAATACAATAAAAAACTAACACATTAAGTTAGTTAGCTTTCTTACCTTACTCTTAGGTCTTGAGTGTTCTACCTCACCAACGACTCGTTCACATTGTTTAATACCTTTCCATTCTCCTTGGATACTTATTTGTTCTCTTAGTTCTTTAGACACTACGGGTCTCATACTTATTTCTCAATGGTTCATTTCTTAAATAATTTTTAAGCCAAAACACATGGCCTCCGGGCAAAGTCATACACAAGACTCACCAACGGGCTTTCAAGCCTAGTCTTACTTCTCCGGTTTCGACCCTACTCTGGGTCTAGCATAATAGGAAGGCTCAACTAGTAACTAGAACTCTCTCTTAGTTCCAACTTCATTCACACAGGTCCGAATCTCTCTCGGACTTCTCACATTCCCAAATACTTCTCTCTTGAAGTTATAATATAATTATGCATATTAGTCCAGAAGCATCACTCTCGACGTCTTCTAATGACTTAGGGAATTATCTTGTATTCATGTATTCTCGGATTTAAGGGTTGCCTCAATGAGTTCATAACATTGAAATTTCTTTGTTCTCTCATTAGAGGTTCTTTATATCTTCCTACTATTAATTATTTCGTGGATTGTTTCTTTTGGTTCTCTAATCGTTAACGGGAGTTTACTAATCCCGTACATATCTCTCACGTTATAGTGAGTTCATTTAATTTGAACTTTCATTGTTCTCTAGTTGGTAGTTCTTATGTATTCCCGCGTTTAAGTTATTTCATGGGACGACTCTTTTCTATGAGTCACTAACCATACGGTAATTGTTTATGTTTCGGTCTACGACACTAGGTTATACCACACAATCACGCAAGGAAGGTTAGCACATGCAACAAGCATCAAGATATACATACAATGCAATAAACCTTTTTCATGCATTATTCTTTTTAGGCCGGCACACAAGCATACAACACACAATCCGAGAGGACTCGGCAGGACACAAGTTGTAAGAAATCCATACCTTTCACCATGGAATTACTCTACCGTGTCATCTCACGTTCCTCGGGTTATTCTCGAACCACTGATAACATTTCAAGTGGTTTTATTAACATTAAGGCAATACAATATGTAAAACTAATACTCATGTAGTTAACCCTGTTATCCCGTTAATCTTAGTTTTGCTCAAGTGTACCTAAGTCCTCAACTTTCTCATTCACTTCTCAAACTTGTTACACTTCTAATGGCCTTTACATACCACCAAACAAGTCCTAATCATCATCTAAAACCATCCCCAATCAATTTCCCATCTTTAAAACACTTTAAAACACTTTCTGCTACAATTTTGGTCTGGTCCGGGTTTGTGTCCGGGGTTACAAACCCGGACCAAGCTCCGGATTTAGTTTTTGCCAAGTTTTTACGTAGGTCCGGGTTTGTGTCCGGGGTTACAAACCCAGACCACTCGCTGGGATGACTTTCTGCCTATTTTTGAGGTGGTCCGGGTTTGTGTACCGATTTACAAACCTGGACCAACCCTATAATTGTTAAATTTTATAGTTTTTGATCTCCTTTCAACCCCTATTTCACACCCAATCTTTTCCTAATCATTCCACATGTTTCCTAACATGTTTTAGCACCCTAAACATGCCCTAAACCTCCTTAAACCATTGATCAAATCCTTACCTCAATTCTTGTTTAATTTCTATAACTTCAATTCCATTTTCAACACTCATGCACACTAGTACACTACCATATTTCTCTTGATAGTTTGCAATCTATCTCCAATCATCTTGGCCGTTCCAAATTCATCCTAAGCATTTGCATTTCTAACCCCCAAGTTCATCCTTCATTTTCAAGGTCACACATCCTAAACCTTTTCTAGCAAAACAAAAACACTCAAACATCATTGGTGCTACAGATTTTTGCACTTTTCTACTCAATTCTCCCCCAAGTCTTATAACAACACTCAAGGGTGATTAGTCCACCAACTCAATCCCTAACATCACCTAGTTAACTCTAGGTCATTTTTCACTCAACTCATCACCTAAACTCCTTAGGGTTATACACTAATTTTGTCATAGTTTGCCTACAATCCTTACATGCCCAAATGCACCAATTCTCATTTTCCTAAACAATTCAACTAGCCACATCCACAAGGGATCCTGCCAGCACACAAATTCCATTCAAATCTCATCAATCAACAATATAAACATAGCCTCAAATCACTTGGCTCCAAGGCCCTTAATTCAAACAAAAATTCCAAAATTCCTCATCTAACTAATCAAGCACATTTCCATCCAGTTTTGGTTCATTCACTTAATTAACCATCCCAAATTCTATAAGCAATAAGGATGTACATTAAGGTAGATTCTTACCTCAAGCTCATAAATTCCTCTTTTCTTTTCCAATCTCCTCATCTTCTCTTTCTTGACTAAAATCGGCCAAGTTGGGCCAACCACTTACCAACCTTAAAATCAATACCCAAGTGGGGAATTAGGCACTAAACATTTCACCTAGACTTATTAATCAAACTCGGACAAAAGGGAGGGTGCTTAAGGCACAAGGGTAAAAAGTTACCTTGAATCCCTAAAATGGGCTTTTGGTCATGAATCAAAGAGGGGCTCCCAACCACCATTGGAGGTTTGAATGAATGCTCAAACAAAGAAAGAAAATGCCATATTAAGGGCTAAAATCAGCCAAGGTTAAGAAATGGAGAAAAATGAGTTTTTCTTGGAACTTTTTACCTTAAATGGAAGAGGAGAACGAAGCTCTTGATTAGGGGGGGTTCAAATATGTAATTTGTTTTTGATTTGGGCTTTGGTGTAGCTTGTACAAGGGAGAGAAGTGGAGAGTTGGGAGAGGGCTGTAAATCACCATGGAAGGGGGAGGAAGAAGAGAGCATCGGATGGGGAAGGAGAAAGGGAGGATAGAGAAGAAAAGTAAGGGGAGAGAGGGAGAAAAGGTAATATGTACCTTTTTACTTTTTCCCTTTTATTTTCTTTTCTCTTTTACTTATTAACTAGCTCATTAATCAAGAGAGGGGAGTGTGTTAGACACACTAAAAGTCGGCCCCCATGTAATTAGTGAGTGAGGGGCGTTTTTGTCTTTTCGCAATAACGCTCGTTAATTACCCGGTTTTAGCACTATTCACTAACCGGGTCCGTTTTCTAGATTTTTCTTGTTTCTTTAATTTTAATGATTCTCAAGCATCCATTAATGTTTAATTATAGTTATTTGATTGACTATAATTTTTACGGGTCCATTTGACCACTCAAAGTCACGTTTCCGGGTTTTCTCGAAAACATGCTTTAAAGCTTCATTAGCGTTTTTAATCCATTATATGGATCCGTTTTCTTCGGGAATTGTTCCCACATTCTATTTAGGCATAACTAAGCCTTAGGAATCCATCTAGGATCCTAGTCAAGATCACATATCTCCCATGGTTGCGTAACACACGTTATTACGTTTTATGCTTTTTACGCGTTTTCTCTTTTCTTTTGGATTTATTTTCTTCACCAAAATTCCTTAGGCACTATTAGGCCCTTAAATACCATATTAGAATAATTTGATCACCATTTTTAGGTTCAGGGTATTTCATCAAAGCAAAAACAAGTGAGGTCTTTCAAACAGCCAGAAACAATCACATGGTGAATTAACCAACCGACAGAGTCTGCTAGAGTATAATTGAAAACACCACTGAGGAACAAGGGCTTAGAAAATGGAGTGATAGATGAAGCCAATGTGGTTAGGGAAACATAGGCATGAAATCAATGATACCCATCTGCGCAAGCCAACCTTAGACAAATAGTTTGCTAGTTACCACATTACGGGACTTCAGCACACCCATTGAGACAACACATAGATACTAGTGATTAGAGAAATGTAACCTTGAGGTGAAGCGTGAACCAGAGTCATGCGAATTCCATTCTTGGAAGTGGTGGCTGGAACAAGAGCTTGGTTGTGGCCTTATCGTGGAACTCTTTCTCTCTCCTTCTTCCTTTTTTTTTATTTTTTTTGTTTTTTATTTTGTAATGCCAGAACAAGAGTTCTTCTATTTCTTTCTTTAAAAAACACTTCAACTCTGCCAGTATTTTTTGGGCAGTTGGACTCTGGCTGTATTTTGGGCGGCTGAAGAAGATAAGCTTTGATGGGTTCAGGTGGTAAACGAGACCAAAATGTCAAGCAGCTGGTGAGCAGATGGGATAGGGGCAATGTGCTGCTAGAGGGGTCAATTTAGAGCTAGATGGTGCAATTTATGTATTCAGGGTTTGTTAAGGTCTAGCTTTGGAATTTGGGTGTTGTGCTACTAGTGGGTGTTCAATAAACTTTTGCAAACAAAGTATGGTTGAACTAGTTAACCAAGGAAGTCTGCCAGAGAGACCATACCTGAGTACCCAAACTCCAAGAGGGAGAGGAGATATGACCACCCTCAGTCAGAAACGAGTCATGCCAAGGTGTGTGCAAAAGAACTCAAATGCAGCATTGGGTAATGCCATGGTAATGATCTCGGCAAACTGGAGTATGTGGAAGCATAGTTTAATAAGATTAAGATCTTCTCCACATAATCTCAAAAGAAATGAGAACACAGGTCTATATGGATAAAGAATTCGTGCGTGAGTCTGCTTGCATTTCGCATAAGATCCGCAGATGGAGTCTACTTGGATATGTATATCCAGAAGCCCGTATCTTATCCAACAACGTACTATGAGCAAGACCCTACCTGGCGTGCCAAATATTTGATTTTAGTGCTGCACGCGTAGGCAAAGTTCACCTGTATCACTGAAAGAATTAGAGTGCTAAGCAAATACAGGTGTCCAACTCGAAGTCCAATGGCCTTCAAATTTCCAGATTTGTATTAATTAAGAATGTGACAATCAACATGAGAATAAAAATACTAGATTATAGAGATCATAAATAAGAGAGAGATGTGCCATTTTTTATATTACCAACAAAGGAAGTGAAGGTGCTACCAACGGAAGCAATTCGAATGATTTTACCTTGTTTATCGTTTCCGAAAGTGACTGGACATCCATTGTAAGGAGAAAGTGAAGTGAACTTCTTCTGGTTTATGTGGCATGTAACACGAGTTCATCTGCACTTCCCTTTGTAAAACTATCATTGGTTAGCTTTAGGGACCCATATATAATGGGGTCCCCTTTTTGAGTCTGACTTAAGCAGTTTTTTTTCTAGCTTCTAAGATTGCAGAAATTCAAATCATATTAAAAGAAAGATGACGACTCAGTTTGTCGCAAGCGGAGTCTTGATGACCATAACCACCACAATAGCCATAAATTTTTGTTGGAGGAAGACGAACATATTTGTGGTTTCCTGTGAATTTGTTTGAAAACTTCTCCTTTTAAAAAGACCTGCGTCAAGCATCATTTGCCTGCGACACTCCTTTGGCAAAGTCCATCTTACCATTTAACCATTTGGGAGTCTTTAATTTTTGACCGAAGCCTGGATTGACAGACTCTAGCTCTTTAGTCAGTCTGCTTACTTCTTTCTAGAGTAGGAGTTTGTCAGCTCGAGTCTCTTCAAGCTTGGTACGAGCCCACTCAGGGATCTGATCCGGACTGGTTTCCTTAACAAACATCATAGGTTTGAATGGGAGAGCAGATGGTTTTTCATTGGAATTACCCTTGAGCTTAGTTAACTAGGTGGTGAGTTTTTCTACAGTAGTCTTTGATTCTTCCAGTTCAGTCTGAGTCTGACTGACTTGAGCTACAAGTTTCTCATTCTCCTCTCCTTGAGAGACTTGCATTGGGCAGTGGAGTCCATTATTTCCTATGAAGATCTTCATAAAGAGTCTCGTAGTGCTCTACTTCTCCCTGATAATAAAAAATTATGCGCCTGGACTCTTCCAAGAGGTGTTTCACGTATGTGATCTCTTCTAGACACCCCTTTTCCCCCTTTTTTTGCTTCTCTTCTGATTTATGAATTAATATAGCGAATCCCATAAGAGTATTATTGTACAGGTCAGATTCAAGGTGTGAAAGAGTTACCTCATTGTCAGGGATGGTCTAGTTGCATGACTCATTTGCCATAAGGCACACCATTCTAGAGGTGTTGTAGTCTGGATCCTTAGCGTGTGATTTTGAGTCTTCCCATGCAGCATTTGCTAAGAATGACTTCTGGATCTCTTTTCCTTTGTTCGTTTTGATAAGACATTTTCGCGAAAAGTGACCCACTTTGTTTCATTGGAGGCAGACTCTGCCTTCCGAATTGTGCTCATAGTCATTTCCTTTGTGGACCAACTGTCTCAAATGGAAGTTAATGGACTACAGATGAAACTCCATTTCGTTTTCCAGTGTGCATAGTTTTTGGAGTTAAGCTTTGGATTCCCAAAATTAGCATGAGAGGTTTGAGAGTAGAAATAGACATTGTGTAATGTGA
This sequence comes from Limonium bicolor, assembly GCA_023374045.1. Taxonomy (NCBI): domain Eukaryota; kingdom Viridiplantae; phylum Streptophyta; class Magnoliopsida; order Caryophyllales; family Plumbaginaceae; genus Limonium; species Limonium bicolor. The sequence goes on from CM041777.1 coordinate 436,744,845, forward strand.
GTGATTCTTAGCCAACAAGGCTCTAATACCATGTGTAGGATTGGTTGGGGAGCTGACTCAGGCAGAATCTTATTGTTACACAAGAGTAGCCTGACTGTAAGACTCTGGGATGAAAGTGTGAACAAGACTTTAAGCAATGGAACTCTCTTTATTGATGTAAACAATGATTACAAGTTTTCTTTTGCTCGTGGGCAGACAGAGTCTATCTGACCACTACACTCAACAACTAGAAATGTAACGTGACTCTTGCAGTAGCTATGAGTATTTCTCTCTCAATCTCTCTCTTTCTAAGCTGTAATACTTTTTTATCTATGGTCTCTAGAAAGATATACCTCGAAATGAACTAGGATTCCTATATTTTTATAGGCTAACTAAGACAGTTAATACATGTCCTTGAACTTAGGCCACGTTCCTGAATTTTTTGAATTGAAGAGTGGGGAAGGTGGCTTTAGAACGTGCGCGATTTCATCGGCCACGATTAGTGAGTTTTGGCGCCCAAGTTTCCGGCCTCGCAGACAGAGTCTCATTGCCAGCCAAACTCTCTTTGCTTCGGTGTTTCTGTGTATACAGCCGGACTCTCGCTGACTCGTTCTCTTTTCATGGGGAGTTAATGTCCGTTAGGTAGAGTCTGACTGTCAGTCAAAATCTCTCTAACTTGTTCTTTTTTAGTTGCACAATTCTCTGGTTGACTCTTCCTGATAGTTAGACTTTGGTAATCTTCAGTAAAACTCTTACTGATTTAGGAATCAACAAAGACCTAGTTAACTTCCATCAGTGCATATCATTTAAAAACTTAACTCGTACACACAGTCAAAATTTTAAAAAACTTTACGTCCTTGTCCTTACCTATAAATTCAAGAGAAATTATACCCCCACCCTTAGTGTTTGGTGAAACTACACATCCCACCCACAAGGTTTCAAAAATTACTTTCCCCACCCATATGGTTTCCCCCATTTTACATCTGACAACTTTTCTAATTTTCTGAGCAATTTGTTTTTTTCTAATTATTGTTCAATTTAGAAGATGCTCAAACGCTGTCTGGAATTGATGAAACTTTACATGGGTGTATTTTTGTTCAATCAGAGGTACTTTTGACAATTTAAGAAATATTGTTGAATATGCCTTAGTTTGTTATGGTGTCACTTCATGTGACTATTCAAACAATGATTTCATTGACCGGTCAGTGAGTCAGGGTCCAGGGGTGAAACACCCTGGTGGGGGCTAGGGGGCAAAAAGCCCCCAGGGTTTTAGCAAGGGGCATTCCATAAACCGTTTCAATTTGTTTCGGGCTATATTTATAGACTTAGAATCGAACAGCTTAAGAAAAAATAAGTCAAAACGTCAGAAAACGGGGCATCGTGAGCGTTGGACGCGGGCTTGACATCATGGGCGTTAACGCGGGCTTGGCGTCATGAGCGTCGACACGGGCTTGGCGTGATGGGCATCGAACGCGGTCTTGGCGTCATGACGTTGACGCTGACATGGGCGTTGGGGGCGCGTGTCAGACACCGACTGTGGTGAGCTGGCGTCGGGCGTCGGATGAACCGACCAGTTTGGTTCGATCTGGTTTGCTCAGTTTTGCACAATTTTGCCTGTTTTTTTTCCGTTTTTGCCCTTTGTGCCCAGGTTTGCTCCGTTTTGACAATTTTTGACTGTTTTTGCCAAGTTTTACCCGTTTGCAAGATTTTGCCCGAATTTGTTCATTTTTTGCCTGATTTCAGGTGTTTTTCATAGTTTATCATAACTTTCAGGTATGTTTGTAATTTTGATATTTTTTGAAAAGAAGGGCAAAATATCATTTAGGCACTATTCGTAATATGTCAAGTTTGGGTGGATATAGTAATTTTTAAAACATTTTGAAGGCGGACAATAAAGTCATTTTCCAACTTTGCGTATTTGAAATCTAACTGCACGTATTAACCTCAAAAAAAAGTGGGACTATTTCATGTTGATATATTTGTGACATATTTGATATGATATTTATAACATATTGAGGTGATCACTATTTGGATTTCACTTGGGTCCCATATTCTCCTTCAATAACATAATGTCATATACTCCCTCATGTTCTCATTAGATGATTTTGTAGGTGTTGTCATTTCTTTCAAAATATAAGATTTTTAGTCTTTTATATCGGTTACTTTCTACTTCTACCCCTTACTTTTCTTCTCATACGAACAACTCTCATATTCCCCATAGGAAAGATAGGGTAAAATAGTCCAAAAATTGTCTCCTTAAGTTCGTACCTTGTGCTAGAAAATTAATTATTAAGGATAGAAGGGAGTATAAACTATTCAAAATAATAATAGCCTCAAATACACCAAACTAAACAGAGAGAGAAATTTTCCGTTGAAAGCTAGAAGGCTGAGTTGCAACCGCTTTGGGATTTGAACTGGAGCTTTGTGAGGTTATTTGTTCTTCCTTGGCACTTGTGTGAAGGAAATATTCTTTGTCAACACTACTATGTAGCTGCATCAACCGAGAAAGCAAAAACTGTGAATATCGATGGTAGCCTACGCTCACGCACATTGAGCGTGGAGCTAAATTAGATGCGTTTGTTGTACCACGATTCCACCTTGTATCTTTGATAACTGATACTTCAATTAATTTGACAACTGATAAAACAGTAGCTTATCAAAATGCTGAAAAACCAGCTGGCACTAACCAGACCCTAAACATTACTAGTATCAATTCCATTGCATACACGTTGAAGAAAGTCCTCATCCAGTAGACAGATGGAAGTTCAAGCCCTATGGAAAGCACACGGACTCGAGGCTGAATATTGAGATATGACAGAGGACCATTACAGCTGTTAGAATGACAAATATGAAATCTCCAAGTACCTTGGAATCATATAAAAGTATCAAAATCTTGGTTAGTTCCCGGGGTCTCAAACCCAAATGATATACAGTCAACGGACAGCAGTGAACAATAATATTAGCAAACGGATTACATTGAACCTTGTGTCCGACACTATGGTACAGCTCATCTTAAAACTAAGAAATAAATCAGTGGTCATCCCGCAAAAGAAAACATTTGATTTGAAATTACTTCAAGTCAAAAGAAAAAAACTATTCCGTGTTTCTCCATTTGTGGAACCAACTAGTAATAGTAAGAGCGAGCCAGCCAGAACTTGAAATTTAGAAAATGGGACTTCAATCATAACTTATTCTGTGATTATCACCAAAAAACATTAATATCAGCCAATGGCGCGCCAAAGCATCTTGACCTCAACATAGCACCTGCAGCGCCAATCAGATTCCTCCATGATCAGCCGATCTGCATCAATAGCCCAAAAGTTAGGTGCATGATGCAACACCAGTACCATATAAGTTAAAAATAATATGCATAAATATTGGGATAAGATACCATCAGGTGCAGATGATAGACTAGCCTTCATAAACTGAACTCTACTCCTCAAGCTTTAACTTCTCACTGACCAAGAAACACAGGTGAGTCAATATGTTTGAATTATCGAAAGAGCCACAGCAAGATGGAAATAATTATATCTACAAACCCAGAGCAACAGCCGTTCTTCAACAGAGCAGTTTATCTAAGAATCAGCATTTACCATCCACATTTATCCTCATCCTAATCAACCAGTCTTGGTAGCAAGCCTATTCCACCAAGCTAGCCACCAAACACAGGAACACCAGGAATACTGAAGTGTGCCAAATAATCTGAATCATTGATAAGCTGCATGACAGGAGTTTCAATATTAAACAGGTTATGAGACTTTTTCATTTTCATCTTACCAAACCGAATTATCCTAACTCAAGCCACTATTCAGCATATCGTCTCTAATCAGAATTTCATCAGACCGGCTAGCTCCCCAAATGCCCAGCTTTGGTATAAATAGGCATAACACCATCTAACAAATACAGATCTTATATAACCTTGGATCGGTAACAAGATCTTCATCGGAACGACATTGTTCCATGGGAGGATTTATTTAAAACCTAGACAGCCAGATGGTTGGTTGACACACCACACTCCATGAAACATGACTATAACTCTTCTCATCTCCATTGGACCATAAGTACTATCTACTAATATCAGTCTCTCTTTGGATAGCAGTTTCTTGAAAATAGAAGATATCACTCCAAAAGCATTGAATGTTGTATCACACTATTAGCCAAACCCAACCATTCTGCATAGCTCATCTTTTGGCACACCAGTGATTAAATCTGGTCGCTATCTTATCAATGAGAGGATCATAATCAGAAACCCTGAGAATATTTGGAGGCACTCCCCAATATATTTCAAAAGGAGCCTCCCCTCCTCAAACTGAAGCAAACTGATAATCTCAGCTTTAACATCATCCTGAATTCCACCCATACAGGTACACATTTTCTGGGGGTAATAGTGAGACCAAATGTAGCAGAAAACACATCCAGTTTGTTCTTCAAGGCCGTAATAGAAGTAACCTCTCCATGACTCTAATAGACCTCAGGCATGAGTGCATGACTCTAATGAGTAATGCCAATACTTTTACAACTAGGATGAAATTTATATTGGAGCTCACCCTAACGAGTTCAAGCATTCTGCTAAACTATTTCATACAACTAACAAAAGTAAGAAGGGATACAAGGTCGTATACTCTTAGTCCCCTTTTCCTTTAAAATGGTCGAAGACTACCATTTACTAAGCTGGAATAAGGGTAGCGATACAAGTAATTATCCAGTGATGAACTTAGTGTCAAATCCAAAAACCTCTGAGCACTTCCTAGAACTTCCAGCTCACTGAATCATAAGCCTCATGGATGTCAATTTTCATAGCACATTTAGGTGAAATTCCTTCCTCCGTTAAAGTTTCACTTCAGGCACATTAAACATTTCTGCACAAATTTCTACCAGGAATGAAGGACCTTGACTATCAGAGACTATTTCTGGTAGCAGCATTCTCAAGTTAGAGGTTAAGATTTTTAAAATGATCTTATACAGTACATTACAACAAGAGAATGGTCTAAAAAATTTAAGCAAGGTAGGATTGGACACCTTCGCCCTTCGGGATGAAACTTACTGCAGTAAAATAGATTTGTCTCTATATATTGGCAGCATTATGTGAATCTTCTACTCTTATCCACCTAATCATCCAAAATATGCCAGCATGCATGTAGAACATAGCACTATAACAATCAGGTCCTAACAACTTAAGATTATCTATTAAAATTTAACCAAACTTCCTCTTAGGTAGTAGGTTCGATAAGCTCTAAATCGTGGTCAGTATTTACCTTCTGTCCCAAATAACATACCCAAGAGTCGATCAGTTTGATAAGTATCATGTTCCTCCCCCAAGATTTTCAGATAAAAGTACAGGATATTATCCACCAATATCTGTCTCCTTACCAAATATAGCACCCTCATTAGAGTAATAAGCTGAATACAGCTTTTCTGCTTCCTATCTGTTCGGTTAAAGAAGTAACAATTGGTTACATCGCCTAAATGCAGTCAGCTGATCTTGGCATGATGAACTATATGTGTGAGTAAATTTAGCAATCAACTATTATAGTTTTAAATCTGTATGTATTCATTATACAGGCTTCTGCATAATAATTTTGTTTGAAAAAATCAAGTTTCACCAGTCTGCAATCATTCATCGGCAAGAAAAAAAAAGAGAAATTAAATCATGACTTTTTTCATCTTCAATAATATTGACAAAATCCAGGAGCTCAAGGATGATAGGATAGAAGAGCACCTTGAATCTTCAACCTCATTACTTTCAGTTTGCTCAGAGAAAGATGGCTTCAGCAACAAGTCCACATCAGCCACTTTCAGTTGATCATCATCGCTCATCTTGCTCTGCTCAAGCAAGAAAGTCTTCGTGATCAAATTGCAGAAGGTATACACAAACTGGACAGAGTCGTTACAAGGTATAGGGTAAGTGATCTTCTCATACGTCTCTATAGGCATACTCGAGTCCACCAACCCGACAATTGGAATTTGCAGCCTAGCAGCCTCATTAATGACTGAAGATTTTCTTTCAGTGTCCATAATCACCAAGCAATCTGGTGGTTGGACAGGTCCAAAGACAAGTTTTTTGTTCCTAGATTTGAACTTCTTAGGGCTGGAACTGTTAGTGAGAAACCCTCCAAGGCGCCAGTACCGATTCTGGCTAGATGATCCGAGACCAATCTTCTGGGTCATTTGGTCTACAATCTCATCATATAGAGGATTGGTATTGACAAAGAGAAACCTACCCCTCTCTCGAACAAGATTGCCTATGAAGTCGCAAGCATTTCTAAGGCAAATCAGGGTCTTGTCAGAATCAATGATTGTCCTTCCATTTCGTTTACCATAGGCAAATATTTTGAAGTGGTGAGTAGCTACTCGCTGACCAACATGAGCATTTGTGCTCAGCAGCTTTTGGATCACTACCGAATGGATAGTCATTGTTCTCCTGGCATCAATATTCAATGTAATGGTAAATTAACAAGATAGATACAAGCTCATATCAGTAGCATAGTATTGCTATCAAGACACATTGGCACTTCATCATGATTTCAAAATAAAAAGGCCGCAAACAATTATGGCCGAGCTGCAACCCAGTACCCACTACCACCGTTTGGTTGAGGAAATCAAATGCAGAGTATGACTTTTATATTGCCGACTGGAGTAGTAGCTATCAATTAAGAAACCCAAATTCTACTTTATAAAAAACTAAACCTAAACAAACCAAAATTTGCTGTGGTCCTTCACTCCAGCTAGCAAGGAACAGAAAAGAAGCCTCACCGATTGCAACCGCAATGGAAGAACCAGATTGAGACTTGGTTCGCAGCGATGGGCAGATTCACAGCAATTCACATCAAACTGCGCAGTAGGGTTGGGACAAAAAAATAGAGGAACAACCCAGAGGGTTTAGAGTTACATTAATACCCCTCTTATTTCTTGCTTCATCATTTACTTTCCTTTATCTTTATGTTCCGTTTTTTCCTTTTTGAATGAAACTTTGGTTTATGTTCTAACTTTAAACTGCCCTTTTGCTTATATTGTTACTACTATTATTTTTTATCTTTCTTGTTAAAAAATACAAATATTCTATCAAGATTAAGCCATTTGTCTATCCTTTCAAAAACAGATTAAGCCATTTGTCTAAACTCATCCAGAATGATTCAAGAGTGCGTAAAAATCATCATAATTTCTTGGTTACACATACATATATATACATTTATCATTTAAAATTGTATATTTCATCATTCAAAACTGTACTGAATTTTGATATTCTGAATGTATACTAAATATAAGTACTAACTTTATAAAACATACAATAAAATTTACTTTATATAAACTGTATCATAAAATATAACTAAAGATAACTACACATGATTATAGCTAAAAACTCGTTCAAAAATCATTTACGAATTCTGATGTTTAAAGAGATACAGATGTATAGTCATACTCATAGACTCATAGTTATAGTCATTGTAGGGTCTTATCTAAATTATTTAATTATCTTTGTAACTTATGTAGAATAATTAAAAAACTTTTTTTTTAGGAAATTGAATATACAAGTACAAGACTTTTCTATGGGGAATGGTGAATGATACTGGTGAGAAGTAAACTTGGTAATCGAGTTAATCAGGTCTTTTTTTTGGGTCGAATTACATTATTGTTTGTAAGTTGTAACACTGCTGGTACAATTAGGTTTTTAACTATTATGGGTTTGAGTATAATTGAGTTTTTGTCAATATTATATTCAATAGATTTGGGTTTTCGGGTTCGGGATCACAAATTTAGGGTTACAAGATTTGGGTCGGTGGTTTATTATTTATCCATTAACATCAATTTTATCTTATATTTCTAGGTCATGTTCTCATACTTTATCAATTGATAGTTTTTTTTTTGTCTGTCACACACATCAAATATCACATTAACTTATTTCTTTGTATAATTTTTCTTAGCTTAAGTTCTCAGCTTGACGAAGAATATGGACATGCAGACGGTCGAGCGTGCACTCCCGCTGCACAATCCCTCCGTGCAGTCCATCAATGTGGCAGTCTAGTCAGCATGCTGACTGGACTGGTTATATGGTAAATAAGTGAGAGTAAATATGTATAAACTTTAAATGGTTATAACTTTTAAAATATAAATCCAAAATACAAAATTTTTGCACCATTTTTCATCTAAATTCAAGCTCTTCAAAACAAGACCAATAATGGATATGTTTTGACAAATTTTAAAATTTACATTAGTTATGTATATATTTGTACATATCATCTAGATTTATGATTCACTATATACAGTTTAAAATACACTACAAAACAATAATGACCCATTATCTGTTACAAATGTGGTATATTAAGGAAATTTATGATTCAATATATATAAGGCTTAAAAAATATCATACATATCATAATATGCCACAAAATAATAATAATACATCACAAATACAATAATGATCCATTATTAATTCTGAATTTTGTTATTTAATTCACCATTTGTTAATTAATGAATCATAATATCAATTTTAATAAATCATATATTAATTTTAATGAATATATCATCAACTTAGTGTTTCATTATAAACATATAAAACTTAAAAAATTAAACAATAATATAACACAAAACAATATTTGGTATGTATGAAAAATATATGATTCACCATATAGGGTTTAAAATACACCATACAACAATAATAATACACTACAAAACAATAATGATGTTTATCGGTTTCGAAGTTTTTTATCAAATATACCACTTATTAGTTAATGAATCATAATATCAATTTTAATGAATTATAATATCAAAATTTATGAATCATATTATGATTTTAGTGTATCATCGTATACATATAAAAAGAAATTTTTTAAACAATAATACAACACAAAAATAATATTTGGTACATATGAAAAATACTTGATTCACCACATAATGTTTAAAATACACCATACACCAATAATAATACACTACAAAACAAATATTAATTTTTATCGGTTTCAAAATTTGTAATCTAATTCATCACTTATTAGTTAATGAATGAATATTAATTTTAATCAATCATAATATAAAATTAATGAATCATATTATCATTTTAGTGTATCATCATACACATGTAAAAATAAGTTTTTTTTTCAAAGTTATCAAAACATATCCATGACTGGTCTGTTTTGAAGAGTTTGAATTTAGGTGAACAGTGATATTAATTATTTTTCATTTTGGACTTATATTAAAGTTATAACAATTTAAAATAAATATAAAAAAAGAAATCACATTCGTAAAGCAGTCCGGTCAACAGCTGACTGGGACTGCCATATCATAGGACTGTACTATATTATACACGGACCAGCCGTGTAGACGAATTTGCGATGGACATGAGCCATGAATTCTAGCTAATTATCCATCCACAAGGGTTCGTTTGGGGACAGCTGCTGGGGCTGCTGCTGGGTCCTGCTGCTGGAAATTGAGAAGCTGTTTGCTGATGGTTTTACAGAAGCTGACAGCTGCTGGTTTAGTGTTTGGTGGATTGTGTTTTAAAAAGTAGAGGGGAAATTGAGAAGCTGTCAGCTGATGATTTTGTAAAAGCTGTCAGCTGCTGGTTTTGGGTGTTTGGTGGAAACCTGCTGATTTTAAAAATTGAGAAGTTGTCAGCTGCTGGAAGCTTGAGAAACTGTGTCCCCAAACGACACCAATATACATATTAATTAAAGTAATGACATTTTTTTACAGCCAAATTCTCAAACAAAACTCAACTAATCATATCAGCTATTGAAGTCACTGGAAGCATTAATTTGACGCTACTGCCAATTGACTAATGACATTGCTCACATGTGGGTTTGACTGTGTTCGGCTCTGCCTCTAATGTTCATGTCAATTTTGGATCATTTTTGAAATAGTTGAAATTTGGTTTTTTAAAACTGATTTTTTATATATATATTTCAATTGAATATATCGTGATTTTTCGAAAAAAACTGAACCAAATAGTCAATAAAATTACTCAAACATACTAGATGGAAAAAAAAGAGCTGGATGAATATAGATCTCAGACAAACTCACTTCCAAAAGGAGATGGATGAAACGAGATCTCATACATAGGCTGCGTTCGCTCACGATGTTAGGAGTTTAATCTCTTTTTGAAAAAGAAATAGAACATGTGGCAGTTTCTTACTGACCTAAAACTGACTAAAGTTATCATAATAGTAGAGGATTGGTTAACTACAGTAACATTATTGAAAACGCAACAAATGTCGCGTTTGGAAGCGGCGAGCGAATGGACTCATACTCTATTAAAAAGAGCAGGACCAGTCTAGCTCTCATATATACTCAATTCTAAAGTTCGACGAGTCCAAAAGGTACGTATGATCTCTTCATAATGATTTATTCAACTCAAAAAGACAAAAACTCAGGGATAAACATGATTTATGTAGTTGATGAACTCAATGAAACAAATGAGAATCATCTTTAAAGTCTTAACACTACTTAAAAAAAAAAGACTATAATTTAGACATACCTGAAAGAGAAAATTCAAAAATTAAAGAAGCAACAAAAATTGTGATAACCTCCTTATGGAAATAAGATTCTCACCATAGAGATAGCCAATCACAAATAGGAAAGCGGACAATCCATACAAGGATGGCTCACACATATAGCTAACCTCTTGGTGCCAAAAGTCTAGCTAGTAATTTTCTATACAAGTAGAGGCTAGTGTAAAAAAGGATTCATGGTGTGGAAGCATTGGATGTTCTTGACATATGATTGAGAACCCAGATAAGTTTAGCGCGCTTTCTACCCATAAAGGAGGTAGGCAACCTTCTGGAAAACCAAGCAAGGTGAAACACTTAAATTGTTAATTTTGGTAAGCCCTCTTATTATATAAGTGATAATGTAAATCTAGTTACTACTCTAGGACACAATCTAATGAGTATCTCTCAAATTAGTCATATCTCAAATCTTGTTCTTTTCTCTTCTTTCAATTGTATTTTTTTATGAAGGGATAAGAGCGATCAAGGTTGTAGGGCACAAAGTAGAAATTATCTACAAGATGAATCTTAACTCTCTTAATACAACTAACAAACTTTGTTTAAGCTAGGTCATACACAAAAAATTGTCAAACAAGCTTAAGAAAAAACGTCAAGTAATAGGTTTTCCAACATTAATGTTTATAAACATGTCGTCTATAGTTTATATGCCAAGCTTAAGAAAAAATGAGCTAGCTATAAGAATAAGACTAAGTTGTCAAGCTCTGATCCACTTGAATTTTACATATGACTTATAAGCATCTTGTATGGGCCGTAAGTCAGAGTGCAAAGAGTTATATATCGCTTTAGTTGATGATTTGTCTGGAGTGTTTCTGCCTTTCAGGTAAGATTTATTGCGAAGAAGGGTGAAACCTTCAATAAGATTGAAAAATTGGTGATTTTACGAGTCAAAAATTTACCCTTAATGTTAAGACCGTGAGAAATGATAAGGGTATTGAATTTTCTAACCAATTGTTTCCTGATTTTTGTACATGGCATTGAGCATCAACATTCTTTGCTCGCACACCTCACAAGAATGGAGTTTTTCAACAATCCTATTGGTTGAAGCAATAATAACCGCATGTTTTATGATTAACAGAGCATTTGTCCACCCATTGCTTCAAACGTCTTTATGCAAAAGCTTAGTAAGGATAGAAAGCAAAAATAGTCCATTATGTCGATTTGGATGTAATTATTATATTCATAACAATGGTAAGGATATCATGGTATCACACAACCAAAAGTAATGAAAGACTCTTTGAAAAGTAAAGCATATTTTGCTTAATAGGTGGATTGCATGTGTTGAAGATAGTTCACATATCTGATTGGGCAGTTAAGCAATATGTAATATATTATAGTGAACCAAATTTCACTTTTATGATGATAATGATGAAGGACCTATGTACATTATTGTTCCTATAGTAATTCTAACCTCCATAAGCCAAGATAAAGACAACTAAATTTCTTATGATGATGAAAAGTTAAATAATAGTCTACCTGCACATGACTGTCCCTTGTTCCTCCCTTAACATGACATGGTTCACCCATTTTGTAATACCCCCATCCCACATCGGGATATGAGTAGTAAAAAAGATTGGTTTATATGGATACCTATGGGCTAACTACAACAAGGCCTTCCACTTTTAGGCCAAGTGAGGACAAAAGGAAAGCGGCTAGTTTTCAAACCATAATGGCTTGGAAGCTAGGTTGTTGGAAAGTTACCTATATGGGGTGTTACAAATGCTATCAGAGCTGACTCGGGACCATGTCAGGATGGACTCCCCGACACATACCGAGGATGTCCATGGGACTTGGATGTTAGGCTTGTGATGTGGACGTCGCGTTCTTTGAGTGGGGAGTATGTAATATATGGGGTGTTACAAATGCTATCAGAGCTGACTCGGGACATGTCAGGATGGACTCCCCGACACATACCGAGGATGTCCATGGGACTTGGATGTTAGGCTTGTAATGTGGACGTCGCGTTCTTTGAGTGGGGAGTATGTAATACCCCCATCCCACATTGGGATATGAGTAGTAAAAGTGATTGGTTTATATGGATACATATGGTTTGACTACAACAACAAGGTCTTTCAATTTTAAGCCAAGTGAAGACATAAGGCTTAAAGTGGCTAGTTTTTCACGCCGGAATGGCTTGGGAGCTAGGTTGATGGACAATTACCCAATATAGAAGTTACACATGTAGACTAGCCTAACCAGGGATTGCGATGAAAGAGACTAATTCAAAGACACGCTAGAACTTGAAGATAGTGCACAAGCTTGTGCTGTCTTACCACCTTTGGAAGAACTCGATCAAAAATTCACAATTTAAACTATGAAAGTGTGTTGCCTCATACCCACTCCATTAAATCATGAGTTCTTTTGACACGGGTTTTAAAACGCAAAGTGATGTGCATTGAAGTCTATGTGCTAGGAGCACTTAAGTTATTTTTAGGTCTTCAAGAACACGAGGGAGAGGAGGATACTAGAACCCACCAACAAAAGTTTTTGCATTGCTACAACAATGTGTCTCTTCCCAAAACTTGAAAAGATGTTGCCGAGGTCAGCCAGATGCCCAGACATATTCCATATGCGATCTTTATTTATGCTCAATTCCAAGCAACACCAAAATAGTCACATCTGAAAATTTTGAAACACATCCTAGTTATCTTAAAAGGATTGTCGATTACTATCTAGGTATCCATGCTGACCTGACTTTACTTTTGTTGGCTATAGTGATTCTAATTTTGCATGTTCATTATTCGATAGAAAAAGAACTTCTAAAAATGCACAGTTTCTTGGTCTTTGTTTGGTCTCTTGGTCCTTCAAAGAGAATTTTATTCCTCTCTCAACTATGGAAGCGGAGTATATCTTTGCCGCAACTTGTAGTACTTAAGTATTGTGCATGCGATCATAATATATAACAATATTTCCACATTGTTCAAGATAACATTATTATCTTTTATGATAATGCTTGTACTAAGCAGGTAGATTTTCAATATCACTATGTAAGAGATTATATGGGGAAGATATCAACTTTCAGACATACACACCAAGCCACTCCATAGTGAGCGCTTTAAGTCTGTGCGTATTAAACTCTAAATGACTCAACATGGGCAAGACACGGTTGTGTCTCCTCCCCTTCAATGCCTACTGTCAAGGTTAAAATGGTATGTTATTCGCTTGATTGAATCTATATGTTATGAGTTAAAAATTAATGTTTACTATAATGCCTTTAAAATTCATTTTAGCATGTGTCTCACAACTCACCAATTAACTTCCACCAATATCTGTTGGAACAAATATGCATATTTCTCTCTACTCCCTCCGTCAGTCTCTAGCTTTCAAAATCAAAGTCTTCTTTAGTTATGCTCGAAAATCTAAACAACTTCTTAGAAGCAGGCATGGATCCTAGAATCTCGGTGGTGTTCCGACCCTTAGGGAACTACTTGGTGGTCCGTAAAAGCTTCAAGAATTAGTCTGTCAGGTTCAAGCATTTATCTCTACCATGGCACCACCAATCAAATTTCCCAATATTTGGAATAATGACGCCACCTGATGTTCAAAAAGCATTGAGAAAAAACTCCCATAATAACACACTATATTTGCCTAAAGAAACACTTCAGGCACTCTCAGTTCTCTCACATCCAACCTAATCACTAATCTCAAACCTGAATTCAACACCACCAAGTCCACAAAAGAACCAGCAGACCAACTCACCCCAAAAACCACTACTGGTACAACATCATCAGAGAACCCAATGGAAGAATAATTCAAAGTCAGTCATGTAATCTCAAGTCATGACATGATAAAGGATGTTTATATTACTATCGGAAACATTCCCATGCAACGAACAAAACGAAGTAGAGGAAAAGATAGGTCCATCAGTGCTACACCCAAGTAAGGGGTTGTTGACATATTCTTAAGTATCTCTATTTTTTATAAAGATGAGGATTCTACTAAAAATATAGGCAATGGCAAGTTTCTAGATTACTAGCTGCAAGGATATAGTTTGCATGAGTAGTGTGAGATGGTGGAATTGTAGGGCTAGACATATATGTACCCATAACTAAGTGTGTAGAACAAAACAGAGCCTATCAAGTTTTATCAAGAGATGATTATAAGGAACGTTAAAATTCAATCTTACATAAATAAACAACCCTAGGATAAAATAATACACTTTGGACACATTATTTATGTCCCAAATGAGGGTATGATGTTTTATGAAAATGTGTTGTCCAGATGGATAGAGTCCATCCGAATAGAAAAATATATGTTGTTCGCACCAACCACAAGAGTATGAGGTAGTGTGGACCAATCCAGACTCAACATCTTTCATTATCTACTGCACATCTTAGTTATCAAGTGCTTACTTCCTTGAAAAGAAGGAAACAAAAGTGAAAACTCAAAGGACTTAACCTTGATGTATTACCTTATTTAGTGAAGAAAGATCAATCTCCCTATACGGACATTAAACCACATGACACCCTCAATTTGCAAGAATAGACATTCTCTTGGGAATACTGAGCAAACGTTAGGTCCTCTCAAGGACTTCACTCTAGAGGAAACAAATGACTCAATTGGATGTCCTATGGAAGAAGTTACTTAATGACTACCTTAAACATAGAGATTCTTACCAGAAAAATTGTATTTGCTAAGTTGGTGGACCCATACTCAGTTGTTCTGTTTGTAGGTCTAGAACTGTGTCTCCACATCATAAAATATAACGTCGGTCAACAACTCAAAGCCACATCAACGCTCATCAATTAAAGCCTATCTAGTCGTCAAAATGCTTGAATGTAGCAACACCAACACTGTTACCACTTTTGAAGAGTGGTTAGAGATGCCTTTGAAGCAATTCAAGGACCAAGATGTGAGTTTGAACTGTGATATGCTCGTGTAGGTCTTGAAAGATACTCAGAGTCCTACAACTCCTGTTTTCCTTCTCTTTCGCTCTAGTAAACCCACTTCTTAAACTCATCTATTCCTTAGGAAATGGTTTTGGTTTCTATTTTGTTGTTGAAGTTGTTCTTCAAACATTTTTTTACTCTAACCACTTGATTATATCAGGTTGGACTACCACTTTCCCTAATGTTGGAGAAAAGGAGGAAGTGGTTTATAATTTGCAATTTGACTTGTTCGGGTTCTTTTGGTTTTTTTCTACTAATTTGACAGAATATAGTTTTATTTTAGAATGGCTTGTTGGTTATAATTTGCAAGTTTTTATCTATAGTTTTAAAGTTTGCTTGAGATTTATTTCTTGTGCTTGATCAATAGGCTATGCTTTGCTATAGGAAGAATTAGAATAACCCCTCCATCCCAAATTAAATGTCCATTTTTTTTTGGGACGCTTTCCCTAACGTATAAGACAGACTAATCTTACAATCTAAGTTTTGTCAGAGATTTCTTATGTGATGAAAGGGAAACTTTGATACAAACAAACAAACATTCCATATGTTATATATCAAAACAAACAAGCATTCGCAAAAGCAATGGTAAATTTAAAGTTGGATGAAGGGAGTATTTGAAATGCTTGATCTAAGACGGCACTTCGACATAACCCGCTCCTATTCGGATATGCTTGATCTAAACGAAGAAACTTTGATAAATTTAGCTCCCTTTTTATTGATGTTTTCATAGTCGCATGATGAATTGTGATGTTAGTTAAGTTTTATAAAAAAAAGGGAACCTTGTTGGACCCTTTAAGACTTCTTGTTGATGGACTGTTTCAACATCTTGATGCAAAATGTACAAATCAAGACAACTAGTCATTTTGTTAATCATAGGCCACTTAGTAAAATCAAGGTCCATTATGTCTTTCAATGTGTTTTCACAAGGAGGCGCGCAAAACTCGGATGTTGTTGTGATAACCATGTGAGATGCACGGATGTTGCAAAAGGAATAAGAAATCTAAAGTCCAGAAAGCCAACTTCAGGATTTCAACCCCCCAAAAAGCTCAACCAAAATATTCATTAGTGCTGAGATTTTTGGACACCAAGTCAGCTAATCTTTAGAAAACTTTTGCTATATACGAAAAGTTAAGGCATGATGATTTTTACCAATTTGCTAGCAGGTACTGTAACCCTGAGAGAGCATAGCATAGCAAGTTGCACTACTGAGAGACATACTTGACAGGATATTTTGTGCTTTAAATGAAGAAAATGTAACGAGTTACTTTTATTATAATCACCTTGTAAAACTCAAGATTAACCACTTAGGTACTCTCAATCAGCCGACGCATCCTACACAAGTCCGAGACCTACGTGCTATAAATAAAGGCCTTTTGTTCTATCTAGACTTGACCAGATGCAAACCACCTTGCCTACAAGAAAGAGTACTGATCAATCAAGCTAAAGGGGAGTACCAGTAGACGGATCGAAGTCTAAAAGAAGGCCTCTGTTGGGTGGACCGGAATCTTCATCCTTTCACTTTTATCTCAAACAAAAAAAAAAAATCTTCATCCTCTTAAGCTAAAGATTTATTTGTTCTCGAAATGCATGGGGCTAGATCAGAATCGTAGTTCATCGGTGAGGTTTGATCCAGACCTGACCCCAACAGCAAATAAACTTCATCAAGAAAGCTAACCCCGAATGGAGACGGAAAGAATGTCCATAGCATCAGATCACGACTTATTCAGCAAAAAGCGGAACATTGACATGTTCTTTTTCTCTGGGGCCTCATACTAGGGCAGCAACGACATCGACTCGCTGTTTTAAACATTTAATACAAAGACTTCGGGGAGTGTAGCTAAAACATTACCAAGCAAAGGATCTAGCCTCTAGTCCTGATTATATATATGGATTGGCTTAAACAGAAGCCCAACAAAGCATGGTGATAAAAACATGCCTATGTGATGACGGTTGGAGCAGAACGGCCAGTGAACTCCTCCATCTTTGAGAGCTTGAGAGCAGCCTTGACCTGCAACCAAGAGCAAGCAGATGAGAATTGTTTTCACCAGCAGAGTTACATCAAACCTCACATATTGAAGGACTTACAAGGGGGCCAAGGGCATCCTGTGACTCCCTTCCGATTTTGGATGGATCCTTCTCATACTGTTCAATGTATAGGCGAATGGTTGCACCTTCAGATCCAGTCCCAGATAGACGGAATACCTACAATTTTAAGGACGACATGACTACCAAAAATTGAAATGAAGAAAAAGGGCCAGAATAAAAGAGGTGGTAACAATGTGATGAAAGACAAGGACAACAGGTGACTCAGACTAATGTTCTCACCAGTCTTGACCCATCTTCAAACAGGTACCGAATGCCTTGGTTCTTGGAAACTGAACCATCTACAGGATCGTTATACTCGAACTCATCACCATTCACAACATTTGATACATCTGGACTCGCTTCCTTGACAATCCTGTAATTTACCCCATTACAGACCATCCATAAGATTTGCTTTATTCAAATTTGGAGACAAATAGCAAGAAAATCCAAACAGAATATTACTGCAAGCGTAAACATACTTGTTAACTTCAGGGAGGGTAGACTGCAATTTGACCAGATGAGCCATAAGTTCTTTAGCAGCTCCTGCATCGACATTCTGAAGAATTTTGTTTCAACCATGTCAACAGATGGCCTTACCAGACTAAAATCATATTGTAGGCTAATAGTAAAGTTAGACAATTGCCATTAACAGGCACAAGCGGTCACCTCGTAGTCGTAACGAGTATAGTAATGACGTCCATAAGTGGCCCAGTGCTGACGAACAATGTCTTCAACAGTTACAAGCTTGTCTCCACTTAAGTTCTCTTTGTTTTTGTGAGCAAGGATAGACAGCCAAGCTAAAACAGCCCAGATGCCATCTTTCTCCCTTACGTGGTCTGACCCTGTTTAAGTAGAACCTACATGATTATTCCCAAGTAATCCAAAAACTATTGAGCTAGATGTAAAAAGGTAGCATTATAAAAGCATACCTGTGCCGAAGCTCTCCTCACCACAAACTGAACACATACCAGCATCCATCAAGTTGCCAAAAAATTTCCAGCCAGTGGGCACCTGTACCACAAGAGTCAGACACGTATTAAGCCTTCTTCCACAAGTAACAAACATTAGAGACAGAACTAAATATGAGCAAATGTGAGATTTTGTGATATTACCTCAAAGAATTTCAAATTGAGATGTTTAGCAACAACGTCAAGGGCAGCTGATGTAGGCATGCTCCTGCATGAATAATGCATACTTATAAAGAGCAAATGATAAATACTGCTAGCTATATAACGTTTTCACAGAGGTACCAACAAGAGTCATCCATATTAACGCAAAAAAAAAGGGAGCGGAAGGCAACCATACCTAGCAACACCTTTTAGGCCACCAGAAAAGTAGGGTATCGCTTCCACTGCATTTGCAGCAATAATAGCGACCGAATCTGAGGTGGGGTAACAAAAAATCTACACAGAAAACAAGTCAGAAGCTTAGCTAACAAGCTTAAGAATAGCAGAAACTACCATACGAGATTTATCCTGAAGCTACCTTTTACCAAGGACCATGTTACGATCAGCATCACCATCTGCTGCCGCACCAAATTCAGGTGGTTCAACTGCAGAGTCTGATTTACCTAATCCCATTCGCTCAACCAACTCTTTTGCATAGGTCAAATTTGGATCAGGATGTCCTCCACCAAAATCTTCCTGCACAGATTAAGCCAAGGATGCAACAGATTCAAACGTTAACATGGAGTAGTTTGCAATAATGTACGTCCTACTGATGGAAGAAACAGACCTTTGGTGTGCAGTTTAACAGTGAATTTTTATCCGCGCCAAGTTCATCAACAAAAATGCGATGTGCATAAACACCAGCAACTCCATGAAGAGCATCATAACTTCAAATTAACAACCAAAAACATAATCAGGTCACGACCATGAAATATAAAGTTCACTACATCGATATACAGAGGGAGTGAAGATACCAAAATGAGAACTTTGGGCACGAAAGTAGCTTCTGAATAGCCTGGAAGTCAAAAATCGATCTGCTCAACAGATACAGAAGGTTTCGATTAAGAGATGATCACTAGTCATAGTGGCATGCTGAAAACAAGATTAATTAAGCTGAAAAAAATGATCTCATAAGGTAGAAATATAAGAGTACTGTAGAAAACCCAGCAAATCAATAAATATAGGATTAAAAAGACTCAAGATATATACATGGGTGGTGAAGACAGACGTTTTTCACAGTAGTAGGTTAGCCAGAGAAACATCTAATAATGCTTAGCAGTATTCACACTCGCAACTCATCACCACAGTTGATGATAACTTATGAATTTGGCAAGTCAGGAAATGGGAGCATTAACAAAGCAAGAAGATAACTACTGAAGCTGAAAAAAAAATAGAAAATATCCAAATATGTCAAGTTCTCAATATGACTGAATATGTAAGCTAAAGAACACTAAGAGCATCAGAGCTTTCATTTGAAAATTCTGTGACCATTGTGCATAAAAACACAGTTATCCAATAGCAATTGTAAGGTGTATCAAAGAAAACTTACTTCATAAGTTTCACATAGGTTTCAGTAGCATCAAAAACTTCAACATCAAATGGTCCATCTGGGCCCGAGAAACTAGATATGCCTACGGTAGATATATCCACCTGACATGTAGAATAACTATAATTAGATATCAACTATTCTATTATATGCTAATCAGTCAGATAGGATAGACACTACATCAGGCATGTCTTCAGCTATCAAGTACTCCTTAATGGTAGTTGTGCACTCATATATCTTGTTGGTAACTCCCTCTTGAGCCGGTCCTCCATTTTCCATGTTATACTTGATTCCAAAATCCTGCAACCAAAACTCAAATCAGCGGAATGCTCGTGTTTAAGAAAGCAATCGAAGATGTATGTCACCTAGCCACCTGTGTTGCACCGAAATGTGGCTTATGTCATGTCCCACGTCCCGGGACATCTCCGAAACGGGAAACACCACGAAACGTGGAAACGTCCACTGTGTGTAGAAATATACTAATCGTATACTGTATCTTTATCTACAGTTCATTTTAACATTGTTCAATTAGAATAAATTGCTTCTTACTATTTTGTTGCACTAATGACTATATAATTTTATATTTTTAATTATACTAAAAGTTGTTATTTATCATATTAATAGTAGATAATCTAATATTTTGAATATCGTCTTATATTAACACACTTGATGGATGGATTACCAACGATGTTTTATTCTATAGAAGGATTATATAAGGAATCTATATTTTTTTGCCATCCCCGTGTTTCTTACATTTCTAACAATTGATGTTTCCCCATTTTCCATCCCCACCCGGTACCCATACCAGTCCGTGCAACATAGACAGCCACCATCACATGACAATATTTAGACAACTAAAAAGCACAGACTACCATAGTAGTTGGTCTCTTTAGCACTGAGTCAATAAAATCAGAAAGTATATCTATTATAAAAGGAAAAATCTTTGTTCAACTACCAGCCCAGAATGATAAATACCAATAGAATTCTAAGGCTAGCAAGTAGGTAGAGCACATTCCCCACTCTACTCCAGGGAACAGCCATTGTTTTAGAATAGCAAAACAAACATCATTTAATAGGTGGTCTTAGAGCTTAAGATTCCTTTTCCATCTAACCTATATAGGAAATTGAGTGCGTCCACCAAGACTTGAGATGAACTGTGTGATGCAAGTGGCAACAAAAGCATAGAAAGCCCATAAAGAGGACATGTATATGAGTCAGATTAGAATAATTTATATTTGTAGATAGCTGAATTTAGGAAAGTGCATCCCTTTGATCAAACTGTGACGAATCTGACAACTTAGTGGTTTTCAGCTAGGCAACAAAGCTGGAAATTCCTGTCAGCCTTTTAACTCAATTCCAATGCTCAAAGTCAGGTGCTGGCTCGAACCAGTTCCATGAAGGTGAAATAGCACGTTTGGGCAAAAGTTAACACTATTGGAGCCAAGAACAAGCAGTTTCTCATCTAGTTGGGCAACCCAATCTCACATCATTTCTGCTTCTATACTCCTATGATTACCAGATTGCGCCATCTATCCTTTAATTGCTCCATGCTATGCTACTACTACTCTATGACCCCTGTTCAAATGGCTCTATATTCTTGTCTCCCACCGCTTTTACTTGTAGATCACATAAAAGAGCGTTTTTCTTAAAATTAGTACTCCCATAATTTTAACAGAGCCCAATGCCAAATTCTCATCCTCCCTAATTCTATCATAGCCACCAATTCTCACGCTCAGTCTCCTAATTCTGTCATAATTTTTACACAGAAATTATTGAAACCAAAACTTGGTACTTTCACAGGTGAGCGACCAAGTTCGGACCAGGCCTTATTTAAATTTTTGTCCATCAGCCCAACCCACAACATTAACTATTTAAAAGTAGTCATATAAAAGTATGCAAAATTTTGTTATAGAATATATAATTATTTATCAATATAAATATATATTGTACAAAGTTTATAAATATTGAATTATTTCAAAATAAAATAAAATTAATTAATAAATTTTATACATACAACTATACATATAGCCCAGCCCACCCAGAGGACTAGGTTGGGTCTTTCTCCACAACCAGGCCCAATTTGGGCAAAATGTATTGTCCACCCTTTCTCTTTCTATTCTAAATCCGAACCCTTGGAGCAAAAACAGGGGTGCACAACCAGAAGAGTTGGATATAGATGAATCCACAAGATAATCAAGCATCGGACAAACAATGAGATTGGTTGACTGCAGTTAAAAAAAATGGTACCACGGACCTCATTAGGACCACCTGGGTTGTGGCTTGCAGTCAGTATAAATGCTCCAGATGCTTTTGAGTCCTATACCAGAACCGGTGAGAATGAAAGACTATTAACATAACAGTACCTAGATTTCTTTGATATCAAATGTGTGAACAGAACTTACATCTGCCCCAACTCTGTCACGGATGACAGCTGACACAGCAGGAGTAGAAAGTAATCCATTTTGGCCAACCCAAACACGTCGAACTCCATTTGCAGCAGACATCTTTGCAATTATCTGCATTTCCCCCACAATCAATCAAGAGAGGATCACATACAGAAATATGTACGCTACACCATTGTGATCCCTCTATAGCACATATGCAGACATCAAATGAAACTACTAGCTGTATAACCAATGGCTGGGAATTGCCGATATTTTCAAGAAGATATTACATCATTTTCACTTTTTTCTTTGCCAGGGGTTCTTTATGAACCCTCTAAGATGATTATACATATCAATAAGAATTAATAAGCTGTTTGACTACCATAGCAGATTGAAACTAATGATGAAGCTGTGACACAGCTTCTCATATGTTGCACTTCAGCAATCAGTTGAAGGAGTTAATTGAGGTTTAAGTGCAACTCAAGACAAATTTCAGCACATGAGCTCTATGAGCTTACAAGAGACAGCATGAACTAGCGAATAGCTTCTAGATTGTTAGGTAAGCCCAAATCACTGTGAGGTACAGAATTCCAAAACTGTCTACTCCTTCCATGAGTATAATAGCAGTTTCAGCTGAAATATTAACAGATATGTAAGAAGAGCATGGAAGAATAAAATTTGTACATTGATGCTGCTGAATTTGCTCCCATATCAATGAATAATCCGCTAACCCACTTTTGTACTCCCTCCATTTCATAGTATGATTTCATAACTTTCTAGTGAAGTAGGAATGTTCTCTCATCAAGTCTAATCTGTATAGCTTTTCTACAACAAACCATTATACCTCAAGAACATCAAATATGTTTCACTTCAAACTTGAAAAGCAAAAGCATACATGACATTAATGATCATTACCATTTTCGGTCTCATATATTAAACGACACCTCAGTTTACTACAATACATCAGAACATCACTGGATAAATTGGGGAGTCTTAACAGAAGGAACATATACATCAGAGAGATAAACATATTCCAATGAACAGCTACACTGAAGAAGTACCCAATAAACTCAGACAAATATGAGATGAAAAACCCAACAAACCTGAATGGCATCCTTTGAATAATAGCGACCATCACCAGAAACAACAAGGGTTTTACCTACATATCAAAATGTAGCAACACAAAACAAAGGTAGAAAGTACATTAATCTACCAGCAAAGTAAGCAGGCATTACATGAGGCTGCCAAGATCAGTGACATCAAATATGCAATCCAAAATAAATTCAAAGAAATATTAAGCACCCTACTTCACTACCAGGATCATCCGGAAGAGTTAATTGAACAAATGGAGGCATTTGCATCAGGAAGTTGCCATACACTTCTCAAAAGAGAGCAGAATTAGACATAATGTGACCAGGCCAGATTTACATTTTCCTACATAAGCTACCCCTATTGACATATTATGCATACTATATACAGATCTAAAACATATGGAAAACAAGCGCAGACACCATCAATAATCTGGAACTATTTGAAGATATGGAAAAACAAAGGCCTTATTATATAACAAGAAGAAAGGCTCCTGGTAGATGCTTGCTCCTAAGAGGTTGCTAAGTATATCCATGAATAAAACATCGTAATTGAACAAATGTTTTAAACAAATTACAAATTCTACCCTAATTACAACGTCCAAAATATATAGAACCAGTTTGGCTATCAAGCATTTAGGAAAGCTTTGTGGAGGATCATTTTCAGATTGATTTCCCTGCTCATCTCTCTAATGGGTTCAGTTTCTTGATAGCAAATCAAAATTTTATCATGTTCATCTTTACCCTTGCATATTTGGTGATATGTGTTTTTCCTTCCGGTGACTTAAGTTCAGACCAGTAATGTATTTTGTTGCTCTATTCCATTAAATTTTGACACCTTATCATCCCCAAGTACATTCCAAGCAAAGCATCTTACGAACACGAACCACAAAGTCAGAAGCAGGAAGTAGTAACGAAGAGTCAGAAGACTCTGCAATCAACATGATGCATTGATGTCAAGTGCTTTTTCTGAGATAATCAGATATAAAACATATGATACACTCATAAAAGGAAAGCAAATACAGATCCTTGAGATACAGCTCAAGAAGATGCGCAATTCAAGTCAAACATATCATCAAGGTCTCAAGGGGTCACTAAGAAGTACCAGGAACAGAACAAGATGAGTTGAGAAGTGACAAAAATATGAATCAATTGGAGACAAACTGACAAAAAGTCACCTACCTTTAATTTTTTCTTCTGTTAGAGCATTGAAAGTTGCTTGAACAAAATTGTGCAGGTAATGAGGTTGCGTGAACACTTTGACCTGAGATATAGTATAATTAACTAATTAGAATAATCTAATGCTCAACGGATGCACAAATAAAATCAATCAACTTAACTACTCATAATGTCAACAGGATACACTTTCCGAGCTTGTGCATGTAGATAGATAAAAGAAGAGGAAATTGGTGTCAAAGAGAAATAGTCCAGGTCAAAGAGCAGTAGGAGCTCAGACCAATGCATATACCATGGGTTACACTCCCGAGTAATGGCAAAAACATCACGTTTTTAGAGATTAGTAACACTGAACATCAAAAAAGTATAGCACATAGACAAAACAAGGACGCAAAATAAACCATATCTGCTAAGTACAGAAGCCTGCCTTTTATGAGAATTTTTAAGAGAAAGGACTCGGTCATCACGTCATGCGTAATTGTCTTAACCAGAACATGGAGCTTACCCCATACTGGATTATAATTACCACCAGCCCACAACTCTACTCAGAATAATTTACAATTATCTTAGCACTCTGTCATTGTATAGGGCGTGTCAAGAATTTACAACATGACATAACTGTAGCTGCCTCGAGATATCCACAAATCTGGAAACTATGTTCTTTAAGGAGGCACCAATTGCAACCGCATCAAATTATAACATCACTTTTCATGTTGACCAATGCATCTCAAGATCACCCCATCAACGTATAAGATCTAAGCTATAAGCAACGTGATAAGGTTATTTTCCCCACGCCATCCTGATCTGATCACTAAAGCTTAGAGTCAATTACAAAACCGCAATCAAACGTTTAATCAACAGCGAAAATATATGGGCAGTGACCACGGATCGACCATCGACGACGCAAAGCGGCGCCAGCTGATCTAGTTAATTACGGAACTAAGATCAAGTAGGCATGAAATTTACTTCCAGATGCATGTGTATAACGAGTAAGGAGGCAGATGTGTGATGAAAAGCCATTGTCAAACACATTAAAACCAACTGGGAAGCATGGATCGGTGAAAGAATAGATCGATCAAATCAGGAAATAACACAAGGCGAAAACAGATTGTCACCTTCTTCCTAAGACCGGAAGTGCCAGGTTTCTGTCCATCGAACGGAGTGGTTTCGACACGAGTAACCTTGAACGTCGCCATTTTCACCAATTCCCCCGATAAGCTTCACCGTAACCACTAGAAATGACAAAAAGACGAGAAGTGTAGTGATAGGAAGAGATCAGTGAGAAACAACGCAACCGGCCTTATAAAGCCGAGAGGATCGGGAGTGGAAGGGTGGGAAAAAACGTAAAACAATATTTGAGGGCCACAACGTGGGAGTGAGATGGCTTCCGGAGATGAGTACGCATTACTGACCGTTCTAATTAAGAGGCGATACAATATTCCGTTTTAGATGCTTCAGGTTTACCCTTCGATAAATTGAAAATGTTATTTAGTTGGATGTGGTTGGTTGTCTACTTGTCTTCTGTCTTAGTGTGTTATCCTTAATGTAATGATATTCATGTTTCAAAAACAAGAAAATCTTATTGAGTTTAATCCTTTTTGTTAAGTGCTTCATTTGGGTTGAAAATTGGAGTCCTCTTCTTCCTTCAAGTGGGTGTTGTTCTCATTTTCTCTTCTTGTCGATAACCCCTTGCATATGTTGGTTGTATGTTGGTCTCAACCTTCTGCATGTCTCAGTTTCAACAACTTTGCACCAATATTTTCGTCTGTTGACTTGTTATCATAAGTCACTCTCAATAAACTGTCAAGAGTTGAGGGAACCCTACTATGTTCAATGGGATATTGAGGTAATTCGAATGAATCACCAAATTTAATTTTCCTTTCTAAAACAAAAATGTCACGGGTTGAGATGACCCAATTTGGAAGACGCTTGCGGGGTTTCAATGGTTTTGTGGTTGACAGTATCGGTCGTAGTAGAGGTATTGCTTTATATTGGCGAGACTATAGTTTGCTTCATGTGCACACATTCACGGCTCATCATATAGAATACTGGAACGAAAGGGGCTTAGGGTTGGGTTGGCATTGTATGAAAATTTATGGATGGTCTACTATAAATGATCGATGGCGGACTTGGAATCTTCTACAGGATTTGAGACGTTTTCCTTCTAGACCCTAGTTGGTTTTTGGTTATTTCAATGAAATTTTGTATAGGTATGAAGTATGAACAGAGTTGAAGGGGAGAACGTCACTGTGGGTCTCATGATGGCCTTCCACAATTGTTTGAGTTTTTGCGAGCTTGACGATTTGGGGTTTGTTGGTGGTATCCTCACTATCACTTACAGACGATGAGGAATCGATAACATCAGAAGTCACTTAGATCGGTTCTTGGTACACCGGAATGGACATATTTGTTTCTTCATGCTCAAAACATCCATCTGCGTTGGGGATAGTCAGACCATTCACTGCTGAAAAATATGTTTTAAACCACGGCCTTTAAACCACGGTTATTTACAAACCGTCATTTATACTGAACATAAACAACGGTTCCGTACGAAACCGTTGTTTATATTCTTGCACCAGTTTCCCGTCATTGACTATAAATGACGGTTCTGGGTGAACCTTCACTTATAGTATTACGCCACTTAGTATAAATGGCGGTTCTGGGTAACCGTCATTTATAGTATCGCGCCACTGAGTATCAATGACTGTTCTGGGGGAACCGTCATTTATACTCAGTTACGCCATGGACTATATATGACGGTTCTGGGTGAACCGTCATTTATAGTATGACGGTTTTCTATAGAACCGTCATTTATAGTCTAAGCGGAAATTTTAATTTTCAGCTAAAAAACTCGCGCCTCTCTTTATTCTCTTTATATATCTTCTTACACGGTAATTTTTTGCAACCCTAAACTAGCGAACTAGGAACATATGCTCTACGCCTCTCTTCCAAGTCTCTTCATTCACGGTAATTTTTCAATCCTACTTGCGAACAAGGAACATGCTTTACGCCTCTTCTTCATTCTCTAGATTTCACGGTAATTTTGCAACCCACACTGGCGAACAAGGAACATGCTTTGCGCCTCTTTCTCATTCTCTATATTTCACGGTAATTTTACAACCCACGTCCGTGAACAAAGAACATGCTCTGTGTTTCTTCCTCATCTCCACTCACGGTAATCTTTACAACTCTAACTGGTGAACAACGAACATTGCTCTGCGCCTCATCCATTCTCTTCAAACCTCACAAAAATTTTGTAACCCACTGGCAAACTGGGAACATACTGCCCCTCTTCATACATGCTCAGGCCTCTTCATTTTGTTGTGTCTGCGATCTATTAGATTAAAAATCAGTGATTAGTTGCATCTGCCGCACATAAGATTGAATGCTGGGATTTAAAAAAAATCACAGACTATAAATGAAGGTTGTTGGCTGCAACCGTCATTTATAGTCGGCAAAAAAAAATTCAAAGATTACATAAACCACGGTTTCATGTATAACCGTCATATAAAGTCGGTAAAATCCGCGCGAATGAAGCTTTTAAATGACGGTTCCAGAACCGTGGTTTTTCTATCATGTTTAAAACGACGGTTTTGAACCGTCATTCACACTCAGTTTTCCTATATGCGATGGATATATATACCACGGTTTTTAACCGTGGTTTTTGAGCAAAATAACTGTTGTAATAAAAAATTCCAATAGTGATTGCCTTATCAAGTTGATTATCCAGCTACCAAGGAGAAGAACATATCACCTGTTTAAATTCGAGAACTGTTAGGCTGGGAAACTGTTGGGAAAATTACAAACATAGTAATTAAACCTAGCTAAACGGGCAAGTGCACCCAATTCGTTGCAATATAACAAGTGTTGTATCCACAAGGAAATTGGTTACTAAATCCCAAGCTTCATTATTTTAGTAAAACGCAAATAAAAACAATAAACGGGGGTTTAGCCGGAGGCAAGCTTGGTTGTTTGTCAATGGAAAAGCAATCAAACGATAAAATATTTGTTTGATGCAATGGGTGGAAGAGTACCCTAGGATAGTGGGGACTCACCTAAATCACCCAAAGAAACTCAAAACCACAACTCATTATCTCATTGCCTATTAGAGTTCAATTCACGAATCCCCATATCATGGGAAACCCAATTCTTACCTAATTAGTCAAACCCCTTAATCAAAGCAGGTTTAAGTCACTAAGTAGCATTAAGGAAAAAAAACTCTTAAATAACAGCCCTAAGAGTTTACTCCTAAAATCAAGAGAACAAAAGTTAGGGTTTATCCCCCTTTTGGTCTAGTTCCAAACTCAAGCTCAACTATTGAATGAAACCCCCATAAATGCAATAAGAGATCAATTTAAGGCATTAATTGATATTGAAGAGAATAAAACAGGAGTATTAAATTAGTTAGGTTTCTAGCATTCAATGAGCAAAAATAGGATCAAGCCCCATCCTACAAATAAGTCTACTCAGCCATTAAGAGAGGAAAGAGAAGAAAAGAGGGAGAATAGCCATTAGAGGAGCTTTCAAGCTTCAATGGAGGTAGAATCTTCAATGTCTTATTCCTCCTGTTCTTCTCTTCTTTTATCCTCTTCTTTTCTCCCTTATTTTTACCACTCTCTCTCTCTCTTCTTTCTAGCTGGAAACGTGGGTGTTGAAGAATTAGGAAGGAAGCCCCAAAATTCAGCATTTTAAAACATCAATATGGGCAGATTTTCTGTCCGACCGGCCTTGTCAAGGTTGGTCTCGTGGGTTGGTAGTACTCTCTGGTGAGGGAGGCATGTGACAATTTTTTAGCTCAACCGACCTTGCCAAGGTCGGCCCCAAGGTAGTTCAACTTCAGTGTGTTGTGGAAGGTTTGGACAAGGTCGGTCAAGACCAGAAAGTTCTTCTTTTGTGCCGGAATTCTCCCGATGCTTCCTGTTGGCTTGGCATCCTTCCCGAAGTGCTCGAACATTGATGCATCCTCAAGTTAAGCTTTCAAAATGTACTCACATGAGTATTTACCTATTCGAATATGTCAAAAGTATAAGATCACTAATAATCACAAAAGTACTCCATAAAGTGGTGAAATAAGTCATGCACCAAATAAAATGACAGTGAATAAAGACCTTGAGATAGCACTATTTCACCACTTATCAACTCCCCACACTTATCTATTTGCTTTTCCTCAAGAAAAATTAGCTAAGGACCCACAAAAAGAAGAAACATTTAAAGCAAGCAAGTGTTTAGATGAATTCTTGAATTCAAGTGAGCAAAATTTGTGAAACGCCTCAAGAGGAGTGCAACCAACCTTCTCATGATGACATGGGTGTGCTTAGGGCAAATAAAAACTATAGAGTTGCGGGGTATGATCTAGAGTGCTTCCAAGTTCTTACAGATTATAGAACTTGGAGAACTTTTACTATGACCAACTTCTCTCAAGAATGGGCATTGAGGAAAAAACAAAAGGAAAAATAGAGATTTGCATTTGATTCACTTTTGCAACAAAAGATGAGGAGAGATAATTTGGCATTTTGTCTTGCTTTAATGAACACTCAACTCTCATTTGTTGGTTACCTATGGTGTCTCTCAAGTTCCTTTTTAAAATTTTTCACAAGGAAGCACCCCTTAGCAATCCCTAGATGAGAAGATAGAAAGAACCCCTAAGCAATAAAAATTCACCAAGATATGGATTTATGATTGTATCGCACATAAATGCTCCTCAAGAGAGAACTTTTGAAAAAAAAAATCGGTGGAAAAATTCGAAGAATTCATGGAAAAACTTGCTTACTATAAATGTAATACCTACATGGAAGCTATAGACATACATAAGGAAATTGAGCAGTGCACCAAAAAGAAAAGGTCGTGTCCCCCACACTTGAATGGGACAATGTCCTCATTGTTCAAAGCAAAGCTCAAGGAAAAACAAACAGAAGACCTTTTCGAAGCACTAAGCTTGGAGTAGGCAAAAAGTGTTATGCATTGTATAAATGTTAAAAGGTTAGAGAACTAGTACTCCCCTGATAAAGATGAGTTGTTGGCGTGGTTCCCCCACACTTGCTAGTGTCCGGGTCATTGAAGAGGTAGCTCCTACAGGAAGATCGAAGATCCTAGGAAAAAATTGTAAGAGTTTCTCTTGAATTTCTCCTTACTCAACTTTGGGGTGTTCTTGAGTTCAATTGATAAATATCTACAATGCAAAGCCAAAAAGAAACTAGGTGCAAAATGGATTCCGAAGAATTTGCAAAAATGTCATAGTTAGATAACCAAAAGCGGACTCATAAATGAGTCCCATAGCAGAGTAGTCAAAAAGGTGCTAAAAACACCGTAGTGCAGCATGTAAGTATGACAACACGAAAGTAAATGAAGTTTAAAGGACAAACATAACAAATATTCAAACTAAATAAAATGTCTAAAAGAGAGTCAAAAGATAGATAAAAAAGTAGAAAAACAATGGTGCGCCGGTCTGGTGATCAGGGGAAAGCTATTGAGGAGGGGGACCACCACGCTCCATCTGCTTGTGAAGAAACTGCTGTGGGTGTCCATCTGTCGCTGGTGCTCCATCATGAGGCATTGGTGCTCATCCATCTGGTGCTGAAATGCCTCGAGTTGCTCCGGTCCGGACTTGCAGGGGAGGACACCCTCTGAGAGTATGCGCACCTTCTCCGGGCATGCGTCCGAACTTGCTAGCCCTGACACATTTCAAGAGTTTCAATGAAGAACGATTTCACGTGGATGGGATAGAGGTGTCCAGACACATGTCCAGAAAATCCAAAAATAAAGTGGTGCGTTTTATTAAATGAGAGAAGAGTATGTAACGACCCTAAAACCGGGCTAGCAACAGAAGGGAAGGAAGCCCTTGGATCAGAAGATCCTATAACAGAAGTACTAGACACCACTAGTGGACCCGTCGGTCGCTAATCATCTCGGGAAACCGAGGAACATAAAACAGAAGGACGTCATGTGCAGCATGCTATGGGATAGCCAGACCCGGCCATCCACGGCTTAGAAGCTATGTAACTAGGTCTTAAAATGAAATACATAAACTTACTGAACAAGAGTGCATAAACATGCATAATATGTGAGTAAATCACTTATTACACTTAGAGAATCATAATCCCGCAATCAGAAGTCAAAACAGAGCTCAAACAAGCAATGTAGGCAAAATTAGTAGCCTGTCCGGACAATTGTTTGGGCTTACATGTTCGGACACATGCTGAGGGCAAAAACCAAAGAAGTTCGGACTTGCGTCCAGGCTTGAAATTCTAGACGGAAGTCTGAAAAAATGTACATGGGGAAGTCTGGACACATGCTGCTGTGCAAAATAGTGATTAAACTATCTTGCTAACTATGGGCACTGAACCCAGTCATTGTTATACAACAAGGTCGTATCCACAGGGACTTTGTAACTATCTGATCGATTATAAGCTTAGTAAATGTGCAAGAAGATAAAAACAAAAGTGCATAAATGTAAATTGGGGTTTTAGGGGGTTTTTATTGTGAAAATAGAAATAAAGAAGGCCAATAAACACTAAACTAACTATCAAGGATAGATGTAGCCCGAGATGGATATTTGCACCCATCCTCCCTTTACTACCGATTGTCAACCCTTGAACTTATACCTAAACAACGGAACACTTAATTAATTAGTAACCTAATCTAGGCCTACTAATCCAAACTAATTTAATAGGAACTTCTCAATTAGCTAATCCTCGGGTCAATCGATAGCACTAAGCTTAAGTTCCCCTAAGTTGCAATGTAATCTAATCTCATAATCATCAAAATTAGAGTACACAGTTCTAGTCCCCTACGGTTTAGGTTTCTATCTCAGAATAAATTTTGATATAATCCCACAATAATGCTAAACTAATTGGTAGGCCAAACCAACCAATTTAACACGTAGATGATAATTCAGGCAAAACCCTAAACAAATCCCCGAATCATGAGTAACAAGTTTAGAAGCCATAAACACTCAATACTCATCTTAATTAAGCACAAGGACTACAATTAAGCATAAACACAAATTCAAGGTTCAATAATGGAGTTTTAGGGATTGAGAACAAAATCCCCTAAGCTACAAGGAAACTACACAACATTAAAGCACGAAAATGAGAGAAGGGAGAATTATCCATGGGAGGTTGAAGAAGAGCTTCAATGAAGGTTCTTCTTCTTATTCTATTCATCCCAACCGCCCCACATATGCAGACAGTAGAGGCGGTCAGGACTAGAGGCAATTTCGGCCTCCGAAACGAGTGTTTTTGGCCTCCGGAACTTCCGACCGACCCTATGGGGCGGTCGTTTGGGGAGGTCCGTGATAAGAAGAAATAACTGCTCTATCTTCTTCAATAAAGCTCTGATTTTGGATCCGTTTGAGCCCACACGTTTATCTCTTTGTCTACTTTATTTCTAGCTATGTTATTCCTCATGTTTGAACAATAATGTGTAAAACACCAATAAAACACAAAACTAGAGAAAAACTAGCTAGAGTGAAGAAATGAGCATGAAAAGTGTTGATAAAACATTTGAAATACACCCCTAAAACATGCTCATTTGGGCACTCATCACATGCCAAGAGTTAAAACAAAGAGAGCACAGGGTATGTCTGGACTTGTGTCCGGGCTTGCAAGTTCGGACACAGGCCGGGACTTGAAACCCAAAACTCATTCTCGCACCCCGTACGGACATGCAGGTCCGGATGAAAGTCCAGACACGTTCTAAATAACAGAAAACAGAGTGCCAGATGTACTATCTAGACATACAAGTCTGGACAGAAGTTCGGACGCGACTCAAACCAGAAACACAATTGCAAAAACTTCACAATTTAGTGGCAAATCTTTCACAATTCATTACCGGATCTAAAGCAAGGGAAACCATGGGGTTTGAGAGTGAAATAGCAGTGTGAAACGTAAAGAGAACACTGCAGAAAACGCATTGAATCTAATTTCTAAACAACTCATGAGTGAACATCCTCCATCAAATCCATTCACCACCTACCTCAATCGATGCGCAGAAAATCATAGGCTGAAGCTGAAGAGCGGCCCAGTAATCCACATACCAACTCATACCAAAACCAACACTGAATTGATAATTTTAGACCACACCAAAAAGTAGAAACCGAACTCCAAAATGAAAGCAAAATCACAACTGAACCCCACAAATCAAACTTGATAGACGATGCAGAATAACCCAGCAACAGAGACTCAACCCAACCAACGGATTTGCAACACCAACAATAATCACCAAAAGGAACTATGAGAGGAAGAAGGGGAAAAGAGAGCGCTCAAAACTATCAACTGGCATGGTGAAGAAAGAACAGGAAAAGGATTTCCTGAGTTCCTTACCTTATTCTAATAGGCCAAATTACCACCTTGCCCTCTTATCTTTCGTAAAACCACCAAAATCACCTAATGTCATAAAACTCGCTTAAGAAAAGATACAAAAACCAAAATCCAACTTAGAATAAAATCCGGGTTACAAAAGAGTATATAAGGTAGTAAGTGGAGATCAATTAGACATCTTTGGAGACAGAAAAAGAACCCTAGCCATTGAGCATTAAAGAGAAGATAAAGAACATTGGAGCAAGAATGGATTCGTCATCAACTTTACTACAGATTTGGTGGTGTTCTTCCTTATCTCTATTGTTTTATTTAATTTTGCTATGATTAGAATCTTTGTTTACTAAAGATCCTTACTTTCAAATTTCTTCCTCCTTTTATGCTTTTACTCAATTAAATAAAGGCTGCAATTTTATTCCTTGCACAATTGTTATTATCTTGTGATTTGGCTTATTGTTATATTTTATTAGTTTGATTGCTTACAAGTGGTGATTCAATAGACTATAGGAATACTACCAATTAATTTAGAGATGACAATTTCCTATACATATCATCTGATTATAAACTAGATGAGAGCTTCTAGCTATTGGTTAATTAATAGATTCACAACAACAATTAGGATTTAGTAATTGCTAGTAAGAATATACTTTACGGGGAACCGGAGTTGATTAATTCAGATCTGAGGTTAAAATCTAGGATTTGAGAAATCACATAGGAAGGAGAATTGAATAATTAGGGAGAATTAGTAAACGGGATTTGTCGTTTAGAATCATTTTCAAGATCAACTGTAACACCCTACCGGTAATTACACCATTATTTCCTAACTCTCAATTACTAACAACAATGCAGCGGAATTCAAACTACAACCGGTGGGTGATACATGTCGTTAGTCATCCACGTGACTAACAAGGCCAAACCAACTCAACTACAACAATTAAATACACTATCGGTCTGATGGGTCTTATACCGAGCACGCTATACAAATAATACTTCCATTACTTAATCAAATCTAAACCAAATACAACTTCGATCCCGTATTATACAATTCAACTTCAATTACATTCTATACCGAGTATCTACTACAGTTCCCAAACTCATTGACCACATGTCGGTCTTACAATTCCATAATGCAACACATTACAACTTCCAAAACAACTACCCATGCTCCCAAGGCAACCCGTCCTACTCTCGAACGGCATTCGGCTTCGATGTTCCTGTAAAATAAAAACGATGCCCCTAGGGGCTCAACAAAATTGTTGCATATGACTTCCGCATACCCCGCGTACTAGCGAGGGTACACCGGCTATTTGGTGGAGAGCATGCGATTCATTTCATTTCAATCAACATGCATACAACATACATTATATATGTACATCCACATCAAAGTTCAACATTCAACACAAACACTAACACACACAAGAGGTTAGTTTAGTTTGTTATATACTTAGGCTTGAGGGTTTCTACCTCTCTATGCCTTACTCATTTGCTCATTGTTTTACCCACTCTCTTGGGTACTCTTACTCACAATCTCAACAAGGTTTACAATACTCAACTCAATGCTCACTTACAACTCAATTCTCCCAAATCTCAACTCAATACTCAATTCTCACATGCTCAATTCAATGCTCAGTACTCAAGGGTACATGTTAAGTCATTACTCATGACCTCCGGGCAGGGTCATACACAAGACCCCCACCGGGCTTTCAAATACAAAAGGGGCTATGCATTTAGCTCCTCAAGTCCACCCATGTCCAGTTCTACCGGACTACTCAAATTCCCAAACTCCTCTCTCGAGTCATTTCATAATCTCTGGATTAGCCTAGAGGTATCTCTCTCAATAACATCTATTGGCTTAGGGAATTTCCTCAATGTCTAGTATTCTAAGAATTAAGGTTTTACCCAACTTATCGAATACTCTCATGTTCGTGACATTGTTTATTTTAGTCGGTTCCTCTCATTGGGTCCCACAGGTCACATGTGAGCTTAAAAAACTTCAAATTTGATATTGGACCAAAATATAACACTTTAGCATTGTCCATGTAAAGTTTCATCAATTTTGGACAACATTTAAGCATTTTAAAGTTAAATTACTAAAATCACAGGGGTAATTGTGAATTACGAAAGAAAACAGGGGTATCTCGTGAATTTTCCCATTATAATATATGACCAGAGACAAACTAGTATAGCATGGATTATTTACATAGTTAGGTAAATACCTTCAAATAAAGAGTAGATTGATTTAGTCCTGTGGACAAACAATGATGTCACAGGCATTGGGTTTAAAATGGCTACCTCTTTCGAACTCAGTGGACCAGAACTTTTGTTTAGGGGCAAAAAAAAATTTTAACACTATTGTTCTTTAAAACATTATGTTATTTTGTATTTTTCAAAAATTTATAAGAGCATATTGCTAGGGGGGGGGGGGTGGCTATTAGGGAAATGGATTTTAGTGTATTCAAATATCTGAGCGATACCCATTAGAGTGCTAGGCACAACATAAGTTTGACCAGGGGCAGACAAAAAGGGGGAAGGGCCGCCCCCCCCCCCCTCGAACTTTTGAAAATTTGCAAAATGCTCTTATAAATTTTTGAAAAATACAAAATAACATAATGTTTTAAAGAACAATAGTGTCAAAAAAATTCCCCCCCCTAAACAATAGTTCTGGTCCGCTACTGAGTTCGACCAAGCGATAGCCATTTTTAACGTAATGTTTGTGACATTATTGTTTGTCCACAGGACTAATGTAATATACTCTTTACTTGAAGGTATTTACCTGACTATGTAAATAATCCATGCTATACTAGTTTGTCTCTGGTCATATATTATAATTGTGTCTAATTGTGTATGACAGGGATTCATACTCAGCTATTAGTGAGACATTCCGAGAGACAAGAAACCTCAGAGAACTGGAATGCAAACAACATTTGTCTTGAGATTATGAAGAGGCTGAAGACACTTGAAAAACAAGAGAAAAAGGCGATGCTTTACCAGGTCATCAGGGTGATAAGGATATTTCGTGAACTACAAAACATAAATAGGGGTATCTTGTGAACTTCAAACATAAAAGGTATTTCGCGAACAACAAACTTAATTAAGGGTATATTATATTTTAAATTTTTTTTTAAAAAAGTAGCCAAAAAACTATAAATTTTCAAAAAAAAAACAGATCAGGGGCAAAATAGTCATTTTTCAAGGGAGGTTAACGGAGTATTTGATGACCGTTAGTAAAAAGGGGCATTTTATGAATTAGCAAAGAAAACAGGGGTATCTTGTGACATAGTTTCAAAAAAGGGTATATTGTGAATTACAAAAGAAAATAGGGGTATATTGTGAGTTTTCCCTATTTTGTTTAATAATAATACTGTTTAGTTTCTTGTCTTCCTCTGGTTAGAGGAGTTTCTTGCTGTGGATAGTTTGTTTTTTAGTTTCTTTAAATTTTGTGGGTTTTGGGTAGGTTATGCAAACAAAGCTTCTATCTTCTATGTTGTTGCAAGAGCAGAAGAGTCTAATCTTTGCTCCGTGGAGCCGATGGCTATCAATGAAGTCTGCGTAGCAGACGACGCCGATAACGACGGTTGTGCCGCTAACACCAACGGTGGTGCCGATGGCGGTGGACATGGAAATGGTGAGTACTCACTGTCAATATGGAGAAGAAGTCAATCAAATAACCTCTATTCTAGAACAGACATGTGTAGATTGCTAGTTAGAGAACTGACACATATCATGCATGGTGTCAATTTGCATGTAAACCTTCCTATATAGTATAATATATATGATATTTCAAAAAAAAACTAAAGCATTTTCTAAATTAGACTTGGATTTAATTTTATACTTCATAGATTTAACCAAACTAGACGTATGATGGTTTCTGCCGTTCTGCCGCTTGCTCGTGATCCTTTTGGATCTGTGTGGGCCGCTTCGGCCCTTCTATATTACTCGATGAATTGCACCCTTCCCGAAATGAGCCCCTTAAAAAAAGTACTGTTGTCTTAGCTACACCAACTCGGCTCTAGCAGTCTGCCGCTGCGTTTTACACCCCGTTGTCGCTCTGCGACCTTTTCTTCCTCTTCTCCTTCAGTAGTCACTTCGCCTTCTTCGCTCGCCACCGGCAACGCTGAGAGAAAGATGGCGGTTCCAGAAGAGGATGTTGGAGAGTTTTACCTGAGGTATTACGTTGGTCACAAGGGAAAGTTCGGTCACGAATTCTTGGAGTTTGAGTTCCGACCCGATGGAAAGCTCCGGTATGCTAATAACTCCAACTACAAGAACGACACAATGATTCGCAAGGAGGTATTCCTAACTCCCGCCGTTCTCCGAGAGTGCCGCCGTATCATCACCGAGAGCGAGGTATTATTTCAGTTCGGTTTTCAATTTCTGTGTTGACCCCGCTTGTCACCATCTAGGGCTTTCTTTTTTCTCTCGGTTTTGAGCTTCATCATGCTGGGAGTGTCGACAAACAGCATTGTTGTAGATATTCAGTATCATCCCATTGCAAGGTCTTACAATTGAAATACCTGGTGACGTTTATTTCGTGGATATTAGATTATGAAGGAAGACGATAACAATTGGCCAGAACCTGACCGAGTTGGAAGGCAAGAGCTTGAGATTGTAATGGGAAATGAGCACATTTCCTTCACCACTTCCAAGATTGGCTCCCTTGTCGATGTTCAGAGTAGCAAAGACCCTGAAGGTCTTCGAATTTTCTACTATCTGGTTCAGGTTGGTGCTTGGTCTTGCCATTTTATTGATAACTTTTTCCCTACCCTCTCAATTTCTTATTTTAAGTATGGTTATCATCTGCTTAAATGCCTTTCCAGTAATCTTGTAATGTTCGATAACGAAGACAGTAAAATCCGTTGTAATAACGTGAGTTATATATGAATTCCTGTTGATGATGGGTGCTTTTTCATGTAAAGAAGCTTAGTGCACTTCGTTTAAACTTAGTTTTCAGCTAGGGAGACAGTTAAAGTGTACTAATTGGTGGCATTGTTCATAAGGTAATATGATGCAACTCTGCAGTTCTAATGCTTTGGTCTTTTTTTTTTTCATATGAAAGAGGAGTTGTATGATCTACTTCTAGGTTTCAACTGAAATTAAAGGTCTTGGTAGCGTTGTAGGTGGATAGTATCCTTGGTTATGGGTTGGAATAGGTTCATTGGCTTCCTTATGGGCGAAGGGTGATGGATGGTATTGATGATTATGCTTCCATTTATTCCACCTTCATCTATCTGCATGTTTGTTTCTTCTGATGTGATTATATCGTTTTTTGGAGCTAGAAGGTTGCTTCTGTAGTTTATCAATCAGATCTACCATGTTTGTCTGAATGTACTCTATTCTTTTTGAAAACAGATTTTGA
Organism: Limonium bicolor; assembly: GCA_023374045.1. Lineage (NCBI taxonomy): Eukaryota > Viridiplantae > Streptophyta > Magnoliopsida > Caryophyllales > Plumbaginaceae > Limonium > Limonium bicolor. Next base: position 436,784,105 of record CM041777.1, read on the forward strand.
AACCAGAACAACATGTCAACATCTGAATTGAACAGGGCCTTAATATTTTGGATATTGTTTTTCATAGTTTCTATGCTCAATGAACTCCGTATTTGTGCTGCTTAGTGAGCAGCATAACTGATATCAGGTGTATGTTTGTGTTCGGATCAGCATTTCGTGACCCGGGGCCACTTGTTGGCATGACATGCTCACATGTTTGCTACATAGTATTGAGATTGAGAAACTAGGCCCTTTGTTTTGCTTCATCCTAAGTGAGCCTGGTAGGAATGTAGTCATAGTTATATGCGACTATGAGAACATCATTGTGTCAACATATGATAGGTTGAATATTTCGTTACTACCTAATATTGGTTTGATATGCGCTAGAGAAGCTCGACAGTACTGTGGGCTCTCATTGATTATGCACATGAAATATACTGCTGTATGGCTTTCATTATGTGAATACCTTGCCGTCTTCTGCTGGTGCTGCTACTTCTGCTTGTTCTATTTGTCCATCTTTGCAATATGTTTAGTGGTGCTGTGAGAACACGTTGGTTGCTTCCCTTTTACCATCCAGATTTGGTTTGATTACAATTGCTGTTGAGATTGGTTGGGTTGCAATTTTGTAACATGTTTGCTCTAAGCAGTCCTGTCATTGCTACAGAAATAGATAGAATTTCTAATGAGTAGATGCATAGGTATTCTTTGGTGGATCGTAAGCTTAATTTGTCTCAAGTTTGCATTTGGTAGTTAAGGTTCTTCTGGGAACTGGTGATTGACGATTATGTGTTATTTTGTTGCAGGATTTGAAATGTTTCGTCTTCTCGTTGATCTCTCTCCACTTCAAAATCAAGCCCATCTGAGGATTTTTTTTTCTGGTTCGGAGGAGCAGTAGTGTTGATGGTCACCTTGCGTGGGATTGGATGGAACATTAGCATTGTATTTTGAAGTTATCTATTTCAGACGATTTCCTTACAAATTTTTCAAGTTGGGCTTGTTATGCATCTGCGGAGGAGAATGTTATGCAGTTGATTCTATGGGTGGGGTGGCTTGTATGTGGATTGGCAATGTGTGGTATGATACTGGCTGCAGATCGTTTCGAGTCTTTAAATGCATGTTACAGATCATAAACCTCAGCTGATCACTTTCACATACATGAACACTTTGTTTAATTTGTTCTGACTAGCTCTCATACCGCATTCAATTTTAACACACCAATAGATTTTGCAAAATTATTTTGTGAATTCATGAGTTTTGTCGCCATTTATCTTTCACAGGTTTGGCTGTTAATGGGACATATCATTTAACCATTTTTTTCACATTTTGTTAACATAACAAAATATTTTATACTATTACAAAACATTATAAAATAAATACTAAAATTCTAAAAGACTAGTTTTAAGAAAATAAAGAAATTTTATATACTATGAGATTGTAGAAATAGTTAATAAGTTATTTTTTTTCTAAATCACATAAATATGTATATAAAATTATGATACATCATAAATATTTGTAAAATTATGAAATAATGAAAATTATAAATTTAATTATGTCAGTTTTTTTTTCTTCGAAAAATTAGACTAGCGAAAAGTAAGAGTTTTCTTACAACAATAATTTAAATGATTTATACATTATTTATATTGATGTCTATGTTTCCAATTTTTTCGAACTTTGTCATTAGTTTAAATGATTAATAGCTATAGCTTTGTAAATCTTTTTGAATTTTATTTATATGCTTTACAGTGCACTAGTAAAAGAAATGAAAATCATACAAAAGTAATAAGTATATGAAGAATTAATTATAAAAATTGTGAAAACATGAAAAAATTATAAAAAAATGCAATTAAAAATTAATTTATTTAGAAAAAGTCTTATAATTTTCATGTCTTTTTTACTCTTTTAGATTATTTATTAGTTTTTCTATGTAATTGTTTTTTTATTTCACTATTCTATAATCTAGTAAATTTAAAATTTAAGTAATTTTTTTAGTTTTAGTTTTTTTACGTTTTTATATTTTCTTATTTTTCAAATAATGTTTTTAAATGTCTTTGTTTGGTTAAAAAATGCAAATATAGGTCGACACATGTCAGAGATTAAAATTTAAGTAAAAAAGTAATTGATGTAAACAATGACAAAATTCATAAATACGCCGGTCATTTCTGAAACTTCATAGGTGCCCTGTGATTTCCACATGGGTATTGAATCTAATTTTTCCAAATAAATTATGGTGCCCACTCTTATTGGGAAATTACAATTCACCCATGAGCTTTAAAAAATTACAATGTCCATTCATAAGATATTAAGAAAATACAATCCCTACCCATGAGCTTTAAAAAATTACAATACCCACCCATGTACTTATTAAGATGAGGTGAAAATGAAGATCTTAGTAAATGAAGCGATTCAACAATGTAAACTAATAAAATAGAAATCTAAATTTACCCCGTGCAAAGTTAGAGTGGGGACTTGAAGAAAAATTACGCAAAATTTACAAGGAATTGCAATGTATTCACCGCTTTATCATTAATTTTACTTCTTTGTGTTGGAATATGTTGGGAATGGACTATACAAGCGTCTGTAGCATCCGTCCAGACCCGGATAGGCTTGATCTCGTCCGGACGAAAATCAACGATGGAGATACATATGCTTGTCCTCAGCTCACGTCCGGATCCGGACGTGTCCTTGTTTCGCCTGGATGGGCATCTGGCGGCCAAGATCCGCGTAAGAAAGGTAATAGCTTTTTAGTTCTGGCAGTCATAAGGTGGAAGTTTATAGGGATGTAAGATTTTGTCCCGCAGTTTTTCCTTTTGCAGAGGACAGGATTGGATCATCTGATTCTCCTTCCCAGGATATTCCTGAATGGGTTTTTGATGAGCCTTTGGAAGTTCCTCCTTCTACACTTGCTGATGATAGTCTTAATCTGTCTAACACAGTTGAGATTGTTAGGCAGTAGGATTCGTCGAGTGTACCAAATGGTTTTACACAGAGCTATGGTCTGGATTATCATGAGACTTTCTCTCATGTTGTTAAAATGACTAGCATCCATGCTATTCTGGCTGTAGCCATTCATAAAGGGTGGAATGTCAACCAATTGGATGTTAATAATGCTTTCTTGCATGGTGATTTGGATGATGAATTTTATATGAAAGTACCTCCAGGGTAAATGTTCAAAGACGTAACAAGGCATGCTTTTTAAAGCATTCGCTTTATGGATTGAAACAGGCTTCACATCAGTGATTTTCCAAATTGGCTCATTTTGTTAACACTTGGATTTAGTCAATCCAAGAATGACTATTCACTGTTCCACAAGAAAAATGGAGTTTGGTTATTTTATGTAGCAATTTATGTTGATGACATGCTACTAGTAGGAACACATCAAGAAGACATTAATCTTCTTAGGCACGCCATGGATGACAATTTCAAGATTAAGGACCATGGGTGTTTGCATTATTTCTTGGGGATTGAAGTTTAAAGGAAGTTTTAATGAAACCTATTTTTAACTCACCCGACTGACATTTGTTAGGTTACGTTTAAATTCAATAAAAGGCAAATGCCTAATTATTAAAAAAAACATGCGCCTCATGGTATAGTTTTGTCTCAACGAAAGTTCTGACAAGATCTTCTGAAGGAAAATGATTGTGAATCTAGCAAAGTAGCAGCTGGTACGATGCAAGTTGGGCTTTCTATGCGTAGTACTGATGGAACCCCGTTGGATGATCCTTTTGTCTATCGATGTTTAGTTAGGAAGTTAAATTACTTATCTAATACTTGACCAAACATCAGTTTCGCTGTCCAAGTTTGTAGTTAGTTTATGAAATGCCCAACTAATGTTCGTATGGGGTATCTCTTCATGCTCTACGTCATGTGAATGGCACTATGAATCATGGTATAATTGTAACACCCCTACTGAAACTTAAACAACAATCGAATTGCAGCGGAAATATTTAATAACTTAACATTAACTACACGGTTTGGTGTTACGCAGAATACATACAAAAACGTATCGGTCCAATGAACAGACTCCAGAACATAAGTACTAAACCATAAATACAACAACATTACCGAGTATTAATGTTTACAACCATAACTGTATAACTGTCAACCCACAATATACCACCAGGGAGCACAGGCGCATCCCAGGTCTAACATCCAAAATCCATCAAAAGTATTTCATAAAACCTAGAATCTAGATGTAACACCCCGACTCAATCCAAATGTGGTCTCGCAACTTAACGGCATACATATAAACATGTCACGGAATTCTTTACACTTCAGGACCTTGCCACGGTCTGACTACAGAATATACCGAACATTAGTACAACCAAACTTATCCAAATACGTATTCATCTTACAAACCCCTCACACCTATACATCTTACTAAACTCAATTGACATACGAGTGTACATGCACAACTCGTAGGCCACTCTTAACCTGCAACACTTGTACCCCTTCTTACTCTCGCGACGACCGCCTCCTGATGTTCACCTGTGTAGTAAAAACAGCCCCAAAGGGGGTCAGCACGAATGCTGGTACGATCCTCTCATGGCCCCCAAGCTAACGTGGCTACGACGACTAATTGTCGATAGCATGGAGGTTGATTAGATGCACAACATAATAGTAAATGTTGTAAACAACAATCCAATATGAACACTTAAAGTTCAACACAATGAATGACTTAAATGCGTTCCCTCAATTAGAGAGTTAATTGTTTAACTCCTTAAGTTATATATCCTCTTAATCTTAGTCCATCCTTATCTCACCTTGATTAAGTGTGAAATTGATATGGTTTTATAGGGCTAAATTATCTTTATGCAACCTTTTATGCGCTTTCTCACCTTAATAATACAAACCATCCTTTAATAAGGAATGGTTGCAACTTATCTTAACCTTACCTTATGTATGCCAACCGTTCTCTCATTGGGAACAGGTTAGCCCTTAATTCGTTGTTTATTTTTGTAGGGCTTGGTTAACCCTAGCCAGCAGCAGGACACTTACCGGCAATAAACAACATTCTTAAATTGTTGGGGATGTAGGCTTGATCCCCCACGCCATCTTAAAGCCACCTACCTTGGACTGGATGTCCAATGTAGCCGAGCCGGCCAACCGACCCAAGGCTACTAGTCCGAGGACTAGTCCTTAATCGGAAGTCGAATCTGCTATAGATACCGACCCCCCTTTCCTTAGCATGTATGACCGGAGATCGGTCCCGGGTTTCCTCACTCAAGTTCCAGTTAGTAGTAGTCTCAAGACCATGTTTGTTAGTTAACCTCTTTCGGTTTATATCGTCCCATATTAGGGAGTGTTCCTTAGTCTCACTCATTTCCTTACTAAACGTTGGTTAGTAAGTTCTCACGGTATGTTGTGTTAGTTTTCAAACATCACACAACAATACAATAAATATAATATTCCGGCTGCATGCTTTATCTTGTTTAGTGAGCACACAAAAACAAATAGCACACAAGCCGAGGGACACCTCGTTAGCAAGCAGGTCACAAGAAGAACTGTACCGTTCACCGTTGGCCGTTCGGTTGCTTACTCTCTTCCAGAGTCCAAATTCCAAGTCCTAAAACATTCATTCAGTTTTAGGTTGTTAATCACTTAACTCAATTCAACTTACTTATCTTACTTAACTTACTTAACCCTTAATGATTCCCACCTAACACCTCTTAAGTCTTACAACTTAACCTTAAACTTTTAAGTTTATACTTATCTTAATCTCTTAGGTCTTTACACCTCTAATCATCAATGCCCTCTTAAAGGGGTACCATTAATACCACTAAACTTCCTTAGGGTTTCTCTTTTTTTTTTTCATTTTTAAGGTCGACCGACCTTACTGACCGACCTTACCTAAGGTCGGTCCATTCCAGAACTCATTACCGTTTGAAAATTTCACTCCGACCGACCTTGCAAGTCCGGTCCCCAAGGTCGGTCCATTCCCGAGAGTTTCCCCGTGGGATATTTAAGCCCGACCGAACTTGCCAAGTTGGGTCCCAAGTTCGGTCGATTCCAGAGACTCAATTCGTACACAAAATACAAGCCCGACCGAACTTGCAAGTCCGGTCCCCAAGTTCGGTCGGTTCCAGAAACCCCCTTCCGGTAGTGTAAACTGAGCTCGACCGACCTTGCAGGTCCGGTCCCAAGGTCGGTCGGCTCCAGAACCTTGTTTCTAAATTCCCATTTGACTCCAAACTTCTCCACAAGTTCCCCCATGTGTCCTAATACCATTTAGGCACTTAAACTCACCTTAGAACTTCCACCAAACTCTCCAAAACAACTTCCAAAGATCTTCTCAAACATTTACTAAATTCTTACAAACACTTCTAACACTTGTCATATGATTCCTTACATTTCCAACTTGTAACCTTACCAAAACTTCAACCAACCCAAGTGTTCCCTCCTTAACAGTTTGAGCACTTCACAAACATCATCTTCCATCTTCAATTCATTTACCAAGACTTTCTCAAGTCACCTTGCATATCCATGCACAAATTCCTCTCATTTCCTTTGGTTACTCATCACTCTTAAACTCTTGAGCTAACCCATACATTTCTTTTCATCACCTTATCACCTTGACCTTGTTCTTCATTTACCTTGACCATGTAACACCCTCCTTAGACATTTCCACCTCTTTTATGCATCTTACTCACCATTCTCATGATCATACACTCTTATACGGTTCTAGCCATTCCCTTGACGACTTACAACATTCTCCTACAGTTTTCACTTCCATCACCCAAGTCCACACATTACCATTTAACTAAACCTTACTAGTCCACCACTAACATCACCACCTCTTACACAAACTTCCCGAACTCTCATTGTTCTACTCTTAGTTCTAACCTAAATCATCTCAATGCATTATACATCATTTCCTCCAGATTCTTGCACAAGTCTTATATTCCTCATACCATGATTTTGGTGTGTTTAATACACTCACCAATCCTCTAATTCCTCCTAGATATCTCTAGGTCATTCTAAACCTCAAGAACTCCTTAGTTAACTCATTTCCACTCAAATTCCTCATAATGACTCCTAGTAAATCCTAGGTCATATTAACTCACCACCATCACCTAAACACTTATTTTCTACTCAAATTTCGCCATAGCTCCTCTAGTATCTTATCATGCCCAAACACATTATTTTTCCTCATTCAACCATCTCACACACATCAAGTTCTTTCCCATCATATCTTCTCACCCAAACCAACTCAATCACATCAAACTCATCATATTGCAATAATCTTAAATTGCATAGCACTAAGGCTCTTAAAGACATGGCTCTTAGGCCCTTAAATAACTTAAACTTAAACACTGAATTTCCCACACATAAAAGCCTTCAACCTGCAAATACACCCATCAATCTCATAGTAGATATAATGCTCTTAAAATCCATCTTAAACTTATATTACTAACTCATTCCCATTGGCTCCTTAGTCACAAGTTCACAAGCTTGTTTAAGTTCTTTTTCTTAGGTTATATAACCCAATACACAATGCAAGCTCTAGGCCACATTGGTACCCACCTAAACTCATCCCTTAAAACTTAAACCACCATTAGGTAAGTAATTTACCTTGTTTTCTCAAGCTTATCTTATATTCCTCCTTAGACCTTCTTCTTGCATGAATCTCCGGCCACCACTTAAATTCCTTTGCCAATGTTCTAACCAATATTCAATGACTCACATGAGTACTAAACAATACACTAACCTCAAGGAATGAAAACCTAGGTTAGAAATGTGTTCTAAAGCATAAAAGTGGATGATTACCTTTGAAGTCTCAAAGTAGACTTGGGCATTGAATGAAATAGGACCTCCACTAGTCCTTGGTGAATAAATCAAGCTAGAACAAGGCATAAAAAACAAGGCCCCATGAGTAGTAATTTTCGGCCATGTGGAAGGAAGTGATGGAAACATGGTTTTTCTTACATTTCCTTTACCTTAAGAGAATGGAGAAGCTAATGAGCTCTTCAAACTTGATTTTCCTCCATCAATGGAGTTTCCTCTTGGCACCAAAATGGAGCTTTGAAGGATTTGAAAAGGTAGAAAGATAGGTCTTGGCCTAACTAAGATAAATATGGTTTAGTTTTTGATTTGGAGCTAAAATGAGTAAGTTGTTGCCAAAGCAAGGTGGTGGTGCCATGGGTTCTGCTCCTACGTGAATGAAGGGAGGAGAAGATGGGTGAAATCGTGGGAAGAAGAGAAATGAAGAGAGAGAGAAGAAGAAAAGGTGGCTTATAAGAGATATTTTGTTTATAAAGCAAATAGTGACTTCTTACTTTATCTCTTCTTTATAACATTATTTGACTACTTATGGTGACTCATCCTCCCTTGGAAAACCGGCCCCTGCAGACGTGTATATCTGAGTGGTTAGAATTGTAGAAATTAAAAGAAAAGAAATTAAAACTCAAAATAAACGTCGGGCTGCAACAAATCCCGGTCATGGTAGTATAGTGAAATGTAAGCGACCGGATATCGAACCGTGGGACTAATGTGCATATTATAGTACCTAACGCGGGACAGCAAAAGATGGTATTATATAAAGGACATTGTAATATAAATAAAAAGAGGAAAGACTCTAATAGATTAATAATAAATGGACTCTGGGTCAGTGTTATTCTCTCTTCATGCTATGTTTAATTGGTTTTTATTATAATTGTTTGGCAAAATTCCTCTATTATCTTAAGGTCCGATGAAAACTCATAAGAACTCTTACCTGAAAATGCAAGGTCCGATGAAAACTCAAGCAAAATGCGTGTAAACGGACGGTTTAAATATGAGAAATTATTTATGCATCTGAGTACTAACTTAAACGATGAAAATAAGTTTCCTCCAGATTTACGGCTTAATTAACCTATCTATTTGTCACCGATCAGATTAGAAATAGATTTAGTAAAGCAATTTAATAAACTCATGACATTTATTAAAAAGGTGCGAGATAACCTTTAAAACGCAACAAACTGTATTTAAATAACCAGTAAACATATTGCATAATTAATACAAACACATAATAACCATTCCCAGAGTATAAATATTCTAGCCTAACATATTAAATAGATAAACAGAGACAAGAGTAGTAGAAATCATCTGTAGTCACTCCTGCATTCGTTCTGCTATTTTGTATACGTAGGACTAGAGGTGAATATGGTGGAATGTAAAAATAAATAAAATGGAGAAGACGGGAGAAGAGAAATGGGATGGACGATGGTATTCTGTAGTGGATCGATGATGTTGGGTGGTGGATGTGTATTTTGAGCAGAAGGCTCGTGGGTTTTTATAGGAGAAGGAGAGGAAGGAAGGAGAAGAGAAGAGAAGAGACAGGCTGGATCACGCGTGCTAGTGGGTGAACAAGATAAGGGAGGTGCCAGTTGATGGAGTAGATGGATAAGTTGCAGAACGCGTGAGTGAATTAAGGAATGGATTGGGTGGCTGAACGCGTGAATACTGTCGGCAGAATCAAGTTGCAGGCGCCGCGAAGAAGATAAACAGCTCGCGTTAATTATCTGGACATTTACACGCGTCCGCGTAGATGTCCGCCTCTAATTATGCGGTCGTCTCACGCGGTCCTCTCTGTTGTCCGCTTTGTTGTCCGCTTTATTCCATGCGGACACATTGTTTAGCGCGCTCCATATCTTGTCCGCATGGCTGTCCGCGTAGAATGGGGCGGACAATTGTTTAGGCGCGCTCAAGTCTTGTCCGCATGGCTGTCCTCGCTTGTGACGTCGTGGTTCTATGCGGACAAGAGTGTTAGGCGCGCTCCATAGTCTTGTCCGCATGGCTGTCCTCACTTGTGACGTCGTGGTTCTATGCGGACACAAATGCGGGCACAAACTTGACCGGCTCTAGATTCTTCGTTTGGACTCCATTTTTCGAGCCGTTTGCGCCTATGCGTTCATCTCTTTGTATACTTTGCTCCCAGCTTGGTTTTACTCATGTTTAAACAATAAATTTGTGAGATAACAATAAAAAATAAAACTAGAGAAAAACTAACCGAAGTGGAGAAATGAGCAAGAAAAGTGCTAATATAATATATGAAATACACCTATAAAACATGCTCATTTGGACACTTATCAGCCCCCTATTAATTAAGGCAAGTCATGGTCTTGTTTGACCAACTAATTAGACTTAAGTGATTAAAGACTAAACTAGTCACTATTTGGCACTATTCACTAATTAGTGCACATACTCGTGAAATTTTTGATTCCCATTGATTTAGACTTCCTAATGTGATACTAATTAGTACACATGTTGGTTAAGGTGTAATCATGGGCATTTAGCCACTCAAAACTCAATTCTAAGACAATTTCTCAAAAATGTGCTTTAAAACTTCTTAATGCACATTTTGTGTTTTAACTTGTTTTCAAGCTTGGTTTCCTTGGTAATTGGTTTAAAATGACCATTAGAATATTACTAAGGTCTTATCATGATATTTGGGTACTCACCCAAGTCTCTCCAAGCTTAGAGCACATTTTTGCCCTAATTGCCCTTAAGGCATTTTCTTGTGTTTTCCTTGGTTTAAATTGTCTACCAATCTTTCTAAGGCATATTTTAGCCTTACTACATCATGATTTGATGTTTACTTAGCATACTTAGGTTTGGGGTATTTCACTAGAGCCACTCCGCCTCCTCGATCCTCATCCTGCAACATAGAAAAATATGGTGCCCCAGAGGGGCTCAGCAACTCATGGCTAACGTGCAGCCCGTCGGCTACCGGGATACACACAACCAATTGTCATGAAACATGGCATTGATTTAGAACATACAATTTACATAACATAGCAACAAGAATTGCATCACAACATTAACATATAACATAACGGGAACGGTCCTTTTTAGGAGTCGAACCCAACATAGTTAGTTCACTTGGGAGAGCCTAGAGAATGCTGCCAAACTCATGCTAAGCTCGTTACATAACTCGTTACCATCCTGTTAAATGAACGGATAACTTAACCCAAAGGTGTGTCGGATATAGTAATCCAAGCACACCGAACATAGTATGCCCCTATGGCCCGACGTGAGTCAGTTAAATAGCCTTGGATAAGCTAAAGGGAGGTTGGAAACCGAAAAGGAAAACAACCATAACATACAGAGAGAATCAAACCGGTTATGACATCGACCCCCATACTCTCACGCGTGACCTGAACGACCGGACTCCTCACTCCCCGGTTAGCACTTGTTAGAAGCCCATTATGAAACTTAGTAAATGAATTCACAAGTAAATGCTTAAGTTCAGTTAGACACACAAGGGATATGAGACATAGCTTAACAACACAAACCACAACTAGTTCATACATAGCCGTGGTTAGAACGTTCCTCATGTGGAAACGTTATAACCGGGTACCGCTCTCTTACGTATCCTAGTTTAGCTAACTACGGGTTAGCACGTATCCGAGGTTAACGGTGCCGGTACTCTCACGACACAACAATAATAATAACTGTAAACTCATTTCATGACTTAAATCTTATAAGGTCATAAAACAACAGAAAAACAAACAACACACAAGCCGGTGTAAACCGGTAGGCAACAGACTGCAAGAAAACCATACCTTGGTGCCTGCTTCGATTGGTTTCCACCGTAGGCAACTCCTATACATGATTAATAATGTCAGTTAATTTACCGTATTTAACTTCCAATTTTACTAAGTGTTTGCATACTTACATGACATGTTTTACAACTAAACTTACACTTAGTTGTCCTCATTATACCCACTAGGGTTTACTACATAAGTCATATTCTTTTTGTTTTTTTTTAAGTTTTGTGTCGACGACCCACTGACCAACCCAACCTCTTGGGTCGGTCCGTTCCAGTAACTTTTGGGTTCTCTAATTGTTGCCCGATCGACTCAACACTATTCCGACCGACCCAAAGCCCTCTGGGTCGGTCCATTCCAGAGACATTTATGTTCTTCATTTTTAGCTCGACCGACCCACCGACCGACCCAACCCCCTGGGTCGGTCGATTACAGAAACATTAAGTCTGTCATATTACAGTCCGACCGACCCAGCCAGGGTCAGTCCCCTGGGTCGGTCGACTGCAGAACTTCTCCAAACATTGTCAAATTTTCTCCAAACTTGTCCTCAAGCCTCCTAATATGTTCTAACATCATTTGGCACACTTAAACCTCCATATAACATCCACCAAACTCATTTTCTTACTCACTTCTAAACTCCTTAAACACTTACTCTTTTTCTTACAAAATTCCTAGCACTTGTAATATTTCTCCAGGTTTCTAAGTGGTGCTTCATACCTATGATAACAACTATCCCAAGATGTTTCCTCACTAAAATCTCCTTACACAAACTTCTCTAGACTTCTTTCCACAAGCTCAAACTTCCTCCTTTACAAGACATTATTCTTTCCTTGTTTACCCAAATTTGCTCAAGTCTTAAATATATTCCCTCCATGACTTGATGTATCATTATCACCTAATGAACACTAAACCCTCCAAGACAATGTCTATACATTTTTAACACCTATAACATCTTAATTCCTTTTTCTTGCACCATAGAACACTTAGTCATTCCTAGTACTTCCTAGTTCACCAAAGTTCATTTTAAATACTCAAAACTCCTTGTTTCCTAACCAAATTTTGACATAGCTTTGTTAGTAATTTCCTTACACCCCAAAACACAAGGTTTTCACCATTAAACACCCAAGAACATTTATCCACACAAGAATGTTCTTTACACACAACTAAACCTCAAACTACACTACATCACAATATAGTGCATAATTTAAATTGCTTGGCACTTAGGCCCTTAAATTGCATGGCTCTTAGGCCTTAAATTGCATAAACCTTAAACACTGAATTTCCCACATAATATATGCCTTTGACCTGCAAATACACACATTATTTCATATGCCTTTAATAGCCTCTTTGAGGATAGTTTACTAGCTCATTTGCCATTGGCTCCTTAGGTAGTTTATTAAGCATTTTAAAGCTCAATTTTCCTAAGACACATAAGTTAAGGTTGTTTACCTCTTTTCCTTCCACACTTATTTCTTGTTTCCTTGGATTGAAGATTAGCAAGGAACCTGATCACTTGTCAACCTTCTATCCATACACAAGTAAAGATAATGAGCATTAAGCTTCATGCTTATACTCATTAAAAAACCTTAGGTCATATAATGTCTTAAAACATATAAATGAATGTTTTACCTTAGAATTCAATGGGAATTGGATTAAGTAGCAAGAGAGGACTCCACCTAGTCCTTTGAAGATTGGAATGAAGCTATGAATGAGCAAAAGAAAACACCATGAAGAGGTGATTTTCGGTCACATATAAAACAAGAGGAAATGAAGTTTTTCTTTGAGTTTCCTTACCTAGAAGCAAAGGAGAACAATGAGATGTAAAAAGATGAGTTCAAGCTCCTTCCATGGTGATTCCTCTTGGCACTGAAATGGAGGTTTTGATGATTTGAAAAGGCAAGATTGTAGAGCTTGACTAAACTAGGAGAATGGTGGTCTTGGAATTATTTTTGGAGCATGGAGCTAGGAGATATAGGCAATGGAAGATGGAGATGGTATAAGTGCTGTAGCAAAACCAAAAAATGAGAAGGGAGGAGAAGGTGGGAAATGGAGGGAATGAGAGAATGAGGAGAGAGACAAGCCTTGTTAAGATATTTAAGTGTAAAGCAAATAGTTACTTACTTTATTAGTTTTCCTCCCTTAGCAAATCAGCCTAGTGTGATGAGTCACACTTAAAAACCGGCCCCCTTATTATTAGTTAGGCTGTTTTATGGTCTTTGTTGACCAAATAATTGACTTATGTTGACCAGTGTCTTAAACTAGCACTATTTGGTCTCTATTCACAAATTAATGCACATAATTGTGAAATTTTTGATTTCCCATTGATTTAGACTTCCTAATGTGATACTAAGTAGTACACATGTTAATTAAAGAGTAATGATGGACATTTAGCCACTCAAAACTCATTTCTAAGACAATTTTTCAAAAATGTGCTTTAAGACTCCTTAAAGCACATTTTGTGTTTTAACTTGTTTTCAAGCTTGGTTTCTTTGATAATTGATTTAACATGTTCATTAACATGTAAATAAGGTCTTGGTAAGCTCTTAGAGTCTTAACCAGGTTATCCCAAGCTTAGAGCACATTTTTGCCCTAATTGCCTTTATGGTGTTTTATAGTGTTTTCTATGGTTTAAATTGTTCACTAATGTTTCTATGGCACTTTTTAGCCTTGATATACCATAATTTAATATTTAACAACATATAGATGTTTGGGGTATTTCAATAATACTTCATAAGGGGTTATGTATGAGTTGCAATTGTCTGTCTATTGTGATTCTAATTTGGCTGCTTGTCCAGATACCAGACGGTTTGTGTCTGGTTATTATATTTTCTTGGGAGACAATCATATTTCTTGGAAGACGAAGAAAACAAGGAACAATATCCTTATCTAGTGCATAAGCAGAGTACCATTCCCTTCGTCGTGTACAGTGGAGCTTACATGGCTTACTCGTCTTCTTCATGAGCTCGACGTGGCAAATATGTTCATGTTCTAGTAAAATACGACAATCAATCTGTTATTTATATTTCTCAGAATCTGGTTTTTCATGAGCGTACAAACATTAAGATTGATTATCATTTTGTTCGAGATAAAATTCAGCAAGGGTTTGTGGATGTTGCATAATGTATATACGTCTACAACTACTAATTAGCTGATATGATGACGAACGTATTTCCCAACACTCGTTATCATGAGTAACTTCCTCCTATGGGTATGGCGCATGCTGATTCTTCAAGCCTACGCGATCCTGATCTTGTACTGCTTGCAGGGGGTGTTGGAATATGTCGAGATTGGACTATACATGCGTCCACAGCATTTGTCCATACCCCGGACAGGCTTGATCGCGTCCGGACGGAAATCAACGATGGAGATACATATGCTTGTCCTCAGCGCACGTCCGGTTCCGGACGTGTCCTTGTCTCGCTTGGACGGGCATCTGGTGGCCAAGAAGAGTAGATGCGGTTTGATTGGACAACTGAGATAGATATTGGCGACCTGGGCAACGTCTGGATCCGGACGCGTCTATTTCTTGCCCAGACGCGTCCAGGCCAAGTCGCTTTCTATCATTTTGTTTTAAGTGCCATCGGTCATTATTTTGTAACTAGTTGAAGTTTTTGTATAACTCTACCTAAAAAATTCAGTACTATAAATCTTCTTTACAAATTCTCTATAAATTTTCAATCTCTATTTATATATTTCTTTATTTATTCTTTTAGGTATCTTTCATTTATTTGACTTCTAAGAGGTCATATAATGTAAATTCAATGTTTCTTTCAATTTTTTTATAAGGTAATCATTGCTTTACATATTCAAATTCACCTCATTTTATTAAGTACATTGGTAGACACTGTAATTTCTTGAAGCTCATGGGTGCAAATTGTAATTTCCTAATATCTCATTGGTGGACACTGTAATTTCCTAAATCTCATGCTTGAGCATTATAATTTCTCAATACCCCGTAATGAAAGGCAATGTAATTTTCCCTAAGATAAAAGTTAGAAACAGTTTTATGCTAGCTAAAAGTTAAAGAGGCATGTTTAGTAACCCGTCTGTAACAGTCATCCTCAGCAATCCTACTCAAAATCAATGATCACTAGTAACCAGATAAAATTGTCCACACAATTGGTCCCCTCCAGTTCGAAACACAACTACTCGCCTCGTTTCAAGCTGCCAACTAGATTTGGCAAGGATAATGCTTACTTTCATTGATTTAAATATAAACGAGACTCGGGGCTTTACCAGTTATTTAGCATTTCGCATACATAAATCTACCAATCAAATATAATCAAAGAAATTTTTCCAAAACCATCTAATCTATGTACAAAAAAGAATGAATGCCACACTCCAAGACCAAAGGCTGCAAGAACTATGCCATCTTCTACGAGATTATGGGACGTTTCCCATGGTCTATTGGCGATCTCGGGCTTTTAGACATGTAGGTGGAAGCTGTTCCCATTGTAGTAGGATTATTTGTATTTGTAGCTGTGGTGGATTCCAATCTGTGGGAGGATGATATCCAGAAGTCCCTGCATTGGAAGATGAAGCACATGTACCTGCACCTGCCTGTCTTGGTCTTCTATGCCGGTTTCCTGTGAAACTAGGTCGGGTAGGTTCTTCGAGGCTGCTCGGTTTCTTCGACAGCATAATAGAGACTCTTCGCATGTCGGGTCTCAAAGATGGATCACATTGGGTGCAGAGAAGGCCAATCTGAATGCACAATGCGACCTGCTCTTCTACGGCGGTTGAAGTGAGCAGGGTGTCCATGATCTCCAAGCTTCTCCCCTTTTTGTATAGCTTATACGCCTGTAGAGATGACAGTTTGTTTGGTTAAGAGACGCGAAAAGTCTGTAGACCCATAAACAAAGAAATGTCAATGACCGGAACTACATTAGAAACCACCCACGTATAAAAGCTTAGGTAGGAAAAACGAAACCAAAACCAAAACGTTTTATAGTTTTTGTCTTTAATGACAGGGTATCCAGTGGGGTCCATCGAGATCAAAGACCAGGAACAGTCAACCACCGTAATAGGACAACCCACCAAAGGTCAAGCCTCGGGATATCATTAGATACCCGGAGTAGATCGCTTCCCAGCAAACTCCTTTATAAAGTCTACTTTTATTACTACGGATATTGTTTTGACCACATATGGACACGGTTTGATTTATAGCAGGCAGATCAAGTCATCAATTATAATATTTAATACGGAATGCTCGACCTGACGATGTCAAAAACATGACAACTAGATGACATCCCAAGTTTTTTGTTCCACTGCCAATAAAGATGACGTGCCAACTTCAAATTTAGTACTAGCATAATTCCAAAAACAGTCAGGTACCCTAGATTAGCTTATCCTTATCAATTTCAGCTCCTATTTAGCACGTATTCGTTAAATTCACATATCATTGCTCTTTTAGAGTTATAGGCTCTTCATCTTCAACATATATAACTGATACATTTTCCTAAATGAACACACCCTCAAGGGTAAGGCTAGCATCATAATTTGTAGAGCAGCATGGGACTGTTGGACAAGAAATAGCTTACCCAGTCGAGCAGATTTCCTTCAAAGCTCATGTCTAGAGCTGAGATCCTTCGACCACTAACCAGCTCGAGAATCACCACTCCGAAGCTGTACACATCAGCTTTCGTAGACAAATGTCCTTGCATTACATACTCTGGAGCCATATACCCACTGTATCAAATCAAAGCATTTCCCACACAACATTGGATAGTGAGGCATCAGTGTCTCAAATAATTTAGTACAGAAGCAGATAAGGGGGGTAGAAATATAAGAACCTACTTTGTCCCAGCTATACGGGTATTGACATGGGTTTGATCCTCAGGAAAGAGGCGGGCCATCCCGAAATCAGCTATTTTTGGCACCCATTTCTCGTCAAGCAGTATGTTTGCAGGCTTGACATCGCGGTGGATGATAGTACAGTGAGCATCTTCATGGAGGTACTGTAATCCTTTTGCCACCCCTGCTATTATGCCAAATCTTATCTTCCAGTCAAGTTGGCCTCTCCTTTCGGGTTCTGCAATCAAAAGATTAAAAAAGACAGATCATCAGTACCAACTCAATGGTGACTCAACAGTCTCTTTGAAGAATATGTAGGCTGGTGGTATTTACGTGCAGCATTAAGCATTACCAACCCCCAGATTTGAATTTGACTTAAGTGACTAGTATTATGTTAGGGAAACTTCATTTAACAACTGACAAAGCACGAGAGTCTAATACTGTATTATAATCTTTGTTCCCACCACGCTTACTAAGAAACAAAGACGTGATGTTAAAAAAACGCTTTGGCTTTCGTACGGAATGAGAGCGCGTTGAAGAAAAATTTCAAAGAAGTCAAGTCGCCAAAGCATGCGGATGTGTGCCATATTTTAAATTATTCTGAAAAAATCTTTGCTTAACAAAACATAAACTAATGACCTTACTTTAATAACGAACTTCAGGAAAAATTAATCAATCCACGAGTCTGGGCTACTAACAAATTGGTAAAAAAGAAACAATGGTTATACTTGGCAGCACATAGTTAACAAACCACAAAGAAAATGAAAGTCAAAAGAGCAAACAATTCCACACGTATATCAGGTGAGAAAAAGTTACATCTGTATATAATTACCTGTATGAAATTGGCTCATTCAGCGGTCTAAAGTGGCAGTATAACAAATACCAATTTTGGACTCAATGGAATTACGTGACATATAATACAGAAACAAAATTAGGCATTTCTGATCATCGGTTGAAAATTAATTTAAGCAACAAAAAGATCCTCAACTGAAGGAGGGCAGTTCCAATAGGACATTAGACTAGGTCATTATCTGTCATCAATGTATTATTATTTATTAATTAGTGAGATCAACAGCCAGGGCAGATCTGAGCTATTATGCGTATCAGTTTTTGTTTCTACATTTTTTAATTGATATCCATTGTTAGGTAGAACTGAACAATAATTGAAGACCATAACCAAATTAATAATTTAGCTTATCGATATCAAATCCACAAGTAACACTAATATTCCAGAGACAGCATTATAATCATCTTCCAATATATAAAGTCTTTCACATTTTAATAGCAGCCTTAGCTAGAAGCAGGAACAACCAAGTTGAAAGACAAGAACACTAAACATTCTAGGAATCAATCATGAAATTCAGATAATGATAATAACAGAATCTACGATAATTACATGAATTTCCTATAGGAAGCTCTAGTAGTGGTTTTACACTCACCAAAAGATAAAATGTTCAAATAGGCTTTCTTACTAACATTCCGACCAGATCTGAATTAAGTGGTAATCTGAGTTCAATATTGATTCAATTTGTCAATGCCCTGGTAGTATTGGACCAGAAAATTGTTGGAATTCTAAACTTAATGCCACCAGAAGACTGAACAAGATGAAGGGAAATTGAAGAAATAATAGTAAGGAAAGCAAATAGAACAGGAATTGTGAACTTACTGAAGAGAAACTTATCGAGGCTCTCTCTGGGGATGTACTCATAGACAAGAAGTTTGTCTTCTCCATGCGTACAATAACCCAGCAAGTTGACAACGTTGCGGTGCTGAACTCGCGCAAGCAACTTGGCCTCGTTCCTGAACTCCCTCTTCCCTTGCCTGGAGCTACGCGACAACATCTTGACTGCAATTTCTTTCCCGTTGTCTAATTTCCCCTGGAATCAAAGTACAATCTACAAATCAATTACTACTAAAAACAATAAACGAAAAAAAAATCCCCAAAACCTCAATCGAGCACAGGGCGGCCATAGGATAATCAAAAGAAGCAAAAAACGATGATGAGGGAAGAAAAATGATAATAATTTACCTTGTAAACGGGTCCAAATCCACCTTCACCGAGCTTACGCGTGTGATGAAAATTATCGGTGGCTTTAACGAGGGTGTCGTATGACAACTGTCTTTGCTCTTGAGCTGCGATTTGCTCCAAGTCTCCTTCTGATCACACACAAAACACTGACAATCAGATGCAAGAAGATAGAACTGAATCGAGAGAAACTTATCAGGACTTGACTATGGAAATACAAATCAGATCAATTCAGCTTTCTTTTATCGGACCCATTTAAGCGAGAGTTACCGGGTAGAAGAAGCAGAACCCGTGGAAAAAAAGGGTTTCGTAAGGTAGTGTAAGAAATCCTTGGCTTTGGATTTCATGGTCGATCATTCACATTCTAGTACGAGCAGCTGCAGCGAGCTCGCTCCCCCGGTTTCTTCTGTCTAATTTTTGAGTTTTCCGGGGGAGGGGAGCCGGGTTAGGATGGGAAACGAGTTGAATTGACTTGTAAATTTTGTATACGTGAGGGAAATATGGTGAGGGGACGGGTTTAGGATGTCTGCCAATCAGAAACAGAGAGGGAAGGGGAGGTGGGGAAGGGGAAGAACGGAGGGAAAGAAAGATGGAAAAAAGGGCTGGGGACATGAAGGAGGGAAAAAGAGAGAGAAATGTAATGTAAAATGGTTACAAAGATGGGTGATTCCGGAGAAACTGCATGCGTTGACCAATTTGGCGTTTTTTTTCCAAGTATTTTTCAATATTATTATAATAAAGAAGTTACATAGGGTCAGGTTACAATGACCTCATGACGAGCCATATGAGAATCCATTGGAGGATACAATCCCTCTAAGAAAACCTCAATAATATCAACATCTATGATATTATTTTGATTGACTTGATTGGGAATAAGCTTAACATGTTCTAAAGTACCATTACTTGAACCGACACACTTAAGGTAACAGACTGAGTGGAAAAACTTCTAACCATCTAAAGTTATGGGAAAGACGGATGCCCTACACGATTTATTCCTAATTAAGGCATGACAGATAGAAAATAAAGGAGAGCTTCAAAGACTAAAATCGGAAGTGACTCTAATGAGGAGGAACTTGGAACCAACCAGACGCGCATTGTAGGGTAGGAAAATAGCCACCCGAGATACGTTGCCACCCCCGATGACTATGAGCAAAAGGAATCATGGCTCCACACAGTCACTGGATTGACCAGGGACTAAAACAGGGTTATCCGGAACCAACACCGACGTGTTTTGATGAAAAAGCTCGACAATAAGGCTAGGTTCAGGTCTTGCTTGCGCCGTCTTACCTTTCTTAGTATGAAGGACCGACTTTGATGGAGCTTGTGTCTCCTTATGTTGATTTTCCTTAATAATTTGATTAAAGCTCCTCTTCTTGCTGCTACATCCTGCACCAACCTGACCTTCATCACAAGGCGATCCACCATCCAATAAAGGTATATCATTAACTCTCGACTCACCGGGAGATCCACCTGCCGAATGTGATCAGTTTAGAGAATTGGATTGAGGGAAGTTAGATGCTTGAAAATCATCTTGACAACCTATCCACATGAACTTACCTTGGCTCGCAAGGCCATGGAAATCCACAAACGGGCAAGATGGTGGGTTAGCCATGGGTCGATCTAGACCACAAATGAGACGTCATTGATAACTATCATCCTCAGTAAGAAGCCGCTTGCCAAAACATAGTCTTGATGTTGATGTCGTTTTGATCGGCAAACTCAGTTCCATACTAACGTGAATTAACAGACAATATTGGAAGCAGTGCGCCAGACCTAAACCGAGGAATTAAAGATAGAAGATAGAATATCTTGAGTAGGATTTTATATATCTGTTAAAGATAAATAAAATCTTTAGCTATGAGTTGTAATCGATAGTCACGATATCTATATAATGAGACAGTAATTCTAGGGTTAGGGTTACGATACTGAAAAGGGGAAAAGATATAGTGAACAAGAGTGTGCTATACGCCGTGGTGGAAAGATCAGTTTCATACCGAAACGTTCTTGGTAATGCGAAGCTCATACTGAGAGTTAGGTGTTAAGAGTAGATTGTTCTCTTAACATGTGGAGAATTTAGATCTCGTGTATAGGTTGTGTGGTGATCTTACCACGTGCATATTGTGTATCGAGTGCGATACGTTTCCTGAGTTTTAATCTGAGTTTTCGTTCGCTTCTTTAGTCACTGTATTATCTTAGTTCACATCTCTCTCACAGTAAGATTCTTCAATTGGTATCAGAGCAAGGTTACCCTAAATTTAGAGGAAACTTTCTCAGGGTAGGTCGAGATGAATACTTACAGTGTCAAACCACCTAAGTTGACAAAGTTCAACTATACGAGTTGGTGTGAACAGATGGAGGATCAACTAATTTCCATCGATCTTCAACTTTGGGATGTAGTGACTGAGGGAGATCTGAAACCAAAATACGTTGATGAAGGAGTCACCAAGGATAAGCCGAAATCAAGCTGGGGTGAGAATGACAACAAGTTGATAAGCAAGAATCGACAGGCTCGGAGGGTCATAATGTCTTCCTTGTCAGACTCAGACCAACAAAAAGTCTTGGGTTTACGCACTGCAAAAGAGGTTTGGGAGTTCCTCAAGACGGCATACACAGGGACAGATTCAGTCAAGAAGGCAAAAGGAAAGCAACTCAAGAGGCAGCTTGAAAATTTTAAGATGGAAGAAGGCGAAACAATTTCAGAGGCAATAGAAAAATTTGATAAATTTTATGTGAGCTCAAGGATGTTGGAGTGACTCTGGATAATGCTCAAATAAACGAGAGGTTTCTGGATAGTTTATGCAAAGAGTGGCTGAACTTCACTACCGTTTTGGAGTCGACAAAGGATCTGTCAAAATTATCCTTTGAAGAACTGGGGTCAGAACTAACGGTGTATGAAGGCAAGATGAAGGGTGGACTAGTTGGTCTAAGTGTAAATAAGGATTTGGCACTAAAGGCGAAGAGGATATCAAGTGATAAGGAAGATGATGATGTTCATGAGGATGAAGAAATTACAATGATAGCTAACGGAATCAGGAAGATCTTCGGTGGAAGAAGAGGGTCTGGGTCCCGACTTGATAGATTTAAGTCCAAGAAGGAACAAATTATCTGTTTCCGTTGTAACAAGCCTGGACATGTGGTAAAAGATTGCATGTTAAGATCAAAGGATGATTTTCGTGACAAAATCAAGAAGTTTACTGAGGCTGCAGCAGCAGCATGGGGACAAAGGAGTCAGATGCAGACTCAGAGGCAGAAGGAAACAGCTCAGGTATGCATGACTGCGGTGGTTGATGATGATAAAAGGATCAGCGTACAATCAGATAGGAACTTCTGCATGATGGCTAAAGATGGATGGCAAGAGATCCTAGAAGCAGACGAGGTAAGTCTGAACTCATAGAAAGTGCATTCAATACCTTGTCAAAGAAAGAAATGTTTAGCTTGTTAACGACTGCTGTTGCTAAGATTAAGTTGCTTGAATCTAGACTGTCAAAACTAGATATTCCTATAGAGCTTAATAATGAATCTCAGGTTTTAAAGAAAAATCTACTATTAAGTTTGTCAAACGATTAAAAGAGAGAATTGCTGTTTACCTGCTTGGGTTCAATCTGAATTTGAAACGTTACAAGAGAGGCATGAGAATCTTAAGAAAGCAAAATGAGATGTTAGAGGATAACTTGTCCAAGGTTAGGAGAGAGAAAGAATAGCAATACCACGGAATCCCGTTTGGTACACTGGAAAGGCGGATTTAACTCAGATGCTAACCGGGAAGAAGAAAAGTGCTACACCTGTTTATACACCAGTGAGGAAGATCTCTTATGAAAGATTCACTAAGTCAACATTATTGTGTCAATATTGCCACAAATCCGGTCATAGTGTTGGCTTTTGTAGAAGTTTATATTATAGGAAATCTTTCGTTGGCAATACACGTCAGTCTAGAGCTAATGATAACAACTATCACTCGCACTTTAGTCGTAAAACAGGATTTAAGCTAGTATGGGTACCTAAAGCTAAACAGTGATTGGGTGTGTTTAGGCACTGGCTACCTCGTTATGTGAGAACTGGTGGCTGATGGACAGTGGGTGCTCACGACATATGAGCGGAGATAGGAAGAAGTTCAATTCCTTAGAAGAACATCAAGGAGGAAAAGTTACATTTGGAAACAATGGCAAAGGGAGAATAATAGGAATAGGGACGATTGGCAAAGAGAACTGCATTGATCAAGTTAGTTTGGTGGAAGGTCTCAGTCATGATCTGTTAAGCATGTCACAAGTGTGCGACAAGGGTCCCTCGGAGGTTGTCTTTGATTCCAATGGATTTCAAATTCGTAACAAGGTTACACAGGAGGTACTGTTACACGGATGCAGAGTAGGAAATCTCTACATGGTAAATGTGAATGACCAAGAAGATCTGACCTGTCTTACAGCAAAGGATGATGAAGAAATATTGTGGCATCGAAGGTTAGGGCATGCTCATCATAGATTAATTAACAAGTTGAGACTAAAAGAATTAGTCAACGGGTTACCACCAAGGAAATAGGTCACGATGTTGTATGTGCTGATTGTGCTCTGAACAAACAACAAGAGTGTCACACACACCAACTCATGTTGTCAGTAGCACGAAGACCTTAGAGTTGATTCATATGGACTTAATGGGACCGATGAGGATTCAGAGCAGGTCAGGCAAGAGATATATACTGGTGGTTGTTGATGATTTCTCAAGGTATACGTGGGTATTTTTACTTCATAGTAAGGATCAAACATTCGGAGAGATTATGGGTCTGTTTGCTAGGATTCAGACTCAAACGGAGAATAAGGTCAAGACCATTAGGACTGATCAGGGGACGGAATTTATAAATCAGAAGATGTCTCAGTTCTGTACTGAAAGTGGAATCACTCATACTTATTCTGCAGCCAGAACCCCTCAGCAAAATGGAGTGGTGGAGCGTAAAAACAGAACACTCCAGAGAAATGGCACGTACGATGTTGAATGGCAGTGGTCTTGCACCAAGTTTCTGGGGGGAGGCGATTAACACAGCATGTTATATACTTAATAGAGCTTTGATTCGTCCAGTTCTAATCAAGACACCCTATGAGCTGTATAAAGGGCGCAAGCCTTCTATATCACATTTCAGGGTGTTTGGGTGTTCATGTTATATTCTCAATAATGGAAAGGATCAACTAGGAAAGTTTGATAAAAGAAGTGATGAAGAGGTGTTTCTCGGTTATGCAATGAGCAGTAAAGCTATCGGGTGTTTAACAAGCGCACCTTGGTTGTCGAGGAATCCGCGAATGTCAAGTTTGACGAAATTAACTTTGGTGGACGAGTCAGTCATCAGGGGATAAATGATCTTTTCCGGTATAGGCTGATGATGTAACGTGGATGTTGATTCCGAAGCCGATTCGGAAGTAGAAGTAGTGCGTACTGAAATTATACCACTATCAGTTCCGAACTCAGAAACTACCCCACCAGAACACACTGTGGTGCCCCCAGCAATTAACCATGAGGGCGGAGTTATGCGTCGTCTAACACCCGTAATGCTCCAGGTATAGAGATCAACAATATTTTGACAGATTTGAACTCAGGGGTTCAAACCAGGTCGAATGCACAAATATTTTGTGCTTTCTCTGGTTTTGTGTCCACAATAGAGCCCAAGACTGTGAAGGAAGCGTTTGAGCATGAAAGCTGGATAAACGCTATGCATGAGGAGTTAAATGAATTTGTGCGAAATGAAGTATGGGAACTGGTTGAGAAACCCGAAAAATCAGAATGTCATAGGAACTAAGCGGGTTTATCGTAATAAGCTGGATTCAAATGGTCAGATTTCCAGAAATAAAGCTCGACTAGTCGCCAAAGGATATAATCAACAGGAAGGACTGGATTTTGATGAGACCTATGCTCCAGTAGCACGGCTGGAGGCTATTCGATTGCTCATAGCCTTTGCTACTCTACATAGATTTACACTTTACCAAATGGACGTTAAGTGTGCCTTCCTAAATGGATATCTCAAGGAAGAGGTGTATGTTTCTCAGCCACCAGGATTTGAAGATCCTATCTATCCTACTCATGTCTATCGATTAAAAAAGGCGTTATATGGTCTTAAACAAGCACCTAGGGCGTGGTATGAAAGATTGACCTCGTTCTTGTCAGTCAACAGTTTGTACGTGGACATGTTGATCGCACATTGTTTATCAAACAGTGTGGGATGGATAAGCTGGTGTTCCAGATATATGTGGATGGCATTGTCTTCGGGTCCACCAGTCCACAACTGACAACAGAATTTGAGAACTTGATGACGAAGGAGTTCCAAATGAGTACATGGGTGAGTTAACTTATTTTCTGGGTTTACAAATACGACAAACAGCTGATGGCACTTTTATCAGCCAAACTAAATACACCCTGGAGCTTTTGGCCAAATATAAGTTTAACGAGTGTAAACCAATGTTCACTCCGATGTCTACTACTCTTAGACTCGGACTGGAACCCACTGCAGAATCTACAGATCCTACCATTTATAGGGGGATGATAGGGTCTCTACTCTATCTTACCGCGAGTCGGCCTGATATTATGCAAAGTGTGTGTTTCTGCGCTCGGTTCCAATCTAATCCCAAAACACCTCATGTCAAAGCGGTCAAACGCATTTTCCGGTACTTACAAGGGACATCATCTCTTGGACTTTTATACACGGCTACTTCGTTACCTACACTCTCTGGGTATACTGATGCAGATTTGGTGGCTGTCTTACTGATAGGAAGAGTACCACGGGCACAGCTCAATTTTTGGGTTCTAATCTCATTGCTTGGTCTTCTAGGAAACAAGCTTCGGTTGCTCTGTCTACGACTGAAGCTGAGTATGTGGCTGCGGCGGCGTGTTGTGCTCAGATCTTATGGCTTCATCAGCAGCTCGAAGATTATGGTCTCTTCTTCATTCCCATTCCTCTCTATTGCGACAATACCAGTGCAATTGAGCTAACCAAAAACCCAGTTCATCACTCACGTTCCAAACACATTGACATCCGTCATCATTTTATCCGTGATCATGTTGAACATGGCCATGTTATTCTTGTTCATTGTCCCACAGAAAAACAGTTGGCTGACATATTCACCAAGCCCCTATCAAGAGAAACCTTTGAGCGACTTCGTTTTGAGATTGGCATGGTAGATACCAAGTGAGAGATAGATCAGATGTTTCAATTCTTTATTTTTTTAATATCGTCCGGTTGTGGATTTTTTTTGAATTGCCTTTTTCTTTTAGTCTTTTAAACTCTAAACATCTCCGGTTGTTCCACATGGATGATAGTATTCTATACTAAGTCTTTTTATGAATAAAACGTTATGAAGGTACTTAAGATGAGTATGTTTTGTTCTTCAGCATGTCTTCCGAATATACCTTAGTTGGATGTATGCATCTCTTTTCTCCTTCATATAAATCTCCTGAATGTGTCTCACAAGCACCATTTGGATATGCAATAAAAGTAAATGATATAACATTACAGTGGCTATATAATATAATGGTATGAACAAGGCAAGAGATTCCACTGCTCACAGCACAAACACCGTATTTGGCCTCTTTCATTCGATAATTAAGTCTTCAAGGATGCTTCATCATCTAACTTTCTAAGGGTACCTACTCGGGACAAGTTGACCCAAAGTCGCTACATGGATGGAGAGAAAAAGTCAAGGTGTTGTTTCCTAAATAACGCAAATTGTTTATAGCTGTGAGTATGAGTCTGTGGTGATGAAAGGTATAATGGAATATGATTGTACTTCTCACCTCTTGTCGTTTCAAAGAAGTTATCCAATCAAATGATCCACATGTCCCGCTTGTGGTATATTCACTAAAGGAGATTTGTTAATGTCAGGAGACTGGAGTCATTATTCCCTAATGTATACTGGTCGATATCTCTGTAGATAAATGTGTTCATCTTCCTAATCTTCTAAAGGTTTATTCCTGATAGCCTCAATCTAGATCTCTCAACCGTGTTTATTTTTCAAACGGAGAAGTTTAGCTTTAATTTAACAAAAAACACAAACACTCACACTAAACATTACTTCCTTTTCTCTCACTCTCAGTATACTTACAACATCTACTGTTTACTCACTTGGTTACACCTCCCGAAGTTTCTCAACAGAGCCAACTCTTGATCTTCTCTAGCTTCGTTTTGAATTTTTCCTCACTCCCCTCTGCTTTCAGCCATGGATTCTTTCAACCCTGGATTCTTTCGAACTGAATCTCTCTATGAGGATGCTGTTCCTATTGCTACTGAAAAACCAGAAAATTATATCCAACAAAACTAGTCCCTGATTCCATTTCAAACCTCACCCGAAGCAAATCTCCAACTCCAAACGAAAGAACCACCATTGTCAGCGATGGAGATTCTTCTACTGTTCCTACTGAGGACGACATTCCTCTGGCCAAAACACGTCGTCGGTTGCGCACACCTGCCAAGAAAGATGCTCCGGGAGTCGAAGATGCTTCCTCGGCGAACCCAAAGCGCAAAGAGGGTGATTCTCCAGTAGTTCAACAGCGATCGTCGAAGAGGCTGAAGTCTGTACCACGTCGTCCTTTCGCATCGAAGGTAAAGGACTTTCATCAAGAACGGTCGCAAAACCCAGGTCGTACCTTTCCACAGAAACCCATTTTTAATCGTTCGATGCTTGAATCCGACATTCTTCCTGGAAAATTGGTGGATTGTGATTGGTTAGGTAAGAACTCGCTGGAATCGTTAGTGGAAATGTTCAATTTCAAGGTTGGGACAAATTATTTAATTCTGAAACCAACTACTACCCAGAGCTACTATTTCTGTTTGTCCTAAACTTAGAATTTGTTTCACCATACGAGTTTAAGACTGAGGTTGCTGGAATCAAAATGATAATCTCTCCAGCATGGCTTGCTATGATTCTTGATGTACCTCTTGATGGTTTAGCGGAGTTCAATACTCAGAAAGTGGATGTCGCACCGCATTCTGACGTGGTGCAACATTTTGGCCTGACTCGTGCTAGTTCTAGACTGAAGCACTATCCACAGAGAGACCTAGGTGTGTTACCGAGATTGCTTCACTTGCTTGCTTATCAAACATTACTTCCACGCTCTGACATGCGTGATAAGGTCACACCCGTGGATTTAGGATTGATGTGGTGCTTAGATAAAAAGATTCATCTCTCCTTGCCAAGAATTATCATATCTCACTTGCGGTCAATTGTGAATAGCTCCAAGCCCTCCATTCCTTACCCCTTCTGGCTTACAAAGGTTCTTCGTCACTTCAATCTTGTTAAGATGATGCCTTTTTCATCCCTGCTCAACCACTAACTATCTAGCTGTCGCAACACTCTCCAAGATGGGCTTGGAATTGACATCGGCAGGCTGGCAATTCAAACAACCAGGGCAACATGAGGAGAAGACTGACCGTGCAATTCCCTCCACCACCTCTCTGGTCCAGTCAGTCCTTGACTCAATGATGGCAATGGAGAAGCGCTTACTGGACCGGCTGCAGATTCTGGAGGACAAACTGGATTCCATGATGTCTGCAAATAACTCAACCTCTGAACAATCTGAAAAATTCTAGTGTTTTTAAGCTGGATTGCATCCTACCCCTCCCCTACTTGTTCATTACCATATCTGCTATCTTTGTCTCTTTTTGATGTGGCAAAAGGGGGAAGTGTATTTGGAAGTCTTCAAAGTTCTTATATTCTGTTTTTTAAGACAAATGGATTGGTGTACACACAGCTAATGCATGTTTAGACTTGTGATGCGTTTATGGCTAGCGCATGATACTTTGGTTTTTTTTTAGCTAGATCACTATTATTCTATCTGTTAAACACTGTGATTCAAGTTGGATTATGATGCGATTTACTTATGTAGAGTTTCTGTTTCTTTACCTGTCTCTTAATTCTCTTTTCTTGCTGTCGTATCACATTTAATGCGCAAAAGGTTGTGAGTTTTACTCTGAGTACAGGGCAAGTAGAAGAGGATGCGAGATTGAGGGGGAACAGCCGACAGCTGATCATAATTTCATACCAAGTTACTGTATATAAGATTCAGGGGGAATCAGTACGATGTGTTCAAGACTTCAACAGTTTGCCGCATCAAAAAGGGGGAAACTGTTGATGTCGTTTTGATCGGCAAACTCAGTTCCATACTAACGTGAATTAACAGACAATATTGGAAGCAGTGCGCCAGACCTAAACCGAGGAATTAAAGATAGAAGATAGAATATTGAGTAGGATTTTATATATCTGAAAGATAAATAAATCTTTAGCTTATGAGTTGTAATCGATAGTCACGATATCTATAATGAGACAGTAATTCTAGGGTTAGGGTTACGATACTGAAAAGGGGAAAAGATATAGTGAACAAGAGTGTGCTATACGCTGTGGTGGAAAAGATCAGTTTCATACCGAAACGTTCTTGGTAATGCGAAGCTCATACTGAGAGTTAGGTGTTAAGAGAGTAGATTATTCTCTTAACATGTGGAGAATTTAGATCTCGTGTATAGGTTGTGTGGTGATCTTACCACGTGCATATTGTGTATCGAGTGCGATACGTGTTCCTGAGTTTTAATCTGAGTTTTCGTTCGCTTCTTTAGTCACTGTATTATCTTAGTTCACATCTCTCTCACAGTAAGATTCTTCACTTGATGCCCTCAACCATGACATATAGGTAGACACCAGCTGGGGGTCTGATCGAATTGCGCATTCCTTGGTGTTGGGAGTGAAAAAACCGCACCTAAAACAAATAGGGCATTTTTTTCATACTTGACCCTCAACACTGACTCACATCCTTCCACTGTGACCTGAACATACCGTAAACTGGCTTGTTAATGTCTAAAAGAACCCTAAATCGTAAGAAATCACTTGTAGAACGTCCCTTCTCGTCATTGATTCCAGAAAATGCCCAAACTACTGCCAAGAATTCAAGCAAAACTCCTTGGTTAGGAAGATAAGCGAGATGTCTAGATTCTGATCCACATAGCTATCCATTTTAATTCATGGTTGGATCGAGGCTTTCAACGCATCAATGTGCTGAAAGATCGGGAGATAGTCATCGAAAGACCAATGTCGTCGCTAAGGATGACATGTAGATGGTCTTATGTGCAAACTCGAAAAGGTAAAGGCCCTCGCCGACACCGCGAACCTCGACTTCTCCTTCGATGTGCCCATTGCCATAACAGACTAAGCATGTCCTCCATGGCTTTAACATCCACCGCTTTCGACGAAAAAGATTTGTAGAGAAGGACAAACAATCGAGGGAAAAAATCCACAAAGAAAGATCATCCAGAGATGTGGAGTCATCCTCCTCGGCGGTGAGAGTGAGTTCTTCGCATTTGGACGCAATCTCGTCAACCGTGCCTGCCTCTAGAATTCGATCATGAAGCTTGGGGGCAGGGGTTCACCGGGTGGTAGAAGAATGCCGCAGATGAAGAGAAGAAGAAAGTCGTCACCGACGGAGAAAAATCGAAGAGGAGGAGGAAGAAGACAAGAGTGATGAATGTTTTCTCCTTACTCCCATGCAAAACAAAAAGGAAAGAGCCCATTCCCTAGACAAAGTCAGACGTGCAGAGCCTTGAAAAGGGGTAAACTGCTTAAAGACAAGGAGGAAGAGACAAAAAAGAGTTGGTGAGTGGGGAAACCAAAGGAAGAAGTTGGAAACCAAAAGAAGAAACTTCCTAGATGAAGAGAGAACTCTTGTCGAGGGAAGACATTGCTAGCGTCCCTTTTTCTTTTGTTAATCACCTCATCCAAAGATGCTTCAGTTAATCCATGGCCAGTTTAGTTTATTTTGCTTGATTCGTTAGGCATGGAACATATTTTGTATAATGTTATGTTTGGGTTAGCTAGGTTAAACGGGTTAATAAGGATGAGTTAATTAGAGTGAAGTTAGTAGTGTTAATAGGGGTGAGATTAATTGTGAAGTTAAATGAGTTAATTGAGGTGATAATTTAAATATTTGATTAATTTATAAAATTAAAATAAATTGAACTGGAATGAAACTTTAAAATAATTTTAAAATTTTCTTTAATCCAATTTATCTTAATATAATAAAAAATTTGAATACACTATAACAATTGAAGGTAAAACTTTGACCTAATTCAAAAGATTTTAGTTTATATTTCATTTAAAACGAAATAATCTGATATTTTCACCCATTTTGATCCTCTCCAACTTCACTACAAACATTATAACTAATATAATTTATTTAATTTTTTATACCGTGATAACAAAAATATGATTAAAGTTAAGCTTTGTTGATTATTATCAACAAACTGTATTGTGAATTTTCTATATACATCTTCACTTAAACACATGAGTATCATAGTAGCTAGTAGTTTTCAAATTTCAAGTTGACGTCATGTTAGTTTCTTTAAACAAAAATTTCCAACTTGCTCTTGAATAATAAAAATATAAAAGTGGTATGAGCAATATTGCTTTTACCAAAATATAGTATAAGATACGTACATGTCATTTTACACACTTTTTTTAATATTTTAAAAAACACTTAGTTGTTGAAAATATAGTCATTTAAGAAAATTCTATTAAAATTTATAACAAAAAACTTTTAAAGAACAATGATCTTAAAATTTTCCATTAAAGTGAAGAAGGATAAACTAGGTAACTACATGACATTTCTAAAATTATAATTTGATTATTATTGACACAACCAAATATTATTATGTAGAGTTGATCAAGCTCAACCTCGCTTAGTAACCGCTCGGTCGAAAAAATCCCAAAAAAATGGGTTTGTAAAAAAGTTCGGACGGCCTTGGACAAAAAGCTGGGCAAGCTTGGACAAAAATTTGGGGCTCAAATTAAAATCGGGTCTGGCCCTGACAAAATACTGGGGCTGAAAAAATGCCTCGCTCGGTCCAATAATATTTTTTAAGTTATATATAATATAATTTATATAATTTTTATTAGTTTTATAAAATTTTATTTAGAATTATATTATTCATTTAAATTTTATTTAGATTTTGTTAATTATTTGAATTTTTATTAATTATGAAGAAAAATAAAGAAAGCAAATCAGGCAGGCCAGGTACCGATAGATTCGAGAAAAACAGACTTAACACGGTCCAAAAAATAAAAAACTGAACCTGTACATTAGAAACACGCCTGGTGAACCTAATTTTTGTTCCTTGATTACCTCTAGTACAATGTAGCATTTTTTATTTTAAAAGTTAAAATGCATTCATTCACCAACCATTCTTAAGAAAAAAAAATCATAATAATGCAAACTTAGGACATTATAAGGTTGAAAGTTGAAACACAAAGGCGTATTAAAAGGTAAAGAAAATTCACAATATGTTAAGAAACAGTCTCATATTTCTTGAAGTATTCTATTTTTGAAATTCGTTTTCCGTACTCCTTTCAAAAAAATTTAATATTCACATTGTGAATGATTATGATTTGTAACACCCCTACAGTTAATCCTATGCTTACCGTCCAATCATCCCTTAATTCTATCAATTCGCAGCGGAAGACTACTACCACTACGGCGGGTGGTACAAGTACAACGCCGCTAACCGCCCATATGGCTAGCTAGACTTACCTTACTTACAGTCACGGTCTGATGGCATAGTATACCGAGCTACTACATTACTTTACCAAATACCAAATACCGAATACTTACATTAATGGATTACCGAGTGCCAAAGTATATTCAATTTACATCCTTTCCAAGTTTACCAAAAGTAGTGAGTTTCTAGAAGCTACTCATCTATACCCAAATCCAATACTTTCACTATCCAAAAGGGTGTACCCCATGGTACACCGGCTAACAAAATCTACAGCCGTGTACTACTTAGTACACCATTCATAATCCATTGTTTACAATAAAAAAGAAATCAAACTAAAGACCTTCATCATCCCCACCCTTCTCGTGTACCTGCATTCATATTAAAAACATCGCCCCAAGGGGCTCAGCAAAAGCTGCGCATAAACTCCGCATATACCGAGTGCTAAGAAGGGCACGCCGACTATTTAAGGTCGACTAAACATGCGGTTCGTTAATTTCATACATACATGCTTTGCATACAACATACATGCATATACAATACATTACACAATTCAAGGCAACATTGCAAGAACATACACATTACTTACCTTCACAGTGTTACCCAAATTACGCATCCGGGTTAATCGGAATGCTATTTACTCTTTTACTCATTACACTTTACTTACTCTTACTTTACTTACTTACTCATTCTTACTACTTACTCTTATTCATGTTAAGTCGGTATGACCTCCGGCCCGGGGACTACACCGTCCCACCACCGGGATTTACTTGACTCACCAATCCAGGATGCTACCCATTTAAGGGGTTTGGGCCGCGGACCAGTTTAAGAGTCAGGACTTGGATCCAACCTCTTGTGTCTCCGCATCCTCACGCGTGGCCGAAACTATATCGGACTTCTACTCATTCCAATTTAATTACCAATTTAAGTTAGATTGGTTAGCTTGTTAGGAATCAGTTAGAAGTCCAATCACAATCACATTCAGTCACAATACAATATATCATACATACACTCATTCATATTCATCCATACATTTCATGAATTATACAAACTATGATTTAAAGAAAATATTCAACAAGATACAACACTACATCTTCACAAGTAAGCATAATAACTCCGATTCATGCATTTATCTTATTGGGTGATCAATTAGCACACAACACACAAATCAGAGTAACCAAGGTAGCATACGGGGCATGAGGAATTCATACCGTTCACCGTTGTACTTATATCCGACGTTCCTCCGGTGTTCACAAATCAAATCCTATGATATACATACAATCGAGTGATTAATCTAACCATCATTAACTTAACTCGACTACTCTTACGTTTCCTAACTCATACTCACTAAGTCTTTACAATTCCTACACTTACACATTGTTTACTTACTCCTCACTACTTTAAGTTTATCTCTTTACTTACAATGGTGTTCTCATATATATGTACATATGTATATGTGGGTATATATATATACCATACTTATTATAGTTATACATTTATTTTTGTAAGTTTTGGGTCGACCGACCACCGACCGACCCAACCCCTGGGTCGGTCCATTCCAGTAGGTTTACGTTCTCTGAAATTTCTCCCGACCGACCCAGAACTATTCCGACTGACCCATACACCTCTGGGTCGGTCCATCCCAGTACGTTTCAGTACCGTTGTCCAAGCTCCGACCGACCCGCCGACCGACCCAACCTCTGGGTCGGTCGAAGTCAGAAACTTCGACCACAGGGAATTTTTGTCCGACCGACCCACGACCGACTCACGGCTCCTGGGTCGGTCCGTTCCAGATTGTTTACTTCACGTACTTAAGCCCCTACCAACCCACCGACCGATCTAACCTCTGGGTCGGTCGGTAGCAGAATGTTGCTACAGACCTTATTTTTCATTCCTCTTCTTACCTATTTCTTCCCCAATCTTCCTACATACATCCTAACATGTTTTAGTATTACTTAAACACTCTAAATCGTGCTAATTCATCCATTAATTCATTACACAGTTCCTATACTAACTTACACTCTTGTTCTTCCCAAATTCCATTTCAACACTCACATAGTTTCTTCCCTAGTTGCATTTTGCTACAGATTTCTACTCTAACTCTCTCCATCCATAGCTCCCTCTTCTAATGTCATCTCTAAAGCTTCTAATGCATTACACACCTCTCCTAACCTACCCTCTAACTATCTCCATCAAAATCTGTTACATCATAAATTATTCACCCAGTTTCTAGTTCATAAGTCTTCTAGGTTCTAGGTAAATTTTGTCATAGTCTCCCCTCTATTTTTACACTCTCACCACATCATTTATTCACACATTTCTATCCATCTCACCTGTTCTCAACAATCATAGATATACAAAGCTCCCATACACATATACCAACACTAAACACTCTTAAAAATTCATGCACACTACATTCAATTCCCATTTAGGTTTTCACAAGTTTTTAATGTCTTTTAAGGGTTTAAAACATTTGTATTCTCCTACACATTACACTACCACTGCACTACCATTTTACAATACCCATTTTAAGCTTCTAAAATCTGTTACATACATATATACAAGACTACACAAAGATGAGTATGATTACCTTGTCTCTCTTCTAGTTCTTTCCTTTCCTCCTTCTTCCTTCTCCTTTCTTCTCTCTCTCTCTCTCTACTGGTTACAGCACTTCACAATCTAACACTACAGCCCATATATACACACCATTTTAATACACTAACTAACCCTTTTCAATCTTTAAAGCTTAATGAAGTTTTAGGGTTTAGAAATTTCATTACCTGCAAGGGTGTATATAATGCTTGGAATAGCTCAAGAACAATTTTTCCCACTCTCCAAGGAAGCCAAAATCGGCTAGAGTACAAGGAAACCAAACAAGAGTTTAGCTATAAATTCGTTTTGCCCACAAGGCTAGAAAAAGGTAAGGTTTCAAGAAGATTTTTACCTCAAAATAACAAGGAGGAGGGGTGGTTCTAATGGTGGTCTTGAAGCTCCAAATGCTACACACCCATGGAGATGAAAGTTGTTGTTTTCGAATTTTGAAAGGAGGGAAATACTCTCCTTGATGAGAGGAAGACAATGGTGTAATTTTATAATTTTTGGAGAAGGTTTGGACACTCAACAAGAGGAGAGAAGTGAGTGTTTTTGTGGGTTCTCTCAAATCTCCATAGCCATCGGTTGGAGGAAGAAGAAGAGAATAGAGAGTGAGGGAGATAGGGCTGTGTACGTGAGTGAGGAGAATGGGGTAGGAGAGAGAATGTGAGATAGGTAAGTAAAGTAGTGTTTACTTTTTACTTTTTATGTTTTGTTTGTTTTGTACATTAGAAGAGAATTAAGAGGGGGTGTGAGAGAGGGGTCAAAATCGGACCACACAGCCCACACACACACACTCTATTTTTTTATTTTAAAAGTGGACACATAAGTTTGGTTTATTTATGTTTCTACCCCACAACTTCCCGTTTTTGACAGTTTTTACTAATTTCTCGTTTTATTGATTTTATTGGTTCTAAAGTTTCACTAATATTTATTAATGACTATTTAGTTGACCAATATTGTTACGAGTCTATTTGACCCGCTTAAAGTCACATTTTCCCGGTTTCCTCGAAAAACGTGCTTTAAGGTTCGTTAGCGTTTTTAATCCGTTTTAAGGATCCGTTTTCTTCGGGATTTGTTCCCTCATGTTTACTTATACTTAATTAAGCTTCTAAATTACTTATTAACCTAATTAATCACTATTTTTAATTACGGGGTATTTCATGATTAATGATTATTTTATCTGACAATCATGTAAGTTCACACTTTTTTTATTCAGAGATATGCACACGTAGAACTTCAAATAAAATAATCTTTTGTCTTAATTTTAACTTTTTTTTTCTTTTAAATTTTTATAATTTTATATTTTCATCAAAATATTTATAATTATGATTAGATAATGATGAAATAATAAAAATTTTATTTTTATAAAAATGAAAATGAAAATATCTCCATATAGCTATAGTAAATTTATAGGTAAAACAACTCAATAAGTTGATATGATATTTACAATAATCGCTAACTAAAAAGATTATTATTTTTTTTAATAGTTTTTCTTATATTGTTATTTAATACATTAAATAAATGGTGAAAAACAAAATTGCATATTAGTGTATTAAATAAAATTTTATGTGTCCGGTAGATTCCTAATTAAACTTATATGCAATTACTTGAGAATTAGTTTTTCTTTATAAATTGGCATCTTAATTTATTATATTAATCATTATCTAATATAACTATAAATATTTTATTGAATAGGAATAAGAATAGAGAATAAAAAAATGAATACAAAATTTATTTGATAATAGTTTTGTTTTTTGAATATTTAGAAATTATAATTTTATTTAAATTTTTATTTATTTTAGTTCTTTTTTTATAATTATATTAATATATATTTTATAATTATTATTCGATTTCATTTTTTTGAAAAATTATAAAATATCTTCAAATAAAAAAATAACAAAACCTAAAGGATGCCAACTCAGGGTAAAATTCTTATTTTTTTAGATCATTATAAATTTTTTAACTTTTATTTGAGTGACATAGATGAAAGAATTATAAGACTTTTTGGTCCTGAATTTTTTCAAAACAAGTAAAACACGGATAGATGAATAGTCGTAATGAATATACAACTCTTATTGATTATTAACGGATAAGAAATACGATAAATAATGATCAATTTAATAAAATTGACGTGAATTCCATAAATTACATAAAATTAATCTATTTTGAATCTTAATCAATAATGTAATTTTATAAAATCATTCTAGTCGGTTGATTTTAATCAAATCCAAATTAAGATATAATAAATATTTTTTCCTATTTCAAAATATATATCATATTTTATAGATATATTTAGAGGTGTGTATATAATAAACACAGACGGAAAGCAACCCTCCAAAATCATACAAATTAATCCGCATCGATTCAAGCTAATACAAAGTATCATGAACTTAACATAAACAAAAAAAAAATACTAATGGATATCAAAAAATTTAAAATAAAAAAAACGATAACTCTTCTGAACCCATCCTACACTTATTCCAAGCAGCATAGCGCCTGGGCTACATCTTCCCCTATTTTGCTTTGATTTCACGTGGCGGTGGCGCCCCATTTGTCTAGCGGCGCAATAGTGTGGCAGCACTTGTGCGTCGTCGTAACAATTTTCTTTACGGCAATGTGCACACGGCCGACAGCACAACAAATGATTAGTACTGATCGTGATGGATTCATTCTCTCCGGAAAGAAAATTTCGTTTAATAAGCTATTTTGTTAGGTCAAAATCTAAGGAAATTTTATTATATTTTTGTCAATTCAAGAAATTCCACTAAAAGAATAAAGTCATAAAATGTTATTACAGCATATTTTTACGAACTTTAAGGAAATATCACAATAACTATTGATCAGAAGAAAAAAATGACTAGTTAACAAATACTGGCGAGCTTTATTGAAGGTTCGTGACCTTTTTTGTGATTTCGGATGCCGAAGCCGCGTGGGTAATGGCCTCACCACTTTTGTTATGGATCGCTGGATTCTCTCTAAGGAGGGGGGCAAGCCGTATCCCTGGTCCATCCCCCAGGGTCTTCACAATGCCCGGGTTGCGGACCTCATGCTATCTCCTCCTGCATGGAATGTTCCGCTTCTTCAATTGAACTTCCATCCGGAGGATGTGGACCATATCTGTCAGCTCCCACTCCCTGTTGATGAGTCCATGCTGGACTCTTTGTTCTGGGGTCTTACGCCGCATGGGAATTATTCCGTCAAGAGTGCTTATCATTCAGATGTTGCCCTATCTCGCCCTCCCTCTCTCGCTCGCGCCTCACGCTCACGCGTCACTTCTGGCCTGGCCAAGCAGCTATCCGTTTTTGGAAACTTGATCTACCACCTCGTGTCAGGATTTTTGCCTGGAAACTCCTGCACGGAGCGGTTCCGTGTAATGCTATGCTGGCATCCCGTTTACATAAGCCTGAATTAGTGCCTTGCCCACTTTGCGGTGCATGCGATACCGTCCTTCATGCTTTTTTCAGCTGCCCCACAGTCACTCCTTACTGGGACCGTATGGCTATGGCTCATCCGTCGCCTCTACCGCTAACTACCTTTCCTTTTATTCTGTTCTATGCTTTTTAGCTCTGCTCTCTCTCTGATTTCCCTATGTCAGTTGCTTTTGCTTTTGTGGCGGCTTTGGTATGCGCGCTGCCAGGTAGCCCATCAGCGGGTGTCTTCTTTGAGGCAGGATGGTTTTACGCAGATAGCTTCCTTCGAAACATTTCGGCGGCTGCAACCTCTTCAGACTCCTTAGCCTTGTCTGAACATCGGGCTGCCCATCCCGAATGGCCAGAGATCTCGGTTGATGCTGGTGTTGCTTCGTTTGGAACTTTCGGCCTCTCAGCAGTAGCTTTTCTTCATGGATCAGCTATGGGGGCAGCTGTTTTGGGCGGCAAACTTTTTCGCCTGCAGCCTTCCCAGGCTGAAGCGTTGGCAGTTGCCTTGGGTCATGCCCTCGCTCACCATCTCCACCTGCAGCGGTTTCGTCTCTTATCTGATTGCAAAGCTATTACTGATTATATCTCGGATTTCCAAGTAAAGGGTTTGGATTCTACTACGCAAGATCTTCTTCATGCTTCTCTTGCTAATTTCACCCTTTCTCTGATATAGCGTGGTTTCACATTCCTCGTGTTCAAAATGTAATAGCACACAACCTAGCTTCTTACGCTAGCAATGCTCAGCTCCCTCGGAGCTGCTGGAAGTCTTCTGACTTTCCAGACTATGTACGGTCACTTTGTTCTTAATGATATCATGTTGTTTCAAAAAAAAAAAAATACTTTTAAAGTTCACAATATACCCTAAGTGTTAAAAAATTCATTAAAATTCACAAAAAATCAAAATACTATAAAAATATAAAATATATATAAAAAGTTTAAAAATTGAGAAAAT
The DNA here is from genome assembly GCA_023374045.1 of Limonium bicolor. Classification (NCBI taxonomy): domain Eukaryota; kingdom Viridiplantae; phylum Streptophyta; class Magnoliopsida; order Caryophyllales; family Plumbaginaceae; genus Limonium; species Limonium bicolor. Next base: position 436,823,898 of record CM041777.1, read on the forward strand.
ATAAAATATTGAAAAAAAAATATTTCTTAGATTTTTTTTAATGTTTCAGTACTATAAAAAATAATATAGAGTCTTGAACACATAATTTATATCAATTTTTCTACTAAATTATACCAATTAAATACCATACATTTTTAAATTATTTTTCTATCAATTTAAATTATATAATATTTTAAGATATTTAACAATTTAGATATTAAAAAAAATTATATTCTATATTGCATATAACTTTGTGACATAATATTATGTAGATAACAAAAGTATTATGTCATAAAGTTACAACAAAATAGAATATAAATTTTTTAAAATACTTTTCTTAATACTAGTTTAAATATAATTTTGTTTACTTAGAATAAATAATTAAATTGGTAGAAAAAATGATAATTTAAAAATGAATGGTACAAATTATAGTACTTAATTGATATAAATTAGTAGAAAAATTGATATAAATTATGTTTTCAATACACTATATTACGTTTTATGGTACTGAATAATTTAAAAATAACTAAAAAATATTTACTAGTTTTCAAAATTTTAAGGTATTTTTAATACTTTTTACAATTTTGTATATATTTTGAATTTTTTGATGAACTTTTAACATTTAGGGCATATTGTTAACTTTAAAAGTACTTTGTGAATAGTAAGGTATTTTTGTCATTTTTCCTTTTGGTCAATGGTTATAGTGACATTTCATGAACTTTTGCAAAAATATAATAACATTTCGTGACTTTCTTTTTTTAAGTGGCATTTTATGAATTAGCCAAAATATAGTAGTATTTCAAAAAATTTACACTATTATTATTAAAATTAGGAAATTTCATGAAATACCATTATGTTTTTGGCTAATTCATGCAATATCATTAAAAAAAGAAAATTCATAAAATGTCACTATATTTCATAAAAGTCTATGAAATGTCATTATAGTCACTAATCAGATAGAATAAAAGACAAAAACCCCTACTAATTAACAAAGTACTTTTAAAGCTCAGAATATGTCTCTAAATGTTAAAAATTCTAAAAAAAATTACAAAATATTCAAATACAATAAAAATATAAAAATTAAAAAAGTTATTAAATGAAAAAAATCATAAAAAATAGTAGAACAAATAAATATTTCATTAATAAAAAGAATATAATGTTCTAAGCAAATAATTTATACCAATTTTTCTACCAAATTATACTAATTAAGTACCATACTTTATACCAAATATGTATCATAATTTATACCATACATTTCTAAATTACCTTTCTTCTAAACATATAAATTAATTATTCAATATAAATTATATTATATTTTTAAAATAATATTGAGAATTTTTTTTAAATATTTTGTAGATAATTGTATGACATAATATTTTCTCGATAACAAAAATTATTATGTCATTAATTTATCTTCAAAATATAACATAATTTTTTTAAAACTAAAATTTCTAAATATAAGGTAAAAAATATAAGAGTAAATTACTCGGAACCCCTTGAGGATTTAGGATAATACAGTTAACCCCCTTGTGTTTATCATAATTATTGGTAACCACTTTGAGGTTACGATATCTCTGACTATGAGCCCCTAAACTATACCTCCGTTATCAAGACGTTAACTACGAGTTGACCCGTCAGCTTAATCATATTAATAATGACAGGCTGGACAAAAAGCACTGCTTAATCAGCATTGTTATTTTCCTAAAAACGTGAACCTACCTCGAAAATGCATCTGAAGTGGGATGAGGGAGAGTTTGATGATGTTGATTAAGCAACTTTGTTGTCCATCCTAACATTATTAATGTGATTAAGCTGACAGGTCAACACGTAGTTAACTTCCTAATAACAAAGTTATGGTTCAGGGGCTCATAGTAAAAATAACTCAACCTTAAGGTGGTTACCAATAATTATGATAAACACAATGGGGTTAACTGTATTATCCCAAAAACTCAAGGGGTTCCGAGTAATTTACTTAAAATATAAAATAATATTATGAAGAAATAATTCAAAATGATAAATAAAAATGTATGGTAAAAATTATGATACTTATTTGGTATAAATTATGGTTTTTAATTGGTATAAATTGATAGAAAAGTTTATATAAATTATTTGTTTAGAGCAAAAATTCTTTTTTTGGGTACTGAATAAATTAAAAAAACACGAATTCGAGCGTGACGAAGGTGCCACCTTGTCTATTTTGTCCTTTTGTGCTTTATACTTTTGTAAAACTTTAAAATGTTGTAGTTTATAAATATAAGTTCAAATAACATAAATTTTATTCTATTGTTCATCATAATTCGAGCTATTCAAAATAAGAAATAAATATGTGTAGACACCAAAAATTCTCACCCCATAAAGCAAATTTCAAAATAATAAGAGGGGTCATCGCCTTTCTTCTTCAAAACATATTAGCGTGCGTGCCATAACGAAACCGTCATTTTATAACCTTTTTCAAAGCATTTCATAAAAACACAATTTTCCAAAATGAGTTTTCAAACAAACAATCCGTTTTAAACCCAGTCCGGGCTGAAACTCTAGTATTATTTTCTCCCGTGAAAATATTGATTTCCGACTCAGCATAGCCGTTTAGCATACTCTCCATATAACCCAATGGTTTTGGGTTCGATTCCTAGCTAAAGCGTTTTTTTTATTTTATCTCTCGTTTAACTTGCAATACGACCTTTGTTTTACTATCTACGGTTAAGAACTGAAATGTGTTACAGCTCAACTGGTTAAGTGTGCAGGAGGGGTGTGAGGAATACTGAGTTCGAATCCTAGTAGTAGTAGAACTCATTTTTATCTACTGTGTATGGGCAGACTCTTTTTTTATTACTTCTCTTCTTTTTTTATTTGTGTCGGTCCACTGCTCTTCTCCAGTCTCCAAAAACCTTTACAACATCATAGAGAACACCACAGTATGGGTGACTTCTTGGAAGAGCCGATCGCCCCCTTCCCCAACACTCTCGCCATACTTCCTCGGTACTCAACGCTGAAGAAGCCTGACTCCTTCAAAAAAACCCATCTCCTTCTCCCAGAAAAAGGCCTTCGATCATTTTTTTTCATCGGCAGAAGCAAAACTCCATCACCCATCCTTCCTTCTCCCACGGCTTCTCCCCCGACGGTTCTCTTCAACTGCTTCCTTCTCCCATCTTCATGTCTCCCGATCATCGATTTTCTTCTTCGAACTTAGGAAACGAAAGAAACAAAACTCCATAAATTTTATGCTTGTAGCCACAGTCGTTCGCACCTTCATTCTTCCAACCCACCCGATTCCCACTCTCGCAGTCTCTCCATCTCCAAAGAATGAAGAAAGGCCAGCCGACTACCCCAGCACCACATTCTATTCTCTGTCTTCGTAACCTTCTTCTGGAAATCCCTTCTATTTGGCTCATGAGTTGAACCCCGACATCCCGAATTAGAAGAAAACAAACCCTCTCTCGATTCACCACCAACACTGCCTTCACCGAGAACCTAGAGAAGTTCCCTCGTTCTCCCCATTGAGAACAAGGAACGAAACGCTCCGACTCTCCATTCTCTTCACCGACGGTGATTTCGCAACCCCACTGGTGAACCTGAAGCGGACCTCTATCACCATTGCCAGAGAGGAGTTGAGGCCGCTAACAAAAATTGACGACTTTCATCTCCGGCCTTGCGATTTCGTCGTCGAGTTCAACATCCACCCCCACCGCCTACACGCTGCGCCACCTCTCCCTTTGCATTTATCGGCTCCGGTTGCGATTGTCTCGCCAAACGGCGTTGAAGTTGTCACCTCCTTCATTTCTGCGTTTGGTTTTCTCAAAGACCATAACCGATTTTTGTCGACGGTAACCAATCGTATATTCGTCACTGAAACATGTTATGAAATCTTTGTTTGGTATTATCTTCTTTGAATCTCTGATCTCTGATTCCATGGCTATATCTCTCTGGTTTGTTCGGGTTTTGTTGACTATTATGTGAGTATACGAACGGATCTATCTGAAATTGAGCAGAAACTAATTCTTTCAGGGTACTTTGAGTTTTGTTCTTAGTCGCTTCGAGTGACTATCAAACTGTTGTGGACGTGTTCAATTTTCTGCTAGAATGTCAATTTGGGTTAGAGATTATATTTTGAAGGGATCCAGTGACGACTTATATATCGACTAGGTTGGCGTTTGTTTTCGCTATTTGCTCTGGTTCGAAAGATAAGACAGTGTATAGCCTTATTATTGTGGTTTAGGCTTTATTCTTTGGCTTGTTATCGGAATCAATTTTCCTTTCCTGATTTCGAATAACCCATGACCATGAGCTGGCCTGCTGATTATTGCTTGGCCTCTAAATTTGGATCTGTCGACTACCTATTTGACCATTTCAGATGCCCTTGTCGGCCTTGGTATTCCAGCTTGGTGCCTCTTCTGCTCTAAGAAGACTATGTGATATGAAATTTCTCCTGTTAATTACCATACTATTTGCTCATTGCTTCCTCACTACTTTTGCTTTGATACCTTGACTGAGGTACATGTCCTTGGAAGCTTGGTTGTTGGGTCTGCACATGGATTGAGCTTGGTGTGTGTGCTGGATTTGGCTTGCACATGTCTAGGCTTCACCTGGAAATTTCACACTGCTCAGTTTCAGTTTGAAAATCATTAAGGTGTGGGACTGGACTTGGTCCCGTTTGGCGGTTGGTCTTGTGGACCTTGGATTTTACATGCGGGCTGGAATAATGGACTCTTGGGCTCCATGTTGTTCTTCTCGGGTCCACCCTTTTGGGTCAACTTTCTTGATTCTGATTTTGTCAGCCCATGTTTATTTGATTTATTGTTTGATTATGTATATAATATTTCATGTATATTTCATTTCAGTTTGTTGTTTAACTTTACTTTTTCTTATATCTAAGCCCTAGTTATTAGACCTTATGACCAACCCTTAAGGTAGAGGGTGAGCCCTTGCCAATGGTGAGCCATGGTCCCACCTAGCAAAGGGTGATCCCTAAACCCAAACCACACCTTATTATTGTAATATAATACAAAAAATCAAAATCAACTTAAAAATCTCAAAGCAAAAGCCCAATAAAAATCAGTCCAATTCCAAGTCTCAATTCAGCCCAGCAGCCTTCAGTTTGGTCCAATAACCAATTTCAGCCCAATAACCACCTCGGGCCCGTTCCAAATCCAAGGCCTAATTCGAAAGCCCAATTCAAAAACTAGCCCAATTCAAGAACCTACTTTCTAATGTCGAGCTTGGCCCATTTCATAACCCAACTCCAAAAATCAGTCCAGCCCCACTTCAATTCCAAATCGACCAATTTTCTATTCTAAATCAACCTACTTCCCATTCCAAAAAAAAAGGCCGACCCAAGTCCAAGGGCCCAATCTCAAATAAAGCTCGAAGCCCAATTGGCCCAAAGCCCATCTGATCTAAAGTTCCTAGGCCTATTTCAGTCCAAATCTCAAGGCCCTTTTAAGCCCGACTTTGAGCAGGCCCGACTTTGACCCAACCTAATACTGACCTCGGCCCAAAGCCCAAACAAGGCCCAATCTCAAACAAGGCCCAACATTAGGCCCAATCTCAAGCAAGGATCAATTTTCCCAATCCAAAATCAAACCCTTAAGCTAATTCGGCCCAAAACCAAATCAAGCCCAGGCATAAATCAAGCCCAAAATAAAATAAGGTCCTCAAACACATAACAAGGCCCAAGGCCCATTTCAGCCATAAAACAAAATCAACCCAAAAACACTCTTTAGCCCAAATAAAAAGGTCCAAGGCCCATTTCAGCCCCAAAACAACCTTAACCCAAATAAAGAGGCTTAAGGCCCAATTCAGCCCCAAAACAATCTTCAGTCCAAATAAAAAGGTTTAAAGCCCATTTCAGTCCCAAAACAATCTTCAGCCCAATTCAGGCCCAAATCTGAATAAGGCTCAACAAACCCACAATCGGCCCAAGCCCACCAAATGTCATATTGGTTTGACTCTGACCCGAACTTTGACCCACTCCCAACCCAAATTTGACCAACCAAACTTTGACCGACCTAAACTTTGACCCTTGACCCAAACTTTGACCAACCAAACTTTGATCAAAGCCCAACTTGGCCCAAACCCAATCAAATCCAAAATTCAAATCATCTCAATGCCAAACCCAAGTTCAATTCTAACCCAATCCAATTCAAACTCAATTTGTAAATCCCTCTCAAGACCCAAAACCAAAAAAAGAATTTCAAACAATCAATTTATTCAAAAAGAAACCATTTTGTGAATTTTAAAGGAAAAAACTCTTCTCACATCACAGAAAACTCTTCTCAACTGCAGAAAGTTCTTCTCACATATGCAGAAAGTTTTCTCCTAAAACATTTCTCAAAAATAAGCGTTTCTTTGCAGAGAATTCCGAACAACTTCAAAAGTCCTTTTAACTTAGTTTTCAACTAAAAACATAAACTGTTTTCAGGGAGCAAGAAATGTCTAACCCCTCCAAAACATTTCCTCCTCATGATTAGAACATCGCTTGTCTCCCTTCCCAAAATAAAAATCCGAGGCGGGGCACTGGGGTCATAGCCTCCCTTGTCGCAGTCTGGATCTCTTTAGGCGGGGCATTAGGGTGACAACCCTCCCCTAACTGCAGCCTAGATTTTTACAAGGCGGGTGCTAGGGAAGTAACGACCTTCCTAGTTGCAGCCAGGATTTCAGAATCGTCTAACTCCCTTCCACTCGATTTCAATGTTTTCGGTTTTTAACATTTTAAAACCCGGGAGTTAGAGACGTTATTAGGGTTTGACCGAGAGTATCCCATTCATGATACTTCCCTCTAAATCCTATATTTCGACATAATTTATTGCCCCGTCTTTCGAGCCTCGGCACTTACCATTAATTAAGTGTCGTGCTCGAGGGGGTACATAGGGTAATCCCTCGGGATTATCCGCCCTTTTACAATAAAATGATTTTCCTCAATCGCTTTCAAACCTCAAATTTTAAAAAACTCGGGATCCCTATTCCAAATACCATTTGCCTCAAACACCTCAAATCATTTCAAACTCCCAATCACTTTATACCCAGATCATCATTCAAACTCCAAATCGCATTAAACTCAAATCCTCTTACAAATTCCAACTTCATTCAAACTTCCAACATCTCACAGACCCGAGCGTCTCATAGACTCGAACATCTCAAGAACTCGAATGTCTCACAGACCCGAGCGTCTCACAGACTCAATCATTCTGAGATTTCAATGCCTCACAGACCTGGGCGTCTCACAGACTCTCAACCTGTCAACCCTTTCATTTGGTGCTAGCTTGGCAGAAAAGCTCGCCTCATCCACTTTTTTCTCTTCCCGTCCTAATCCTATCCTTGGCTTTTAAATGAATCTCTCTAAAAAGGTTTTGAAAGAAGGCAATCCCGACAATTGGAGACCGAGGTTTCCTCGGGCACCAATCCGAAGTCGTGGTCGTTGCCACTTCTAAGGGGTGTAACCCAGTACGAACCCACAATAGAATCTATGACATGACCAGATAAGTCCTATCCATAGGGAAAAATCTCAAAGTCAACTAACGGTTCTTAGAACCCCCCTTCTCCTCCCTTCCTAGTTCTTTAGGTCAAACTAGGTGGCGACTCTAGTCAATTTCCGCCCTTAGGGTATAAGTCCGCGTGGAGCCCATCGAGAGCGGGTGTAGTGCTCACTGGCATTCCCCTTATGCTTTCTGGGAAAGACGGACGATTTAGTAGGTATTTGAGGGCTGCCATGAATAACGGGTTTTCACCCTCCACAGAATGGCATTTTAGGATCTAGGCTTCTCAGTCAGAACCATATTTAGATAGACCCCCCTCATACCGAAAAATCACCCTCCACAGAATGGCGACTCTGCTGGGGACGACTGAACTCCATTCAAAATTGTCTGGACTTCCCCATTTCTTTCAAAACCTTCAAGAGATTCATTCCAAGACTCTAGGATTATTCTACTCCGCACTTTGAGTGTGTATCTGATGAGGACAGATAGGATTTATTAGATCCTCAACAAACATTGCAACAATTGGGTTAATAATTAGATCACGAATAGAAAGAGACACTTAGTATTCAATGAAGCTAACTTCCCTTTAGGTTAATAGTCAACGAATTTGGAATCACTTTCAAGATAAAACTCTTAACAAGTAGGGTGATACTGACTTCTTCGCTTTTATATTTCTGTTATGATTGTGGGGTGCATTGGGAGGGTAGCTTAGGACATGCATTCCTCTGTGTCACCCGATTTATCCACAAGTCACGGAATCCCGACCGGTCCACGGTTGATTTCCCATGAGCTGGGTCATTTATATAAATGGCTAAACCCACGGGGCGAGATGGTCATCGACCTACGCCCTGCAGGCTCATGATCCAAAAATACCCTCCATTATCCGAGTCTAAGCCAGCATATAGTAAACCATGATCCTTCAGTGTCCAGCTGCCTAATCCGGTGTCTAAGACGGGTTTTATGGGTAGTCACCCCCTTGTATGACGTCTGACCACCCTTCTACCTTACCCTGAAGATTGCATGGGCTCAGTTCTCCATTGTTCCTCTGCACCACGGGTGTCTTTAAAGCCCAATGTCACGCTACACGTCCATAGAGGATCCCGTATTTACCGGATACCCATACATGGCACAACGTAGTTAGTGAATAATTTGGACTTTAAACACACCTGACCGTGCAGATGATGAGAGACCCGTTCCTATGCAGTACTTCCCCGAGTTTCCCGAAAAGTGGGGTGTTGTCGGATCATCACTGGCCGTGGCGTATGTTTCCTTATCACTTCGGGTATCCTGACCTTTCGAACTTAAGCACTCCGGATTTTCTTGATAACGTGCCTCACAAGGGGTATAGCAGAGAAAAACCCCGAGAGATGACAGTGAAGGGACGACGGTTCCCCCGGTGAGACGGAGTCATAATTGACCTAGAAAGTGATTATCCCAACATTAACACTTACAGCTCCACATCAAATATAGCCACGATTTACTTTATGTTATACATGTGTGCAAACCACTTTTTCAGACCAATCCGTTTTAAAATGTTCGGAATTCTCGTTTGCATGTCCCTAAAAGCTGTTTTACGAGCTCGTTTAATTTCAAGTTCCACAAATATTTACTCATAAATGGGGTTTTCAAAATTTGTCAATTCATCTTTAAAAAGTTTATTTCACTAAAACGTGATTTCCAAAACAATTTTCAAAAATAGATTTTGAAAAACCTACTTTCTACAAACAACAATTTTCAACATCATTTCAAAATAGTTTTCGAAAACAGTTTTCAAAAATTGATTTTCACAAACGTATTTCAAAATAAATGATTTAGTCCCCATGTTGTGACCCACTATTCTTGAAGTTCAACCCACCTTCAAGAGCAGCGGTCATTACCGTGGAGCGTACTAGTCATTTCGTGTTTTCACAAAAGTGGTGGATTTTCACATAAGATTTTTGTGCTCGACCATTCATTTGTCCTTTCTCAAAAAAATTCTTCATTTCCCTCGTCGGAGCAAGTGAAGCACCATGAAGATCAACTGCGTGATTCAAGCCTAGAGCCAGAGGCGTACCGACCCGTGGAGCTGGCCGAGCGATATGAAGACCAACACCAACCGTTCAAACCGAAGATCAGGGATGTACAAACCTGAATCGAGTGACATGAAGATTAGCAACATCAATTCAAGATCAAACTGTTGAAAATCAGAGGAACACCAGCCCGTCTTGTTTGATCATGGTACCGCTTCACTGCAAGCGCCCGAACACGAGCAAGCAGCCGGTCAAGCGTCCGAAGATAAGCGAGTAACCGGTCAAGCACCCGAAGACAAGCGTGCAGCCGGTCAAGAGCCCGAAGATGAGCGAGCAGCCGGTCAAGAACCCAAAGACGAACGAGCAGCCAACCAGGAGGCCGAGCGTTAGCAGTCATTTAGAAGCCCGAAGATGGACCAGAAGAGTTCAGAAGAAGTTTAGCTTAAAACTCCCATTTTAATGACTTTTATAGAATTGATGATGTATAGGTTATCCCCTATGATTTCTTTTCTCTCTTGTCTATTTCTAAATAGAGTACATGTATAGGTGTATACATTCCCTTCGAATTTATTTAGATCAATGTGTATAGGATTCCCCACTCCCTATTTTATTTGCGAATGACCGAGCGTCAAAGTTTATATTGAGAAAATCCACCACTTTGAAAACACGCGTTTTCAAAATTGTTTTCTAAAACTTGGTTTCTTTTGGCATGCACGTATAATAAAAGGAACGAATAAGGGACGACCCCTCACATCTATATCATTCATCAACTCTGCTTTATGGGGTGAAAACTCACGGTATCTACAGGAGACATCCCCTAAATAAACAATACCAACAAATGCAACCGGGCACAAAGCAAAACACATGCATCACATTCATTACAAAAAAAAAGTCACTTGCACTTCCAGCCATTTCAATTCCATCAATCGTTCACGAGTCGTGTCCACCTCAAAAATTGCATAAACATGTGTTTCATTGTCACCTCACCATGCACACTTTCATCCCAATATCTCGACCGCCAGAGCCCAATCTTAGAGGGATAGAAAAGAAAACCGAGTTCAAACCTCTTCCACTCAGGATCACCATGCACGTCAGTGACTAAAAGGGAAAGAGCGTGTCATACTGTGGGATTACCATGCGGGAGTTGTCACTCCCTAAAGATCCTAAAACCAATCACCAACCCGACCTCACTTGAGAGTCACTACCCTGACAGCGACCCCAACAACTAGACCCTCTCCAAGGCCAACAGTAATGGGACGAGCTTCATGAACCATAAGCTGAATTTGACTCAAGCGAGACTAGGTGTAGCCTTACCACTCATGCATTGCATAAAAAAAAAACATTCAGTCAAAATCCAAAGCCAACCATCGGCATTCATCATTTTCAGCATTTCATGCATCATATACATAGTAATTCCATATTACCAAAACATGCAGTGTAGATAGTTGCATTTGCATACTTCCGTATCGAAACGACGTCTTTAGCAAAAATCTTGATTGATTGTTTGAATAGAGCGCGTGAACCGTTAAACTCTCGACCCGTCAACGAACATAAGGGTCCAATCAAAATCAGCACCACAGACCAAGTGAGTAGTGTGCGAAGAGCGGTATTTTCCCTTGAATTCTGAGTGAGGATACTGGGCAATCCACCGAGCGATGAGGGCAGATAGAGCGAGGCTATAGAGGTAAAACCATGAGCGACTTGTGTGTTCCTTCAGCACATGGAGAGGTACCATTCATAGCGAGATCAATGTCGATAAACAGGATACAAACTGTGATTCATGCAAAGATCCGAGAATAGTAAGAAAACAATCATTGACTAATGAGAATGACGAGGCACTTAGGATCAAAATCTCCACAAGGCCAAAAAGCTTTAATTTTCCCGAACATAACTCCTTAGTGAGCCCCGCTGAGCCTTTCAAGAAACACTCTTTTTTCAAAAAAAAAGAAAGAAAAAAAGAAAAAAAACTCCACAATATGCCACCCTACACATACACACTTACCCCTGCAATAGAGGATCTCGAAGGAGCCGGAGCCATGGTCTCCCCCCCCCCACCATCTTTCATGAAACAACAAATAGAATGTTTGAGAATATCAGCGAGTCAATGAAACTCCAAAGCAGAAAGCAAAATTTAAAGCCAAAAGAGTTAGCAGAAATGTCTAAAAAAGTCAATGAGCCAATACGATTCCAAAAGAAAGAAGTAAAGAAGCGAAAATCATACACCGAAAGGAAGGAGAAGAATGAGAAAATCATACACCGAAAGGAAGGAGAAGAATGAGAAAATCATACACCAAAGAAGGAGAAAATAAGCGAAAGGACCAATGATGTCCCACCGAAACCAACAAAGGATTCTCAAAGATCGTCTGTCTAATCATTCCACCAATGGCGAAGGCGAAACATATCCTCTATTACACAAAAGCTCCACAACTAAACAAATCCTCCAGTCCCATGTGACACACATCACACCTCAGCCCCGTTATATCCCAACAAAGACCTCTGACTCATAAGTCGATGAGCGTTAACTGAAAGTATCGAATCTGAAACATGAATCATAAGCTTCGTACTTGTTATCTACATGTCCCGTCATACCAAAGGGACCATGAGCGAATGAGTGCGACCTTACTTCACAAGGTCTTCCGAGTGCGAGTGACTCTTTGATCTAAGCACCAAATCATAAAAAGCTAACCCCGTTGTAGGTGAGGCACTTGTAAGGATTGGAAAGTCCAGAACTTCAAAAAGGAATTCTAAGGAAAATACTGCTCCGACCATCGAAAGTATAATCACACCATTTAGCACACACGACCATACTCACGAGAGATTGACCCACATCCCTCCATGAGAGGAAAGCGATTCACGCATTTCAGTTCAACAGTCATTCAAGATCGGACTGAAGATGTCTTATATTCGTAAACCTCGTATTAATAGAGATAGGGTCATACCTTTTCTCCAGAAATTGCATATGCATTTTGCATCATATCCAGCATTTAATACCTGCATGCATCATAAGCACTCCATCATCAACACCTGACTAGTAAGAACTCCGCCTAGTCTCGTTGAAAGTCGACTTCAGTTGCAGTTGTTGAAGCATAACTTTTGGGTGTCAACCGGAGCCATCCTGGGCCATAATCGAGCTATATCTAGCCTCTCCGGAGCCATCACGGGCTATCACCGAGCTACATCGAACAATTCAAAAGCTATCCGGAGGCATACGAAGACCATCCCGGAGCCAATCATTGCCATACTCAATCCCCATTGACACCGCTTCTAAGCCAATCTGGAGCCATGCGGGAGCCATCCTCAAAACATTGAGACCATCCCTTGAGCTACACAAGAGCTACCCACTGTCATATTCGAGTCTCATCGACACCACTCCCAAAGCCAAGCCGGGGCCATGCGGGAGCCATCCTCAAACATCGTAACCATCTCTAGAGCTACACAGGAGCCATCCCAACAGTCCGAGAACAATACGGGGGCCACCTCAAATCCACATCAGATCTATTTCATCACCAGGGGCTGGCCTACATAGTTTCGAACTACGTATGGTCTGATCTCAATACGAAATTGAGTACGTAGGCAGCCCGCCCAGGGTGCGACCACCTCAAAAGAAGATTCCCCTTTTGTTCACCACTATCATCAAATGGAGCAACCTCGTAGCCTCCCCAAATCCATACCAAAACCATTCATCCACAACCGAAAAAAATTGTCAACCACATCAAAGGACACAAATCACATCAACCCACCATTCGACTTAAAATCTGAACCAGATCAAAAACCACCAACCATCCCGAAAATCTCAATCCAAATCAGAATCCATCAACCATCCCAGAGTCGTTGCTCACAAGGGAGTCACATATCAAACCGGAGCCATCTGACCGCACTGGAGCCACCCGACCGCAATGGGGCCATTCGATCATACCAAGGCCATTTAATCATATCAAAGCTATTCGGTCATATCAAAACCACCGAGTTCCCAAAGTCGCTCATTCACAAAAAACCATCCATTCAGGAACCAATCACAAAATCACAAAAAACCAAAAACCAAAAACTCAGGAGCCATACCGGAGCCATCTCGAACTCTAGAGCCAAGAGTCATACCAAATCCCGAAACCATAGTGCACACCGGGCCAAGACCACCAAAAACAAAACCAAAACAAAAACTCAGGAGCCATACCGGAGCCATCTCGAACTCTGGAGCCGAGAGTCATACCATATCCCGAAACCATAGGGCACATCGAGCCAAGACCACCAGAAACAAAACCAAAACAAAAGTCCCACACTGATAAAGCCAAAGGTGACATCGACAGAAAGCATTCGACCATCACATCCCTCACGGAAGCAACCGAAAAGCATCCAATCCCGGATCAATCCACAATCAAAGCCATCCTCGAATCAACCTACAGCCAGAAACAACTTCTGATTAACCACTTGCCGCAGTGAGTTTCGTACAACTCCTTCAATGCATTCTAGGCCCGTCATCAGTCCTAGAGCTAGACACCGAGATCTAGTTGAGGCCCGTCATTAGCCCTCATGCATAACTTATATACCGGTTGTATTCTAGGCCCGTCTTTAGTCCTAGAGCTAGACATAGAGATCTAGTTGAGGCCCGTCGTTAGTCCTCATACAATTCGAAGATGCATTCTAGGCCCGTCATCAGTCCTAGAGCTAGACACCGAGATCTAGTTGAGGCCCGTCATTAGCCCTCATGCATAACTTATATACCGGTTGTATTCTAGGCCCGTCTTTAGTCCTAGAGCTAGACATCGAGATCTAGTTGAGGCCCGTCGTTAGTCCTCATACAATTCGAAGATGCATTCTAGGCCCGTCATCAGTCCTAGAGCTAGACACCGAGATCTAGTTGAGGCCCGTCATTAGCCCTCATGCATAACTTATATACCGGTTGTATTCTAGGCCGTCTTTAGTCCTAGAGCTAGACATCGAGATCTAGTTGAGGCCCGTCATTAGTCCTCATACAATTCGAAGATGCATTCTAGGCCCGTCATCAGTCCTAGAGCTAGACACCCAGATCTAGTTGAGGCCCGTCTTTAGTCCTCATGCATAGGTAGATTGGTCGTATTCTAGTCTTTAGACCTAGAGCTAGACACCGAGATCTAGTTGAGGCCCGTCGTTAGTCCTCATACCACCGACTATCACATTCTAGGCCCGTCATAAGTCCTAGCACTAGACGCCGAAGTCTAGTCGGGGCCCGCCATAAGTCCCCACTCGTATGGTACTCATATCTCACACTTGGGAATGCTCCAAGCTGCAGTGAGAATTTTTGGCGTCCCGTCAACCTTGATCCAATTCTACAAGGGCTTGTAGAATTGAATCAAGGGGAGCCATCTGTAGACACCAAAAATTCTCACCCCATAAAGCAAATTTCAAAATAATAAGAGGGGTCGTCGCCTTTCTTCTTCAAAACATATTAGCGTGCGTGCCATAACGAAACCGTCATTTTATAACCTTTTTCAAAGCATTTCATAAAAACACAATTTTCCAAAAATGAGTTTTCAAACAATAATCCGGTTTTAAACCTAGTCCGGGCTGAAACTCTAGTATTATTTTCTCCCGTGAAAATATTGATTTCCGACTCAGCATAGCCGGTTAGCATACTCTCCATATAACCTAATGGTTCTGGGTTCGATTCCTAGCTAAAGCGTTTTTTATTTTATCTCTCGTTTAACTTGCAATACGACCTTTGTTTTACTATCTACGGTTAAGAACTGAAATGTGTTACAGCTCAACTGGTTAAGTGTGCAGGAGGGGTGTGAGGAATACTGAGTTCGAATCCTAGTAGTAGTAGAACTCATTTTTATCTACTGTGTATGGGCAGACTTTTTTTTTTATTACTTCTCTTCTTTTTATTTGTGTCGGTCCACTGCTCTTCTCCAGTCTCCAAAAACCTTTACAACATCATAGAAACACCACAGTATGGGTGACTTCTTGGAAGAGCCGATCGCCCCCTTCCCCAACACTCTCGCCATACTTCCTCGGTACTCAACGCTGAAGAAGCCTGACTCCTTCAAAAAAACCCATCTCCTTCTCCCAGAAAAAGGCCTTCGATCATTTTTTTTCATCGGCAAAAGCAAAACTCCATCACCCATCCTTCCTTCTCCCACGGCTTCTCCCCGACGGTTCTCTTCAACTGCTTCCTTCTCCCATCTTCATGTCTCCCGATCATCGATTTCTTCTTCGAACTTAGGAAACGAAAGAAACAAAACTCCATAAATTTTATGCTTGTAGCCACAGCCGTTCGCACCTTCATTCTTCCAACCCACCTGATTCCCACTCTCGCAGTCTCTCCATCTCCAAAGAATGAAGAAAGGCCAGCCGACTACCCTAGTACCACATTCTATTCTCTGTATTCGTAACCTTCTTCTGGAAATCCCTTCTATTTGGCTCATGAGTTGAACCCCGACATCCCGAATTAGAAGAAAACAAACCCTCTCTCAATTCACCACCAACACTGCCTTCGCCGAGAAACCTAGAGAAGTTCCCTCGTTCTCCCCATCGAGAACAAGGAACGAAACACTCCAACTCTCCATTCTCTTCACCGACGGTAATTTCGCAACCCCACTGGTGAACCTGAAGCGGATCTCCATCACCATTGCCAGAGAGGAGTTGAGCCCGCTAACAAAAATTGACGACTTTCATCTCCGGCCTTGCGATTTCGTCGTCGAGTTCAACATCCACCCCCACCGCCTACACGCTGCGCCACCTCTCCCTTTGCATTTATCGGCTCCGGTTGCGATTGTCTCGCCAAACGACGTTGAAGTTGTCACCTCCTTCATTTCTACGTTTGGTTTTCTCAAAGACCATAACCGATTTTTGTCGACGGTAACCAATCGTATATTCGTCACTGAAACATGTTATGAAATCTTTGTTGGTATTATCTTCTTTGAATCTCTGATTCCATGGCTATATCTCTCTGGTTTGTTCGGGTTTTGTTGACTATTATGTGAGTATACGAACGGATCTATCTGAAATTGAGCAGAAACTAATTCTTTCAGGGTACTTTGAGTTTTGTTCTTAGTCGCTTCGAGTGACTGTCAAACTGTTGTGGACGTGTTCAATTTTCTGCTAGAATGTCAATTTGGGTTAGAGATTATATTTTGAAGGGATCCAGTGACGACTTATATATCGACTAGGTTGGCGTTTGTTTTCGCTATTTGCTCTGGTTCGAAAGATAAGACAGTGTATAGCCTTATTATTGTGGTTTAGGCTTTATTCTTTGGCTTGTTATCGGAATCAATTTTCCTTTCCTGATTTCGAATAACCCATGACCATGAGCTGGCCTGCTGATTATTGCTTGGCCTCTAAATTTGGATCTGTCGACTACCTATTTGACCATTTCAGATGCCCTTGTCGGCCTTGGTATTCCAGCTTGGTGCCTCTTCTGCTCTAAGAAGACTATGTGATATGAAATTTCTCCTGTTAATTACCATACTATTTGCTCGTTGCTTCCTCACTACTTTTGCTTTGATACCTTGACTGAGGTACATGTCCTTGGAAGCTTGGTTGTTGGGTCTGCACATGGATTGAGCTTGGTGTGTGTGCTGGATTTGGCTTGCACATGTCTAGGCTTCACCTGGAAATTTCACTGCTCAGTTTCAGTTTGAAAATCATTAAGGTGTGGGACTGGACTTGGTCCCGTTTGGCGGTTGGTCTTGTGGACCTTGGATTTTACATGCGGGCTGGAATAATGGACTCTTGGGCTCCATGTTGTTCTTCTCGGGTCCACCCTTTTGGGTCAACTTTCTTGATTCTGATTTTGTCAGCCCATGTTTATTTGATTTATTGTTTGATTATGTATATAATATTTCATGTATATTTCATTTCAGTTTGTTGTTTAACTTTACTTTTTCTTATATCTAAGCCCTAGTTATTAGACCTTAGGACCAACCCTTAAGGTAGAGGGTGAGCCCTTGCCAATGGTGAGCCATGGTCCCACCTAGCAAAGGGTGATCCCTAAACCCAAACCACACCTTATTATTGTAATATAATACAAAAAATCAAAATCAACTTAAAAATCTCAAAGCAAAAGCCCAATAAAAATCAGTCCAATTCCAAGTCTCAATTCAGCCCAAGCCTTCAGTTTGGTCCAATAACCAATTTCAGCCCAATAACCACCTCGGGCCCGTTCCAAATCCAAGGCCTAATTCGAAAGCCCAATTCAAAAACTAGCCCAATTCAAGAACCTACTTTCTAATGTCGAGCTTGGCCCATTTCATAACCCAACTCCAAAAATCAGTCCAACCCCACTTCAATTCCAAATCGACCAATTTTCTATTCTAAATCAACCTACTTCCCATTCAAAAAAAGGCCGACCCAAGTCCAAGGGCCCAATCTCAAATAAAGCTCGAAGCCCAATGGGCCCAAAGCCCATCTGATCTAAAGTTCCTAGGCCTATTTCAGTCCAAATCTCAAGGCCCTTTTAAGCCCGACTTTGAGCAGGCCCGACTTTGACCCAACCTAATACTGACCTCGGCCCAAAGCCCAAACAAGGCCAATTCAGCCTAAACAAGGCCCAATCTCAAACAAGGCCCAACATTAGGCCCAATCTCAAACAAGGATCAATTTTCCCAATCCAAAATCAAACCCTTAAGCTAATTCGGCCCAAAACCAAATCAAGCCCAAGGCATAAATCAAGCCCAAAATAAAATAAGGTCCTCAAACACATAACAAGGCCCAAGGCCCATTTCAGCCATAAAACAAAATCAACCCAAAAACACTCTTTAGCCCAAATAAAAAGGTCCAAGGCCCATTTCAGCCCCAAAACAACCTTAACCCAAATAAAGAGGCTTAAGGCCCAATTCAGCCCAAAAACAATCTTCAGTCCAAATAAAAAGGTTTAAAGCCCATTTCAGTCCCAAAACAATCTTCAGCCCAATTCAGGCCCAAATCTGAATAAGGCTCAACAAACCCACAATCGGCCCAAGCCCACCAAATGTCATATTGGTTTGACTCTGACCCGAACTTTTGACCCACTCCCAACCCAAATTTGACCAACCAAACTTTGACCGACCTAAACTTTGACCCTTGACCCAAACTTTGACCAACCAAACTTTGATCAAAGCCCAACTTGGCCCAAACCCAATCAAATCCAAAATTCAAATCATCTCAATGCCAAACCCAAGTTCAATTCTAACCCAATCCAATTCAAACTCAATTTGTAAATCCCTCTCAAGACCCAAAAACCAAAAAAAAAGAATTTCAAACAATCAATTTATTCAAAAAGAAACCATTTTGTGAATTTTAAAGGAAAAACTCTTCTCACATCACAGAAAACTCTTCTCAACTGCAGAAAGTTCTTCTCACATATACAGAAAGTTTTCTCCTAAAACATTTCTCAAAAAATAAGCGTTTCTTTGCAGAGAATTCCGAACAACTTCAAAAGTCCTTTTAACTTAGTTTTCAACTAAAAACATAAACTGTTTTCAGGGAGCAAGAAATGTCTAACCCCTCCAAAACATTTCCTCCATGATTAGAACATCGCTTGTCTCCCTTCCCAAAATAAAAATCCGAGGCGGGGCACTGGGGTCATAGCCTCTGAAATACCCCTAAGTAATTAAACGTTATTTAAATATAACTTACAACATTAAAGCATAAAACGATTATGTGCGTACATATACACAACGTTACAAAAGTTTCGACGTTGTTTATATAATTAGAACACTGCTATAAATAGTTGTACCCGTATAATGTTGTAATTAAAAACGTAACATAACGAACAGGTTATTATTACCGTATTTATGTACATACGGATATACATGTAAATGTACATAACGTTACAAGATCATAACGTTGTACACATGACCAAAACGTGACAAATAAAAATAGTCGTATACGTATATGTATGCATACAACTAACAACGCTACATGTTAATATAGTCACTTATATATACAATAAATAGACTTAATGGGGCTGAAACAAAAAGAAAAGAAAAGAGCAACTATGCTCTAGCCGGGATTCAAACCCGAGACCTCTCGTACATATCCCGAAACCTTAACCGCTTGAGCTGTGCTCGAATTCAGTAATGGACACTGACGATTTACAATTAGTAGCGAGACAAATCCGTCCCACCTAATTCTACTATCCGGAAATCTGTAATAGAAACATGTCATTCTACTCCTGATTTTACTTGTCAACTCCGACATATTCTCTTCGGGAATAACAGACACACTGAACTCTGCTTATACGCCATACCTCCTTGTACCCGAGACTAGCCTCCAATGCCCAGATATCGATCTTCATTCTCCTCCTTCCATGCTCTGTGAGAACTTGAGCAGCCTAGCTTTATCACTCCCTCTAGCACTTTCAACTAGTAGCAGTTCGTTGATACCCCATCTCAGCCCCTCTTCTCTGCGCAAACTCAGGCCACGACATGCAGGAGTAAACTTGGAACAGAGACTGTTCTCTTACACGATGGTAAGCCAAGGCCAAGATTACTTCCTTACTCTCTCGTTTCTTTCCTTCCTGATCAATGTAAACTCTATCTCTTCAGGATAGTAAAGCCTGCTGTACTCTACTACGATTGTATCTCAAAAAAAGGGGCTGATGAGAACCAGCGCTTCACTGGTACGAATATATGCTCAGGTAGGTGATGAAACAACTGAGTTAAGCATGTCCTCTGTTTGTTGTCGCCTGAGTTCCCCACGAGCTATTAACCTCTGTTATTCTTACCTGCATGGATTCCTTGTAGTACCCCTCCAGAAAAGGCACCAAAACCCCACGAATAGAAATCCCTGTTATGACTCGACAGAAGGTAACAGCTCCCTGTCTGTCCAAAACAAAAGTCAGTGGCTCCCATCCATTACCTATTTTCTTGCTCCTGTTTTGTCAAGTCTAACCTTGGGTACCCTCTTCAGTTAGAGGCCTGAGAGTTTCACATTTGCCAAGGATTCACCAGGGAGAACCAGCTTCAATCCTGAAGGAAAAGAAGAAAAATCTTAAGGTAATAAATCTCTGAACCAACAAGAGTTTTTACCTGCGTGATGTTTTGAGGAATAAACACTGTGTAAGGAACTGGTATTTCCTGATACAAGAGTAGCTTCTAAATGTATGAAAAATCAGAGAAAACAGAAAGAAGATTAAATAAATCAAACCTGATAACCATGCCAACCTGAAGCATGTCACTTCGGTATATAAGTGTCTTGAGCTGCTAATACCTTGCGATCCTATAATACACCTGAACAAATCTCTAAACGTGAGGGGGTTGAAGGAAAAGAAACCAAAAAGAAAAAAAAACAGATCACAAAAAAAAAGGGAAAGACATAGAACAGATGTAACAGTTTATGTTTTGTTCCTGATATAGTTTTCAACTGATGAGAAAACTTGTGTTTTGTACACCTACCTTACAGAGGCAATGTGAGAGTAATAAGGGTCTTTGTTGCCTTAATCATGTATCCAACACATTTCTAGTACACCTAACCAGCCTATAAACACCTTGGGAGTGTTTAATAAGAAAAAAGAGCACCATCTGATGCATCGTGTTTCAGATTTCTCAGTATTGCCATTTCTGTATAGGGAGACTTCTTGGGAGTTAAAAGTGTTGTTCTGGAATGATATTGAGTTAATGATGCACATACAATATTGTAAACACACCTGTCTGAGCTGCCTAAGTGTAGGAATGAATCAAAAGAAAAAAAAACCAACCTGTTGCATCTGTAGGAAGGAAATCATAGGAAAGAAAAAACAACAGTCCACGCTTGCTGGCTTCTGTTTTATTTCCAGTTCTGCAGATTGGGAGTAAAAGAACTGTAGAAGTGCAGACCATGTGGTCATAGGTATGTTCTTGAAGTAAATCACGGGAGAACCTGTAATCAAAGAAAAAAAAAGAATGTTTTAAAGTAAAGGAAAACAGAAGCCAAGTCAGGAATGAAACAGAAAGAAAAGAAAACATATAAGTATAAGTCACATTGCAGTCCCGTACAACGTGTTCAGGGTATCACCCATGTGGTTTTGTCTTGATGTGAGTTTAAGATCCCAACTAAACTTTAACTGAGTGGTAGAACAAGCTGGGAAAAACAGAATTTAGACAAGATGAACAGAAGAGAAATGATAGCAGGAATTTTGACACTAGTTCAGTTTTCTTTTGTTGAGTTTAGTTTCTGTACAGAGGTTAGGTAGATATATCCTGAACTAGCTTTGAACTTACAACGTGGCTGGAGCACTAGACTAAGCAAGTAAATAATCAGAGATAAACTAAAAAGCATGCAGATTTTTATTTCTCAGGTTTCTGTAGTTTCTTCCTTCTGTAAAACCAAATTTACTGAGATATCAACAGTCTTATTTGAATTGTTTTTAAGACAAATACCTACATAATACTATTATCTATTGGGTAGAAATTTCTGGGTTGGTTTAGGGACTGATTATACCAGAAAGGAAGTTATAAAGCTGCTGTACACAAAACTAGAGGTCACAGTTTCCTTCTGTTCTGCAGTTCTTGTTTCTGAATAATGAAGTTTCGGTGATTCTAACAGTACTGTCTTGGGTTGTTCTTAAATCTAAGGACCTGATAAGATGATAACTAAGTAGGTACAACAACTATGAGGAGTTGTAAATGAGTGGAGAAAAGAGACTAAGAGAACCGAAGCAAACAACAGCAGGAAAATTCACATCAGTACACTTTTCAGTTTTTACTCCCTTCCAGTTTTCACGGTCCAGTATGAGGACTTTTCAGCAGTTTTAACCAAGTGTTTTGATTCTGTTTTGAAGTTAAAGCTATACTGAAACACCTATCTAAACGTAAACAACTTGGGGGAGAATAGAAGTCAGACAAGAACATTAAGGAAGAGAGGGGAGCAGATACTAGCTTCTGCTGTCTCAGTTTTCTCAGCACCACCAGTCTCTGTATAATGGAGTTACAAAAACAACGTGAGTGTAGAGTGATTTGTGTATGAACCCCAGGACATTTCTAACAGAGTGGACTAAGCTGGTGAATTCAGTTGGAAGGTTTATAATCAGTTTAGCAACCCAACCGAATGCATAAGCAGAGAATATAAAAGAAATCTAGTTCTGACTTCAGTTTCTTTTCACTCCAGGTGAGGAGCATTTCAGTAGTTTCTACTAGTTGCCTTGGCTCTGTTTAGGGGATTAAAATTGTATTAAGGTAACCAACTGAGTAGTCATACGATCTAGGGGAACCTGAAGCCAAATTGGAGAGCAGAAAGAAAAACCATAGAGAGAGAAAACCTCAACTTCAGATTTCAGTTTTCTAACTTTCTGTATGAATGAGTCCAATGGATTTGTCAGTTGTTTAGGTGGCTATTAAGGTGAAGAACCTACTCACACGTTTAATCAAGTGGTTGCATAGTTTGGGGAATGCACCTAAGGTCAGTCTTAAACTGACAGACAACAAGGTGGAAAGAACATGCACCAGTTTTCATGACTTTCGTTTTCTGATTTCAGTGTTCTGGTATGGAGTTTCATGGATACTGTCTAGGTTATTTTGACCTTGTTCTCAAATTCAAAAGCTTTATAACACACTCAATCACGTGAGAAAGTGAGTGGGAGAAACTAGATGTCAAATCTGAGGACAAGGAAAAAGGAAACAGATGAGGACATATCAGTTCATGCAGTTGCTGTTATGACAGTTCTCTGTATAACTAAATTACAGATGTGTTAAGAGTGTTGTGTTTGGTTAATAATCCACTCAAATCATGTTAATACACTCAGATAGGTTGGGATATTCATGGGGGAGGTTTGGAGACAGTCAAACGGACATAAAAGATGGGAGAGAGAGTGAAGAGGCATATCACCGGATCTGATTTCAGTTTCAGCTACCTACCGTGTCTGTATAATGGAATACAGTGGAAAGATGAGTGTTTAAGTGGGGATTAAGGTACAGTATAGTTGCAAATTTATGATGTGATAGGTGCTGTATGATATAGAGTGAGTGGTAAAAATTGGAATGTTGAGAGTATGGGATTTGATGGGTATTACCGGTGACTGTAGCAAGGGTTATAAAACCTTGGGTTAAATCCTATTACAAGTTTTAATGTTATAAACTTAAATATCTACAACACATTATAAGTATGTGGATATATTGTGATCCATGAGAATTATATAAACAAGGAGCACAAATGTATAATACGTTACCACTATATTCGGTACATACATATAGTCACCAAAACTATGTTATAAAGTTAATGACACATAAAATAACGTATCGTGTAACATTATGGAACTAGTATAACACGAATAATATTATGCGGCTAAGGACATAGTTATTCAACTGTCATGTTAAACGCATACATACATATATAAAACACGTGTCAAGAAATAAGATTACACACCATAGTTACAATGACATAAATGCCAAAGTTAGCATAAGACTTCGGTATGATAAATAAACCCCGAGTGAAATGTCATACGTGTACAACATAAGGTTTCATGCTCTAACGTAAACCGAGAATTAACTCACACAAAGGGCAGGGGTTTATAATATTAATAACAAAACTTTAATCAGTAACAATGTTAAGTCTGGGGACATAGTACTAGGATTTCAAACGTTATTCGGAAATACCGAATTGTGCTGTCATATGGATTGACGCTTAGTGTTCCTCGTATTACTAGATCGCATTCCCGACGTACGCGCTCGAAAGCTCTAGTGGACTGCACTGCACGAATCTGAACGGTGTACGGTATGTAAAGGGATTGATCCGGGTTGTCCTGAGGAATTCCTTGGGCTCGGATTTGTTTGATAAATAACTTGTGTGAATGTGTGTATGTGATGTATGTATGTGATGCATGTGTATGATGTGTAGTTATGTTCATTGCATTATTATTTATGCACGAACGTCCTACGGGGCTAATACTACGTCGACTATAGATCGACTTATATAAACTACATATGCGAAATGTGTGATTGTGACCACTGTTGCTCGACTTAATACGAAGTATTACAAGTACGTAGTTATAACCTAAGTAAAATACTTAGGAACGAGACACGACATTGTCGATCTCTAGAGTTGACTCGAAAGTGAATGTTACCTAGAATAATTCTAGGCATGCGTAAGACCCATAGGGCAGCCAATAAATTAAGTGATGTACTCCATAACAAAAGACTGTAACTGACTATCTAACTAACAAAGCTAACAGTGGAGTGTGAACGAATGTGATGATGTACCTTAATCCAGACAGTCACTGGCTGCTGGTCGCGCGTAGAGATCTCTTGGGATATCCCGTATCGGGTTTTCCCTAGTAAATCCTGAACGAGCCTAGATAGATCGTCAGGCGGAGTGTGCTACCGTTGGCACCAGGCCCTTGGCCACCTAAATGGACGCCTTTACAAAGGCAAAGTGAATAAGTCCCAGAGTCTTCGGATGATCAGGGCAGTGAGCACCATGTGTGTACGTGGGACTACTGTCCAAGTGAATATGTTTCGGGTTGTCCTAACTGACGCCCGACTGTGCTAACCTAAACAAACAATATGTGAAGGCCCAGAGGGCCGTGTGATGTAATATGTGATGATATAATATACGATGAATGAGTTCATACTATGTGATGATGTTAATATGCGATGAATGAGTTCATACTATGTGATGATGTTAATATACGGTGGGTGAGTCCTCAATGCCATTGTATTGTATGATGTTGACAGTAACATGTATATCCATATACGACTGTTTGGATGGATGAATGATTATATAATCATGCATGTTGTTACAGTATTTATTATATCTGTAAAATGACAAAGCATGAAATCAATCTAATATCAAGACGGTTAAAAATGACAAGTGACCAATAGGGTCCAGATCCGGCATACTCAGCGTCTATCGCTGATACTACACTATTGTGCAGGTTTGCTGAACACGCCGAAGCCGAAGTGCGGGATTGGGTAGTTAGGACATTGTAAGATTTGGAGTATGTTTAGATGCTCACAGTAGTGTGCTTTTGATACTTAGATAGAAATGTAGGTGGTATCTCGTTGTCATGCGGATTGTATTTTTATGTTTAATTTTGTTAAGATGTTGTACTGCTACATCACTCGCATGGGCGAGTGGTGGCATGTAACACCCATGTGAGTTCTATTAATGTAAATCTTCCGCTGTGAGACGCCTTTATTTCCTGTTCACGTGAGCGACTATTACGCAATATTGTGAGGGGTGTTACAAAAGTGGTATCAGAGCGGAGTACCGCTCTGATGACGAGATACTAGGTTAAGAATGTGAGCTTAGGATTTGGGAAACTTGGGAAACGTTTGTGAGGTACGAAACGTCTGTGTCTTAACGAAATTATGTGTTGACGGAGCCTTTGGCCTACAAGTGTTAGCCCATGGGGCACTAAATGAGTTGATCGTATTATGATGCGTTGTTGAAAAGACGAACGGTAATACCGACATCTAGTGGTGGTGTGAGCCAGGAAGCTGACCAAGGGCATAAAGGCCCGGGAATATTACCCCTATTAAGGTCCAGCTGAGAGCTCAACCAGGAGGAGACATAAACATCATGAGTACATTGACGACAGTCCACTTTCATGTGGAAGTCCAATACGAACTACCGCCGACAGTACCCCTCCCGCCACAACCCAATGAGTATAACACAACCAAGAAATATGATCCCCGAATATAGGGAAAAGGGGCTACCAAGCCCAACAGGCCGCTTAAACACTCTCGCAGCGAATGAATAATTCCTGCTCCTATAATATTTATACAACCTCAATGTCATACCTCCATTGACGACCAAGCGCCATACCAATAGGCACTGCCAAAGGCGAGCGCCACTACTACTATAACATCGTGGAAAGGGTCACCCAAGAACATCAGGGCAGGCAGACCAGGAGCACTATGAACTCCGCGAGACCGTCGCCCGTAATGAGACCTCTAGCCACCAAACTGTAAAAAGGAACTATCTTAAAAACGTGGAAAAATTTCATAAGTATACCGCCCTGTTGTGTTCAAACTCCAATCCTAAAATGGTGTACACAATACAGTGACGCTAGGACCTTGACGTAACGACACATCTGGAGAAACAAATTTCGAGCGTTATGCTACTGTGAATCTAACGTGAGGGAAGACTTGGATGAAGTAATGACAATGTTGTCAGGAAAATTTCCCAAATCCAAATATTGTCTTATTCATGAACAATCTTTCTAACAGTACTTAATCAATCAACGCAGCAGCGAGACAAACAAGTCGGAAACCGACAACTCTACTTGCATGGTGCGCTTGCAACTGCAAGCGCTGATTTGAACAATGTACTAATAATTTCATCTACCCCGCGCACTTGCCACTGCAAGTGCTGCAAACAATTACTACTGCAAACAATTACTACTACAAACGATTACTACTGCAGTTACCACTGCTATCATCGTACAAACGAATACTGTAACTGCGTAGACCTATGGTACGACACCATGGCTATCAATAATCACCAAACAATTATACACCTCTAGTATAAATTACATAACTACAATGGTTACAATAAACCTCTAAGATACGAGGCCTACAACCTCTGAAGGACCCGATGAGTCCGAATAACGCAATAAAATGGCACACCAGCCCATTACAATTATAACTATTCAGCAAGACAAGTCAAATGACACAGGCTGAGAGCCAAGATAACATAACTTAATTAACAAACCATTAAATGGCTGAATTGGAAGTGGACGGTGAAACCTGATTCCCGGGGATCAAGGGAAAACCAACCACAAATTGGGGTGAAAGGTTAGTGCAACACTGGTGCTGATCACACCAGGGTCGTATGACTCCTGAAACTCTTCACAAGTTGCCAAATTAACTATAGTAAGGGTAAACAAAGCTGCAGTATCCTAGTAACAAACAACAAGTAAAGAAAACTTACGATTAACAGTTACGTTGTATACACGTATAACGATCGCTGCCCTACAGTTTCCAACTATAACGTATGTGCAGCATTTATGTGTTTATTCACTTACATTTATATCTCATGATTTATTTCATTCTCATCTTGATATAAGATGATTATTCGATTTATATTAAGAACTCACCTTAATATCTTGTCACATTTCAGGACATATATATATAATTCCTAAGGTTTTATATTATAATAACCTTAAGTTATAAATTCCATTTCTCATTATATATACTATAACTCATACTTTTAATAAAAACTGTATTATTGCCAAAAGGCATGTACATCAAAATTCTTACTTCCACTAACTCCTAATACCTTTCCATTATTTCAGTATTGCCATATATTTAATAGATGTTATACACATCATACGTTATAACATTCTAACCTTGTAATAAATGTAACTTATAGTTCACTAACTATAAGTACGTATACGCCAACCTGTGATGAACACAAGAGAGTTGGTAAAACATATCATCCACAGATGGACCAGGAGTGAAAAGAACAATTCTACCGTAATACGGACATTATCAATACCTTCGCAACAATGAACGCGAATCAACACTGAACACATGAATAATTACCACCTCTGAGCACTACCTTTACCAAGGAGTGCCATGTGTGATTATGTACAATTAATAGTGATCAACGTCAAGAGTAAGTTCTATATGTATTATCAATATCATACCGATTATGAAACAAGTCCTGAGTAGAAGAATGGCTACCGCCATTGGCGTCCCGCCATGTAAAGAAAATGATAAGTATATGTTAAAGACATGTTGTTTATTACTGTGACGACTGTTAGTGATGAATGAACGTGTAAGTTGAATCAATGACGACCACCTAAATCGATGTTACAAAACACACAAATGAAACGCTAAATAGCGTAAATAAGCAAGTACCTAATGTACAAATAAGAGGCATAAACTCAGGAGATCGGGAACACCGACTCCAGTTACCTTTCCAGGTATATTACTAACACAACAATGTCTAAGTTAATATAATGAAACAATGGAGCTACGGTACATACCGTAAACAATGTGAATAACAATCATGACTTATTAACAGGCGCCAAATCGCGCACTTGAAATACAAATAACTGCAGTTACAAGTAACTAGCAATAAACAATAAGTAACAACAAAGACATTACTTACTACCTGAACACCAGGGATATATACCAGCATGTAATGCTAATCACTAATAGTGATAAATGTTTAGTCCTAATGGACAAACCTAATCTTATGAGAAATAGCATACCCTTTGAGGATGCAATACCATCAATGAGAATAGTTGGAAAGATGAAGAGCCAAGCCGCTCAAGCAATCATGCAATCTACAATACACCCAATTAAACGAAAGAGGGAACGCACATAAATACCCAAGTATGAGAACTTACCCCACGCAATATCGGGAAGCATAAGTAAGATATGATGATGATTAAACCTGGAGGAAATAATTATGTATGTACTCATGGAATCGAAATGGAAGAACTGACGTTGCTATCTGAGCACCGATATTACATAAACGATTGCAACCAAACGGACGAATCAACGTCCAACGTTCAGTGAGTCCAAAGAACGAAAATACTGCTCCAACCACCTTACCACCATACTACTAGAACGTTAGAACCTACGACAAGATAACCAACGTTGCGGACCAATCAACATCAAACTACAACCAGGACATCCATCAAAAGGGAGATTGACAATAGAATACTTCACAATAGTCGTGTGACGGACGCTACCAGTTTACTAAACGAGACATGGGACGACCGCACTCCGATAGGAGCATGTGGGCCTGACAGACTTATTTATAGGTTAGTCAGGTAAGTAGTAATGTATCAGTATGGTACCCCATGGCGTGTAGACAAGTTAGTGTTAGAACACGAGAAGTAGTCAACTCCCTACTACGGACAGTGATGCAGACCACCCCGGAGATGGACGAGAAGAGCCGCAGTTAACCAACGGGCTAGAGAAACCAAGAACCTACAACACAGAGTAGCGGTCAACCACAGTGAAGACAAGGAGACCCTTCGAAGATGACGAGGCAGATGACAGAAACAAGAAACCACTATATGGACGAATAATACGTAGAACCCTCATAAGGATCGTGCAAGTTCTTGCAATCCAGAGGAAATCTACCAGATGACGTAAACATAAACGCGTGACTACGCAATGGTGAGAGACAAGCTAAATGCTAGCAGATACCTTAAGAAGGAATAATGGACTTGGAATGTACCACTCACGTGATGATTCGCTCATCTTATCTGTTTAACTCTTTAGATATTAGCTGCTGAGAGTTTACGCCTCTACACTCTGTAGGACTGAGTGTTTTGGTATTGCACTTGTGCAGTTATTAATCTAGTAGGAATACAGAAAGATGCAATGGATATCAACAAGAGTGTGTATCAAAGAACTACAAAGTGTATTACTCTGGAACAAAACCACCAGGAGACACGGATGGCAATAATCATCTACGTGGACATGTAACCTGGTACGTCTTGGTATTACCAAGACAAGTACAAAGAGCACCAAGTACTAACAAGAGCCAATGTTATATTATACCTCAAGCTGAATATCAATGGGAGACACACGAATGTATGCTAGTGATCCAAATAAGAGGATACACAGTAATGGAAAGAGGGAAATTGAGCCTATGTTCATGGGTCTGCACCTCATACAGAGCGAGTGGGCCCATTAGAACGAACTTGGGAGAGAGAGCACAAATATGTGCCTCACCCTTTATATATTTAAGAGCCCGAAGGGGCTAGAGTCATACCCGTCTCTCTGATATGAGAATAATCTACTCCAAAGTCAAAACACCACATGAGAGTTAGAGAACTCTATGAGAGCCAAGTATCCAGCGCTCCTTGTGGAGCGGCTGTTGAATACTTGTGGGGTACGGGGGCGTAACCCTTTTTAAGGGGGGTAGAGCCTCTTGGTTGTGCACATGTTTGTACTGAATTCTGTTATTTCGTATGCGGGGCATACAATAGTTGGTGGGTATGCGGGACATACGATGTTGGTTATTGGTTTATTCCGTATGCGGGGCATACGTTATTGTGATGTTGTTTGTTCATTTTGTTGGTGTTGTTGGTACGCGAGGCGTGCGTGGTTGATTTGTTTGGGTGAAATGTGCACTTGTTGTATGTATCTTAGGAAATACTTGTTGAAATGATGTGTCTACATCCATGAATGTAGTACTGTTCTTTATGATATGTGTGATATACATACTTATAGTACCTTGTAGATTGATTACATGTGGTACAGTCCGGACACAGAGTAAATCCTTAAGATATGGAATGTGTGATGATGGTATGGTATGGACACCCGGGGAGGTTGTCAGAATTGGTAGAACTGATAGGAAATGATGGTGCTGATGGATCACCTATATCCATATGTGTTTGTATTAACGCCACAATTGAGGGCTATGTGCGGTATTAGCACAACACGATATGCGTAAATCATATATCACATAGTTATACATTATGGGATTGTAAGGGTAGTTATTAATACACCTATCAAGTAAAGCGACTTCGGGACATACGTGTACTAATTGATTATCATGTGTGTCTGTATGTGTATTTGTATGAGGAGCATACGTGTTTTGGGTGGTTGGTAGGTTGTTTGCGCATTGCGCATATGTGTATGTTGTGAACATGTATGAATGGTTGACGATTGTTATATACATATATATATATGTACACTCCTTATGAACTTAGTTCAATTGTATCGTTTAGATACCGCCACATCAGATAGATGTGCACCATGGCCATATGGGTAGTTGTTATAAATCACTCAAGAAAGACGACTTCGGGACGAAGTCTCCTTAAGGGGGGTAGACTGAAATACCCCTAAGTAATTAAACGTTATTTAAATATAACTTACAACATTAAAGCATAAAACGATTATGTGCGTACATATACACAACGTTACAAAAGTTTCGACGTTGTTTATATAATTAGAACACTGCTATAAATAGTTGTACCCGTATAATGTTGTAATTAAAAACGTAACATAACGAACAGGTTATTATTACCGTATTTATGTACATACGGATATACATGTAAATGTACATAACGTTACAAGATCATAACGTTGTACACATGACCAAAACGTGACAAATAAAAATAGTCGTATACGTATATGTATGCATACAACTAACAACGCTACATGTTAATATAGTCACTTATATATACAATAAATAGACTTAATGGGGCTGAAACAAAAAGAAAAGAAAAGAGCAACTATGCTCTAGCCGGGATTCAAACCCGAGACCTCTCGTACATATCCCGAAACCTTAACCGCTTGAGCTGTGCTCGAATTCAGTAATGGACACTGACGATTTACAATTAGTAGCGAGACAAATCCGTCCCACCTAATTCTACTATCCGGAAATCTGTAATAGAAACATGTCATTCTACTCCTGATTTTACTTGTCAACTCCGACATATTCTCTTCGGGAATAACAGACACACTGAACTCTGCTTATACGCCATACCTCCTTGTACCCGAGACTAGCCTCCAATGCCCAGATATCGATCTTCATTCTCCTCCTTCCATGCTCTGTGAGAACTTGAGCAGCCTAGCTTTATCACTCCCTCTAGCACTTTCAACTAGTAGCAGTTCGTTGATACCCCATCTCAGCCCCTCTTCTCTGCGCAAACTCAGGCCACGACATGCAGGAGTAAACTTGGAACAGAGACTGTTCTCTTACACGATGGTAAGCCAAGGCCAAGATTACTTCCTTACTCTCTCTCTCGTTTCTTTCCTTCCTGATCAATGTAAACTCTATCTCTTCAGGATAGTAAAGCCTGCTGTACTCTACTACGATTGTATCTCAAAAAAAGGGGCTGATGAGAACCAGCGCTTCACTGGTACGAATATATGCTCAGGTAGGTGATGAAACAACTGAGTTAAGCATGTCCTCTGTTTGTTGTCGCCTGAGTTCCCCACGAGCTATTAACCTCTGTTATTCTTACCTGCATGGATTCCTTGTAGTACCCCTCCAGAAAAGGCACCAAAACCCCACGAATAGAAATCCCTGTTATGACTCGACAGAAGGTAACAGCTCCCTGTCTGTCCAAAACAAAAGTCAGTGGCTCCCATCCATTACCTATTTTCTTGCTCCTGTTTTGTCAAGTCTAACCTTGGGTACCCTCTTCAGTTAGAGGCCTGAGAGTTTCACATTTGCCAAGGATTCACCAGGGAGAACCAGCTTCAATCCTGAAGGAAAAGAAGAAAAATCTTAAGGTAATAAATCTCTGAACCAACAAGAGTTTTTACCTGCGTGATGTTTTGAGGAATAAACACTGTGTAAGGAACTGGTATTTCCTGATACAAGAGTAGCTTCTAAATGTATGAAAAATCAGAGAAAACAGAAAGAAGATTAAATAAATCAAACCTGATAACCATGCCAACCTGAAGCATGTCACTTCGGTATATAAGTGTCTTGAGCTGCTAATACCTTGCGATCCTATAATACACCTGAACAAATCTCTAAACGTGAGGGGGTTGAAGGAAAAGAAACCAAAAAGAAAAAAAAACAGATCACAAAAAAAAAGGGAAAGACATAGAACAGATGTAACAGTTTATGTTTTGTTCCTGATATAGTTTTCAACTGATGAGAAAACTTGTGTTTTGTACACCTACCTTACAGAGGCAATGTGAGAGTAATAAGGGTCTTTGTTGCCTTAATCATGTATCCAACACATTTCTAGTACACCTAACCAGCCTATAAACACCTTGGGAGTGTTTAATAAGAAAAAAGAGCACCATCTGATGCATCGTGTTTCAGATTTCTCAGTATTGCCATTTCTGTATAGGGAGACTTCTTGGGAGTTAAAAGTGTTGTTCTGGAATGATATTGAGTTAATGATGCACATACAATATTGTAAACACACCTGTCTGAGCTGCTAAGTGTAGGAATGAATCAAAAGAAAACAAAAACCAACCTGTTGCATCTGTAGGAAGGAAATCATAGGAAAGAAAAAACAACAGTCCACGCTTGCTGGCTTCTGTTTTATTTCCAGTTCTGCAGATTGGGAGTAAAAGAACTGTAGAAGTGCAGACCATGTGGTCATAGGTATGTTCTTGAAGTAAATCACGGGAGAACCTGTAATCAAAGAAAAAAAAAGAATGTTTTAAAGTAAAGGAAAACAGAAGCCAAGTCAGGAATGAAACAGAAAGAAAAGAAAACATATAAGTATAAGTCACATTGCAGTCCCGTACAACGTGTTCAGGGTATCACCCATGTGGTTTTGTCTTGATGTGAGTTTAAGATCCCAACTAAACTTTAACTGAGTGGTAGAACAAGCTGGGAAAAACAGAATTTAGACAAGATGAACAGAAGAGAAATGATAGCAGGAATTTTGACACTAGTTCAGTTTTCTTTTGTTGAGTTTAGTTTCTGTACAGAGGTTAGGTAGATATATCCTGAACTAGCTTTGAACTTACAACGTGGCTGGAGCACTAGACTAAGCAAGTAAATAATCAGAGATAAACTAAAAAGCATGCAGATTTTTATTTCTCAGGTTTCTGTAGTTTCTTCCTTCTGTAAAACCAAATTTACTGAGATATCAACAGTCTTATTTGAATTGTTTTTAAGACAAATACCTACATAATACTATTATCTATTGGGTAGAAATTTCTGGGTTGGTTTAGGGACTGATTATACCAGAAAGGAAGTTATAAAGCTGCTGTACACAAAACTAGAGGTCACAGTTTCCTTCTGTTCTGCAGTTCTTGTTTCTGAATAATGAAGTTTCGGTGATTCTAACAGTACTGTCTTGGGTTGTTCTTAAATCTAAGGACCTGATAAGATGATAACTAAGTAGGTACAACAACTATGAGGAGTTGTAAATGAGTGGAGAAAAGAGACTAAGAGAACCGAAGCAAACAACAGCAGGAAAATTCACATCAGTACACTTTTCAGTTTTTACTCCCTTCCAGTTTTCACGGTCCAGTATGAGGACTTTTCAGCAGTTTTAACCAAGTGTTTTGATTCTGTTTTGAAGTTAAAGCTATACTGAAACACCTATCTAAACGTAAACAACTTGGGGGAGAATAGAAGTCAGACAAGAACATTAAGGAAGAGAGGGGAGCAGATACTAGCTTCTGCTGTCTCAGTTTTCTCAGCACCACCAGTCTCTGTATAATGGAGTTACAAAAACAACGTGAGTGTAGAGTGATTTGTGTATGAACCCCAGGACATTTCTAACAGAGTGGACTAAGCTGGTGAATTCAGTTGGAAGGTTTATAATCAGTTTAGCAACCCAACCGAATGCATAAGCAGAGAATATAAAAGAAATCTAGTTCTGACTTCAGTTTCTTTTCACTCCAGGTGAGGAGCATTTCAGTAGTTTCTACTAGTTGCCTTGGCTCTGTTTAGGGGATTAAAATTGTATTAAGGTAACCAACTGAGTAGTCATACGATCTAGGGGAACCTGAAGCCAAATTGGAGAGCAGAAAGAAAAACCATAGAAGAGAAAACCTCAACTTCAGATTTCAGTTTTCTAACTTTCTGTATGAATGAGTCCAATGGATTTGTCAGTTGTTTTAGGTGGCTATTAAGGTGAAGAACCTACTCACACGTTTAATCAAGTGGTTGCATAGTTTGGGGAATGCACCTAAGGTCAGTCTTAAACTGACAGACAACAAGGTGGAAAGAACATGCACCAGTTTTCATGACTTTCGTTTTCTGATTTCAGTGTTCTGGTATGGAGTTTCATGGATACTGTCTAGGTTATTTTGACCTTGTTCTCAAATTCAAAAGCTTTATAACACACTCAATCACGTGAGAAAGTGAGTGGGAGAAACTAGATGTCCAAATCTGAGAACAAGGAAAAAGGAGACAGATGAGGACATATCAGTTCATGCTTCAGTTTGTTGTTATGACAGTTCTCTGTATAACTAAATTACAGATGTGTTAAGAGTGTTGTGTTTGGTTAATAATCCACTCAAATCATTGTTAATACACTCAGATAGGTTGGGATATTCATGGGGGAGGTTTGGAGACAGTCAAACGGACATAAAAGATGGGAGAGAGAGTGAAGAGGCATATCACCGGATCTGATTTCAGTTTCAGCTAACTACCGTTTCTGTATAATGGAATACAGTGGAAAGATGAGTGTTTAAGTGGGGATTAAGGTACAGTATAGTTGCAAATTTATGATGTATGATAGGTGCTGTATGATATAGAGTGAGTGGTAAAAATTGGAATGTTGAGAGTATGGGATTTGATGGGTATTACCGGTGACTGTAGCAAGGGTTATAAAACCTTGGGTTAAATCCTATTACAAGTTTTAATGTTATAAACTTAAATATCTACAACACATTATAAGTATGTGGATATATTGTGATCCATGAGAATTATATAAACAAGGAGCACAAATGTATAATACGTTACACTATATTCGGTACATACATATAGTCACCAAAACTATATGTTATAAAGTTAATGACACATAAAATAACGTATCGTGTAACATTATGGAACTAGTATAACACGAATAATATTATGCGGCTAAGGACATAGTTATTCAACTGTCATGTTAAACGCATACATACATATATAAACACGTGTCAAGAAATAAGATTACACACCATAGTTACAATGACATAAATGCCAAAGTTAGCATAAGACTTCGGTATGATAAATAAACCCCGAGTGAAATGTCATACGTGTACAACATAAGGTTTCATGCTCTAACGTAAACCGAGAATTAACTCACACAAAGGGCAGGGGTTTATAAATATTAATAACAAAACTTTAATCAGTAACAATGTTAAGTCTGGGGACATAGTACTAGGATTTCAAACGTTATTCGGAAATACCGAATTGTGCTGTCATATGGATTGACGCTTAGTGTTCCTCGTATTACTAGATCGCATTCCCGACGTACGCGCTCGAAAGCTCTAGTGGACTGCACTGCACGAATCTAGTCAACGGTGTACGGTATGTAAAGGGATTTGATCCGGGTTGTCCTGAGGAATTCCTTGGGCTCGGATTTGTTTGATAAATAACTTGTGTGAATGTGTGTATGTGATGTATGTATGTGATGCATGTGTATGATGTGTAGTTATGTTCATTGCATTATTTATTTATGCACGAACGTCCTACGGGGCTAATACTACGTCGACTATAGATCGACTTATATAAAACTACATATGCGAAATGTGTGATTGTGACCACTGTTGCTCGACTTAATACGCTAAGTATTACAAGTACGTAGTTATAACCTAAGTAAAATACTTAGGAACGAGACACGACATTGTCGATCTCTAGAGCTTTGACTCGAAAGTGAATGTTACCTAGAATAATTCTAGGCATGCGTAAGACCCATAGGGCAGCCAATAAATGATGTACTCCATAACAAAAGACTGTAACTGACTATCTAACTAACAAAGCTAACAGTGGAGTGTGAACGAATGTGATGATGTACCTTAATCCAGACAGTCACTGGCTGCTGGTCGCGCGTAGAGATCTCTTGGGATATCCCGTATCGGGTTTTCCCTAGTAAATCCTGAACGAGCCTAGATAGATCGTCAGGCGGAGTGTGCTACCGTTGGCACCAGGCCCTTGGCCACCTAAATGGACGCCTTTACAAAGGCAAAGTGAATAAGTCCCAGAGTCTTCGGATGATCAGGGCAGTGAGCACCATTGTGTGTACGTGGGACTACTGTCCAAGTGAATATGTTTCGGGTTGTCCTAACTGACGCCCGACTGTGCTAACCTAAACAAACAATATGTGAAGGCCCAGAGGGCCGTGTGATGTAATATGTGATGATATTAATATACGATGAATGAGTTCATACTATGTGATGATGTTAATATGCGATGAATGAGTTCATACTATGTGATGATGTTAATATACGGTGGGTGAGTCCTCAATGCCATTGTATTGTATGATGTTTGACAGTAACATGTATATCCATATACGACTGTTTGGATTGGATGAATGATTATATCATGCATGTTGTTACAGTATTTATTATATCTGTAAAATGACAAAGCATGAAATCAATCTAATATCAAGACGGTTAAAAATGACAAGTGACCAATAGGGTCCAGATCCGGCATACTCAGCGTCTATCGCTGATACTACACTATTGTGCAGGTTTGCTGAACACGCCGAAGCCGAAGTGCGGGATTGGGTAGTTAGGACATTGTAAGATTTGGAGTATGTTTAGATGCTCACAGTAGTTGTGCTTTTGATACTTAGATAGAAATGTAGGTGGTATCTCGTTGTCACTGCGGATTGTATTTTTATGTTTAATTTTGTTAAGATGTTGTACTGCTACATCACTCGCATGGGCGAGTGGTGGCATGTAACACCCATGTGAGTTCTATTAATGTAATATCTTCCGCTGTGAGACGCCTTTATTTCCTGTTCACGTGAGCGACTATTACGCAATTGTGAGGGGTGTTACAAAAGTGGTATCAGAGCGGAGTACCGCTCTGATGACGAGATACTAGGTTAAGAATGTGAGCTTAGGATTTGGGAAACTTGGGAAACGTTTGTGAGGTACGAAACGTCTGTGTCTTAACGAAATTATGTGTTGACGGAGCCTTTGGCCTACAAGTGTTAGCCCATGGGGCACATAAATGAGTTGATCGTATTATGATGCGTTGTTGAAAAGACGAACGGTAATACCGACATCTAGTGGTGGTGTGAGCCAGGAAGCTGACCAAGGGCATAAAGGCCCGGGAATATTACCCCTATTAAGGTCCAGCTGAGAGCTCAACCAGGAGGAGACATAAACATCATGAGTACATTGACGACAGTCCACTTTCATGTGGAAGTCCAATACGAACTACCGCCGACAGTACCCCTCCCGCCACAACCCAATGAGTATAACACAACCAAGAAATATGATCCCCGAATATAGGGAAAAGGGGCTACCAAGCCCAACAGGCCGCTTAAACACTCTCGCAGCGAATGAATAATTCCTGCTCCTATAATATTTATACAACCTCAATGTCATACCTCCATTGACGACCAAGCGCCATACCAATAGGCACTGCCAAAGGCGAGCGCCACTACTACTATAACATCGTGGAAAGGGTCACCCAAGAACATCAGGGCAGGCAGACCAGGAGCACTATGAACTCCGCGAGACCGTCGCCCGTAATGAGACCTCTAGCCACCAAACTGTAAAAAGGAACTATCTTAAAAACGTGGAAAAATTTCATAAGTATACCGCCCTGTTGTGTTCAAACTCCAATCCTAAAATGGTGTACACAATACAGTGACGCTAGGACCTTGACGTAACGACACATCTGGAGAAACAAATTTCGAGCGTTATGCTACTGTGAATCTAACGTGAGGGAAGACTTGGATGAAGTAATGACAATGTTGTCAGGAAAATTTCCCAAATCCAAATATTGTCTTATTCATGAACAATCTTTCTAACAGTACTTAATCAATCAACGCAGCAGCGAGACAAACAAGTCGGAAACCGACAACTCTACTTGCATGGTGCGCTTGTAACTGCAAGCGCTGATTTGAACAATGTACTAATAATTTCATCTACCCCGCGCACTTGCCACTGCAAGTGCTGCAAACAATTACTACTGCAAACAATTACTACTGCAAACAATTACTACTGCAAACGATTACTACTGCAGTTACCACTGCTATCATCGTACAAACGAATACTGTAACTGCGTAGACCTATGGTACGACACCATGGCTATCAATAATCACCAAACAATTATACACCTCTAGTATAAATTACATAACTACAATGGTTACAATAAACCTCTAAGATACGACCCGATGAGTCCGAATAACGCAATAAAATGGCACACCAGCCCATTACAATTATAACTATTCAGCAAGACAAGTCAAATGACACAGGCTGAGAGCCAAGATAACATAACTTAATTAACAAACCATTAAATGGCTGAATTGGAAGTGGACGGTGAAACCTGATTCCCGGGGATCAAGGGAAAACCAACCACAAATTGGGGTGAAAGGTTAGTGCAACACTGGTGCTGATCACACCAGGGTCGTATGACTCCTGAAACTCTTCACAAGTTGCCAAATTAACTATAGTAAGGGTAAACAAAGCTGCAGTATCCTAGTAACAAACAACAAGTAAAGAAAACTTACGATTAACAGTTACGTTGTATACACGTATAACGATCGCTGCCCTACAGTTTCCAACTATAACGTATGTGCAGCATTTATGTGTTTATTCACTTACATTTATATCTCATGATTTATTTCATTCTCATCTTGATATAAGATGATTATTCGATTTATATTAAGAACTCACCTTAATATCTTGTCACATTTCAGGACATATATATATAATTCCTAAGGTTTTATATTATAATAACCTTAAGTTATAAATTCCATTTCTCATTATATATACTATAACTCATACTTTTAATAAAAACTGTATTATTGCCAAAAGGCATGTACATCAAAATTCTTACTTCCACTAACTCCTAATACCTTTCCATTATTTCAGTATTGCCATATATTTAATAGATGTTATACACATCATACGTTATAACATTCTAACCTTGTAATAAATGTAACTTATAGTTCACTAACTATAAGTACGTATACGCCAACCTGTGATGAACACAAGAGAGTTGGTAAAACATATCAATCCACAGATGGACCAGGAGTGAAAAGAACAATTCTACCGTAATACGGACATTATCAATACCTTCGCAACAATGAACGCGAATCAACACTGAACACATGAATAATTACCACCTCTGAGCACTACCTTTACCAAGGAGTGCCATGTGTGATTATGTACAATTAATAGTGATCAACGTCAAGAGTAAGTTCTATATGTATTATCAATATCATACCGATTATGAAACAAGTCCTGAGTAGAAGAATGGCTACCGCCATTGGCGTCCCGCCATGTAAAGAAAATGATAAGTATATGTTAAAGACATGTTGTTTATTACTGTGACGACTGTTAGTGATGAATGAACGTGTAAGTTGAATCAATGACGACCACCTAAATCGATGTTACAAAACACACAAATGAAACGCTAAATAGCGTAAATAAGCAAGTACCTAATGTACAAATAAGAGGCATAAACTCAGGAGACGGGAACACCGACTCCAGTTACCTTTCCAGGTATATTACTAACACAACAATGTCTAAGTTAATATGAAACAATGGAGCTACGGTACATACCGTAAACAATGTGAATAACAATCATGACTTATTAACAGGCGCCAAATCGCGCACTTGAAATACAAATAACTGCAGTTACAAGTAACTAGCAATAAACAATAAGTAACAACAAAGACATTACTACTACTACCTGAACACCAGGGATATATACCAGCATGTAATGCTAATCACTAATAGTGATAAATGTTTAGTCCTAATGGACAAACCTAATCTTATGAGAAATAGCATACCCTTTGAGGATGCAATACCATCAATGAGAATAGTTGGAAAGATGAAGAGCCAAGCCGCTCAAGCAATCATGCAATCTACAATACACCCAATTAAACGAAAGAGGGAACGCACATAAATACCCAAGTATGAGAACTTACCCGAAGCATAAGTAAGATATGATGATGATTAAACCTGGAGGAAATAATTATGTATGTACTCATGGAAATCGAAATGGAAGAACTGACGTTGCTATCTGAGCACCGATATTACATAAACGATTGCAACCAAACGGACGAATCAACGTCCAACGTTCAGTGAGTCCAAAGAACGAAAATACTGCTCCAACCACCTTACCACCATACTACTAGAACGTTAGAACCTACGACAAGATAACCAACGTTGCGGACCAATCAACATCAAACTACAACCAGGACATCCATCAAAAGGGAGATTGACAATAGAATACTTCACAATAGTCGTGTGACGGACGCTACCAGTTTACTAAACGAGACATGGGACGACCGCACTCCGATAGGAGCATGTGGGCCTGACAGACTTATTTATAGGTTAGTCAGGTAAGTAGTAATGTATCAGTATGGTACCCCATGCGTGTAGACAAGTAGTGTTAGAAACACGAGAAGTAGTCAACTCCCTACTACGGACAGTGATGCAGACCACCCCGGAGATGGACGAGAAGAGCCGCAGTTAACCAACGGGCTAGAGAAACCAAGAACCTACAACACAGAGTAGCGGTCAACACACAGTGAAGACAAGGAGACCCTTCGAAGATGACGAGGCAGATGACAGAAACAAGAAACCACTATATGGACGAATAATACGTAGAACCCTCATAAGGATCGTGCAAGTTCTTGCAATCCAGAGGAAATCTACCAGATGACGTAAACATAAACGCGTGACTACGCAATGGTGAGAGACAAGCTAAATGCTAGCAGATACCTTAAGAAGGAATAATGGACTTGGAATGTACCACTCACGTGATGATTCGCTCATCTTATCTGTTTAACTCTTTAGATATTAGCTGCTGAGAGTTTACGCCTCTACACTCTGTAGGACTGAGTGTTTTGGTATTGCACTTGTGCAGTTATTAATCTAGTAGGAATACAGAAAGATGCAATGGATATCAACAAGAGTGTGTATCAAAGAACTACAACAGTGTATTACTCTGGAACAAAACCACCAGGAGACACGGATGGCAATAATCATCTACGTGGACATGTAACCTGGTACGTCTTGGTATTACCAAGACAAGTACAAAGAGCACCAAGTACTAACAAGAGCCAATGTTATATTATACCTCAAGCTGAATATCAATGGGAGAAGACACACGAATGTATGCTAGTGATCCAAATAAGAGGATACACAGTAATGGAAAGAGGGAAATTGAGCCTATGTTCATGGGTCTGCACCTCATACAGAGCGAGTGGGCCCATTAGAACGAACTTGGGAGAGAGAGCACAAATATGTGCCTCACCCTTTATATATTTAAGAGCCCGAAGGGGCTAGAGTCATACCCGTCTCTCTGATATGAGAATAATCTACTCCAAAGTCAAAACACCACATGAGAGTTAGAGAACTCTATGAGAGCCAAGTATCCAGCGCTCCTTGTGGAGCGGCTGTTGAATACTTGTGGGGTACGGGGGCGTAACCCTTTTTAAGGGGGGTAGAGCCTCTTGGTTGTGCACATGTTTGTACTGAATTCTGTTATTTCGTATGCGGGGCATACAATAGTTGGTGGGTATGCGGGACATACGATGTTGGTTATTGGTTTATTCCGTATGCGGGGCATACGTTATTGTGATGTTGTTTGTTCATTTTGTTGGTGTTGTTGGTACGCGAGGCGTGCGTGGTTGATTTGTTTGGGTGAAATGTGCACTTGTTGTATGTATCTTAGGAAATACTTGTTGAAATGATGTGTCTACATCCATGAATGTAGTACTGTTCTTTATGATATGTGTGATATACATACTTATAGTACCTTGTAGATTGATTACATGTGGTACAGTCCGGACACAGAGTAAATCCTTAAGATATGGAATGTGTGATGATGGTATGGTATGGACACCTCGGGGAGGTTGTCAGAATTGGTAGAACTGATAGGAAATGATGGTGCTGATGGATCACCTATATCCATATGTGTTTGTATTAACGCCACAATTGAGGGCTATGTGCGGTATTAGCACAACACG
Source organism: Limonium bicolor (assembly GCA_023374045.1). NCBI lineage: Eukaryota > Viridiplantae > Streptophyta > Magnoliopsida > Caryophyllales > Plumbaginaceae > Limonium > Limonium bicolor. The sequence goes on from CM041777.1 coordinate 436,866,779, forward strand.
ATATGCGTAAATCATATATCACATAGTTATACATTATGGGATTGTAAGGGTAGTTATTAATACACCTATCAAGTAAAGCGACTTCGGGACATACGTGTACTAATTGATTATCATGTGTGTCTGTATGTGTATTTGTATGAGGAGCATACGTGTTTTGGGTGGTTGGTAGGTTGTTTGCGCATTGCGCATATGTGTATGTTGTGAACATGTATGAATGGTTGACGATTGTTATATACATATATATATGTACACTCCTTATGAACTTAGTTCAATTGTATCGTTTAGATACCGCCACATCAGATAGATGTGCACCATGGCCATATGGGTAGTTGTTATAAATCACTCAAGAAAGACGACTTCGGGACGAAGTCTCCTTAAGGGGGGTAGACTGAAATACCCCTAAGTAATTAAACGTTATTTAAATATAACTTACAACATTAAAGCATAAAACGATTATGTGCGTACATATACACAACGTTACAAAAGTTTCGACGTTGTTTATATAATTAGAACACTGCTATAAATAGTTGTACCCGTATAATGTTGTAATTAAAAACGTAACATAACGAACAGGTTATTATTACCGTATTTATGTACATACGGATATACATGTAAATGTACATAACGTTACAAGATCATAACGTTGTACACATGACCAAAACGTGACAAATAAAAATAGTCGTATACGTATATGTATGCATACAACTAACAACGCTACATGTTAATATAGTCACTTATATATACAATAAATAGACTTAATGGGGCTGAAACAAAAAGAAAAGAAAAGAGCAACTATGCTCTAGCCGGGATTCAAACCCGAGACCTCTCGTACATATCCCGAAACCTTAACCGCTTGAGCTGTGCTCGAATTCAGTAATGGGACACTGACGATTTACAATTAGTAGCGAGACAAATCCGTCCCACCTAATTCTACTATCCGGAAATCTGTAATAGAAACATGTCATTCTACTCCTGATTTTACTTGTCAACTCCGACATATTCTCTTCGGGAATAACAGACACACTGAACTCTGCTTATACGCCATACCTCCTTGTACCCGAGACTAGCCTCCAATGCCCAGATATCGATCTTCATTCTCCTCCTTCCATGCTCTGTGAGAACTTGAGCAGCCTAGCTTTATCACTCCCTCTAGCACTTTCAACTAGTAGCAGTTCGTTGATACCCCATCTCAGCCCCTCTTCTCTGCGCAAACTCAGGCCACGACATGCAGGAGTAAACTTGGAACAGAGACTGTTCTCTTACACGATGGTAAGCCAAGGCCAAGATTACTTCCTTACTCTCTCGTTTCTTTCCTTCCTGATCAATGTAAACTCTATCTCTTCAGGATAGTAAAGCCTGCTGTACTCTACTACGATTGTATCTCAAAAAAAGGGGCTGATGAGAACCAGCGCTTCACTGGTACGAATATATGCTCAGGTAGGTGATGAAACAACTGAGTTAAGCATGTCCTCTGTTTGTTGTCGCCTGAGTTCCCCACGAGCTATTAACCTCTGTTATTCTTACCTGCATGGATTCCTTGTAGTACCCCTCCAGAAAAGGCACCAAAACCCCACGAATAGAAATCCCTGTTATGACTCGACAGAAGGTAACAGCTCCCTGTCTGTCCAAAACAAAAGTCAGTGGCTCCCATCCATTACCTATTTTCTTGCTCCTGTTTTGTCAAGTCTAACCTTGGGTACCCTCTTCAGTTAGAGGCCTGAGAGTTTCACATTTGCCAAGGATTCACCAGGGAGAACCAGCTTCAATCCTGAAGGAAAAGAAGAAAAATCTTAAGGTAATAAATCTCTGAACCAACAAGAGTTTTTACCTGCGTGATGTTTTGAGGAATAAACACTGTGTAAGGAACTGGTATTTCCTGATACAAGAGTAGCTTCTAAATGTATGAAAAATCAGAGAAAACAGAAAGAAGATTAAATAAATCAAACCTGATAACCATGCCAACCTGAAGCATGTCACTTCGGTATATAAGTGTCTTGAGCTGCTAATACCTTGCGATCCTATAATACACCTGAACAAATCTCTAAACGTGAGGGGGTTGAAGGAAAAGAAACCAAAAAGAAAAAAAAACAGATCACAAAAAAAAAAGGGAAAGACATAGAACAGATGTAACAGTTTATGTTTTGTTCCTGATATAGTTTTCAACTGATGAGAAAACTTGTGTTTTGTACACCTACCTTACAGAGGCAATGTGAGAGTAATAAGGGTCTTTGTTGCCTTAATCATGTATCCAACACATTTCTAGTACACCTAACCAGCCTATAAACACCTTGGGAGTGTTTAATAAGAAAAAAGAGCACCATCTGATGCATCGTGTTTCAGATTTCTCAGTATTGCCATTTCTGTATAGGGAGACTTCTTGGGAGTTAAAAGTGTTGTTCTGGAATGATATTGAGTTAATGATGCACATACAATATTGTAAACACACCTGTCTGAGCTGCCTAAGTGTAGGAATGAATCAAAAGAAAACAAAAACCAACCTGTTGCATCTGTAGGAAGGAAATCATAGGAAAGAAAAAACAACAGTCCACGCTTGCTGGCTTCTGTTTTATTTCCAGTTCTGCAGATTGGGAGTAAAAGAACTGTAGAAGTGCAGACCATGTGGTCATAGGTATGTTCTTGAAGTAAATCACGGGAGAACCTGTAATCAAAGAAAAAAAAAGAATGTTTTAAAGTAAAGGAAAACAGAAGCCAAGTCAGGAATGAAACAGAAAGAAAAGAAAACATATAAGTATAAGTCACATTGCAGTCCCGTACAACGTGTTCAGGGTATCACCCATGTGGTTTTGTCTTGATGTGAGTTTAAGATCCCAACTAAACTTTAACTGAGTGGTAGAACAAGCTGGGAAAAACAGAATTTAGACAAGATGAACAGAAGAGAAATGATAGCAGGAATTTTGACACTAGTTCAGTTTTCTTTTGTTGAGTTTAGTTTCTGTACAGAGGTTAGGTAGATATATCCTGAACTAGCTTTGAACTTACAACGTGGCTGGAGCACTAGACTAAGCAAGTAAATAATCAGAGATAAACTAAAAAGCATGCAGATTTTTATTTCTCAGGTTTCTGTAGTTTCTTCCTTCTGTAAAACCAAATTTACTGAGATATCAACAGTCTTATTTGAATTGTTTTTAAGACAAATACCTACATAATACTATTATCTATTGGGTAGAAATTTCTGGGTTGGTTTAGGGACTGAATACCAGAAAGGAAGTTATAAAGCTGCTGTACACAAAACTAGAGGTCACAGTTTCCTTCTGTTCTGCAGTTCTTGTTTCTGAATAATGAAGTTTCGGTGATTCTAACAGTACTGTCTTGGGTTGTTCTTAAATCTAAGGACCTGATAAGATGATAACTAAGTAGGTACAACAACTATGAGGAGTTGTAAATGAGTGGAGAAAAGAGACTAAGAGAACCGAAGCAAACAACAGCAGGAAAATTCACATCAGTACACTTTTCAGTTTTTACTCCCTTCCAGTTTTCACGGTCCAGTATGAGGACTTTTCAGCAGTTTTAACCAAGTGTTTTGATTCTGTTTTGAAGTTAAAGCTATACTGAAACACCTATCTAAACGTAAACAACTTGGGGGAGAATAGAAGTCAGACAAGAACATTAAGGAAGAGAGGGGAGCAGATACTAGCTTCTGCTGTCTCAGTTTTCTCAGCACCACCAGTCTCTGTATAATGGAGTTACAAAAACAACGTGAGTGTAGAGTGATTTGTGTATGAACCCCAGGACATTTCTAACAGAGTGGACTAAGCTGGTGAATTCAGTTGGAAGGTTTATAATCAGTTTAGCAACCCAACCGAATGCATAAGCAGAGAATATAAAAGAAATCTAGTTCTGACTTCAGTTTCTTTTCACTCCAGGTGAGGAGCATTTCAGTAGTTTCTACTAGTTGCCTTGGCTCTGTTTAGGGGATTAAAATTGTATTAAGGTAACCAACTGAGTAGTCATACGATCTAGGGGAACCTGAAGCCAAATTGGAGAGCAGAAAGAAAAACCATAGAAGAGAAAACCTCAACTTCAGATTTCAGTTTTCTAACTTTCTGTATGAATGAGTCCAATGGATTTGTCAGTTGTTTTAGGTGGCTATTAAGGTGAAGAACCTACTCACACGTTTAATCAAGTGGTTGCATAGTTTGGGGAATGCACCTAAGGTCAGTCTTAAACTGACAGACAACAAGGTGGAAAGAACATGCACCAGTTTTCATGACTTTCGTTTTCTGATTTCAGTGTTCTGGTATGGAGTTTCATGGATACTGTCTAGGTTATTTTGACCTTGTTCTCAAATTCAAAAGCTTTATAACACACTCAATCACGTGAGAAAGTGAGTGGGAGAAACTAGATGTCCAAATCTGAGAACAAGGAAAAAGGAGACAGATGAGGACATATCAGTTCATGCTTCAGTTTGTTGTTATGACAGTTCTCTGTATAACTAAATTACAGATGTGTTAAGAGTGTTGTGTTTGGTTAATAATCCACTCAAATCATTGTTAATACACTCAGATAGGTTGGGATATTCATGGGGGAGGTTTGGAGACAGTCAAACGGACATAAAAGATGGGAGAGAGAGTGAAGAGGCATATCACCGGATCTGATTTCAGTTTCAGCTAACTACCGTTTCTGTATAATGGAATACAGTGGAAAGATGAGTGTTTAAGTGGGGATTAAGGTACAGTATAGTTGCAAATTTATGATGTATGATAGGTGCTGTATGATATAGAGTGAGTGGTAAAAATTGGAATGTTGAGAGTATGGGATTTGATGGGTATTACCGGTGACTGTAGCAAGGGTTATAAAACCTTGGGTTAAATCCTATTACAAGTTTTAATGTTATAAACTTAAATATCTACAACACATTATAAGTATGTGGATATATTGTGATCCATGAGAATTATATAAACAAGGAGCACAAATGTATAATACGTTACACTATATTCGGTACATACATATAGTCACCAAAACTATATGTTAAAGTTAATGACACATAAAATAACGTATCGTGTAACATTATGGAACTAGTATAACACGAATAATATTATGCGGCTAAGGACATAGTTATTCAACTGTCATGTTAAACGCATACATACATATATAAACACGTGTCAAGAAATAAGATTACACACCATAGTTACAATGACATAAATGCCAAAGTTAGCATAAGACTTCGGTATGATAAATAAACCCGAGTGAAATGTCATACGTGTACAACATAAGGTTTCATGCTCTAACGTAAACCGAGAATTAACTCACACAAAGGGCAGGGGTTTATAAATATTAATAACAAAACTTTAATCAGTAACAATGTTAAGTCTGGGGACATAGTACTAGGATTTCAAACGTTATTCGGAAATACCGAATTGTGCTGTCATATGGATTGACGCTTAGTGTTCCTCGTATTACTAGATCGCATTCCCGACGTACGCGCTCGAAAGCTCTAGTGGACTGCACTGCACGAATCTAGTCAACGGTGTACGGTATGTAAAGGGATTTGATCCGGGTTGTCCTGAGGAATTCCTTGGGCTCGGATTTGTTTGATAAATAACTTGTGTGAATGTGTGTATGTGATGTATGTATGTGATGCATGTGTATGATGTGTAGTTATGTTCATTGCATTATTTATTTATGCACGAACGTCCTACGGGGCTAATACTACGTCGACTATAGATCGACTTATATAAAACTACATATGCGAAATGTGTGATTGTGACCACTGTTGCTCGACTTAATACGCTAAGTATTACAAGTACGTAGTTATAACCTAAGTAAAATACTTAGGAACGAGACACGACATTGTCGATCTCTAGAGCTTTGACTCGAAAGTGAATGTTACCTAGAATAATTCTAGGCATGCGTAAGACCCATAGGGCAGCCAATAAATTAAGTGATGTACTCCATAACAAAAGACTGTAACTGACTATCTAACTAACAAAGCTAACAGTGGAGTGTGAACGAATGTGATGATGTACCTTAATCCAGACAGTCACTGGCTGCTGGTCGCGCGTAGAGATCTCTTGGGATATCCCGTATCGGGTTTTCCCTAGTAAATCCTGAACGAGCCTAGATAGATCGTCAGGCGGAGTGTGCTACCGTTGGCACCAGGCCCTTGGCCACCTAAATGGACGCCTTTACAAAGGCAAAGTGAATAAGTCCCAGAGTCTTCGGATGATCAGGGCAGTGAGCACCATTGTGTGTACGTGGGACTACTGTCCAAGTGAATATGTTTCGGGTTGTCCTAACTGACGCCCGACTGTGCTAACCTAAACAAACAATATGTGAAGGCCCAGAGGGCCGTGTGATGTAATATGTGATGATATTAATATACGATGAATGAGTTCATACTATGTGATGATGTTAATATGCGATGAATGAGTTCATACTATGTGATGATGTTAATATACGGTGGGTGAGTCCTCAATGCCATTGTATTGTATGATGTTTGACAGTAACATGTATATCCATATACGACTGTTTGGATTGGATGAATGATTATATAATCATGCATGTTGTTACAGTATTTATTATATCTGTAAAATGACAAAGCATGAAATCAATCTAATATCAAGACGGTTAAAAATGACAAGTGACCAATAGGGTCCAGATCCGGCATACTCAGCGTCTATCGCTGATACTACACTATTGTGCAGGTTTGCTGAACACGCCGAAGCCGAAGTGCGGGATTGGGTAGTTAGGACATTGTAAGATTTGGAGTATGTTTAGATGCTCACAGTAGTTGTGCTTTTGATACTTAGATAGAAATGTAGGTGGTATCTCGTTGTCACTGCGGATTGTATTTTTATGTTTAATTTTGTTAAGATGTTGTACTGCTACATCACTCGCATGGGCGAGTGGTGGCATGTAACACCCATGTGAGTTCTATTAATGTAATATCTTCCGCTATGAGACGCCTTTATTTCCTGTTCACGTGAGCGACTATTACGCAATAATTGTGAGGGGTGTTACACATTAAGCTCAACAACACATGGTCAATAGTTGATCTCCCCAAAGGGAAGAAACCTATCAGCTGCAAATGGGTCTATAAGACAAAACTCAAGGCTGATGGCAGCCTTGAGAGATTTAAGGCAAGGTTAGTCGATAGGGGTTTTACCCAAAGACTTGGCCTAGACTATGAAGAGACCTTCTCCCCTGTCATAAAACTCACTACCATTCGCGCTTTAATCATAATAGCCACAAAGAAAGGGTGGATTCTAGATCAACTTGACATTAACAATGCTTTCCTCCATGGGGATCTCCATGAAGATGTTTATTGGACTATACCCGAGGGTTTAAAGTTTCATGGAGAAAACAAGGTTTGCAAATTGCATAAGTTCCGTTATGGACTTAAACAAGCATCCCGACAATGGTACGAAAAACTCACACATTTCTTAAAAAATCTAGAGTTTCACCAATCCCAAAATGACTATTCCCTATTTGTAAAAAGGAAGGGAAGTAGTGTCACTCTATTAGGCATATATGTAGATGATATTCTAGTAGTGGGCAATGATCAGAAGGAGATAAGATACCTTAAGAAATAACTCAACACAAAATTCAAAATAAAGGATTTGGGTAGGTTAAACTATTTCCTTGGGATGGAATTCCTTCCTACCAATAACGGGATAATCATGTCTCAGCAGAAATACACAAATCAAATAATAAAGGATTTTGGAATGGAGAAATGTAGGGCATCTGTCTCATCTTTACCCTTGAACCTAAAACTCTCCAAGGATTCAGGTTCTAAACTAGAAAATCCCACCATCTATAGATGCCTAGTAGGGAAACTCAACTTCCTCACAAACTCTAGACCTGACATAGCCTTTGCTGTCCAATACCTCAGTCAATTTCTTCAATCTCCAACAACAGATCACCTCAACGCAGCCTACCACACCCTCTCCTACATAAAAGGTACCTCAGGTTTCGGTCTCCTTTTCAATAACAAACCTGATTATGATCTTCTAGCCTATTGTGATTCAGATTGGGCCTCATGCCCAATCACTAGAAAATCTATATCAGGTTATTACATTTTACTAGGTGGAAGTCCTTTAAGTTGGAAATCCAAGAAACAAGTTTCAGTTGCCCTATCCTCTGCAGTGGTAGAATATAGAGCAATGAGACAAGTTACTAGCGAATTAAGCTAGTTAAGTAGGTTGTTATCAGAAATTGGATTACATAATGTAAGCCCAATTCCTCTAAAGTGTGATAATCTTGTTGCCTTACATATAGCAAAAAACCCCGTCTCTCACGAACGCACAAAATACATCGAATTGGATTGTCATTTTGTGTGTGAGAAACTACAGGAAGGTTTAATACATGTGCAGCATGTGCCCAGTACACACCAACTCGCAGATGTCATGACCAAGTCATTACCAGGTAAGAATTATCAAAATGCTTTTAATAATCTGGGTTTGCATGAACATATGATCATGGTTGACAGGTACATCAGAAGTACAAAAGGTACAATTCCAGCACAACAACCACTGCACCTTTTGAGGGGGGGTATTGGAGTATAGGCTCACTGTTTATGCTGTTCCATACCCAACTGTCACGTGTAGTTTGTACTCTAGGCATGATGTACGTTTCACTAGTAGACAAAATGTCTAAAATGACGGCTTATAAGAGACGGTTTATAATAAAACTGTATTAAATAACTCCTTTCGCGTGCGCCATTGAATTTTAAAGACGGTTGTATAAGAACCCTCGTTTAAAGTGGTTTTTTTTTTGCGGAAAAATGTCTTAAAAGACGGTTGTAAAAGAACCGTCATTTAAATTGTTTTTTTTTTCGGCGGAAAAACACTTTAAAAGACGGTTGTATAAGACCGTCGTTTAAATTGTTTTTTTTGCGGAAAATTTCTTAAAAGAAAGAACCGTCGTTCAACGTGTTTTTTTTTTGCGGAAAAATGTCTTAAAAGACGGTTAATCAAAGAACCGTCTTTTATGATGTGTCTTAAAACCCTCTCTGTTTACACCCCGCTTTCCTTCTCAGCCCTCTTTCCCCGATACTCTCTCGATCATCAACCTCCCGTCTTCCGGCGCCGTAGCTCTTCCACCGCTCCAGTTCGCTGCCTAACTCCACCACCATCACTGCCCGTGTCCTCCTCCAGTCGCGCGCTGTCCCACCGTCGGTCAAGGAACTCCAGTCGCGCGCTGCCCCACCGTCGGTCAAGGAACTCCAGTCGCGCCAGTACACCACCGTCGCCTGCGCCCAACACCATTGTCAACTGCCACTGCAACCGCACCTAACACCACCGTCGCCAGTCGCGCCCAACACCACCGTCACCTGCAACCTCACCCAACACCATCGTTGAGCAAGTATTTCGGCGTCCTGCCCCTTCCGATTCGTTGAGCAAGTATTTCGTCACCTGCAACCTCACTAGCTAGAACCGGTAATATACTCACGCTAATTTTTTGTTAATCAATTACAGTTTTAGTAATTTTGCATATTGGGACTGTCGAAAATCCATTGTGCATCTTCACTAACTAGTGTCATTGCTTGTAATTACAGTGTTGATTGATTATTCTGGTTGTAATTGATCGATTTTTCTGTGGAGCAAAAATGTTCTGTAATTTTGCATCGGTCAGACCATGAAGAAGTGGATGCTCTTTGCCCGTGATTAAAGTTTTTTGGAACTACACTCAGAAAGGAATTTTTCAATTCTAACCTACATACTCATGCTAATTCTGTAATCAATTGTTATGGTTTCAATTGTCAGTATTAAACATACATGCTACGTGCAATTATGTGTGTTGGCAGAATATGGTGTGGTTTTCTTAACCCTATATACATATATAGAAAGAAATGACAAGATATTTAACTATACATATAACATATATAAGAAAGTAGAGCAAATGTTCGTAAATTAAGCTGATGCTCTCTTCTTAACTATAACTATGTTTGTTAATATAATTCGGCGTGATTTAATCTGCTTACTGTTGGCTCTTTTTAATGGTATACTTTTGGGTCAAATTGTGGAGGTTCTTAGAACCGGGAAAACAAAGAAAAACAGGGGAGATCATGCCAAAATTTTCTTGTGAAATTTTTGATCTTCTGATTTTTATCTGCACTTGACTATTTCTTAATTACTATTAGAAAAACATTATATAAAATATATAACTCCCCATCTTCTCAGTCTTTCTTGCACCTAATATCTATCGATCGAATATACTACGATTCCATCTAATACTGAACTTAGTGTTTATTTTTTTCACCCTAGGACGTACATGCTCTGTGATCTGTTCATTCTCTTCTTGTGAATCACTGGTGGGCTACTACATCTTGTACACCACACAGGCTGAAAAGAGTTCACCTTGGAACCGTAATACACTTGAACTTACCCTCTTCTCTCTAGCATAATTATGACACATGCTCTGCAATCTCATTCCCTTATTCTGACCGCTCCTCTACAGTGATAAAATTCACGGGGTTGCTGCATCTTCTTTCTTACATCACTGGGCTGCTGAAAGCAGTTCATTTTGGAACCGGTAATACACTTGAACTTACCTTCTTCTATCTTGTACAATTATGACACACAAGCTCTGCAATCTCATTCTTTTATTTTGACCGCTCCTCTACAGTGATAATAATCACCGGGCTGCTGAATAAGGTACATTTAATGTTGTTCCTTAAGTAATATATGTTACATCTCGTAGACCCCTCTACTAAACTGTTGCATCTCGTACACCAAATTTAATGTTTTTCCTTAAGTAATATATGTTACATCTCGTAGACCCCTCTACTAAACTGTCCGCGCCTTGTAGTGAGTAAATCACTAAACTGCTGCATCTTGTACACCAGATTTTATACAAGCTGAAAATAGTCTACTTCAGAACCGGTAATACACTCAAACTTGGTCATATTTAACTTGCTTCTATTACTAGTATTTAATTTGTTGACTTTCCTATCATATTCGGATGATTTAGGTTTTTAATTACATTATGTCTTATTTGCTTCTAATTTACTGTTGATGAAGAACTACTGCTGGAAAACTGCTGCTCTTTTTCACTTCTGAAAAATTGAGCATTGTACTCCTGCATTTTTAAGGTATGTTACAATAATTTTTACCTTCTTACTACTTCGCCTCTATTTTTGCTGCTTTCATTATTATGTTTTGACTATCACTTTTGCACTACAATTGTAGTTACTATTTTTTGTACTGTTACTTTCTATTTTCTTAAACATAGTTAATCTGATTGGATTTCTCATGTTTGTTCATCGCCAAACTATTACGCTTATCATCTGCATCGAATAAGGCACATTTAAAATGTTTTCCTTAAGTAATATATGCTTATGCAACATATATAGTTAATTACCCGTCCAGGATATACCCAATAGGGTAAAATCTTCGACAGTCCCAATAAGGGCTGAAAACTGTTCATTCTATACTTGAATACACTCGAAATATATATCTTTTTACTATTTAGTATTAATAGGGCATAGCTTGTAAATATAACATTTTATCTTCTCTCCTTTAGTTTCTAGCATTCAAAGAATAGCTTGCAAAAGAAGTTTGTGTGTCCCCCCTTTGTGATCAATCATTTCGCGAAGTATGAGAAGATACTGTATGAAATGATATTGCAAAAGAGTCTGCATATGACTAACGTGTCAGTGTTGTTACCTGAGTGGTTTTTCCATTACGAAGCGGATCAAAGAACAATAATAAATTTTGAGGACATCAAAGAGATGTTGTGCAGAGATTTGTTGAATATATCTATCATCCAAGCATATTCCCTGTAAGTGTTACTTTTTGTTTCTTACATTTGAAAATAAATTTGAATAAAATAACTTATAATTTAACGACTACCTTGTTATTTTTTTGTTTTACAATTCCACCTTTAATTATTATTATTTTTTGTTGAAGGTATCTGAAAGCTAGATTGCGTCATTAAAAAATTGGAGATGTGGTGACATTCTTATGCCCTGAAACAACATCGCTAGATACTGCAAACAGAGACCCTGTAGGATACAAGAACTATGTGTCTCATGGTATAACGAAGGCTGTTCAAAACAGTAGTAGATACGTGATGATCCCTTTCCATCAGACGTGCGTATTACTCTCCCTCTTGCATTTAATTCATTTTGTTAAGTTTGTGACTTATTGTATTATTATATGATAACTCTTTTCAAAATTACAATCGTAGCAACCATTGGGTACTCCTTCTGTTCTCCATCGCAACATCACAATTACTTGTGCTTGACCCATTACGAATGTATCGTGACTTGCAAATCGACGACTTGTTCAAAGCGTAAGTGTTAGTTAATTAATGCAACTTATTGTTTGTCTATATAATATGATGAACCGGAATTAATGATTTAATTTTTGAACTTAACAGTGCTTATATGAAGACGGTTCTTCAACAGTTTAACAATCTTTCAATTGTTCATCTTGAGGTATAGTTATTAATCACTATTGTGTTAGTCGTAATTTGCTATTTTTGACTGTTTGTTTTTTGTTTTCTATATACTTGTCAGTGTCCAAGGCAAATGGACTCTAAGAGTTGTGGTTACTATGTAATGCGATACATGTTGGAAATTGTCTTAAACATAGAGAAGCTCACAAAAGATGATGAGGTATATTATACTTTCCATTACATATACATTTTCTAAATATGTCTATCATTTTTATTTAAACGAATACATATGTGTCTTTACATACATATTTGTTATCTTGTTCTCTACAGGTTCGAGAACATTTCAAGAACTCGGGCAAAACTTACGCGGTCAGAGATCTACAATTAGTTCGAGAGCAGATGTGTTTGTTCATCATCAAGTGTTTCAAGAAATAGAGTACGTATCTATGACTTCTTATAATTTTGTGTAAGTATTTGATATTGATGAAACAGTTGGGATCATGAGATAATTGACTCTCTAAGTCTACATGTATTTTCTTCTGCATCTTTGTAGATCCGCGTCAACGGTGGCAGCAATGACAGAGGAAGCTCAAAGGAGGAAAATGATTTCATGGTTAGGACTGGGAGGTCAAAAAAGAGGGTGACTACAAGACTGTCTAGCTGTTGTCATTGTGTGTTTTTACTTCTCACTTTTTTGTTTAATTTGTGTAAAAAGTATCGATTAAACTGTTGGGCTAGCTGTTGTCATTGTTGTGTTTTAGCTTTTTAAATTGCAATGGCAATTTGTGTGTGAAGTATGCCACACATTACACATTTTGGTGAAATATGATTGTTGTACAGTGTTGCTATTATGCAGGTTTGGTGGATGTAATCATTTGTGATTACAGAGTGAATGAAAAACAGTAAAAAAATTAAAAAAAATATATACTATAAAAGACGGTTCAAAAGAAACCGTCTCATATAGTGAAATTGGCGCGACCGCTTCACGTCTATAAACGACGGTTTGGAGATAGAACCGTCTTTTATACTAAGACTATAAAAGACGGTTCGTAGTAAACCGTCTCTTATAATAAATTTCGCGCGTCTGGTAATGTTGATAAACGACGGTTTATGCGCGCGGGAAGGTGACTATAAACGACGGTTTACTGAGAACCGTCTTTTAAAGTCCCCAATTCGCGTGCCTGTTATGCTCTTAAATGACGGTTTTGAACTGTCGTTTTAGATAATATAGAATAAACTACGATGGTATACGAGACGGTTCAAAACCGTCGTTTTTAGACAGTTTGAACCGTCTCTTTTGACTCGCGCCGCACCAGTGTTTATAGACTGTATTAGGTTTCTTTCTGTATTTTGTATCAGACCGGTCTTATTTTGTGAACCGGTCCTCTCCCCTTCCAAACAAAAGCCCCGATCTTCTTCTTCCTATTCTAATTCCAATTTCGCTCTCTCAGTAAAAACACAGAGAGCTCAAGAACATGTATCAATTCATTCAATGAGTAAAGAACTTGCAGTTTCCGTTTAATCCTCTCTGTCCAAACTGACAATAATTGGCGCAATTTTGGAGTCTTTCGGGTCTGTAAAGTGGGCAAGTATCTCTTCATCTTCGAGTTTTAAAAAATACAGGAGTTGCATGTGGTTCTTACTCAAGGCCCATGGTTGGTTACTGATTTCTCCTTGCTATCCAAAAACTGGAAAAAAATAAGGCACTAGAAGATCATGAGTTTAAATGGGTACCTTTATGGATTTGTATTTTTTATATCCTGGCTCGATTTAGTAACATGACATCTGCTAGATAATTCGGAGAAAATGTTGGTAGATTTTTCGGGCTCATGAAGGAAGGTGCCAGGTATGAGTATGGATACTTGCAGATCAAGGTTCTCTTGAATATCTAGAAGCCTAAGATGCGTTGTATTCCTATATCCATGAAAGGGAAGGTTATGGTCTTCCGCAACACGTATGATCATATGTCTATTATTTGTTCTAGTTGTGGACTTTTTTTGCATGCAACTGATGAATGCCCTGATGACGGTAACTACGAGGAGGGTGATTGTCCATATGGTAAATGGTTATGCACAAATACGTTCCACGATTGAATTTCTTCTAGGGGGATCCATGATGGGGCTAATTAATGCTTAGGGATTTATGTGTGGAGTTGTGTTCAATATGCTTACGGATAGGCGGCTTGGGGAAGTGGGTGATCAGGGGCTAATGTACGAGGATGGCGGGAGTGTGGAGTCATTGATGTCAGCAGGGTGGAGTTGGATTCAACAGTGGCGGACCTATGTTGGAATTTCTGGGGTACGTGGCCCTACAAGTTTTTAGAAAAATATAAGTATATATGTGTCTATATATAAAAAAAATTTAGATAATTAAATAATGTAGCCCCAATATGACATTTTGGCATTCAAAATAGTGCATATTTTTTTTGATAATTTGGGCATATGCCATATATTAAAAACTCCTGGAAAACCAGGCGGACGGGTATAGCACGGGCCTCATTAAAACCCCCCTAGAAAAAAACCCAGAGGGAAAAAAGTTCTAGGGAGGAAAAAGAGTACCCACCACATCCAAATACAGATAAGAGTAAAAACAAGCAAAAAAGAAGGAACAACAACGAGATAGCCACAAACTCGAGCAACCATATGCTCACAACACACCCCAAACTCGTACAGAAAAGACCCCCACCCTTCTACAAATACTCTTTCAGAGAACCAACTCCTACAAATGCACTACACGTCAATGGAAAATCTTTCCACCACATTTTCGACCAGCGCCACACTCCAAGCTTGACCTGCAGCACGATACGGTCGACATTGCACTCCTCTTGTCGAAAGACCACAGCATTACGGTGCAGCCAAATATTCAACCCCAATCCTCTTATAATTTGCAATCCTACAATCACCATTCTACCCTCTCACTACTTCGTCTGAGGTTGAATTTGGTGTATGATATTAGCCTTGGATAGACTAGGATTTGGAATCTTGCAACCTAACTGTCTCAAAAGATCAATGCACTCCTCGGCTTCTTTTTCGGCATTAACAATTTTGCCTAGATCATCTCTTGCCGGCGCAACCTCCTTAGAATGAGGTAGAGGCGGAGTGTTATGAAAAAGTTCTACAATCAAACTAATACCCTCCTTATCTGTACCAGGCGAACTGCCTAATCTTGTCGGCCGGCTATCTGCACTTCTGTCAATAGAGTGTCCCCCTACTGTAGCTTGATTCTCCCCCAACGTGGCCACAGCATCGTGGGCAAATTGGTCCGAAACGGCTTGCTCCTGGTCAACCCAGCACACGTCCGACTGCTTCTGCATGGGGGACGGACACCGCAAAATCTCAGAGCCACTCACAACATTTTCCTGTCCGTGCGCCCCACCTACAGCAAGTCCCTCGGCTCCTACTATAATATTCCTCATTATTTTAACCGATGAGTGGCGGACCACCTCATTCATAAAAGCTTCTTTATTTTGAAACATACTGCCAGACTTTAATATACGCGGACTATCACCAGTGAAAGAATTATTCTCCATCACAGCATCCTCATTAATTGCATGGTCCACCACGTGGCCCTTACTGCGCAAGTCACTAGAGTAATGAGCGTGTGCTCTGCGAGAATCACTGCTACAATTCTTTTCCAGAATTTTCAAACTTTCAGAAGACCGATTTGAATGCTGCTCCATTGGGGACCGCTCACTTATTTTATCACTTTGAGGAACGGACCGCTTTAACATTCTGAATGAGCCAGAATTAAATTCCCTCTCCTCTCCCGAATTCAACGAGGCTTTATTATGTCGACTGAAACTAGGAGTTTCACCTTCTCCCTCCTTAATGTTGTAGTCAACTGTACCGGTCTTTTGACTTGACTCAATCTTCTGTTCAAAATTTGCAATTTGAAGTATGCTCTGTGACTGATCAACTTCCGTTCCCGGAGATGGCTTCTCCGGAACTTCAACCAGGCTTACCGGAAAACTATGGCCCTCAACATTCACCATGATTTTCCAATTAATTAATTGGAGTGTGGATGTCTCGATCTGTAGGCGAATCTCCGCATTTTCTACATACTGCCCATCTTCCTCTTCAATTTTAATGACCTCGCCCACCGTTTGGGCTATCTTACAGACATTCTGATTGCTCCATGCATGCAGCGGGATGCCTCTCACTACAATCCAAGTTCGACGTTTCTCTACCTGATCAGCTATATTCCATTTACGGATTTCAATGCCTTCTTGAACCTTAGCCTTATCTCGTGCTTGTTTAACCACTTCATCCGCTTCACAAGTTGTATCGAAAACCATGAGGAACTTCTTCCCTGAGAGAGCAAGTAACCCACTCATCTTCGGCCATCTATTCAGTAAGTAATCCATTGCTTCTTTCGGCGACCTTATGTCTGGGAAGGTGATTACTGCGCACTTCTTCAGGCACTCCCTCATTCCCTTATCTGGCTTAACGTCCACCGACAACCTGGCTACAGCGTGCCCCTTTTCAATCCACTTCCTCCGCGATTCTCTCCAGACGTATTGGCATGGCCATACTCCATCACTGCGCCTGCTCCGTGACCTTTCCTCATCTGCCTTGTTCTTTCTCTCTTTACTTCCTTGGTACTCCATCCTCGCCCAAAGTTTGTCTCCATTCATATTCCATCCCCGAATACCTTCTATCAGCGACCTCGCATCTTCAACATGGTCGTCATCCACAAACGCACATGCGTTGCGGTTTGACTTTCGTGATTTTCTGCTGATGTAAATCCTTCTCCAGTTGACGAATCTCCCTACTATTCTTCCGAGTTGAAACCTTGAAACTTCCCTGCGAATATTGTCAATAAAAACCGTAGATTTGGGGACTTTTCTCCATGTTTTCCCCGGTTGACCAACCCTCTTGATCTGTGGTCCTCCCGTAGCGTCAACCTGGGTCGGCTCTCTCCTCCACCGCATCTCGGACTTCCCTGTTCGCAGCGGGATTCTGAAGTTGTCCCGATGCCCCTGCTCACCCAGTCTCCTACCCCTATTCGCGAGGAACCCAGATCCTGAGCGCATGCGATCCCTCTGCTTCAGACTGCCTTCCCATCTGACGTCGTTGTTTCTCCTCCTCTCTGTGATCGGCTGCCACGAACGTCGCCGGCGATTAGAATACCAGTACATCCTCGCGTCACACAAGCCCAAGGGTTGGACGGAAGAAATTGCACTATTTCATAATTTTTAATCTACAATGTGTACAAACAAATCATAATTTTTTTTAATCAAAGGCAAACGAACCAGTAGGCATTTCTGGAATGGCTGAATGAACTATTTCATTATAATATCTTGAAGAAATGGCAATCAAAAAGTGCATATGTTTGAAAGTTGTGTTGCTTCTTTCAATTACTACAACTATATTGGAAAAAGCATCCCTACTCATGAAATAAATTAAGATAGGAGAATTGGTTAGTGATAATTTAAACACTTATGTAGAATCAAATATATTTAAGTATATTAATAATAGTATTATTATATATGATTTCCGATATAAAGACTCCATATGAGCAATAGTAATTATAATATTGAACATTATTTTAAATTTTAATTTTAATATTTAATTTATTATATTTTTATTCGATTAAAGTGTTTCCACAGGTTTTAAACTCTAGGTCCACCACTAGCTACAGTAAATAAATTAATCTTTGGTTACACCATCTCGCATAACCACATGTAACGACTTTTGTCATTACAATAAATTGGATTAATAATGTTTTTGATTTTTGGTAATGATTCTTTATTATTACTAATAACCTATATTCTAGTAGTGAAATGATTGGTCTACGCATTGAAGTGCATGGGTTTGGGTGCTAACCATGCAGTCAGCTGGGTGTGTGTCGACTGGTGTGGAGGATAGTGCCTAGGTTTTATGGTTTCTTATATCTTCATAATGTGTTTTGTCGACTTGGATTGCAAAGATATCATATGGGGAAGTTGATATGCTATTTGGCAATATGCTGGGAGTGGAAGCAAAGTAGCGATCAGAGTGCTGGTGGTTCATTGCAATTTTCAGTCTAATTGGGGTTGAAAAGGAATATCTTGGACGGTGTGGAGGAAGCTCGGAGGTTTTTGGCTTTTTGGTTGAAATAGATCTTCGCATATATAATAAAAAGTACAAACCGATCAGTTCGAACCCAGCAAGGATCGACTATCAAACCCTACCAACCCTAATCCGATGGGGTTCAGAAGGTTCAAACCCCACAACCTAATAATATTGCTAAGGGGATGCCTCCCTTTTCCAATCTTCCAAGACAGACCCCCATTAAACATTTTGTGGCCAAAAAGGCCGGAAATTGATTAAAAAATCATTACATCCAAAACTGAACATAGACATAATCTGATAACATGTCTAGGCCTGGGAGGTGCCTGATTGTCGGCTGAATTCCATTTCTCTCACTCATTGCAGATAGTGAAGGTTTGCCTCTGATTCGCTTGTATGTAGATTTTTGAAGCCTTCCTCTCTGCTAACTTGATTCCTTGAGTAATCGCCTCAACTTCCACTCATCTCTGCTTTTTTCGGACTAGTTTTGATGTTGAAGGCCATTCTTTGGACGGTTGTCATACAATGAGTAGCCCCCGCGTGATGGCTGATTGTACCTTTTTTCCTGAGACAAGAGGTTACAGTAAAATCTCATCTTGTTGCAAGTATAATTACAACTTCTAGCTCGGTTCCTATCTATTCACTTCATGTTTCTTTCATATTGATTGTAAAAGCTATATTATTCTCGATACAACTCATAATAGAAATTGAGGATTATGCTTGGTTTTGGTTCCTCCATCATAGACAGCCATATATGGTTTGGCCACTATAGAACGTCTTCCTTCTAGACCAGATTTTTGGCTTTTTGGATGAGCCTCTTGAATAGCTCCTCTTCTATAGTGAGGAGCTCTTCCACATCTAGAAATTTCCTCCCAGTGAGAGCTGCCTAGCCAAGAGGAAGATAGCATGGATTCTGTATCTAAGTCTCCACAGAAACAACACTCTTACCTGAGCCTCCCAATCTTTTGGCAATGTTTCATGCACGGGAGCTAATCATTGAGAAGCTTCCAGCATAACAGTTTCACCCTAGGGGAGAAGTTTAGCAGAGATTCTGATATGAAATCCCAAGTACCTCGGTTAGTATTGAACAGTGTTCCTATCCTTGTGTCTGTAACAGCATGTAACCTTGTTTTACAGAATAATTTTTATCTTTGGCATAGTGCCAAAACCCACTCGTCTTCCCTATCACTCTCCACTCTAATATCCCAGATATCTTGTCTGTCAATCTGGGCAAAAGAGAGTTTAATCAGATCAGTATTCCAGGCCTCACCATCTTGATCCTAAGCTCTCTAACCATAAGTAATGTTATGGGGATCCTACTAGGAATGATCTGTATTCCCATCCCTAGGAATCCAAGGGCAGTCTCTGATTTCAGTATTTAGGCCATTGCCAATATCTTTTCTGGCACCTGCCTTAACAAGGTTTAAGCTAGAGAGAATAGATTTCCAAATAGGGCTGTCCTTTTTAGAGGGTTTTGGCCTTAAGATGCTGCTATTGGGGGATTAGATGGCTTTCAGAGTCGAGCAACCAGGGACTCTGGGAATTTGAGAAGATTCCAAATTTGCTTAGCAAGCAGAGCAACATTGAAGTCTTTTGAATATCTGATCCCCAGCCCCCCATTCTCCTTCTTCATTATGGTTGAGACGCTATCGATTGGATATATGGTTGACTTTTCAGCTATATATGACGTTTAGCTTGGACATTAACTCTTTCCCGATATGTTTTGACAGTTAAATGGCCCTTTGCATGGTGGCCAAAGTCCACTGATCGTTGTTGGGTGATCCTGGCTTTGTTGCTGAATGGTCCATGGTGAAGCTTATTACGAATAGAAGTTTGGTGTAGAATTGTAGTTAGTCAATCTGGTGTTCCGTTCAATTGCTTGTGGTGTTTAGGTTTTGATTAGATGTTTTACTTATTCTTTAGATTGTTTTCGTTGTACTGTCGATCTTAATATTATTGAAAATGGTGATTTTCATAAAGAAAAACAAATATTCACTCTCAAACATTCATTTTTAGAGATAAAGGATGCTCTTGGAACTTGGATAGTGAAATTTGTCTCGTACAGATCTATAATATAAGCATAAAAGGTGACAAACTTGTTAGGAGTAACGACTATATAGGTAGGTTGTTAACTGAGGGTAGAAGGGGTCATATTCATATTATTTGTATTATTAAGTTTGATTGAGTGGGGAAATGGGAATATCAGATTATGGTATAAATTGGGTAGTGGGACAAAGGCGCACCTAAGTTGAAAACTAGAGTGGGAAAAGGAGCTAAACTATTACTCTAGTTCCCGCAAATACTATTATATAATCGGGGTAGACGGGGATTATGTATTGACAAATAAAAAAAAAACTCATCTAGGCACATACAATCAATATTTTAGAATTGATCACTAATGCATTAATTTTTAGAATTTATAGTAGTAATTTTATTTTATTTTTTTATATTTCAAAATATTAGAATTTTAAAATATAATCTCAAATATTCATCTTTAAACTTATTATTTAAAATATATTTATAATTTATATAATTTCAGATCTACTTATAGATACAACGAGAAATATTAATATAGAAACAAAAAAAGAATTATCTCAAACAGGTCATAACTTGTCGTATCCATTTTTGAATAAACAAGATGAATTGTCTTAAACATGTTATCTCATTTATTCAAATGTATAAAAAAGATCCAAATGTAAAAAGTTAGACAATCTTATAACTCACCGGATAAAACAAATCTGATCCATTCGTTTTTAATGTTTTGATTGTGTCAGTTTTTCTAATCTACTTTAAGTGTCCGTTTTTTCAATTAATTGTTTTGTCAATCAGTGGCGGACCTAGAGTTTAAAGCCTGTGGGGCACTTTAACTGAATAAAATCTAGTAAACAAAATGTTAAAATTAAATTTTAAAACAATGTTTAATATTTAAATTACATTTGTTCTATACGAGTCTTTATTATCTAAAAATCATACATAATAATATTATTATTAATGGACTTAACTATATCTGATTCTACATAAGTGTAGATTATCACTAATCAATTCTTCCATCTTAATATATTTCATGAATAGGGATGTTCTTTCCACTATAGACTATAGTTATAGTAACTGATAGAATCGACACAAACATACACTATTTTGAGTACTAAAATATCATATTTGAGTTACATTATTTAGTTATCTAACATTTATTATCTATTTTTGTTATATATAGACACATACATACTTATATGTTTTTGAAAAATCTGTGGGGGCACGTGCCCCACAGATCTCTATATAGGTCCGCCACTGTTGTCAAGTGTCCGCGAATACTTCATGTGTGGGTGTAATTGTCTTTTTTTATTCAAAAATAATTTAGCGGTGTCATTTCGGGTCGATAGGTCTGGTTGAAGTTCACCCATATCCAACCTGATTAAAATTATATTGACCCATACCCGACCTAAAAATAATTAGGTTACAAATTTTCAACTCATACTCAATCCATATAAAATCATTGAACCCAAATGTGACCCGCTTAACCCATTTAAATATAAATACTCTTGTTTTTCCGCAGAATGATCAGACATTCTTAAAAGCATCAGATGGTCATTTATTTCCAATCATAGTGTTTCGTTTTTCAAATGTCATCATTCTGTTAAATGGGTCAATAATCTTAAGTCATAGTCGTTATTTGTGCAGATGAAATGTGCGAACGGTGAAATTTGTGCGGCTAATGAATGACATAGTATTTAGGTTTTCAAACGAAGAGTGAATGGTGAAATTAATTGTTCAGAGGATGTATCATGGATTTATAAAAAAAAGTATTTGTGTGGGTCTAAATAAGTGATAGTATTTTTGTTTTGCTATTATACTATTAGTTATAGAATTAATACATATCCAAGCAAAATATGTTCATATTTATCAATTTATTTATTTTTAATTAAACTTAGTAATCGGGTCAGGTTGAATTCAGGTTAAGACTTTTAACCCATACTCAACCTATAGAACTTAATAGATAACCATATCTAATCCAAAATTAAATGGGTCACTAACCTAAACTCATACCCGTTATTTACGGGCTAGATTTGAGTCAGGTTTTCAGATTGAGTAAAAATTTACACTCCTTCAAAATGGTGGTCAGTGGCACATGCTATATCCGTAACGGATGAAAGCGATTTTCTTTTTATTCAAAAATGGATACCACCAAGTTATGACATCTCTGAGGCATTCGTTTTTTTTGTTTCTATATTAATATTTAGGGAATTTCCTTAAATACCCTTGAGTTGGCTCGTTCGGCATGGTTGTTTCGTGGTTATTTTGGTCTAACTGTTTTGTGGTTATTTTATATTTGACAGTATATTATTGGAGTAGAATGTAGGACCCATGTGGGACCCACGCGGGGACCACCCCCATTTATACCACTTTTATATCATGTTTAGACCACCTCCGAACGTAGCCAATATATTACTATGTTTTTTAAATTATACAGGATAACATTAAGTTTTTACTTATTTCATCATATAACATTATGTTTCATATTTTGTTAAATGTTCTGTTAATATTACTGAAAAATGACTAAACTACCCCTGTTATTAATTAACAACTTGAAAATGATTTGTCATACTGATAAATTTCATAAGACACCGCTTTTGTTTAACTATTTATGGGGGTATTTTAGTCTTTTTTCTGGGGATATTAATGGATTAATAAAATATGAGACAGAGTGTTATCTGGTGAAATAAATAAAAATTTAGTGTTATCCTGTGTAATTTTAAAAACACAGTGTTATATGATGAATTAAGCAAAAACTTAGTGGTATTTGGTGAAAATTTCATAATATTTATTGTTGAATTTTTAAGTAAATCTTAAATTATAGAATTTATAAATATATTTTAAATAATAAATTAAAGATGAGTATATAAGAAATAATATTTTGAAATATTAAAATTATCAAACAAATTACTACTATAATTCAAAATTTTAATATTGACGGTAAGTTTTTTATATTAAATGTATTTACTAATAAAATGACTGTACAATGAATATTATTTTTTCGATGACTATAATTTTTTTTTGAAAAATAACTGTTTTTATGACTATAAATTCTAAAAAATTGATGTATATTTTTCATAATGACTATGTCAATTATCAATATGACTGTAAAAACGAACACTAAAAAAATGAGGGGACAGACTGTAAGACGGACAACCACCGACCGTCCATCATCAAAGGCAGTAGGTAGAAGGTGCAGACAGTCCGCATGGAATATGGTACACTCTAGTGATTTGGCAGTCCCAGTCAGCTGCTGATTGGACTGTTTTTGCTGACTGGGCTGTCTTTTTAATATATTAACTTTAAATTATTGTAACTTTCAATATATAAGTTCAAAATGAAAAAAAATTATATCAATGTTCACCTAAATTCAAGCTCTTTAAAACAAGACCACTCATAGTTATTTTTTGACCACTTTAAAATTTTATATTTTTTATATGTATATATTTGTATATATCAACCATACTGATTCACCATATACAGTTTAAAATACATCACACAACAATAATAATACACTATAAAATAATAATAATTCATTACCTATTTTAAAATTGGTATGTTAAAAAAATATATGATTCACTATAGAAGACTTAAAATACATCATATAAATAATAATAATAATAATACACCACAAAACAATAATAATAGTACATTACAATAATGATCCATTATTAGTTTCAAAGTTTGTTATCTAATTCATCACTTGTTAGTTAATGAATCATAATATCAATATTAATGAATCATAGTATCAAAATTAATGAACCATATATTCATTTTAGTGTATCATCGCAAATATATATATAAAAAATTAAACAATAATGCAACACAAAACAATATTTGATATGTATGAAAAATACATGATTCACCATGAGATTTAAAATGCATCATACAAAAATAATAGTAATACACTATAAAACAATAACAATTTTTATCGGTTCCGAAGTTTGTTATCTAATTCCCCACTTATTAATTAATGAATCATAATATCAATTTTAATGAATCATAATATCAAAGTTAATGAATCATATCATCATTTTAGTGTATCAACGTAAACATATAAAAATAAAAAAAGTTAAACAATAATACAACACAAAACAATATTTGGTATGTATAAAAAATACGTGATTTACCATATAAGATTTAAAATACACCATACAAAATAATAATACACTACTAAACAATAATGATTTTTTATTGGTTCTGAAATTTGAAATCTAATTCAACACTTATTATTTAATGAATCATAATATCAATTTTAATGAATCATAATATCAAAATTAATGAATCATATTATCATTTTAGTGTATCATCATATACATGTAAAAAAATTTAAGTTATCAAAACATATCCATGACTGGTCTTGTTTTGAAGAGTTTGAATTTGTGTGAACAGTGATATAATATTTTTTTCATTTTAGACTTATATAATAAAACTTATAATTATTTAAAATAAATATAATAAAAAGATAACACAGTCAGTGAAACAGATCAATCAACACCTTATTATGCACGGCCCTGCCGTTCCATCGAACCAATAACGATTATTTCGCTTGCTCCAAATCTTTTATAGGGGAACAATTATTTCATAGTTCCTTTTTCTAAATTGGTTACTTGCTCAAACTCAATAATTTATATCAATCAAGAATTAGCTCGGAGATACTTTCTTGACACCATAAAATAAAATATAGACGAAGATAAGGAGCAAACTAGACAAAGCAACTATTTTTTTCGAACGAAACCACTTTCCATTCAAACATTGAAAAGTATAAGATTCACACAAACGATAAGCAAAGAACCAGTTCGTGAAAGAGTTTGATAGCTGATAGCTGATAGCTGATGACTGATTAAGTAAGCTGAAAGCTGATATAATTAGTTTAAAATGACATTAACTTATTGCAAATAATCTGATAATGTGTTTGTTGTTGCTAAGCTTATTTTAACAACTTAATGAATGATTAGATTAATAAGTAAATTTATATACATATTGATATGTTATAAATACTATACTACAATTTAAGAATATGTTGGAAATACTATTGTACAATTTTCAAATATGTAACTAAAATAATATTCACCAATATTTATTCATCATAATGACATATATGTTGATATTAACATAAGTAATAAACAATGTGTTACATAAATTTTCTATATATATTACAAACTATTTAATTAAAATAATTTTTTGGGAAAAATTCACGATATACCTCTGTTTTCTTTCGTAATTCACAATATACCCCTGTGTTTTTCGTAATTCAACTTTAAACATGCTTAAATGTTGTCCAAAATTGATGAAACTTTACATGGATGATGATAAAGTGTTATATTTTGTCCAATATCAAATATGAAGTTTTTAAGCTCACATGTGACATGTGGGACCCAATGAATATGCCACATGTTCATTGGGTCCCACAGGTCACATGTGAGCTTAAAAAACTTCAAATTTGAAATTGGAACAAAATATAACACTTTAGCATCGTTCATGTAAAGTTTCATCAATTTTGGACACATTTAGTCATTTTTAAAGTTGAATTACGAAAAACATAAGAGTATATTGTGAATTACGAAAGAAAACAGGGGTATATCGTGAATTTTCCCTAATTTTTTTAATGTTGTATATCATAATTGCATATATCACATATGTATTCATAATCATATAAATAATAAATAATGTGCAACATAATATTTCTACAATACATATATTGCTAATATTTAATTAAAATAATATTTACTAATATTTGTATATCATAATTACATAAATAACATATGTATACATATTCATATAAGTAATAAATAATGTGTAACATAAATGTCTATAAACATTACCAACTATTTAATATTAAAACAATATTTACTAATATTTATATATCATAATTACATATATAACATATGTATTCATTTTCGTATAATGTGTAACATAAAATGTCTATAATATATATTACTAATTATTTAATTAAAATAATATTTACTAATATAATTGCTGCATCACAATAAAATATATTGGTATTACAAAAGCAGTTTACGGTAGTTTGGTAACCATCTATCAGAAAACAATAATGTTGGTATAGGTTGAAGTATGTGGAGTATAAATTGACGTAGAGAACAGACTGAAACAAATAATAGGTTAAGTCATTTGAAAAGGTATTATGGGGTGGAATTTTCTTTTCACGAACGGGCCTAAACCCTCATGACAGTAAAATGTGGGTTGGATAGTAACATAAAAGCAGGGCAGAGTGATTTCGTATTCTATAGATGTTTAGTAATAATAAATAAAAAGTATAATATTATTAATTAAATAAAATTTAGTATGTATTGAAAGTTGAAGATAGTGACGATGTCTATGTAAAATTGTATTGAAGATAGTGACGATGTCTATGTAAAATTGTAAATTCAATTTTTGAAAGTTGAAGATAGTGACGATGTCTATGTAAAATTGTAAATTCAATTTTTGTTAAAAGTACTTCAGATTTTTAAAACTATGGGAATTTTTTTCTTTATTGAGATTTTGAAACCTTACAATATAATTAGTCCCCCATTGATTTGGCTCTCTAAGGGCATCCACAATGGTGTGGATTTCACCCATAGTGGTAAAAAAGAAAAAAGAAAATGATGAGGTGAAGGAGAGAATATGTGAGAGGGTTGGTTAATTAAGAACCTGGAGAGAAGATTCTTAATTGTAACACCCCCAAACACTGGCCTAGGAGTTAGGGGTATTACACGCCGCGTATTATTACATAATAACGCAAGGCTCTAAAAGAACGAACTTAAACACATATTCAAATAAGGCCCAAAACAGAATACCTGAACAAAGTATAACCACAATGAAGTCTTAACACCTCAAAAGGTTTTACAGAACCCACCAAACGTATAACAGAAACGGAAGCTAACAAAAGGCCCAAAGGCTCAAATCCGAATACAAAGTCTCAAAAGTAACTAATAATGAAACATCTAACTCCAGAGCTGCAAAACGACCTTCACTGATCAATCTGCAATGTTAGATAGAAATAGGGGAATGAGCACACAACTATGCCCAGTAGATGACAAACCTCATCAACCAGCATGCTCAAAACATTTAAGATGTTATCAAATCAGAAGGAGTCAAGAGAATCCATAAGCATGTCAGAAAACAGAAGCAGAAGTCCACACCACAGGGACTAGACAGAACAGAAGCAGACAGAAGCTGAAAACAGAGTGGGACACTAGCGATCACAGCATACAGACAGAACGAGCAACCAGCTCGTGAACAGAACGAGGAAACCTCACTCGTAAACAGAACAGGTGTAGACACCCGTGAACAGAACGGGGAACATCACCCGTGAACAGAAGGATCCTACATAGCGCGCTACGAGACAGCGAAACCAGCCATCCAAAGGCTCAGACACAGAGATAACTAGGTCCCAAAACAGAAGTTTAAATACAGATAAGCATATGTGCACCAAAGGAACCAGAAAGCTCATAGATAGCTTGTAAATTAGAAGGGGAATCCAACCCCGCAAACAGAAGTCAAAACGGAGCTCAAACGAGCAAGTTATGGCCAAAACAGTAGCCTGTCCGAACTTGTGTCCGGACATCAATGTTCGGACACAAGTCGAGACTCAGAAGGCAAAATCAGACAGATGTCCGAACTTGTGTCCGGACATCAAAGTTCGGACACAAGTCGAACCTTAAAATAGATGGAGAGTCAGATGTGTCCGAACATCCAAGTTCGGACGGATGTTCGGACATCCTTCGGAAAACAGAACGTGGAGAGTCCGAACTTGTGTCCGGACATCCAATGTTCGGACACAAGTCGAAGCCAAAATCAGAGAATGCAGAAGGCTGTGTCCGAACTTCAAGCTCGGACGGAAGTTCGGACACAGCGAAGATTTCAGAAAGTAAAAGCGCAGAAGGGCATGTCCGAACTTCAAAGCTCGGACGGAAGTTCGGACATGCCGAAAACCTCAGAAATCAGAAGCGAATTCAAACGAACGGAGGCACAAAAACCAATCCAAATCCACACACACATTTACAAAACAACCTTGGGGGTTTAATCCATTGAAACGGCATTAAACAGACATAAGACACCACCAACACAGGATCAAATCATTGAATTAACTGGTAGAATCCAAACTCCCCAAGGCTGAACACACGGATCGAATCCGAAAGCCACCTACCTCAAATACAGCAGAGACGAGTCACAATCTGAACAGCAGAGCTCGAATCCAAGCAGATACCCCAAACGCAGACCGGAAAGCAATGCCAACCCTCTAACTGAATTCTGACAGTAGGACAACGGATTCGCGGACGACACCCACAGTAGAAGAATTGACTGAGAATGCGAAATCGCCACTTAAATTGAACAGGAACGCAACGAGAGAATGGGTCCACAGCAGAGGCTCGAATCTTCAAACCGGCACAGCAACTCTTACAGATCGAGAAGACAAAAAATGCAGAGAGGGAGTTGAGAGAGAGAGCGTCTCAGCAGATGAAACTGATCGGGGAATTAGAAAGTGAGAGCGTGGTGAGGAACGTGGTTAGGGAAGTAATTAAGGATGATTTAATAAGAAGTAATATTAAGCTCTCACCAGAAAATCAATTGAGGAAGGAAAAGACTTCTTCGTCCCCAGCTTAATTAGAATGGACTTCCTTGTCCTGAATAATGAGATAAACCACTTAAAATAAGACGGTGATGAAATAAATTATGACCAAAACTTGGGTTATAACATCACCTCCCCCTTAAAAGAATTTCGTCCTCGAAATTAAAACATACCTACTGCTCGAAGAGGGCGGGAAACTTAGAACGAACTTCGCTTTCGACCTCCCAGGTCGCCTCTTCCTCGGACTGACCCGACCACTGCACCTTCACCAAGGGCATGGTCTTGCTCCTAAGCTTACGAACATCTCGGGCTAGAATCCTCGAAGGAACTGCCTCGAACGTGAAGTCCTCCCTCAACTGAAGCGGACTGAAGTCGATCACATGAGATGGGTCCGGAATATACTTCCTCAGCCTAGAAACGTGGAACACACTGTGCACTGCTGCTAAAGACGGAGGCAGAGCCAAACGATAGGCAACCGGTCCGATCCTCTCTAGGATCTCAAAAGGACCTACAAAACGAGGGCTAAGCTTGCCTCTCTTCCCAAAACGAACGACTCCTCTCACAGGAGAAACCTTCAGATACACATGGTCGCCCACCTCAAACTCTAGAGGTCGTCTCCTCTGATCGGCGTAGCTCTTCTGACGACTCTGAGCCACAAGCAAGCGCTCTCTAATCGACTGAATCTTGCCCACAGCATCCTGAACCAAGTCTGGACCAATCACAGCTCTCTCCTTCAGATCATCCCAACAGATGGGTGATCTGCACCTCCTGCCATACAAGGCCTCGAACGGAGCCATCCCGATACTGGTCTGAAAGCTGTTATTATACGCAAACTCTATCAGTGCAACGTGCTGATCCCAGCTGCCCCCAAAGTCGAGTACACATGCCCTGAGCATGTCCTCTAGGACCTGATTCGTCCTCTCTGTCTGCCCGTCTGACTGAGGATGATAAGCTGAACTGAAGGACAGCTTCGTCCCCAAAGCCTGATGCAAACTCTGCCAAAATCTGGACACAAACCTCGGGTCTCTGTCGGACACGATAGAAGCTGGAACTCCATGCAGACGCACTATCTCATCAATGTACAACTGAGCCAAGCGGTGCAAACTGAAAGTCTTCCTGACAGGTAGGAAGTGAGCGCTCTTCGTGAGCCGGTCCACAATGACCCAAACTGCATCAAAACCCCTCGGAGTCTTAGGCAGTCCCATAACAAAATCCATACCGACGCTCTCCCACTTCCACTCCGGAACGGGAAGGGGCTGAAGCAAACCAGCTGGTCTCTGATGCTCAGCTTTGACCTGCTGACAGGTCCGACATCTGGATACAAAATCAGAAATATCCCTCTTCATGTTGCCCCACCAGAATGTCTCACGTAGGTCCCGGTACATCTTCACCCCTCCTGGGTGTACCGAGTACGGAGCTCCATGAGCCTCCTGCATGATCTCACGCCTCAACGCGTCGTCTGCCGGCACACAAACACGGCCTCTGAACCTCAGGCAGCCATCCTCTGAAACCCGGAACTCGGACTCCTGACCAGCAGACAAACTCTCTCTGATCTTACACAGACTGACATCAAGCTCCTGACTGGCCTTGATCCGGTCGATCAAGGTAGGCTGAACCTGTAGTGCTGCTAACATCCCAGACCTCTCTGGACGGACAACCCAGATACCCATGCGCTGCAACTCCTGAGCAGACCTCTCCACACCGGACAAAGCACAAACAGTCCCCGACGGACCCCTCCTACTGAGCGCATCAGCAACCACATTCGCCCTACCCGGATGGTAGAGGATCTCTAAATCATAGTCGTGTAGCAACTCCAGCCACCTCCTCTGCCTCAAGTTCAACTCCTTCTGCGTGAACAGATACTTGAGGCTCTTATGGTCCGTATACACCTTGCACGCTGCCCCATACAAGTAGTGCCTCCAAATCTTCAACGCAAAGACCACCGCAGCCAGCTCCAGATCGTGGGTCGGATAGTTCTTCTCATATGGCTTCAACTGACGAGAGCCATATGCTACTACCTTCCCATGCTGCATCAGAACACATCCAAGTCCCCTATGGGACGCATCACAGAAAACCTCAAGACCCTCGGTCCCCTCCGGAAGAGTCAAGATCGGCGCAGTAGTCAACCTCTTTCTCAACTCCAGAAAACACTGCTCGCATGCATCGCTCCACTCAAACTTCACATCCTTCTGCAGCAGACGAGTCAACGGAATCACCAACTTGGAGAAGCCCTCCACAAACTTGCGATAGTAGCCCGCTAGTCCAAGGAAGCTACGAATATCCCCAACATTAGTAGGCCTGGCCCACTCAGTAATAGCTCGAATCTTCTCCGGGTCCACGGAGATACCATCCTTGGAGACCACATGTCCCAAGAATACCACCTGATCTAGCCAGAACTCGCACTTCTTCAGCTTCGCATACAACTCGTTCTCCTCAGAGTCTGGAGAACGGTCCTCAAATGCTCCTCGTGCTCCTCAGCACTCTTGGAATACACCAAGATGTCATCGATGAAAACTACAACGAACTGGTCCAAAAACGGCTTGAAGACTCTGTTCATCATATCCATAAATACTGACGGCGCATTCGTCAACCCGAATGGCATCACTAGGAACTCATAGTGTCCATAACGAGTCCTGAAAGCGGACTTTGGCACGTCGTCTGCCTTAATCCTCAGCTGATGATATCCCGACCTCAGATCGATCTTCGAAAACACCTTAGCTCCTGCTAACTGGTCGAACAAGTCGTCTATGCGCGGGAGGGGATACCTATTCTTAATGGTAACCTTGTTGAGCTCCCTGTAGTCAATGCACAACCGCATGCTACCGTCCTTCTTCTTTACAAACAACACTGGCGCTCCCCAAGGCGACACACTCGGGCGAATGAAGCCCTTATCCAGCAGCTCCTGCAACTGGACCTTCAACTCCTTAAGCTCAGCAGGCGCCATTCGGTATGGGGCCTTCGAAATGGGCTGAGTCTCAGGTGCGAGCTCGATCGAGAACTCCACCTCTCTGACAGGGGGAAGCCCAGGTACATCATCCTGGAACACATCTGGGAAGTCTCTGACTACTGGAATCTCCTCCAACTTCGCATCCTTGCGAACCTCAGGGATGTAGCACAGATATCCCTAGCATCCTTTCCTCAGAAAGCGGAACGCCTGCATCGCTGATATGACTGGTGGCGAGCACGGGAGTCCATTCCCTGCTACAATCAAACGAGGCTGGCCCGGCTCCTCAAAAGTGACTCTCGAAGCAGCACAATCAATGTGGGCATGGTGCGCAGCAAGCCAATCCATGCCTAGGATCACATCAAAAGAAGTCATCTCCATCGGGATGAGGTTAGCACACAGAGTCCTATCTCTGACTGACTGGCTAACTTAAAATCCCAGCAGATTAGAACCCAGAGCTCTGATACCACTAAATGTAACACCCCCAAACACTGGCCTAGGAGTTAGGGGTATTACACGCCGCGTATTATTACATAATAACGCAAGGCTCTAAAAGAACGAACTTAAACACATATTCAAATAAGGCCCAAAACAGAATACCTGAACAAAGTATAACCACAATGAAGTCTTAACACCTCAAAAGGTTTTACAGAACCCACCAAACGTATAACAGAAACGGAAGCTAACAAAAGGCCCAAAGGCTCAAATCCGAATACAAAGTCTCAAAAGTAACTAATAATGAAACATCTAACTCCAGAGCTGCAAAACGACCTTCACTGATCAATCTGCAATGTTAGATAGAAATAGGGGAATGAGCACACAACTATGCCCAGTAGATGACAAACCTCATCAACCAGCATGCTCAAAACATTTAAGAATGTTATCAAATCAGAAGGAGTCAAGAGAATCCATAAGCATGTCAGAAAACAGAAGCAGAAGTCCACACCACAGGGACTAGACAGAACAGAAGCAGACAGAAGCTGAAAACAGAGTGGGACACTAGCGATCACAGCATACAGACAGAACGAGCAACCAGCTCGTGAACAGAACGAGGAAACCTCACTCGTAAACAGAACAGGTGTAGACACCCGTGAACAGAACGGGGAACATCACCCGTGAACAGAAGGATCCTACATAGCGCGCTACGAGACAGCGAAACCAGCCATCCAAAGGCTCAGACACAGAGATAACTAGGTCCCAAAATAGAACTTAAATACAGATAAGCATATGTGCACCAAAGGCCCAGAAAGCTCATAGATAGCTTGGAAATCAGAAGGGGAATCCAACCCCGCAAACAGAAGTCAAAACGGAGCTCAAACGAGCAAGTTATGGCCAAAACAGTAGCCTGTCCGAACTTGTGTTCGGACATCAATGTTCGGACACAAGTCGAGACTCAGAAGGCAAAATCAGACAGATGTCCGAACTTGTGTCCGGACATCAAAGTTCGGACACAAGTCGAACCTTAAAACAGATGGAGAGTCAGATGTGTCCGAACATCCAAGTTCGGACGGATGTTCGGACATCCTTCGGAAAACAGAACGTGGAGAGTCCGAACTTGTGTCCGGACATCCAATGTTCGGACACAAGTCGAAGCCAAAATCAGAGAATGCAGAAGGCTGTGTCCGAACTTCAAAGCTCGGACGGAAGTTCGGACACAGCGAAGATTTCAGAAAGTAAAAGCGCAGAAGGGCATGTCCGAACTTCAAAGCTCGGACGGAAGTTCGGACATGCCGAAAACCTCAGAAATCAGAAGCGAATTCAAACGAACGGAGGCACAAAAACCAATCCAAATCCACACACACATTTACAAAACAACCTTGGGGGTTTAATCCATTGAAACGGCATTAAACAGACATAAGACACACACCAACACAGGATCAAATCATTGAATTAACTGGTAGAATCCAAACTCCCCAAGGCTGAACACACGGATCGAATCCGAAAGCCACCTACCTCAAATACAGCAGAGACGAGTCACAATCTGAACAGCAGAGCTCGAATCCAAGCAGATACCCCAAACGCAGACCGGAAAGCAATGCCAACCCTCTAACTGAATTCTGACAGTAGGACAACGGATTCGCGGACGACACCCACAGTAGAAGAGAATTGACTGAGAATGCGAAATCGCCACTTAAATTGAACAGGAACGCAACGAAGAGAATGGGTCCACAGCAGAGGCTCGAATCTTCAAACCGGCACAGCAACTCTTACAGATCGAGAAGACAAGAAAATGCAGAGAGGGAGTTGAGAGAGAGAGAGCGTCTCAGCAGATGAAACTGATCGGGGAATTAGAAAGTGAGAGCGTGGTGAGGAACGTGGTTAGGGAAGTAATTAAGGATGATTTAATAAGAAGTAATATTAAGCTCTCACCAGAAAATCAATTGAGGAAGGAAAAGACTTCTTCGTCCCCAGCTTAATTAGAATGGACTTCCTTGTCCTGAATAATGAGATAAGCCACTTAAAATAAGATGGTGATGAAATAAATTATGACCAAAACTTGGATTATAACATTAATGACACATGGAGAGATAATATGAGAGAAAATATTATAATAATATTTTGGAGTGGATAAATTCTGTTTTCCTTATTGTGGATCCCCTGAACATACCTCAATAGGCCTCACTCTCCACCCATAGGCCTTTGGAGTTTGATTTCGTGCCACTTTCCTAGATATATGACAACAAGAAGAAAAAAAATCTAATTCTTCTTTAAGTATAAATTATTTAGTTTGACTAGTAACAATTAAGAAATCCAGCAGTTCAAAACAAAACAGGAAATTACATAACTCGTCCATGTGAATTGGAAAATTACATCTCACTCATAAGTTCTTGGAAAATTACGATCTCCACCGATATAATTATTAAAATTAGATAAGATAAAATCAATGATTTAAAGTAAAAGCTTCATTGATTGAGCAATTCGATAATGTAAACTAATAACGATAGCCAAAATTTTACATTATGTTCACGGATTCGTCTTTGATTTTACTTCATTATTTCTTTATTTTTAGGTTAATTTATTTGACTTAGTAGGGATTATATAATGTAAATTTACGTTTTTTATTGTCTAAATTCTTCACTAATGTAATCCTTTTCCTATATGTTTATTTTCTCACACTGTTTTTAAAGTTCATCAATTAAATTGTAATTTTCTAATATCTCAAGAATGGGTAATGTAATGTTCCCAATTGTTTGTATTACACATTTCCCACTCTAATTATTAAAGCTCACACAATACTTAGTAACAATTGTAATTAATTTTTACATAAAAATAAAGTTGAGGAAGAAGATAGAGAATGATCGTTGTTGGAATAACCCTGCGCGAAGCGCATACCCATGATACGGAGCGCCTCTGGATTCAATGGATCCATAAGCTCTTCTTACCCGACCGCAGCAACATTTGGACGATCACTGCTAAAGGTAATGACCTTAGACTTGGAAATCTATCCTCCATGCTAGGGACTGGTGGTTGGAACAATTTGGGTCATCCAGTGATGCCTCCTCTCTATTCAGTTCCTACCCCACTCATCCCAGGGTCAGTTCCTTTTATAAGGATGTCTCCACCCCTACCCAGAACTTTTATTGGTACAATATTTGCTGGAAAACATGGACTATCCCCAAAGCTAAATTTATTCTATGGATCACTTTGAAAGGTAGACTTAAAACATGTGATCGGCTCCAATCTTGGGGCATTTGCCTTGCTAACAGATGCTGGCTCTATGAGCGTGCTCAAGAGACAAGCAACCACCTTTTTTCCATTGCAGGTACTTAAATAGGGTTTGGTGGACTATCTGTGACAAGCTGGGAATCCCTACCAACCGAAAAAGTCTGCGGAGCTGCTCAACCTGGATCATCCGCTACTACAAGAGGCCCCGCCCGATTGACTTAGTGAGAAGAGCAACAGTGGCTAGTGTTGTCTACACCTCTGGATAGAAAGATGTAAGCGAGCCATGGCCAATCAAGCTAGGGACCCCGCTCTCATTGCTTTTGACATTAAAGCTGCTATCAAAGTCATCATATGGACAAAGATGAAAAGCTCAAGCATGGAGTTCGATTGGCTTGATAGAATTCTCTGCTCCTAGGAGTAAATTTTTTGTATATTTAGAATAACGATTGGTGTAATCATTGAGCTGGTATTGAATGCCAGCCCGAGGTTTTTTGTTCTCTGCGAGGGAGGTTTTTGTATATCCGCCCCCCTTAGCAATATCGTCATACTTAGTTATCAGATATATAGGGCTTTATGTATCTACTGTCACTCATCTCTTATCATTGATATATATATACACAGCTCTTTATTCCCAAAAAAATAAAACAAGTGTACATACAAAGGAGATGAAAACACGTAAAATAAAATACTAACACT